>JBAMCE010000575.1:0-600000 GCA_037075305.1 Drosophila kanekoi | reverse complement strand
AAAATCCGAATCAACTGTTCATATTTTTGTCTATCCTCGCAACAGACACATAAATCTCACAGACAATAAGGTTACAGTGTATCTATATAGCATATACTGAT
Source organism: Drosophila kanekoi (assembly GCA_037075305.1). Taxonomy (NCBI): domain Eukaryota; kingdom Metazoa; phylum Arthropoda; class Insecta; order Diptera; family Drosophilidae; genus Drosophila; species Drosophila kanekoi. The sequence goes on along the minus strand of JBAMCE010000575.1, from coordinate 599,899 downwards.
TTGAATTTATGAGAAACAGATTACGTTCCATGCAGCTGGAAAAAAATATAATCAAAACGGAAAGCGAGCGACGCAGGCGACAATTCGCCATTGAGACAGTAAGATATATGAGTGCACGCCGCGTGCCAAACAACTATCGAATACATACATCCATATGTCTGTATATAAGTGAATTGGATTAGAGTTTTAACCATCCCAAGTACTGCCCTCTTAGTTCCGTAGTCCGTAGTTCCACCCTTGTTCGATATGGTGCGGCCACGTGACTAGCGCCATGCGGCGCTTAAGACAACAAATGCAAGCGGAAGCCGCAACAGCTTTCAGTATCAGAAACACTTATTTGAATTTTATTGAAAGGTCAACCAAAGTGTTGCAGCTAGTTGTCTCGCTTGCTGGCCAGTATTTATGTTGGTACTATTCATTTGGTTTTTTTTTTCAAGTGTGCGTCTACGAGAGCCCTTAACAAGCTGGAGGGTCGGTTGTACAATCAGCACTTCATTAGACGTGTGGCTAGCCGCGTTATAAACAGCCAGAACGCGGCGGTGCAGACAAACAACAACGAGCAGAACAAGAACAAGAACCAAGTAAGTTGAGGACTGCAACCCTTACCCTTTCGGGCTCAAGCTGTGCGCTGAAGTATGGCACACACTGCGAGAATCGGGGTCTACCTTGTCGTCGTGGTGTTCCAGGGCAATGGGGCACCTTTTGTTGCTTTTTGCTTGGCAAATTTGAAATTGATATTCGCATGGCGTGAAATCAGTTTCAGTTTCAGTTTCCATTTCGTTTGTCCATTTGCCATTTGGTCTCCCGTCCTACCGTTAACTATTTTTACGGCGCGTCTATATTGCGTGTTTCTTTTCAGGGCCGGACAGCTCGGCGTCCTTTTTCGGTGACGGTTACAATTGCAGGGGCAGACCTTTAGATGGGGTACTTGATTTATTGAGTTGCATAAACAGAAATGGCAACGCAATCATGTCGCAACCGGCGTAAAGTGAACGCCTTGCCGTCTTAGCCAGCTCACTCTCACCGTTAGCCGGCTGTAGCTGAAGGAATTTACCGAGTGAGCTCAGCTTTCAACTCAATTGCTTCACAAGTCGTTAGGCGTCATCGAGAGGTGTACGCTGGGCAAGGGCAATGGGCAAGTTGTATAAGGAAAGTCATGCACTTTACGGTCGTGTGGCAGCGGCCACACTGCAGACCTCCCTGCCTCCGCCTTTGGCCACAGTAGACATCGAATCTCAGGCCACAATTTTTGGTTGCGGGTCCCTTTCAGCAGCAGCAGCAGCACTAGCAGCGCTGGTCATCCCGCCTTCACAATGTATAAATCACAAATAGATTTCTTTCGTTGTGCTTTTTAAACCCCTTGCCGCCTGATTCTCAGGGGCTGATGGGCTAAAGTTTATGTCGGTTGCTATGTGAGACGTTGGTGGCACTTTGTGCTGCTTTGTGTTGCGCTTCAATGAGGTCGAAATGGCTCAAAAATAATGTGAAAAGTTGCCTTTAACCATTTTTTCACTGCAGCAGCAACAGCGTAAAAAAACAATGCCACCAAAGGAAGAAGATAGATACAGACACACATACAAACAAACAAAGACAGATACTCAAATGTGTCTTGGTGAGCCTTTTGGGGCTAAAGGATTCTCTAGAATTTACTCCTTTCATTGCAGTACGACTCTTTTGGTTGTTGCCTTTGCTTCGTTGAAGTTATGTGACTTAGGGGAATTGTATGCTCCCTTATCACCCTCGGCTCCCTACTGCCCATTCTGTTTGCCACTTTGGGTTTCGCTCTGCGTTACAGTTGATTCTTTGACTTTTACAAACTTTGTTTGTAAGTCTTTCACATGGTTGTTGCTGCTTACGAGTTATGCCTGTGACTACTTCAGCCCCTTATATATTGATAGTGAAAACTTGAGGAACTTCCGGTGGCTAATGTTGCGGAATGTAGCCATAGTACTGGGGGCTTAAGGATATGTGAGTGTATTTAAATCAATCAGTTTATATTTTTAACTGATGTGTCAGCACATCTGCCTTTCAAAAAGTCAAGAATGATTGGAATTGGCCCAGAAAATAGCACTGACAAAACGTACCGTAAATTAAAGCAATTAGCTCCAGACAGTTGAAATGCGAAAACCCAGTTAGATACAAGGTCGCGACAATTATGCTTTAGACTAAAATGAAGCCACAATTGTGTCATGAATGGCATAGAAAAAAAATAACAAGCCGTCAGCGTAGTTTTTGCCCCTGAACAATGTAAAAGCTGCTGTTAAGATAAATGACGGCAGCAGCAAAGCCAGATTATCAACTGCCTAGCAGGGATAACATCAGGACAAAGAGACATCAATGAGAGCATGTCTGTACTGTTGATTTTTGGTGTCCCTGTGCCATCAGCTCAATTAAGATGCTTTAATTGGCCTAATTAATTTACGCTCAAGCGCTCTGGAAGTCTAAACGTGTTTTTCACATCCTGCGCAGCCGTGCGACGTGCTTTGAAGAAGGGTTGCGGTCTGGCCGGTCTACCGACTGGTAACCCTGAAATATGCATTTAGCCGCAGATTTGCCACTCGCAACAAAAGCGACGACAAACGACGGCTGTAATTAAGCATCAGCAGCCGACTTTCTTGCCCTCTCAAGAGTTTCTGAGCTGAGGACGAGTTTGAGGTTGATCCGTCGCTTGTCAACTGGCAAGTAATATGTGAAGCTGAAAGGTAACAGTCGCCAGCAATCAGCAAGTCCTGACTTTTTAAAGTATCAAGTTATGCGCTTAATGAGCGGCACGTGCCGTACACCAAGCCATAACCCCAACCCAAACAAAAAGTGGCTTTGATTGTTGGGGTCTTGTTATTTCAATGACGGCTCTAAACTATTGTGTATCAATTATTTCAAAATATACTATTGTTTAAATATATGTTTGGTTAATGATTCTTAGTTAAAAGTATTTCTTTAATTTTTAGATTTATTTGCATGTACCAAGAATTACTTAATAGGCTATCTATGAAAAGTATGTTTTATCCATAGAAAATTAGTAGATAAGGGCTTCTTGTATAAATTAATAGGTACTTATTAATTATCATCAACAGCCCAGCTTGTTTAGATATTTCAATCTGCCAGTCAGATTGCCTAATAAAATCTGTCAATCTCACATATTATAACATTCGAAATACTTATAATTTTTCGCATGATTCCTGAATGAAGGAGAAATCACCGCATGGCCTGCCTTTAGGTGGCACTTTAAGTGTGAAAATAAGTGTGAAAAATACTAGATCAGGAGATACTTTTCATCGAAGTCTTATGAGAAACTTAAAAGAATCGTAAGCACAAAATTTATTTTGTTTTTTTGTTTTTTAAGTGAGTGACAGCTACAAAAGTTATGGAAAAATGAGTGATGTTTAATTGCTGAAGTATTATGAATATGCATCAGCTAAAGATAAAGCGCAGCATTCTGATCTGAGCTGCAGCTTTTCAGGGTGGCAAGAAGTCAGGGCCCGAATCCAAGTGCCCCATCACAATAAAAATTCATTACGAAAAGCGCAGAGAAACCCAAAATGCCGAAAAAGAAACCGCAATAATTTTTCGCAAATAAATATAAAAAAAAAAAATGAGAAGAAATAACAACTCTGGCAGTATCATGAAGAAATATAGCTGCAAACTGCTGTCCACCTACTTAAAATTAATTTCGAGACGACCAGCAAGCCGCCAAACTGCAGACGCCGGGCACATCTCCCGCGGCGTCGAGTCAATGCGAGCGAAATCGTTTGTAATGAAAGGGTAGGAGAATGGCTGGCGTTGATACTATAAGTAACGACTGCAAAGGGCTGTATAGAGCCAAGGGATGACTGGGTGTTGTCCTTAAATGGGCAAAAGGGCGCCATGACTTTTGGTGCGTGTGTCAAAATATTGAAATATTAAAGCAAATAGCTACAGCAATAATGAGTCGGCTGGTTTGTAACCCCCTGCTCACCCCGCTGCTATAGTCCTGATGAATGTTCGATGTACACGGAATCCTTACGAAGCGCTGACGACCCCAGCCCACCCTCGCACTTACTTGTACCAGCGAAAAACCAAATTAGTACAACTTACAAACGAGGGGCGTCGATTGCAACCGCGTGATAACAAAACGCGAGCAGGACATTTCTAGCTCGCAACGGGACGGTCAGCAGCTGATAGGGTTGGGCCACCGAGAGTCACCATACAGAACTACAGGAAAGCTATGAGCAATAAGATAACCAATTTTATTTTATTTTTGAATTCTTAGCTGGCGTGAGATTCAAAAATAGCAATTGAATTATGAAACTCTGGCCGTTCAGTACGGCGGCCATGGGAGCCTCCACAAAGGAAGCGTTGCTAAGAGCAGCACTATTATCCATCTCATTAAACAGCTTCATTTATCGCCACCTCATATATAAATAGTCATATGTGGTAGCTGCTTTCTAGAACATAATAATGCCTCGTTTGCCAATGCCCCCAGGCGCCCATAAAGCCATTAAGCTCCTCAACCCTTGCGTGTAATTTAGAGAGCGATTTCTCGCTTGGGTTGCGCCTAGTGCATGACTTCGACCGTCATAAATTATTTGATTTGAAACAACACAAATAAGCTAACTGGGTACCAAAGGTGGCGCTTGTAAAATACAGTCTAGACATACCAAAGTCCCTGCTTGGGGATCGCTCTTGTCTGAGATGATCTTTTGCTAGTGCTCGACAAGCTGTGAAATCGCTGGCTAATGGCAATGCAATACACACTCGACAAATTCAAATATGCAAACTAAGCAAACCGTCGACCTTTATAAGATGATTGGCATAGGGCTTTCAGGTACAGTGAAGAGCAAAAAACTGTCCTGCAAACTATGTTCGACGCAAAGTGTCTGTTTCCACTGCAAGGAGAAAAATACCTGATGAAACTCGCGTTCAACCCATTAGCCAATGGAATGAAAAAGCTTCCCTTAAAAATAAATCAAACGCCGGGGCGACATGGCAAACAAGCACAAAATAAAAAGTAAGCCACATAAACTAATCCAGCTTCGAAAGCCAACGTACTCTCGGGAATACACAGACCGATATGAGACTCATACCTGACTCAATCGGGCATGGAGGCAATTCAATTATATTTTTGCAATAATTTTCAATACACTTAAGTGCAGATACACCATTTACCCCCCACACACCTTGGTTCCGCTGTGCGCAACTTCGGCGGCAGTTTAGAAAACAAATAACAGTCAATACAAACTCTGGCTCCTGCTCCCCCATCTTTCTCCTACTGCCAACATTCAGGCTGCGTGGCTGTCTAGTACATTTGCTTATGTTGCTGCTGCTGTTGCATATATTCTTTATTTTATTGGTCGGTCGCTTGTGTATGTTAATGGAAATTGAACCAGCGATTGCCTTTTTGGTTTGATTTGAACTCTGAAGAGTTGGGTTGCAAACTTCTTGAATTATAGAAGCGACTGAAAATTAACTTAAATTGTTTTGGGCCTGGCGAAAAACGTAACCGGCTATAACATGGGATTAAAATTGGATAGACATAAGTCGATTACTCTGTGATAAAAAGTAATCACGCTTGTGTAGATTTCTCTATAGACTGTTTATACTGACTGACTGACTGACTGACTGACTCACTGATTGATTAACTGACTTATTGACTGACTGATTTGTGATCAACGCACAACCCAAATCGTAAGAGCTAGGAAGCTTAATATTTCACTGAAGTTAGCTTAAGTGTTGGAGGTACATGCTAACACGAGGTTTTGAGAAATTCCATCCTCTAATGTGTAAAAATCGTTAAAATCGGTTGAATGAAAATTTTTGCTGACCATCCATTCAGCTTACCATCGTTGTCAGAGATCTTTGTTAAAATTAATTTGAGGTGTTTCATACTTTTCGAAAAATTGCCACTGTCTTTTCTTTTTGGAAATGGGGGTCAATGATATGGTTTTTCGGGTAAAATGTATTTCCAAGGATCTTTAAAAAAAACATTGGAGCCGTGTTTCACATTGTCTGCAACAGTCAATCTTCATCGGGAAAAATTGCGGAGTTGGAAAATGCGAGTTAAAGGTTGTAAAGGCGTGAGTTTCGTCCGATTGGTCTCAATTTTATTTTCAAATCACTATAAAAAACGTATTGGGCGGAAACGTTAAGTGTCCTTTAACAAGTTTTCAAATAGATGTCGAGTTCAATTTAATAGATTTAAATATTCCACGGGCGGGAACTGGATGAAAAAAGATTTAAAATTGTAATCCTTAAATTTGCCACGGGCAAGGCGGGGGAATACCCGCTTGCTTAAAATATATGGGTATGTGAGTGTGTTTGTGTGTGTTTGAGTGCGCAGTAAATTTAAACCAATCGCTTACAAATCACTCGACAGTTGGCTCGACTCTGATAAAACGTCGCGCTTGTCGTGCATTAAGTGCAACTCCTTCACAATTGTAGACAGCATCGGCATCAGTTAAGAATAACGACAACGACATCGACAAGGGTAACTTCAGCACAGACCAGAGCTATGTTATTTCGGTGCTGTGTCGTGCAGCTAACCCAACCTGACATTGACATTCGATATTATCGCAAACAAACGATCGGCAATTGAAAACTGAGCAAGAGAAGAGTTTATAAAATACTTACTAACGAGCGATTGGGGTAAAATTCATAAGCGTGCGCAAGCTTATCTTAGCGCACTTTGTCACAGCTTATCAACATCTCCCGGCTGTCGGGATACGCACTGCGAGGGGATGAAACAAATGCAGTGAGCTGTGCACAAGTATGTTGGCTGCCCCTGCAGTGATTAAAGCAATTTACAGATTGAATGCGAGCTCTCAACCACGCCTCAGCGGACGCCGCACAAACTGCAATATCTTTAAACTGCTGCGAATGTTGAAAAAAGCAACAGACACAATAATCGCAACACCAACATTATCAACTACAGTAGCAGCCCTTCAATGTGCTGTCTGATGTGTAGTGGGTGGCGTATGAAACAAGAGACGTCAACCAGGGGATGTGTAGTAAAAATCTTATGAAATGCAACCATTTGGAAAATCCAGCCAATACTTTTATTGTTATTGCTTCATGTAACAGAGCAACAAGAAGGCACTAGGGGAGTTGAGGAAAGGAGCCCTTGTCAGGGTCTCAACTAGCACATACATATGCTGCCACTTTGAAACACTTTTGTCAGCCTTTTCTACCAATTTGCAGTTTCAATTTTGCACGGTCTTCAAATTTATATATGTAAGTAGCTTCCGTGGCCATATATTTCCTTTTCCCGTATACTTTAAATGTTCTTTAAATTCTTAATTTGGGGCAATTGTGAGTGCAGCAAATCGTTGCTTTCGCTTGTTTCTTATTTCAGTAAAAATAATAACAGCGCAATAAAAGTCAATCAGCATCTATTTCAATTAGCAGTAACTGCAAGAAATAAATAACAAACTGTACATTTTAGGTTGGGAAAACATACGGAGGGAACAAGTAGGTGTGGTGTCGAAATGATTCTGCGAACTTCTTAAGACATACATATATGTATCTAAACATATATGCATTTGTGTTTACGACCTTGTGTATGTGGGGAATTTCACAAACATTATTTTTGCCGAAGCACTCGACGTTCTGGGGGTCGACCGCATCTGCAAATTTGTCTAAATAAGCATCACTCTGGACCATATTGTTAATAATTTAAATTTATACGAATGTCATCGACTTTATCTGATTCACCTTGAACATCGCGCACATACATCCAATTCAGATTGATGTGTATCAATATATCTTTAAACCCGGAGTCCTTGTACAAGAATATTAAGCAAATAATATGAAAGGAACTTGCAAAACTCAGAACCAGCTTCCAAACCACCCGCTCAATCAAAAGATGTTGATTATTTTTTTGTGACATATGCGACGGCTGAGATGCAAATCATATGCAAATAGGTATTTCAAATTTCAAGCTGTGTATTATTGATTGAACGAAAATTAAGAGCTTTGGGTGGGGCTAATCAACCAGCCAGACAGCTAAAGCTCATGCGAGTAGCACAATTTTTCCTTGTTGATAGAATTCTCTGCGCAAAAGTGCGTAATTAGTAGATAAACAAGGCAACAACAGGCATGAACAAACGCACAAATGCCAGGCTCGGGCTGGCATCGCAGCGGGTAGCTAGAAATGCCTGCTAGCAATTGGCAGAGCAACTGCAAACAATCCAAACAGACCACCCGTTTAAATTTAAACGAAATGAATTGAAACGATTTCAAAACGAATGAGTACGCAAAACAACACGTCGCTCAAATTCCCTTAAGCCTTTTGGTGCTTATAACGCCGATAGCGAAACAGAATTTTGCTAACAACAATTTGTGTAAACACGTCCCGAGGTGACGAGAGCATCATCACTTTCATGTTTTGTGCAAGGCATCACAAACAGGAGCTCGATGAAATATAATTGTATTATATTTTAGATCATACTTCTGGAATATGTTAAAACATGTCAAAATGAAATATAGATTTCGGATATAAAGTTTGGGCTAGAGGGAAAATAGAAGTTGGCTTACGGATTATTATGAAATTGCCTTTTCAAATATTTCCTAAGCTGCCAAAATCTTACAGTTTCATTTTCACCATATTTTCAACAAAATGTCGTCTTCTGTGCCCTTCCAATGTTACCCTTTTTGCTTATTGTCGCGTAATATCCAATTTTACTGACTGACATTAGTCTGTACGAAAGCGCCCAAGAGATCCATGTACAATGTTGTGTGCATATCAGTCATTAGCATGACAAGTATCTTAAGGGCACTTTAGATTATAGATATAATTATAAGATGTGAAATAAAAGCACAAAAACGCGCCCTTGGAGGTTGGATTCGTTGATACCTCTAATCTATTACATCACAATAACATCGATAGCTCTCCCGAAGCTGGTGCAAGAAATCTTGTGATATGGAATGCGAATGGCGAATGCTGTAATTCTGGGGATTGAAACGTAAATTAAGTAGTACAAGCCAGTGTATGGGCGTATGAGGATAATAGAAGGTCGTTTATTTGCCCATAATATATCTGCACCTCGCTGGTCCTATATTTTCGTAATCAAATGCGACTTCTGCGAACAGAAGCGACTGACCGTAAATATCAACATGAAAATGCAATTAACGCGTTGATGTCACAGATGAAATGACCGCCGACTGTTGTTGGCCGTGGCGACATCAATTTTTCGTTCTACAGCCGCCTGGAACAAAACACATTGGCCGCCTTGTCACCTTTCCTCTGTATATTTAAGAGAATATGGCGCTGATGCGTGTTTGTCGGCGGGAATAACCGCGAAAAGGTCGCAGTAACAAGTTGTATCACACAAATGCAAATATATGCGAACATACTTATTTAATTAACAAGTCGTTAAGGGCAACATAACGACGACTACGGCGTTTGGTCATTTTGTTCACTAATTGCATCGCAACCTGTGGAGCAAAAATATCAAAATCAACTATTCCTGCGATTCCCTACAAAAGCATCTCTAATTATAAACACCCGTTTCCCCTGCACCCCGCTCGTGGTAGCACGCGTTGCATAGAAAATTGGTTGGCTTTGTTCAGCGTTGCAGTTACCGCTGCACGGTAACTGCCACAGAGTGTGGGCAGGCATAACGGAATTATGCCGTAACAACATAGGTGCGGCTTGGCGCGTACCAACCCCGCTTTCCGCGCGATCTTGGTAACACAGGTATAACCACATAATATCGTTGCTGGGGGCAGTGATTTTCTAATTAGAAAAAGTTCGCAGACCATTTGGTGGCCACGAACGAGCGTTGCAGCAATTTACGCATGCCGGAGAATGAGGATTTCTCTAAAGCTCCTGCATGTGTATTTTGAATGAAATGAACATAGAAAAATGTTGCCGTTATGACAAATGGTGACGACAGGTGTCTTAATAGCTAGACTGAATTCTCCAGCACATTTGAATACATTTACGTCCGCTGAAACGGTCGCCCTTCTAACAAAAATATTACGCTTCCCACCTAGGCAGCCTCTTCTGTCGTCTTCCAATGAACCACAAACTGCGCATAATAAATTTAAGGAGCTCACTGATGTGTATCCCTACGGATCTCAGCAAAATTGTAATGCAAGGAAAAAGGTGCGAAATACAGCCCACTGCAAATAGACCTGTTTGTGTGAGTATATATTTTTACATATACATATACACATAGGATATAAGTGTGTAAAGGTGCAGGCCACAGGATAACAGGCGGTTTGTGTCCGTGTGTGAGGCCACGCCACGCCACGCAAAAGGAAGGAGCATGAGCCTGGGTAATCTCAGGCGATTGGTGGGAGAAAAAGGAAGAAAAAACTGCGTTGAGTTGTAAATGCCACGCAGGGATTTACGTTTTCATTACGTTTGTTAAAAAGAAGACCAGCTGCCCGGCAGCCAGCCTGCCTGCCTGCTTGTATATGTTTGTGTAGGTAAATTGCTGCGTGCATTGCCGGGTGCTGTTTGTGTGTAATTTATGTGCTTATTGTCTTTTGCGTAGCCCCCGCAAAATCAGATGGTTGCCTGCCGCGTAGGTTTCAGATTGGGCACTTACTTGCCACCAGTACACCTTTCGCACTGTATGCGGGGAAAGTCCCTTCATTCTTGTAATGTTTCATAAACGTCGGTCGCTGTTACAGGTCGCTTTGATCCTTTGTGACACTTTAACTGCCAAGCGGACTTCGGCGCAGCTGCAGCCAGTAATACCCACGACATCGGCTACCCGTTCAAAGATTCAACACCCACGCAGAAATTAAATTTAATCGCTGTGGAACTTTGGCTCCTACAACAGGGTGCCCCTCACCAACATCAGCACGTGGAGCTCTCCTCTCTCAAGAGGGTAATAAAAAGTCCCAAGTTTTTGCTGTTGCTGCTTGTTAATGTGGCACTTGCGCTGTGCTGTAGCTGTTAGCCGTTAGCTGTAGCTGTTAGCTGTTGCTGTTGCCCTCAGTGGCTAAGTGGCAACTTCATCATCGCGGACAGAGCGCTTCAAGTTTCAATCTCAAGCTCCCATAATTGTATCCAACAAGCTGTTGTCGCTTCACATTCTTTCTTGCCTGCTTGCTCGCTCACCTGGCTAGTGTATCCATGCAAATATTTTGTATTTTTCATTTTAACCTCCATAAGTCACTTCCCCACTAATTCCATCGAGCGCACGGTTTTTATGTAGATTACACAATTTTTATTAGCTGACTTTCTTCACTTTTGGCCGCTCGCGTTTACAGGCTTTAATATTCCTGAGATTTAATTTGCTTACTCGTGATTTATAGCCCTAGCCATCTTTTATATTTGCCATATCTTAGAACATATGATATGAGCTGATATAGAAAGGATTTCTTGACAAATTAAAATAGTAAAATGATGCATTGATGCATTGTTCCCTCAATTAAACGTGTCTATTGTCCTTATTTTGTATGGGATCTCAGATAAACTAAGCACAGCTCTTTGTCAACGGTTGGCCTTACCACATTAATTATGTTGCGTGTTGACTAGAATATAGATCTGAGAAGCAGATATGGCACAAAATCAATTTATTAATTTGGCTGGAAATTCAATAATTACATGGTTACATGAGCGCCATTTCCGAAGCATAACTTACTGCGGCCCACATACTGCACGCAACATGCTGCCAAGTCATGTCTGAGTCTTCCCAACATCAAGAACGACATATGATGTTAACTAAACTGAAGCGTAACACACACATAGTTGGATGTATGTACGTGTTGTAAGGCTAACTTGTTGAACAGTTGATGAAGTCTTAAGATTATGTTAATGAGTTAATTAAGTCACAAGTAGCATAGAGCAGACAACAGGCAGTCAATCTTCAGGACTAGCACACTAGGACAAATTTTGTATTGATAAGTGTTAAATTACTTGGCTAAAAATTGCTAATTAACTGTATAAAGGTATTGTTGCTACAAGATGTTGAGCTAATTGAGAATGGCATTACTTAATCGAACAGTGGGCCTAACCTTCACATATATTTAAGCCAAATATAAATAGTTTCTTCGACCATCTTCAAAGTTAATCTGACATAGTTGTCTGCAAATAATTTCGACTTGATCGATTTGTGTATTTGTCAAACTGATTTATCGAGTGTTTCGATTTGATGGCGCGGAAATCAGTGCACACACACCTCCTCAAACACTGCACACACCGCATCAGACGTACAGACAGGTAACCAAACATACGCAAATGGACCCGCACCGAGTAATGATATGCAAATAGCATGCGCTTTTCAGTGGCATGCCAACATCTATGTGTATGTGTGCATCTCTCTCTGCTCCCTCTATCTCTCTCTCACTTTGTGTGCGTGTGTTTGTGCGTGTGTTTGCAGTCACCAAAATCCCCAGAAAACCCCGTTTCAATCTCAGCTGAGTCGTACTGAGCTGCCGCAGTCAGCCGGTGAAACCTGATGCAGGCGGCTGTCACATAAGTAAGTATGTGCGTTCTCGCATTAGCCTCATCCCCACGCAGAAGATGCACGTAAAACTGCAGATACCCAAAGTCATTATTGTGAATGACCTTTTTGGCACACACGCTGTACACCTGGTCTATGGCATATTGGGATTGAATTAAGAGCCGTACAGCTCTTAAAGTGTGTCACTTAGTGTACAGAAGTACAAATGCAATTTGCTTCGCTAGCTAAGAGCTTAACGTGCAGTCTGGAACTTTTCGTTATTAGACCCAAAAGGCAGTAAGGCGTAGCTTATTAAAGTGAGGAGAGACTTCGATATAAATGTTGCTGCTTATCATATTTTTCACATTTTAACCGCTTCCCCATTTTTTTAAGGTGGCACATTGAGGTCAATTTTAAATTATACACTTCCGCTTCCGTGCTCCGGCTTTCGCTCGATTGACGCCGACTGGCTAGGAGTACGGGAGTACGGGACTCTGCTAACCGACAGCGACTTGGCTGCCATTGCTCCCCAGGTTGGTTTCTTGCTGCTGCCGCTCTGTGTAAATATTGAAATCGATTCAGTTTTCATAAGCCGCTCCGTCGTCCCCAAACGTCGTGGCCAAGGACAGGTGCGGCTGACTGCAGCTCGTCTGGCGAGATTTACTGGCTCGTCGACCAGGCGGACTTGTGGTTTCGATATTCTTCATGTTTGTTCCTAGTTGTTGTCGTCATCGCTGGCGCTGCCTTTGCCTGTTTATACAAGTGGATTACGGTGTTTGGTTCTGATTATAAATCATCTTTATAATCTGTAAATCGTGTTTGGTTAACATAATGGAATAAATTTATTTTATTTATTGCAGCTGTAAGTTTTAATAAGATTTCTACCAATCTTTGCCGTCTCCCCGTCTGCTGACTATTTAACTTTATTCTGCCTATTTTTATGAACTAAGCTTTTAAATACTTTAAGGACGGATGCTTTCATTGCCCTTTCTGCTTCCTGACACTGCTTGCAATTATTGTAAATTGCTCAGTGTCATTTACACACTTTCCTCGCATTTTCGCCGGCATATTTGTTGGTCTCGCTTACCCATTTTCCAGCTCCCTCGGTGTGGCCGTCTTGAGCGTTGTCCCTCGCTTATCTGTACATTGTTCTTCTCGCTCTGGTCTCCTCAAGTGCCCCTCGCTTCCGTTATCGTTTGTATGTACTTTTGCCATTTACCAACCTGCCCGCAAAATGTCAGAGCCACTGCCCCACTGCAGCTCATTAAACGCATGCACAGCAAATTGCAAATACATATAAAATGGGGGCGTGGGGCAAAGCTGTTCACGTCACTTGGTACCGTTTAAGCTTCGCATAGTTTTCAAACAAGTAAAATTCTTTAAGAATAAGCTGTCCAACCAACAAGTCTAAATCTGTATTTTGTACTATAATACAATGTAGAACCATACGTAATTTAATGTGAATATGCGATATTTTTGTCATAAGCAAGGCTCGCCAGGAGCCGACCGCCGGACTTTCAATTGCATTTTGTGTATCGCACCTTAATCAGTATAGAGTTTTGCCCAATCCATATGAAACCTTCAACCTTATGCACCAAGTTATAATGTTCTGTCCAAAGAATTTTTTGTAACGGATGATGTCTGGTAAAACTTTAAAATATAACTTCTTTAAATTCCCTTAGCCTTACATAGAACAGTATCTGCTCAAAATTATTATTTTACCACGCCGACGATCCGCTTTTCTGAAGTTATTTAATGATAAGCTACCCATTTGCCTTTTACAGTTTTACAAGTGTGGATTCGCGTGGAGTCTAACTAATTTACTAACGGACAATTAGGAATATGCATGCACATATGGTTAAAAGCCAACAAGTTAAAAAGAACTGTAGGCAGTCCAGCTGGAAGGCGAGACCACTTAGGGGCAATAGTGGGCAAAATTCTGACGATGGTAATATAAAAAAAAAAAAAAAAAAAGAGGATGCAAAAAATATTTTAGCTAACTTTGCAAGGGGCGGCTGGGGCTTCCTACATACGCCGCGTTAGCGCGGCCAATTTATGGCTGTGTATTTGTCTGGATAGCATTTGGATTTTGAGCGCAATTTACCAGCAAATTAAAGCGCACTTTCACACACTGAAGCACACACATGGAAGCTATTGCTTTTTGATGGTTAATGTTGGTTGCTTTCATGCGCTCTATACCCTATGAAATATTATATAAGGACTAACTATCCCAACGTGCAATATTATTTCGAAGTTATCTTACAAAAATCCATTTTTGTATAATTATAAGACCCGTATAAGCCCTGCGTCTTTCAATGTGTGCATGTATTCCTGGGTGTAGGGTATCATGCCGTTGAGCTTTCTAGTGCAGATCCCTTTTTGTGCTTGCTATCAAATTGAAAAAGTTTTTGGCTTTCCGCTAAAAGTTAGGTTGTGTTTCTATGCAATTTATTGAGAGACTACCGCCCGCATTGACGCATATTGAAGAGTCTTGCTGTGGCTCACATTTGTGCTCTGATTTATATGCTGCTTAACTGCAGCGCAGCTCTCGTAGCTCTATATGACCCACACATAGTTCAAGGGGTAAATGGCTGTGCTCTAATTAAATATTTTTACTTTGTGTGTGCGAAACTAATTAAAAAGTATTTATAATCCGTAAACATGCCCAAAAATAAACTCTACCATCGCCCCAAAAACAATCGCGACTGTCCCAAAAAACTTTGTCTTCTCACGAAACGTTTGCTTCTATGTACTTTTTACCATGCTAGCGCTTACATTATCAACACCATCAAAAACAACGAAAAGGCACTGAGTGTTTGTCCTCTAAATATTCCATTGTCGCTTTTTTGCTTCCTCATTAGAACTATTGAAGTTATTCTCATTTTATTTGTAAGCGTTCAACTGTTGGAAGTTGAAGTTTAAGCTGCTTGTTGGGCAGTTAACGGCTTTTCACACTGGCAACAACCCAATTTGGATCTAACCCAAAGTAATGCAAGTGTTACCGAATTCCTTTTCGTATTTTAACTCAATTTTAGTAGCAATTATAGCTTTGTAGCCTCGACTTCTTGGGCTGTTCGTTCGACGCCGTTCAGTGAGTCGTTTAGTCATCAAGTCAGTACAAGCTCTTCGGTATATGTATATACTAGCGGATATATATATACAAATCCGCGTAGCAGCGGAAGTCACTGCTATGAAAAAAAAATTCTTGAAACGGAAATACCAACATGTTTCGCAAGTGTAACCAACTTCAAAGACCCTATAAAAGTTAAAAGCACACACATAAATAATGTGTTTTTATTAAATAATGTTTAAAGCCAATCGAATATAAAGATTATTAAACACCAAACAACCTGAATTTGTTTGTATATCGAAACATATATGTATGTAAATATATGTACATATATGTGTATACGGGTGTGTGTTTATATTGTTGCCATGATGAAAGATACAGCGGAAAGTCAAGCTCCGTAAAACCAAAAATTCATTCACAATTCAACCGGCTTTAGTTGAAGATAGATTTGTGAGGCACACTAACATCCTACTGAACAATGACGATATGTAATTGTAAAATGTTTTTCAGATATCATCTTACTCGGCAAGTTTATTATTCTTGAAAAGTGCGCAGAAAGCAGAGCTCCTTAGACTTTCGTTTAGCCACTTGACAACGGATGCATTTTTTCGCTGAAGGCTTTTGCAACAAGAACTGCAATAAATTGAAATGTCTGTGAGTGCATCACTAAAAACTACGACTTCTGTACGAATAACTATTGGGTGAGTTTCTCGCGCCGTTTTCGTTTGATAAAATGACCCAAGCACATGCTCAACTGTTTTTTGTCTATGTTTAAGTTTAAGTCTAAGTTTCGAACCAGAAAGTTTTCAGGGGCCTGTGCTTATCTGTCCCATAATCGTTACGTAACTAATTAATAAATAACCCTGTATTGAATTTGCTGTGACTATACTCTACCACCCACTTGTCACCATAAAAGCTTTCCAACCACACGTAGTTTAATTTGCAGTCACTAGCCGACCCGCATCCATATCCCCTACTGGGCTAATTTGCGTATTTGTTCAATTAGAGCGAACCCTTATCGGCAAATCAGCAAACCTTTCCAATTAAATGCGAACACATGTCTATGAAATTGATATATGCAAATTTTAATAAAATAGCAGCAATAACAACGATGGATAGTAAATCTGCCCCCAAAAAGCAAGTATCTCATTAATCCAATTAAGCTAAATTAATTGAAATGCAAATCGACTAATGAGCACGCTGCACCGATTTCCACTCTACGCACATAATTCCGAAGGTCGTTGTGTGAAGGGCCTGTAGTGGAGGTTGAAGTGCATTAAAATATGTTTTAATGGCATGTCAGGCAAATTATACGGCTGTGTAACACGCATACGCCGTGTTGTACATTGATGAAGCACTTCGATAAGACGCTGGCAACTGACGTCACGGCGTGGTTAGAATTATCCTTATTCAGTGAAGCTCATGTGCATATCCTTTGGCGCATAAGTATGAGAGAAGTTGAGAATATTAATTTTCATGTGCAAATGACCGCTGTTAGTTGTTAACAAGCTTATATGCAATGATTTACATATAATAGTTCAGACGACTGAGAACAGAGGAGTCTGTTTGTGCTAAGCGTACGACAATTCCAATCAAATTACTGATATATTTGCAATTACTTAACAAGCGAACTGAACCTCATGAGCTTTCCCTCTTTTGTCATCTTTTGTCATGTTGCTATGAAAATTATGCATTCCTGACAATTTCTTTTATTTTTTGTGTTGTTTTGGCTAAAGATTAAAAAAGATAAAACTGTGTTAAACTGTCCTCTTAGGGCAAACTCAGGAAAAGACTACTCTAAGAATTCTTCAATTTCGAATGCAATAGCGACTAAAATATTATCATGCTCCACTGGGCTTTAGCAGGATTCTCCCTTTTCCACTACGGCATAGTTCACAAATAACCTCACGTGCGTGTAAGCAACATTTGACCTACTGGACGCCTGCCTGTTAAAGAACTGGGTTAGTGCTGGCACATGGTCCACTTGACAGAATTCAACTCGAGACACCGTGGTCTGAGTTGAAAAATGGGTGACCGATAGGTCAATGAGCTGGTCACCTGTTTTAATTGAAATAGTGCTGGGTTTATTTACACATCTGCACGTATTCAAAATAGACTGGGATCCCTCAAGAGAAGCCACAGGCTCTCTTCTGATTATTACATTTATGGCGTGCCTGCCGCCAATCATATGCCGGGTAATTACAAACGTATTTTATTATCAAATGATTTTATATGTATTGACTGTATAAATATTGCATAATCAAAAAGAAAACAGTTACCTTTAAAAAGTTTATTTAATTTAAAAATGGCAAAATATAAGAAACACGGCAGTTGATGTAGACCTTTTTTGTATACCTTTATTTATTATTAACTCAATCAGTCAGTTGGCAAATTGACCTGTGGATACAAAAAACCCTTACATTAAAACCCTTTTAACTAATTTATCGAGCTTTCTTTTGCTTGGGCCTTCTCTAGCACCTAGTTTTGGTTAGAATTTAGCGTATTTAATCCCATTACTTTTCTTAAGGTACACGGCTAATGATCAAGGACATTTAGCGGCAGCTGCTTGCGAATGCTCATCCAAACAGGTGAACAAAGACTACGTAAGGTATGTCTAGATTCAGCATCACACGCTGCCATTGTTTCCGCTAAATCCGGCAGAGATTTATCAGCCAAATGTCACCAAGAGCGAATATTTATATACGCTGGGTATAGTCCCGGCTGCTGCAATGAATATCTGTGACAACTGATCGCCGGGCCAGTGGCAGCTTCCTGTTACCCGCATACCCATTTCCTACTCGCAATATGCGCAGCATCTTCATCTGCATGAGTGTATCTGGGGGCTGAGAATTAGCGAAATGTGCTTGAAATTCCCATGACTGTCGCTAAGCTGAGTTCCCCTTCTTGCACATTTGTACACGCCTAGACTCGAGGCTCGTACTTGTTACTCAAATGTGTGCGTGCTGTCGGCTTCCGTCTTAAGTAACGCTCTGTCGCTTCCATTTTCATAGTCATTGCTTTGGCATGTGTGAGTAAGCGTGGGTATATAAATTTACATAATGTTTAAGTGTGTGTGACATGCGACTTCTGGGATTCAGTTTACGTAAATTTATGTTGCTTTCAAATTGTCTATATATGCAGTGTATGGCGCATCTATGCGCGGCGTTCGCAATTAAAATCTTGTTGAAATAAAAATACAAGCAAAAATAAAATATAATACAGTTTGATGTCACAAGAAATTGCACAAGCAATCTAAGATGACTTATATTGAAACCCAGATATCTACGCACCTCAAATATTAATTCACGTTGGCAAAGTGTTTCACTAATCAATGAATGGCTTCTGCGCTTCTTTAGCCAAAGCCATTCCAACTGCCAATTGCAACTCTAAAGCCAATTCAAATGCTAAACAGAACTCAACTCCACACCAAGTTTTTGGTTGATATCTATTCCAACACGGCCTTAACGGTACTGATAAAATTTATTACGCATGCGACACGCGTATTTCATTTTGTTTGCTTGTTTGGCGCGTTATTATCGCCCAACGTGGCGTATGATTAACATAAAATGACAGCGGCATTGCACGCTACCTGCTACCTGTACATAAAGCGTTAGTATATCGGATTTTGGCTTTTCAGCTGATTAACATAATTTTCTGCCGTATTACCGGAAAGCCAGATCGACAGCTAAACAGGCAGACAGTGGAATGAATGCGGGTCTGCGGTTGCGTAACGCACAGGCTTCCGTCACAAGCTTTTCGCGTTTCATCTACCTATATATATTTTATGATACGTGAACGGAATATTATCGCCTTCGATCATCGTCGTTGGCCCCAAATTCACACTTAATACCAGTAAACATTATTTCGAGAAAATCTTTGCCAGTCACCGTGTAACCAGCAAGTTGGATATTTAACTTTTAAAGACTTGTACCAAGCCGAAGGTGAGTCACGCATTGTTTTCCTTCTGTCTGTGTGCAAAGGACAGGCGAAATGAATGGTCGGTATTTGCGAAGAGATGGCTTTGCTTTGGCAAAACTAAAAGACCAGCATGGCAGTATTACTAACGGTCGGCAACGCCAGACAATCAATGAGACATTGTGTGCGTATCCCGACAGGGTCTGTAAGTGGCGTGTGCGATATCAAAAGTCGCTGGAAAAAAAAGCGGAAGCTAGAACAAATTGCAACAAAACGAAAGCTTCAGAGACAAAGTGTAGCCGATCCACAATAGCCACGGCTGGTATATTTAAACATTGAAAAGCAATAAATTCCTAATTGAAGGAACTTGCCAGGCATTTGCTGAAAGAGGATAGTGCACATAAATGTACTTACATACTTATCTTTTATCTGCTGATTTATTTATTAATATAGGGTATTAAAAGCTATTTCAATTTAACATCAATGAGGCAACTTCAATTGAATTTATCGGATGCATACGCCACATAGGAAAAAGTCATAAAAGCAGCGGAAATGAAAAGCTTAATTAAAACTAAAAGTATAATAATACGAGAATTGCTAAAATTTTATATGGCCGCTCTTCAGATTGATTATTGAATACAATATTTATGTTAGGTAAATTTGACATTTGATACCAGATTGCTAGCTAAAAAGTGAAACGCAACACTTTGCTGCACTAATTACTAAATAAGTTGGCCAGCTTGCAAACTCGACCAGGTCTAGTAAGTGAGGTCATTGGGTTACAAAACAAACTATGCAGTTGCAGCTGACGACACGAATAGGCAGGCAGGACATGCTTGAACGCACAGCTCAAATTATGGAGCGAGCCAACGAAACAGGCTAGAGCCTTGTGATGCTTACATTGTTGCTGAAAGCTGGTGACATAGACATCTGCCTTAGAGGTATTATTACACCATTACGCATACACTTAGGGCTTTCATTAGTTCCTAGATTGACGCTATTTGGAAGGTAATTACGAGAACGAGCCATCGTAAGAGTGATGTCGCATACTACAAAGGCCCAGGCCAATGGTCGGAAGAAGCAGCAGCTGGTAGGCAGTGCACAAATCCAAATGCAATGAGCTCAGCTGCAGACAAAGCAGAGCATAAGGCACAGGCAATCACAGACTGCTAAACCGAGTACATGGGACTTCTGCTTGGCAGACCGCCCCTCTGTGACCGGCCGACCATACAAATGCCGAATAAGCGGAAGTCACTTCAGTTAGTGACTGTCGCTTTGCTAGCTCTCAATTGGCTTTTACTATGTTGTTTGCCAGCTGACCCCCAAAAACAAAACTCTTCTGCACACAGCCGGCCGAAGCGTCTGCAACACGCAAATGCAATTAACACGCCAGCAGACAAACCGGAAATGGAACGCTGCTGGCCAACGGCGGTCGAGCACGTGTCTCATATGGCTCTTCAAAATTGGCCTTCCTGCATTCTACACTAACATAGGCTTTGACTTTCGTTTTCTGAGTTTGTTCTTTAAATTAAATGTCTGACGAGACCAAGTCAATTAGTTCTAAATTATCTTTTTATGAATGCTAAAGAAGCTCAATGGAGTAAAAATAAAATTATAGCCACCTCCGATTATTTCATCGCCACAGGTAGCATTTGTACCAACTAAGTGAATTGTAACTAATAATTTGAAACGGCAACTAAGCTGTAAGTTGTAAATTTACTTGCATCAGGATATTTTATTATTTGCATGTAAAGTAATTTTAAATCTGGGAACAATTGGACAGAGCTTATTGAATTAGTATTTTTTTTAATTGGAAGCGATTTCGAAATTTGCATGCGTTTTCTGTAGTTCTTGAACCAACTCCAACTTTAATTTCGCAAGCAGACCAATTACTAGAAAACTGAGATTTTTTGTCAGGCTAATAATTTGTTTATAAGCCCCAACTCAATGTAATAAGTTTTATTAATATTCATCTCATATTAAAGCTTTGGTCATACTCATATTAGTGCAGTCTGGCATTCCACACCAAAACACTCACACTCTTTCCTATACTGACTCATCCACACATGTACACAAATGCGTTCAACATTGAGTGCAAAAAGCATTGTCCAGCACATGAACTACGTTGCAAATGACCAGACGTGAGCCCTCCATTAGTCCGCCTGGACGCTTGTTTTCGTACCAGCCTGCTCTGTTGCTAACCCTGTAAATGGTCCCGGTACGGGCCAACGAGCCTTGTTTGTTGCCTCATTTTTGAGGTCTGCGCAAGCCCAATTGTTATACCCAGCACCTAAATCCTTGGTATAAAGAATAATGCCGACTCGACTGACAAGCTTAAATTCAACATGTAAAAATGTAGCGCTGCTTCGCAATAATCATACGCATCCCAAGCTCCTTCATTTCTACGATAACGCTTCCCATTATTCCCCTGTCCGTGCTTTTATAGAATCATGCTACGGAAACTTGCAGCTAGATACAGGGTATCTCATCGAAGTTTCGACTAGAGCTTTCTGACTCGTTTGTTATTGTTGCAGCTGCCGGCGTCTGTTGGCCATGTCGTTCTATTGCTTCTCATATTGTTTGTTCCACTTGACCACTAAAGCATAGTTTTAGGCGCTAAAAGCTAAACACCGAAATTCTAAAACCAGCTGCTCCATGCGAAGTACCAGATGCAGAGTGGCCTCGGGCCGAGCACTTTAGTTTATTTCGCTGGCTATATGCTGCGAGGAGTTTTGCTTTGGCAGGTGCCTGGTTCTAATATTGAATACTCTGTGCCTGGAACGCATGAGTTAACTCGCCACTAATTGAAGATTTGAGTTCACTCTCTTCTCAGGTAGTTCAGAATGCATTCAGAATGAGATCAGCTTCCCTAAAACATAGTTTTGTTTTATTTATTTTATTTTTTTCTTATTAAATTTAAAATTGTATTTGAAACCACTTTCCCGCTGGTTTTTCTGATTGGTCGACCAAAACAAAAACCTGTCTCTGTTGGATGACATTGGAGTTTTGCGGTTGTGTCATAATGATTATTATTGTTCGGAATTGAAAGTCCGCTGTTGTTGTAGGAGCCCTTTATACCAGTTGCAATTGACCACAGCGAAATAAACCGCTAAATAAATAATGCAAAAACAATGAAATCGTGAATTCAATTGAATTGAATGCAATTGAATTGACACGCAGTGGCAAATACGAACGATCGAAAAATAGCCGACTTCAGGCCATGAGTAAACAATTTGGGGACAACCATGTAAATACAAAATAGCAAAATTAATTAAAAATATAAAAAGGTCAATCATTGTGCCTTTTATAAAAACAATCATGGCAAACTAAAATAAATAATAAATTTGATTGATTTTTTCAATAATCACCGCTAAATGTTTAATCAAGCATTTATTGATTACATCTGGTTCAACCAAATTGGGCCCATGTCAGTTTCCCAGTTTACAAAAACCTACCAGGTGAAAGAATAAGGTCTTTACAGTCGGATACAATCGACTACGCAGTATTCTATTCAAAGGGTTATAGCAGTAGCAATGTATGAAAAACATGATTCTTAATTCCTAGATTGCTGTCTCTTACCCTGTAATCCCAAAGTAGGCGCCTATAGACATCGAATATCAATAAATCAGTAATCCGTTTGCATTATTCGCTTATTGTAGATTCCGGTCAAACATGTTACCACTATTAAAGTAATACCAACAAATAGCAAAACCAGCATACTGTTATAAAACTTGTGAACAGAGTGTGAAACTACGAAACCAAATTTTTATGGTAAGCCGAGTCACTGCGCTCGTGTGCATCCGGACGACTATAAATGACAATGACAACAACATCAGCAAGCTCGTAGAACTCCTACTATGCCGTGTCGACAATCTGTCTAGGCGGTAGCCGTAGTCGATGGTAGCCAGTAATTCGGATCGGCGAAATTGCTGTTATCGGCGAACTGATAACCCTCATATAACATATCCTCTTACAAGGCGAATGGCACTGTAACCGACAATTGATGGGGTCTATTAGTAGATGTTGATGAAAAGTGCAACTTTGTTTGACGCCCAATGCCTTCACCTATTAAATACTATAGAAACTTTCAGTTACCATCAAATGTGTGCATTCTCTTGCCAGTTATTGACAAATTTAAGCGACGAACTTTCTGGGCAATTTCACCTCGTTGGCAAATTCTGCAGTCAAACGACTTTGCACGTCTCAGCTGTTTAAATTTAATTTGCTGCGTACTGGCTGCTGGTGGCTGCTTCATCTGCTTCATCTGCTTCATCTGCTTCACCTGCAGCTCCCGAAGCTGAAGGTTTATTTTCAGGTCGCTAGAAATCAACATTTCTGGGGCGACGTGCGCAATCGAAGAAAATGCACTCAGCAGACAGGTGAGGTGCACAACACACGGAAGTAGTTACCGTCATGCCAAATATGACAAATGTTGTTGCTTATTCCCCCCTTTCCAAAGTTGCTCGGCAGTAGCAGAAAAAGCTGTTCTGAACTGAACCAGCTGACACGTAAACTGCATAAATATAAGCGCAGAATGAAAACGTGCGGGCTGCAACGGAAGAAGCTTGACAACTTTAAGATGGGGACTATGCGGATGAATTTAGTCAAAATCAAATGAATTCAAACAGCTAAAGTTTGTATAATATAGTATTATCTCTATATATATATGAAAATTTGGGGGTCAAAGATTTGGTGGGTGATGTTTCGTGTTCAAATTTATTACTTAATACTTAATAAACATACATTACAGTGATTTGGGTAATTTCGCCCGCAACAGTGGTAAATTGACGGAAAACGGTTGTTTAAAAGTTTTTTGTTTACCGCCAAATCGGTTTCAACTCAATTTCAAAGATCATTGAGAGAATTTATATCATACGTACCACGGGCATTTAGACATAGGTCGTCATTTCCCACTCCCATAACTTGGTCAAAACTCAATCGATTTTCATAAGATTAGGCTTTTTGTTCATGGTTTCAAGCAACATTATTATATATATCAAATCAAGCTTTGTCATATTTATATTCAAATTTATTACGCAAACAACGGAAATGGAAGAAAACTATATAAAAAATAAATCGATATTTGTTCTCCTTGTGGGTCAGCTAAGTAAGCAGAATCGGTGTAGTGCCATCAACAGCCTGTATATTTAGTCACATACACATATGCATACAGTGTCCGATATGGTCAGGCGGAAACAATGGTTGAATGGATCAATGTATGCAAATGCGGAAAGTTCCATTTGCATGTGCAATCGACTCGCTTGGCGACGTAAGTAGTTCACTTTTCCAATTGACATTGCAAACAGATTGCGGTCGTAACTTGCTCTGGACTTCACCACTTGATAGTATTGGACATACCTTAGGTAATCAAAAGCGTAAATGTTGCAAACGGAAGAGCTAGACTGCGAGGTGCTCTGCACAAGCGTTGGTCCAAAATTGTAAATTTATCTTTAAAATTACAAAAGAAATACAAATACAATTATCTAATGTGTAGTGATAGATTTAATACGGTCAGAGACAAAAAGAGATACAATTGGACGTGCGAAGAATACAAAAACATTTATTAGGAAAAAACCTTAAGGACAAGAGTGCTCAACGTGCCTGCAAATCAAAGAAAATTATGAGCATTAAGTAAGTTTTCAGGAAACACAATTGTTAGGCCTCAGATTTCTGTTTAATTTAATCTAGAACTTGATTTGCGTAACTGTCAATGGTTTTTAAAGTATATACTTGTACATCATTTTTTGTGCAACATAATTTTGTTTTCTGATATATATAAATATAAATATTGCACGTTCGCATACATTTATTGCGATATCTGGATGTATTGTTTTGACTTTATCTCAACCAAAAGCTGTTCCTGATAGCCATAATGTGCTTAATTGATTTATTGCGTAATCCGGATTAGCGAGACGGCCTCCATTAGCATCATCTTGCTGTTAATTCTAGGGTGGGATGAATTATTGATGGCAGCCATATTCTCAACCCATTCATATCAGAATGTCCGCTCGCTCATTCATCAATAGGTATTTGGCCGTCTTTGGCTAAGACATTCCAAATTCTAGCAAACGCCACATTTTCAAATAGAAAATAGGCACGTCATTAATGTCAATGGCAAGTCGTCATTGCACACGCGCCATAAACTCATAAACTCAATCTACTCAATCCAGTTTGTGCAAGATTTATGTGAGCATCGGAGAAATTTAATCAAACAGCGCAACCCTTTTTAGAAAGGAAAGTCAAACTTCCAATTTGCAACTGTGCTGGGCAAAAGTTTCATATTACTACCCAAAATTGGCCAAAATGCTGGATACACATTCCATTCGGCTTTTCCACCATTAAGTCCGTGCAATTGTATTAAACCTCTTTCTGATTTCAAAGTTGCTATACTATACTGGTAGGTACATATAGTACATTTTTAGGAATCGCTGGGGTAAATTGCAATTCACTTAGCTTATTTTGGCTCGGTCCGCAAGCCGTGCAAATGTACCATGCTTTCAATAACCAGCAAGACCAACAACAATAAAAATGTCGAAAACATAGTAAACATTAACGGGAAAACAATTTTCATAAATCTAGAATTATTACCACGGGCCACGTAGGGCCCACAGACTTGAGTAAGCAGCGTATCCATTGAAGCAACAAATTTGCACATGAAAGATGAGTAAAATTGCTACAGTGAAAAACACAGTCGACTACTAGATACGCTGCAACAACGAACTTAAAAATGTTGCCAACTTTTAGAAGAGTATAAAGGAATAACAGGGAAAAAGACTCGACTATTGTCTCCAAATAAGTATTTTTCTCAGATACAAAAGATTTACAGTATTTTTGTTTTTTTATAATTGAAAAGATTGAGCATATCTTGAACAATTTTGAAATGTAAACGCTCCAATCCAATATATGAATCAACTTTCATTCTAGAAACAACAAACAACGTTGAAATTTACATCGCTGTCAACAAACGATATTTTTCACATATTGCTCGCATATTCTAAGCGCAAGCTGTTTGGGGTTGGTTTTAAGATAAATCCTTAGAAAGGGTCCATTATATAATTTTCGAGCATTCGGCAAACAATCTGCTGGAAGCTAGACTGGGCTAAGCCAGCACATAAGTCACATAAATCACGCTTTGTGCTTACAAGTAAATTGGGATGCGACCCCAGATGCGTTCGCGTTTCTCATTGTCTTTTAATTCAATTTGTGCAATCGGCTTGGGGTTCTTTGAAGTCCACTCAAATTTCAATAATTCTCTTTGCATTAAAATTCAAACAAATTAAAAAAGGGCAAAAGTTGTGAGGAAAATCAAGTCAAGTGAGAATCACAGACAACATTTGAAAAGAGGAGCGTGAGCCTTCCAATGGATCAAGACATCAACTGTCGCTGAAAAACTGTCTATTGAGTAACCCTATTTAACACAAACAAAGAAAGCGAGTGAATGCCACTTGGAAGCTTAAGTGATTATAGACACACTTTTCAGTGGCTTATCAAATCTTAAGCTGACGACAATGGCAGACACACCCTATCTGACGCGCATAAAGGACAAACTTGGTCACTTTCATATGAGCTTGCAAAACAATTTAAAAAAATATTAAAAAACAAAATATGATATTTATGGTTCTCCTATGTATCTTATAGTACATAGTCAGGAATGTGCTTATATGCTTATCAGAAGCCCCTCTCTAGGACTTTTATGGCTGTCATTCTATATACTTACTTACTTACTTTCTATATACTTACCTACAATACAAATTTGGATAACTTAAGAGCTCACATGTCTAAGCTCTGGCACTGCAGGTGACAGTTTTCTCGTTAAATCTCGTATCTTCAAAGATTACGCGTCGAACGCACTACACATAACAAATGTTGTGGATTTAAATTTGCATATGCAAATTGGCCTCTTTTGTAGTTCATTAATATTCAACTACTTAAGCCACCACAACATTTCATCCCTTTAACGTGCTAGCCGCACAATTAAAGCCACACATTTTATCCGGAAGGCAAATATAAAAAACACGCACGGTGACATTTGCAATTGATTTTCAATCAAATAAACAAACAAGTGTGCACATAAGTGCGAATGTTTTCGTCACTTATTACCAATACATAGCAGTTCGGATTTTATTTACTTTTTGCTTAACAAATTTTCACCTTTTTGATGCACACCTGACACAGTGTGTTTACACACTCCATAATAAATCGAATAGATACTCTAAATGGATAGAAAGGGAATATCTAGGATCAAGAAACAAGAAGCACATCTGCAGCTAATGTTTGAATTTCTATGTCAAAAGCACGACAAAACTTTTTATTGTAAATAAAATCACCTCAAAATAACATACCAGAACCAATGTCTAGAAATGTCAGCTCTAGAAAAGAAAAGCAGTCGGGCTGAAAAAGTAAGATGAAGCCAGTGTTAATCCTCAAACTGCCGTCATACATTGGAATACATGGCAAATTCAAAATTTGTAGGGATATGGAGATCGTTTGTACACAACGCATGCCATGTCAATGTGTGGCTTCGTGGTAAGTGGAAGGATCTTCGTGCACGGCCCTATACGGAGCACTGTGGCAGCAATTGGAGTATAGTCAAGCAACGTATCCTTGCCTTTAAGTATTATTCGCTGTTTATGGCAAGCGCTTGTTTCCAACATTGGCTGATTCCGATCTCACATGCCTTATTGGATGATAATGGGGCTACAGATCATGTACTGCAGCAAGATGGGAGTAAAAGTACAAGTCTAATTACCACGCTTTTGACAAAGATGCAAGGTTGGCTGTTGCACGCAAATGCCGAAGAGCTAAATCCCGAAGCTAAGGAACCAAGTACATTCTTCCCGAAGAAAGAAACTGGCGCCCGCAAAGTAACTTTTCGTGATATAACCATACAGGAGTATGAGAACAGACTGCGAGCATACTCACAGCCGGAAAAAATTTTTTGCTACTTTGCCACGATCAAGACAGAGAATGAAGCCGGGAAATTGAAAGTTTTTATGACGCCCGTCGACTTTTTGCGCGCCTTGAGACCAGGCCTAAGGCAGCCAGAGGGCTTGGGATTAAACCAGTTCCGCAGGATGGACAGAGAAAGAGTTAAAAAGCTTAAGTGCAGGGGCTTACCGAAGGACAGCATATTTTATAAGCTTCGACCAGATGGCCTGCTTACCTTCAGTGATTTTCTGTACCTGGTCATGCTGTTAAAAATGCCTGAGAAATACTTTAAGTTGGGCTTCAGACTTTTTGATCAGCAGGGAAATGGTCACCTCAGTATAAGGGATATGAACTCTTTACTTTTAGGCATCACCAATGATGAGCGATTCAGGAACATTTCTTCTGTACACTTCCATTTTTTTGGTCCTCAGCTCAACCAGAAGCTGAGCCTAGCCAAGTTTTTAGAGTTCAGGCGCCAGTTACAGCACGATGTTCTTCTGCTCGAGTTCAACTTACTTAAGAAGTGTAAGCCAACGGTCTCGAAAAAAAAGCAAAGTAATACAATCAGCGAGGTGTGCTTTGCTAAAATACTGTTGAAATGTTCAGCTATGTCAAAGGATGAAAAGAGCAAGACTCTGAAACGTATCAATAAGAAGTATCAACCGCTGAAGCGCGGCATAACAGAAGATGAGTTCATGTCATTTTTTCTATTTGTTCAACATCTGCCAGATATAGAAACGGCACTGACCTATCATTATTTGGCAGGTGCAGATATATCGCGAGGAGCATTTAAACAGATATCTGATGTGCTTGTCGGAGTTCCTCTGTCGGCACACATGATCGATGTAATCTTTACAGTTTTCAATACAGAAAAAAGCGGGATCCTGGGCTGCGATGGTTTCATTGAAGCTCTGCGAAATCGCATGTTGCGTTGCAAGCACACCTCCTGTAATCTAGAGAATCTGTACAGAAGCATCCTTAAGTGTGCAAAGGAAACGTTCATCGAATAGGGAGATGTAATTCCGCCCCAGATGTAATAAATTTATATTGCACCAGAATGCCTGTTAGAGTCCTCAAAACTTGAATACCACTATCACAAAGCCAAGGCAGCACTCCACAATGCGGCGCTCTGGTTTGCTGCACTTTTCCGAGCTCTTCACTCAACTCCTTTGAGTATAAACGCTTTTAGCAGAAACACATCGCAGTCAATACCTAGCCTTAGCCCAGGTGCATAGCAATACCCACAACCGAGCACACACGTACTTACGTACATATAATTTACTTTTAACCAAGAACGCGCATTGCTCAAAAGCGCAGTTTGTTTGCTTTCAACACTTAAGACATGAACAACGAAACGAAACAGAACATCTAACCTGATGTCCTTAAGCCAAAGCTCCATAATAAAGCCAAACCCAAATATACGTACTCCTGTAACGAGAAGTTCTTTTTTAAAGAAAATTGCCATTAAACCTGCCCGTAAAATGATTTCAGGGGTTAAAACTCTTTGGTTAGTTTGTTGAATTGTAGCATTAAGATTTGCATATGTACTTGCACAGGTATTTGGTTATTGTTTATCTATTTTGTACTTTCATTTGTGTTGTTAAATTAATTTGTATTCATTCTCATATTTCTATTTGACATTTTTCGTTATTGAACGCTCTAACTGGAGTTTTAATATAGCAAGTGAAACCACAAAATGAAATGAAAGGCAAAAGCTCAAAATCAATTAAATGCAATGCAATAAGGAACAAGTAAAAGTGGTTGTGGGGATTGCACGACGGAGGATACCCTAACCCTTCTACCCATACCAGACTGTAAACTTTTTTTTCCAAATTAATTGGTAAAGGGATATTTTGGCGTTATCCTCCTTCACAGTCAACATAAAATCACTAGAATTCACGCAATAATACGTCAACATGAATATAGAAATTCCTCTTACTACGTTACTTTTAATAGCTATGGATGGAATAAATCGGCTCTTGATTCTGACAAAGATATACCCTATAAGGTCGGAGAGTCTTCCTTCTACACAAAACTATTATGCCCTTGTTACACATTTTCAATGGGTTCCGAGTCTTAAAAGTGGAGTTGCCCAAATATGAGAAGAATTTTGGTAGTTTTACAAATTGATAGCAAGTATCCTTTGTGTAAGCATGCACAATGGACTTGACTTGAACAACATGTTGGCCGTACATGTATACTTGATTTTACACAAAATGCATCAACTGTCAATGGGATTTGTTTCATAAATAAAATATAGGAATTTAAGAATTTATGATGAAATTGACTGAACGTTACAAATAGCATTAGGGAACATTTTATATTTCTTCACAAATTACTTTGCGTTGTACGCTAGTAAGCTAGTTATAAGCCTATTTCAAGTCGACTTTGCCATTTTCATTTTTCTTGCCAGATGTTCGGTCAAAGCAATAAAGGTCCAATTTGACTGAACAGAGTGCAGCATTTTCTTCACACACTTGTTCAAAAACATTCAACACACATACTACGTGGGCTTTTTGAAGCATTTCTGTGTGGGATATTCAAATTTATAAATTATGAAATTTTATGGCTTTGAGGCGTAGTATGTGCAAAAATATTATTTTACACACGTCTATGCCCAAGCATATTTTCATGCATTTTCGCAGTTTATATTCCTGGTTGCCACACCCATATTCAGACAGACCAAACGACTTAGAGGGTCTGCACTTTAACATAATTTACGTGAATTTAGGTTGCCGAAAATGTTCACCTGACAGTACCGGCAGGGTATCAAGGTTGAAAGTTGGCCAGAGCCACAGCCACAGCCACAGCAGGAGCGGCGCTTATCTGAGTTATGAATATGCAGGTTCTTATCGCGTGAATACGAGCATGTGTGCGACTGTATGGCTGGTGTAAGTAAGCATAAGTGTGCCGTCCAGCAAAAATTTCCACAAGATTTAAGCACCTGCAAATTTTATTTATCATTAATCCATTTTAAGGCAGTGCACCTAAAGCAAAACCTTAAATTTTCTAAAAACGCACAAAGTAATAGAATCAAAATGCATTCGTCATGGTTCTCACTCTAACCCTTATACCCATTTTAAGGCTGACAAGTATAGATTAACTATGCATATCATTTTTTACTAGTTTTATGAAGGTTGAGTCAAAATATAGGCTTTAGCTTAATTCACATATTCAGTTAGAAATCATTTTACTCATCCCGCTCAAACCCCCAAAATAATTAAAAATTAATTTTTAATTATAGATTGCCGCTCATGCACAAACGGTCAGCTCGACAAGTCGAAATTTATTGTCCCATTACAAATTATTACAACATGAACAGAGTTTTAATTCGCAATACAATGCCATCATACATAATTGTGAATTGGTAAAGCACCCATTCAGTCATTTAGTCCGAATTGAGCTGACTTGCTGAAGTTCGATTCCCCCATGTTGTATTTGTATATCTGCGCATGACAGCATTCATATACCCCTTTTAGGGCTATAAATCCCCTGTTTGCACTATCAAATACTGATTTTACCCAAATTAACCGCAATACTTATGCACTTAAACAAATTTATTCCGCAATCAAACCAAAACTGTATACAATTTTAATGAAGCCAACAACCCACATTAACTGCCCTATTTGTTAGTGTGCGTTTTAAAATACATAATTGATGAACTTTCGGGCAAATAACTTTTTTAATAGAAAATAGTAGTTAAGCCGAGAAAGCCCGACTAGGAGATTCCTTAGACATTGTTCTATCTTCCTTTTTATGCTGTGTATATAACACACGAGTATAAAACAAAATTTATTGGATTTGACAACGAGATATGGAAAAAATACGGCATTTCGATAAGGCTTTTATGACATCAGGTCAAGAGAGATCGACACGTTTATTCATGCGCAAGGGCAGATAGAAGGACTAGGCTATTGATTCTGAGTAAGTTTATTTAATCTATTGTATTTATTTATTAGAATGATTTTTCATGCGTTTCATGAATTTAATTATTCATTATTTGACTCGACATCGGAAGCCAAACTCCCAAATTGCTCATCCCTTTATTCATCAATTTGTGTCTTATACTCATATCTTATAGTACTATCCAACTTTCTGTTGACAAATATATATACCTTATGGGTTCTGATATGATTTCTTCCTGTTGCGAATATTGGCACAAAACCTTTTAAACTTTTTCCCATTTACAATGTTGATTTCAACAAAGCTGGGTCAAGTTTTATATTAAATTACGATGCCTACGGCGATCACAACAAATGATTAATGTTGTAAAAGGAAAATCTGTCAATAGATTATAAGAGGCCGTGCTTGAAGTATTTTTTTTATTGCTAGCCAATCATTTATCACATGCAAGGTGGACAGGTGGCGAAATCAAAATGGCTTCCGATCTGGTTTAAAGTGCCAATGGCTAAACGGAATATGTGATAATATACAAAGGCGGTGCACGACCCTCTTACATTTTGCAGATACCTATTGTTGCTTTTTGATTTAACTGACCCCGACATGAAAAGAAAAAAAACTTAGAATCCACTGACGCAACGAATGGCCCTCAAATACTTACACTTGCATATATAGCATATGAAAAATGAAAGGCAAACTGCGAATACAATAATAAATAAAGCCACTGACTGAAACCGTGCAGCCTTTATTTCCAGTTTTTCTTCCACTGCTCGAACGACTGGCTGACTGGCACATGTCAATCAGAAAACAGAGCCATAATCTCTGCTTGACATGAACTTAAAAGTATTATGACAAATATTTCGCAATCTGTGCGCTACTCTGTCTCTGAATTCCCGCTAGTGTATCCATTTTGCATAGGGTCTTACCATTATAGCATGAAATGTGTAACGTACTTAAATAATTATAGAAGGTATTTTAAAAACATATTGGGTTATGAAACTATAGAAATAAGTATAAGCATTTTTGTTTAAAAATTGATTGCTTGGATTACAAGTAATTTGCGTTTAACATGAAACAATTATGATGCATATATTTGTGAGGGTATTATATCAATGACCCTCTGAAGACAACTTCTCTTCTTTAAGCTCACATATTTAATGTTAGGTATGTAGAGTGCATTATATTTGGCTCCTTTGTGCCAGTGCAATGCACTGTCTGTGTGTGTGTTGTCCTTGTTGTAACTTTTACTGGACTCTGGCCTTTGCGTGACGCACAATTCTGTTTAAATAAAAATCATTTCGTTGCAAATACCTTATGACATATTTCTGTTTTTGACATGGCCTTATTGTAATTTTGTTGCAGTTACTGTTGCTGCATCACCCCCAACAAGCATGCAAAATACTTATCTGAAGGCCTTTCACTTGTTGGAAGAAAACCCAGAGCATATTGTCGCTTTCAGGCAACTGGCGCGTATCCTTTTATTTTCCCCTTTTTTTTGCACCGGACATGCGGTAAATCAATTTTTATTTATTATTTTATGAATCGCAATCGGTTTTTTTTAAACTTTACTCACTTAAGTTCGCATCGTTTGCATGTGTAGCTGTTACACGATTTAATTTACTGTGTGTATGCCTCCAACCGCCAAGCCCGCTTATCGCTTAATTGAGAATGTATCCGCGGCCGTGCACGACGTGGCACGTAATTTTGTGGTCATTACAACGAATGCTGGCGGCCATAAAGCAAATAAATATGAAATATATTTCGTTGATGAATTATTCCCGCTGAATCTCAAAGGCCATGCAGACCGACTCACTGTAGCAAGCTTATACGAAATTTTTAAAAAGTGTGAATGGATCCTCTCTATTGAATTAAAGGGTGTAGGATGACCCACAGCATTTAGCTGAACAAAATTGGGTTAGGTTGCTTGTTGTTTGTTTGACCTTCCACAGTGCTGATTTGTGGACACATTAAAAAAATTTGCATATTAATTAAAAATTAACGAGATTAAACAACCGAAAAACAATACTTAATGTTGCCAAACACATACGACAAGAACCACAACATTATTTTAACGTGTGGTGGTGGTTGTAACGTGAAAGTGTTGAAATGGTTCATTTGCTTTGAGGTTGACATTTTACCGGATTTAAAAAAACATACTGAAGGACTATCGATCAATGTTTGAAACTTTCTAAACGGCGCCTGGTTTTTTTTTGGCAAGCAAACAATTGTAATCGATGAGTTATCCATGTGGTTGTACGATTTTTAAAGTTATAATTAGTTCGAAACTTTGACCAATGCGTTCACAAGACGCTGCCGTGTTGCCTGCCAATTTTGTTCCTGCCTTGTTCCTATTTGATAAAGTTGAGCAAATCCAATTATCAGTTTTCAAATCGCATCTTATGCAAATGATGCCTATGCCAGAATGTAAAAAAAGGAGACAGAAAGCGAATGTGTGTTTGTGGTTTGTTTTTAACATTGGCAAAGCCAATTGAAACTTGAGGGCGGCTGCACGAGTCATTTGACTAGAAACCTAAAATAAACCCAAGTTCATGCAGCAATGAAATTCTCGGCGCATGGAAAACCCAAACGGATACGAAAAACTAATAAAATAGAAAGTTTTGAGTGTAAGCGTTTGTTAATACCAACCCACAAATTTGTGGCAATTTATATCCAAAATTAAATAGTCCTTGTGTGTCGACAGTTTAGAAATTTGAAGTTGCATTCCTTATATAGGAATTTTCAATTTGGGTGGTAGTATATCATACTCAGTCACAAGCGGATGCAATTTTGTGCAAACCAAAATTTAAATGAAAGCAACGGGTTAAATATCAAAACGAACCAGTCTACATCTAAATGAAGGCCGTAAATGTAAAGGTATAAGGACTGCTTTCGCAGAGGGTTCTTCAACATTTGAATTAAACGCTGTTGATGCCGATTCGGTTCAAAAGAGAATCCTGTATTTTCATACATTCTCCCTACGTCCCACTACTTAAATGTTCTGAACAGAATTCGCTTTGCATACTTGGGAGTAACCCAAACATTTATGAAAGCCTATACTCTAGTGAAATAGCCTCAATTCTGAAGCTGGCACAACTAATTACTCAACTAATATTTGCTTAAACGCACACACAAGCTTAAGAAGAGGAAGAAACTGACCACATAAATCTCGCATTGGTCCCCATTAGACACACTCCAGCAGCGCTAGCTGGCAAACACATACTCCCCACAACTTCATAATCGTGCATACTAAGTCGACAGTTCGTGCATGTTAATAGGCCATTCAGTTGCAGAACTAACGAATTCTCTGTGTGAAAAAGTTTGAAGCTCGGGCAGTCAGACAGATATTAAGCAGATTGTAGGCTTAAGGATGCTCTGAGAAAGACCTTTTCATATATATTTTTGCAATCTTAGGCAACAGACTGGTGTGTCCAGTGTTAATACTGATTGATAGATGCAAATTGGGACACAATTAGCGTACTGGATATTGGATAGGAAAGTTGTTGAGCAACAAACTTGCCTTTTCATGCAGAGGTAAGAGTCGAGCACTAAACACGAAGCTGGCTAGACATTTGTTATGAAATTTTCAGCAGAAATTTTTGCAAATCATTTAGTTGCTTATGCTGACGGCCAGAGAAAGATAAATATTAATAACACAGCTGGTCAGCTAGCAAAAGGTGAAGGCTAAGCCGAGCCCCATCGCCGAGTTGCCGCCGCACCAGTTTCTGTGTGCACTGCAAACTAAGCCCGGGCGATGCTGTTGGGACAGGGAAAACCGTGATAGACAGAGTCAGAGTCATAGTCCGAGCTGAGCATTTTAAATAATAATAGCAAAGTGCGGGGCGTAGTGCATAAAGTTGAGAACGGCAAGTGAATAGTCGAATAGCTCTGTTGTTGATGACAATACAGAAAAATGAAGGGCAGTGGAAAACAAAGTAAGCGCCAAATAGCCTCGGCGCATAATAAAGTAGAGCCAAGAATAAACTGAGAGGTGAAGTGTAAGCAAAAATGAAAATGTTTTATAGTGAAGTAAGAATATCTGTATGCTATGTACATGAAAAATGCAATGCCATTCAGCCATTCAAGCCACACAGCTACCTAAGCCGCCTGCCCTATCCACATGGCTTAGCTAAATATTAAAATTCATACGCCATGTTGTACGGCCAAATCACTTTCAAGCTTTGGCCATCCACGCCCTTGTTACTGACAAAACACACAAAACGACAACTGCGACGATTTTCGTATGGCAAACAGCAGAACAGCATATTTTACATGGAGCATTTGAGCATTTGAGGCCAAACGATACAGCTGCACTGAAACAATTGCACAATTTATGTGGCATTTAGTATTTGCACATCATTCAAATCCGACACAACTACCCTACCCCCAATGCCTACTGGCAAGCCAACGTCCTTTATACGCCTTCTCCAAGTTTCAGACAATAACATAAAACGAGCCGTTAAGCATTAAAAAAAAAAAAGACTATGCAGGTCAGACACTCACTACAATTCATTTGCACCCCTTTCCAACACATGCTCGACAACTAACCTGCAGAAATATTACAAATTCAAAATGCTAAATGTGCATTTAACTTATGTATTTATGTAAATCCCTCGAAATTATTTTGCCCTGCGGCCCACAAAGCCGAGAAACTCGGAGGACCAGGACAGGTATTGTGAGCGTAGTATTGCCACCGAAACAAACTGCACGTCATTTGAATAAGCATACCTTTTCGAGGATGTATGTTTGTTTAGTTATCTTACTTTTGCCATGAACTGTCCACATGCACGCTTTCCTCAGCTTAGCTGTCAATTGTCAGTGTTTTGGATTGATGGCATGGACTCTCTCATCGTCCTGTAGATCCAGTGCTACCAATGGTCGATTTGTACCCTGTTTCCATTTTGCGTCAGTTTTTCATATTTTGCCTTATTTTCGTTTCAAACTATGTAACCCTATCCGTTTACACTCCCTCTCAGGTGCTTTCGGTACCACATATTTGTGTCCTTACATTAAATCTGCACAGTATGTGGAGAATACTCCAACTGTGTATGCCATACACGGTCCCAAAGATAAGTGCATATTTAAATATATATGTCAGTGTGTGTGTTGGTCCACAAATAGCACTTGTGTGCAATGTGTATGTTGGGTGACGTCCTCGGCTTCATTTTCATCATAACTTATTTACTTGGAAGCATCAAATAATTTAAGATAATGCACTTGGACCAAAGTGCTAAATCCGATTTGGCCAGTGCCTTGAGGGTAGTTGTAAGCCGGTAAGATTTTCGAGCGGAACATTAATGCATATAACCACATTTAGATATATATAACGTACATATGTTATTTCAACAAGAGAATATTTAATGCCTCCGTGATCTCCAGCCTCCTTCAATTATATTATAATTTTCAAATTAACTACCAGCCTTTTTCGATGCCCTCTGCTCGGTTTCATATTCGTATCGGTTTCTGCTTGATACACTCAACCTAATCCTTGGCAAATTGCCGACGCAATGTCGACCTGGCCAACATCAGACAAGACTGCACAAAGAGTCGATGAATCGCGGACTATTGTTATTCTATTTTATGCAAATCCATGCTAGTCAACATTTTAGCCTTTTATCGCGTGGCCGGCATAATTTAGTAATTGAATTAAGTTACCTTTCGCAATCGAATAAATTTTAATAATTTAATTTTAGCAGACTATCCCGTCATAAAATAAAATAAAATAAGCGTGCTCAACATTTTATCAAATAATTAAAATCTAAAACCGCTCGGCGCATTAAATTCATATTGAAGTAGAGTATATTTATAGGAATACAGGTCTTCATAAATATTTTGTTTGGTTTTGAGAATTTGTCGAGCCGCAATATGAAAATAACGCGGCGCGGGGCGCATTTTGCTTGACGACTTCCGCTAAGCCGTAAATTCGCTTTAAATTTAAACAACCACGCACCCACTGGCATATACGGGAAAGCACAACTTTCACAACCATTTGAAGTCGTGGGCAACTGAAATTGAGACCTTTAAGAGTCCTAGGCCGAGTGGACTGCTATCGTGGGCCAGCACCCATTACCAGGGGCTTGAAATAAATCCGTTGCCATGGGCCATACACGACTTTGTCAGCCAGATTTTAATTCAATTACATCTGTAGCTGCAAGTCGTGTGCAAATATTTTCATAGGAAAAATTAATTCGTAGCCCCTCCCACCCAGTCAAAACACGCTTTAAAGCATTTCAGCAAACACGACCAAAAACTACCCTAAGCTCCAGGCATACGCGGGCGCCGCTATTTGCACTTGAGTACAAACACACTTGGACCAAGAGAAGAAAGAATATGGGAAAATAACTGATAGTCTAGCAGCCGCATGAGATCTTTACTAAATCATTGGTGTAATATAGTTCTATAACGTTAAATACAGTACTGCATGAAGCCCATTGTACAGTTTTCATTATTACCAAGTCCTCTGGGGTGAAGTTCGCCAATGACGAATATGTTAACTTCGTGCATCCTTAATGTAAACAATTTATATGCGGTCCTCTTTCAGAGATATGTTTCTGAACTACATCCCACATACCATTTGCATTGGCAATGCATTTTCGCAGTATCAGTCACATTGCGGACACATGATCTTGAAGCAGACACTTTGATTTTGATAAGCTGGCTTATAAAGAACAACAGTTACAACAATTAAAATTAAGACAAAAATCGCTTGCCGCCGCAGTTTACAGCTTACGGATAAGCAATAAAAGCATGAGCAAAACTTCGCGCAGGAAGTCGCTATGGGGCGAAATTCTGAAGCGGAAATCGAAATTTGTTAAATGGAGCAATCGATGAATAGCGTTGAATCTGACTTGCTCCACTCCACGCCCCTCGCAGTCCACAGTTTGGTTTTACATTTTATCGCTTGTACGTTTACACCATTTCAATTACAAACAATAACAATAAAATGTGTACGAAGGAGACTACGGGACGAGCACGAGCAAGCCGTTAAAGTTCAAGAAAATGCGTTGGCAAAAAAAGCTAAAAGAGTACTGCAAGGGGATTAGTTCACACGGAAGTGGCTGTCAATTGACCCCCTGTTACCGCCATGAACATGGCTCCAGTCCAGGGAACGTATTGGCGTCCGTGCGGAAGTTTGACGCCAATGCGGGAATAGTAGGTAAAAAATATTGCAAAGAAATTTAAATACAAATTTTCCATTTTCGTCTGCAGTATTTCAGTTTGTAACGCTCAAGTGAACACATTAATGGAATTGTTTGGGTTAATTTCTTCACTCGTTCCCTTTTAGATTCTTATACATTTTTTTCAATGCCCATTTAGATTTGTTTTTTGCAAATTCGATTTTGAAAAGAAAACGTATATGGAGTCAAATAAACAGTCCGTAATCAGGTAAAAATGATTTTTAAAATTATTAGCTAACCTATAGAAGCCACTGAAAATAATTAATTATTCTTACGTGAGGTACATACGACACGTGCTGGCAGATCTCTCAGCTCGAATAATGCTCCTTTTTTGGCGGCATTAAGTTATTACGCAGTCGATCTTACAGATTTACGACTTCCTGTGCCATTAAACATAATTAACGACCCAAGTTTCAAGGACAGGATTTTTTAATAAAAGCCATCTTTGTAACAAGATGTTATGAGATCCTTACAGCTAAGCTAACTAATGTAAACCGTGCTACAATCAATACATAGGTTGACATAATTCAAAGCAAGTAACAAAGTCTTGGAACAGAAAACTTATTTCATTAGCAAAGTCCATCAACTCAAAAGCCAGTGAAAATTACATTGTGTGACTTCCCAGTCCACAATGTGTTTCTACATGTTGTGGACAATTTAATTCAACGCTAATAAAACTCCAATAAAGTGAAATTTGTAAGCTGTTGTCGCCCTTGGCAGACACCAGGAACGATTATCATTGACAGTCGCTACGTATACGTGACAAACGGTGGCCATGTGTTAATCTTGGACGGTCTAAGCACAGTGCAAGATTATGGGCAAGAAAAAGACAATAGGTTCAAGACCAACAATACGCACAAAGCAAAAACTTGCACATAAACAAGGAAAATACAAACAAAACAACAGTGGAAAACTTTATGGTCAACATTTTTAGTTGCGGTAGAATGAATAACAAAGTGTATTTCATGAACAACACACATTAATATAGCTAGCGAGTAGCTATCTACTCTTACTCTTACGTAAATAGAAATACATCTCCGCAGACTCGGAGACGCACATACGTACTGGGAAAAGCAATCACAGCCCTGGCAACATTTCTTTTATCACAAGTGGCCAACTGTATCCCACAGATGGGGCCTGCTCATGGTTGACTCTGTGTCTTGTGCCACTTTTATTATTATTGATGACAGTTTTGAGCAGAAAATAAAAATAACAAATGCAGCAAAATATTCCTCATAGTATCTCACCGTCTGTCCATTTCAGAAGCTCGAGCTGGGGCGGAACCTAACGTAAAATCAAAATATAACAAAAGGAAAGAAATAACTTCTTCTTGCAGGCATAAAGTTGATTTACAATGTGATGTTCCACACATAGTCAATTTTTGACCGAATCGGCTATAGTAATATACATGATATAATAATTTCATGTTGATAGGAGTAAACCTTACTATATATCTGAGATTTTTAAATAGAGTCGGAGATGTCTCCTTTAATAAAATAACTATACCCCTCGCAAGGGTATTAAAAGCGAACTAGATTCAAACTGGGCTCGCACGAAGAATCCGTATAATTTAAGTTGTAAATGAACTGTTTAGCTTCGGTTAAAAAGTTTTCACATCGAAAAAAACGTATACCCAAGGCGCGCTGAAACATCTTCCTAATAGATGACAATGCAAAGTAACAGCAACTGATACTATCATCATATACTTTGCGAGTAAAAAACAAAATAATAATATAATGGAGAAAAAGCAACTCAGGAATAAGATTTAACGAAAAACAAATTTCATTAGGTTGGCAGCAGCCGTCACGTGAAACTGCGAAAAATAAAATATAAAAGTTTCTTCCCGAATTTTTTATTACCATAAAGATGTGTGGAAGCAATGCCACAAAAAGACCCACAAGGCAAGATAAATTACTTGAAAGTGTATACTGTACAGACATCTGTTGTCCCTTTTGCCGTGAGCTCCAAATATTTTTTGTAACTTTTTTCTCTTCTACAAAGTTAAACTAACTCTGATGCAGCACATCAACAAATTTTTATAATTCTTGCTCCAGTTGGAAACAAATGTCTGACTAGTACGTGCTCCATCAATTTTATACTTTATATTCCCTGCCTACCGAGTTACCCAAACGCAAACAAACTCACACACACACATACACATACACCCACATATTGAGCTGACACACCCAATTGATTAACCTGAGCCACACGCCACAGCAACTTTGCTGAGCTGAGGCAGCACAGCCAAGTTAATTTTGAACCGTTTATCAAATGGCGCTGAGGTAAAAACTTAAAATGCATGTGCTGCTGGATGCCACACTAATACCATGGGTGAGTAGTGCACCTTGGCTGGGCGGCTCAACCAGCTGGTGGCAGATGCAGCCAGGCCATAATGCAAAATAGCAAAATAAGAGCAAAAACTAGATATCAAACAAACCTAGATGGAGTGAGCATCAACTATGATGTTACGAAATCCGGTGAGAGGAGCGTTGCTCAGCTATTTGTCAAATTTGGCTCTGCTTAGCTCTTTGGCAAAAATTGATGACTTGTGAAAATTCCAACATTATGAAAACTGAAGTGGGCAACAGAATGCACAAAGTGTGGGGCATATGGAATTTTCTCTCAACAGTCAACAGCTGTAAAGCATATTTTTTTGCACTTCGTAACAGAATAATGTGAGAGCTCAGTCAGAACATGACAATTGCAGCTTGTGGTTCTACTTTGCACAGTGTCATGCCAATTTCGAAGCACTTAACGCCTGGTTTCTGATTGTGCAATCGGCGCAAAAACAGTGTAAACTGCAAACAACCAACACGAAATGATTTTTCATGAATTCTCCTTGACACGTATGCACCTTGAGGCAACGCATGCGTTGCCACTAACTGCTCGGGTGTAAACATTTGCCGCTCGAATGAAGCGCCCAATGAGGCGACACAGACGAGTGCATAAAGCATGCCACCACACAGCCAACACATGTGGCTGCTAGGGTAACCCAAAACAAATATTATATGAAAAGGCGGTAAAGGTGAGCAAGGCTGAGTTGACAGTGGTAGCCCCTGCAGATCGCATAGCTCCAGAGTCAAGCCAACATAGTATTGTAGCGATAGATATTATGTAAAATAATATTAAAAGGAACTCAAACCACTATCGGAAAAAACTTCAGTTTCTTTGCTTGCAGAGTGCGATTTTTATTATGCACGTGTAACCAAAATGTCCATATTCCTCACAGCTTCAGGACAAAGGTAACTTTCAACAAAGCCGCGGTGTAGTCCCCATACAACGTGTTAAACTAGGCGTCCGTTCTCAAGTACGCGTATTTTCCGATCCATTTATCACAGTAAGAGCAGCCACATCCAGAACAGCTCCTATAATATCAGCGGCAGCAAAGATGGCTGGTAACAAAGCCGCAGCCTATGGCCCATTATGCCCTGCGTGTGTGGGTGAAATTGGAGCCAGTTAACGGAAAAATGCAATAAATGCAGCAAATGTGTTGCTTTGTGTGGCTGCTGCTGTTAAACGCATTTTATAGAAACTGCAAACAACATTCATGCAACACACAGCCAACGCCTATTTGTATGCAATATTTTTTGCACTCTATATGAATGGCTTTTATTATAATCGTTTGCTCGCCGAGGCATCAACGGCAGGGCTCTTTAGCACGAATTTCCATCACAAAACGGGCCAATTAGCGAGCGTTAAATGCAAACGATTTTGATTGCAAAATAATCACCATCACCGAAGACATATTAGAATGTTAAGCTCGAATCATGCCACTAAGAGTTGTCATAAGTTATAGACTTGAAAGAGTAGAAGCATGGCGTCTTTGGAAGCGTGGCGCCTGGAGATTTCCCAAAGAGCAATCATAAAGTGGCAGGACTAGGGAGAAGCTTGTGTCTGTTTTGCTGTTTTCGCTATAAAACTTTCATTACGCATATCAGGTCACATATGTACATAAAGTAGACGTACCAAGGGAGACTGTACACAAATTTGTCCTAAATTTTGCTTAAATGGGTCACTGCTAACATTAGCTTAGCCACCTGGCGAACGAAGAGTTGGATTAGCTGAAACACACCCAGTCTATCAGGTAATGTTTGTGAACGAATGCTTAAATTTTTCAAGACTTCAATTTAAAGTTACATCTAGTGAAAATGCAGCCTTTGAAAACCCAAAGCAATTTACTTGCAATCGCAGCGAAGGCCATAAATTTAAGTCCAATGCGAAGCGAGGCATGGCTGTTCACCAAATTCAAAGCTGACCACATTCAAATTTTTCAAGCCACACAAATCCGCGTTGACTGGCTTTGTACTAAAAGCAGAAAGCAAAGAAGTGAGGTATAAGGAAACAGCACAGTACTGCACGCAATGTGGCTTGACGTTGAGATACCTTATGCCCTGCACCAAGAGTCAACACCGAACCAAAGACAGTGCTGACCCAGCATTTTACTGGCCCATGTGCAGGGTATAAAACAAAATTGCTACAAGGGTTAACATGGGCAACAGACGTGGAGCGACCGCAACAATTTCTACAGCCGTGGGCAACTTAATTTCAATATAAATAAATAAAATTCGTACAATGTTTTCTTTTTGGCTCTTTTCAACATCATGTTTTCGCGCAGCTGCCAACCTGCTGCCAAGTCCTACGGATCAGGGGAAAC
The DNA here is from genome assembly GCA_037075305.1 of Drosophila kanekoi. NCBI lineage: Eukaryota > Metazoa > Arthropoda > Insecta > Diptera > Drosophilidae > Drosophila > Drosophila kanekoi. The sequence goes on along the minus strand of JBAMCE010000575.1, from coordinate 555,883 downwards.
CAGCATTTGAAAGACCTGCCCAATGCAATACGTTCAGTTGTTAGAGCTGTTCCTTGCTTCCTCTAGAACAAGCACTTTAAAAAAAATACAAACTGTATTCAGTAAAAGTGACCTAAGAGCATACTTTTGGAGCTATCAGCCCTGAAAAAGTCGCCTTTTGCAGCCGCAAATGCTACGAAAAATTAAGATAAATTCAATTTGCTTGACTCCGGCAGAAGGCACACACAAATAATCCCATTTACAGTTCTTATTGCCACCACACATCCGGTCAACAAGTTGCTGGTTGTCTTGCCTCGGCATAAGATGCTTGAGCATCTAGTGCGTATGCCTGTCTCGGTCTGGCTTTTGTCATTGCCACACATAAGTATAAATAAGTGTAGTAGGAGAGAGCGTATGGCCATAGACATACTTACTAGAACGACTGTGGTTATACTTTTTGCCTCTGCGTTGTGAATGCGCTATTGAAATTCAATAAGAGCGACTGCCGTGGCTTACATTATGCTGGCAGGACCACAAAGTCGCCTTCTTCTAGCCAATAACGACGTTCGCTTCATTCCCTCGACACACACACAACTGGTGTAGCCGTGTCCTACTGGGATGTGGCTATATGTGTGCGATGACTTTCATTACTATGAAATTGATTTCCGCTTATGGCACTTTGGTATTGCTTACATGTTGCGTCTGCTGCAAACACTGAAAGGCACCACTCACGGACAATGAATGACTTTTTCTGTCGCTTATCTTCATCAACATGTAGAAGTCTTCGACAGACATGCTATGCCACTGAGCTGATTAGGATAATGACTTCAATAAGTTTGTCATTTCGTAGGCGCTGAAGGGCAATTATTCAATTAATTGTGCTTACGTATTTAATTATATTTTTGATGCTGCTGGTGCGGTTGATTTTTAAGACGACCTGACTTCTCTTATCCTCAAGGCACACTTTGCAATTAAAATTGTTGCACTGTCAACGGCGGCTAAATGCTTTCAGGCTACGCGTCAGGATGTTAATTGCTCATAATTGGGCATTGCACATGCACTTTAAGTGGCCGGCAAAGGGAAAGGAAGTATGCAACTTCCCGAACGCTAATTAAAGGACTCGTTCGGAAGGCGGCACGCCTTGGAAGAACATTTTCTATAGCTGCCCTGAAATAATTAGCCCAAGATGTTTTGACTACGTTAAAAACTTAATTGCAGCGCACACGCTAATTGCCCAACGGATGTGGCATTAAATTGATGGCATATAATTAAACAATGAAGAACGGATATATTCCAAACACAAAGGATTTTTTCGACAGATTGATCGACCGACTGATATGGTGTCCAATGTATAGATCGTATATAATAAGCAGCGTGAAACTTTTTATAAGATTGGAAAATATCTTATCTTAATATCTTAAAGATAAACTATTTTCAACAATGACGTTCATATGGCATACTATAATGGCTTCAACATGTTCACTGCCTGTAATTGACCAAAAAACAATTTATTAAAATGCTTTAGCCATGAAAATAAATACCGAAAAAACTAAACAAACATACATGGGTCATACGGCTGTTCCACGAATTGCGATTTCTGCCGTGCATGTTGCAGAAAGGTATTAGGATGGTCGGTTGCATTTGCAGATGATTTATTAGTGATAGCAAATCACTTGCTAAAAAATAAACGAAAATATGTTTAATTGAATGCATGCTAGAGGCATAAAAAGCAGTGAGCTTTTGCTATGCAGTAACAATATGCGTATATTGCATCTATCTAAAATGCTCCAGGAATCACTCAGTGCCCATTTGGTCGATATTACAATTTGCATACTCGTGGTCGTGTCTTCTGCAAGAGGCTGGGGGGAGTGTGTGAAAAACAAAATTGCACTTCATTAAACAACCATCAAAACAACTCAATAAAATACTATATTTCAGAGAGAATAAAACGAATTGTGGCCAGTGGGCTGCGTGTGTAGATTTGGATGTGGTTGAATGTAAATGTGTGTGCGTGCCCCACATGTACCAGAAACTATATAAATATCGCAAACAACGAAACTTTTTCGATTCAAATGCGATTACATTGCGTGGCAGGCCACAAATTTCTGGTTATCCTCATATTTACTGCCGACAGACAAACGCAGTGGCCCATGGGCATTTCATATATCCAAGGCCGAACCCGAACCATATTAGGACTTGACAAGCTACTGATGGTATTTTTGTAATGCTTTTAACTGGCAAAAGCACAAATGTAACTATATTAATTTAATGAAATGCAGTCCATCAAATCCTTAGCAGTTGGAATGCATCTAAAAGCGATACTTAGTTACAGTATCATGCATGCTGTCCGATGTGTCAGTCAAATGTGTCAGTCCTCGTTAGTTTTCTCGCTTGGCACAACAATGTGGGCAAGGAAGTCACCAGGAGTTGCCATCGCTGCAAATTGGACGAAGAATAAAAATGCTGTATGTCAATAAAAAATTGTCATATGAACGTGAGTGGGGCTTTGGCCTAAGACCATTTTTATACCATGTGCCGTTTAATGGAATGTATTATTAACATGTCCTGCAGGAATAAAAAAAATGGTCAAGATCATATAGCCATATTATCGAGTAATTCATATTTAACTAAAACAACCCTTGGACAAAAAGTTACTAAGTTCATTTTATATTGATGTATTTAAATGCAAAGCTCGAAGGAACCAAATGTATTTGATAAAGGTAAATGATTAACGGAACCTATTTCAATTGTAAAACGTAACTATTAATCAAGCATTTTACTTGTTGATGTGGCAAAAATCACACAAAGCCAAAAAATTGGCGAAACCTTAACCACTAAGAAGGCCAAATAAAAACAAAATTAAGCACTCCAAATATCGACAGAAAGTTGGCAGAGCTAGGGAAATGAGAAAATGAAAGGATCAACCCAGACCAGTATAATAAATTACATACGAGCTGGACGCAAAGAATTGCGTTGACGATTTGAAGCTTATTTGGGATGCGGACATAAAGTTGTGTCCTTTGTCTTGCAAACTTTGGCATTGTTTAGTTGAATTCTTTGAAGCAATATGTGGTGATTATTAAGATTAATAATACGACTTGCAGCCACAGGGCGGGTGACGAGCTCAGCCCAGTTGATGTGTTTTTAATGAGTTCGTCGACAACAGAATCACGAGCTTCGCCGCCAACACCGCAGAAGCAATTAAAGCGCATCAATTAATATTAAATATTTCAGCGGCAATTAAATGAAATAATTCGCAGTCGCCATCAATCCAACCACAAAATGGCCCGATGTGGCCAATGAGCCGCTGGCTTATAGCCGTCAAGAAGACAGAGGAGCACTGACATACAATGAAAAACTTTGCCGGTATTCTGAATGAAATTTTCATTAACCAAAGAAACCAAAGTGATTTGGTAGTTGCCAGCCCATCGCCCCATCACCCCAGCAGCCAAGTTTCAAGTGAAAAGTTTTCGACTTGCGCCAACTGGACACATGTTACAAAATTCGCAAATAAATTTTTGGGTTCTCAGAAAGTTTTCACGCATTCGAAATGCAAATGAAATGCGCGCGATTGTTGACAAGCGGACCGGGAGCGAAGTTGAAGTGAACAAAGTTGAACCGAAGCTGCATTTCTTATGAGCGACGAAATGAAAATATTTCAAAAAGCATTTCAATTTCTCCAGCTATACTCGTAATTGAAATTTGCATTTGTATGATGCTTGCATACAAAAAAAAAACAAAAGCAAAAACTGAACTTTGCCCAGCTAAGACAAGCAAAAAGGAACTCTGGGTCGGGTCGACTCCACCAAAGCCAGTTGACTGCCTGGCAAAAACCAAAAAAAAAAAAAAAAATGAAAAACAATTAAGCGCCGCGTCGTGGAATTTTGATTGCAAATTTTCACACCAGAGGAAACCGACAGTGGAGCATTCGTTTAAGGCCTGGTCAAAATATATCTTATGCTAATTTTTTTAACACATTAAAGCACCTAATATATGCATGTATGTATATATTTAAGTATGTATTTTCAGCATCTTAAATATCAAACTGTGATTTTGTATTCTTAACGCAACAGTGGCATTTTACCAAAATCCAAGACTGTAAAGAAACTAAAAGCAAGGTGCACTAGCATACCAAGCAAATAAAATCCAGAATGCCCTCATTTGCAAAGACTGCAAAGAATTCTAAAAACTTCCTTGAATCGAAAACAAAAAAATACCTAAAACTTTTGCCAACCAGCATTGCCGAGGACCGCAAATTGTTTTAAGTCAGACAGAAGGCTGAACATACTCGCGGAAAAAACAACAAATATTAGTACTTGTAAAAAGTACAAGCCTCGCAAACAACAAGGTATCCTCTACCTGGCAGCAAATTTTCAACGAGTCACTGGCCAATACAAAACAGGCCAAGCATTGTAGCGCACACTTGACCAAGAAGGCAGCTCCAGTCGGCAAACCGTAAATTTTATTGCATGACTTGATTAAATTCGCATGCAACCCCAGCGGACAACCTCAGCTAGACGGACGGAGGTCGAAGCTGGGTCAGTCAATTCAAAAAAATAAAAGCCATGGCCTTTCTGGTTTCTTTTTCTTGGCATTTTCCCCCATTTTAACGTTTTAACGAAACTTAATGAACTTTCAGTGTCACAGCAAAAAGAGTCACCAGCACCTTCTCCGTCTGCAGTTAATGTTATGATGGATATTGTGCAAGGCGAAAAGCAATTTTGAACTTTTTAAACAATGTTTGAATGTGTGGGAGCTATTATGAGCTCCGTTTCTATGGTATCCACTGACAAGCCAACTGGGATTTCTATGAATAGTTCTTTAAATATGCCTCACAAGACTTGAAAGCATTTACAGTAATTAGAAGCACATAAGAATCAAACGCTCGACTATTCGATTCCCTCTAATACATTTCCAGTGTGAGAAGAAGCATTCGATTTACAAGCTCTTATATATATTTCATTAGTATGTAACTGGAATTCGTAAAAAGAATAAAGACAATTTGATGCGCTTTCTTAGGAAGATCATCAACGATACCTTTTTATATCAATTTCTTGGAAACTTGATTTACGTAGGATGCCGACTAGTTTGTTACTTCGGAGCTTGCTCCTACGCTGCGCAAAATTTAACGAAGCTTAACCTCGTTCAATGGCAAAAAATCCACTTTGCGTACACTTTGGGCTGTCATTTCGGGCGCAGCTCAAGTAGCAATTGTGCAAATGGGAGGAGTTCAGTCGAGAGAGTTGAGGGGACAAATCGGGAGTCGGGAGTTAGCGAACTTTTCCAAGCTAAATGCAAGCAAAAATGATGAATGAGCTGCAGGTAGCAGCCACTACACTACTCATGGTGCCCCAAGCAAGAATTTCTATTGGAAAGTAGTGAGAAATTATTCTGATTTTCGCAAACGCCATCGCTTGCCAATAGCTATGACAGAGTTGAACGTGTCATCTATAAATTATGCAAGAAATTTCAAACACCTTCAGCAAAAACCTAGATTACTTTTGATGCACAACAATGAAACTGAAATCGAAAGTGCGACAGCCTAATACCGGAAATTAGTTTCATATGTCAACGACATGAGCAGCGACGACTTCGATGGACTGCATCAAGTTAAGACCAGGCGATTGTTTCGTGTGCACTTAGACCCAGGCGCAAACCGCAAACACATACTACTATATACTAGACCAATGACGCCATGAAACCACAAGTGTGATGAGTATATGCGTTTTGCGTGAAATATGATGCAGATGGTGTGTCTGCGGATCAATTAACCTTCTCTTCGCATGTAAGTGACAGGGACAAGGGCGCCTCGTATAGTTTAGGTGAAAGTGAAAGCAATAAATAATATAAACTAAGCGAAGCAATGAACTTGACTCTAAGCTCAATGCCCTAACCAGATATATCGTATTACACTTACGTGAGGGCAATAAAAAGGCAGCTGCATCTACGCAATGTCACACTTTAAATCCAGCAACGCAGCGCGTTAGTGCCCTGTTCCCTGTGCTCTCCAGCAAGGATTAGTAGCTAGTTGATATAAGCAAAAGAACAGGTTATCAAGTAATCTCAGCTAAGCAACAGCATGAAGACACCCAGCGACGTACAACGTCGAAATTGGCAACATACTAACAATCGATTAATGATCAATGAATTCAGGTGGACCTGGCTATTTCCGCTAATGTTCTTGTTCATAACAATGAGCCCGACGGCCGCGATAATGGCATCGCTGCCACTGGAGCCGCTTCTGAGTGAACTGCCGCCAGCTTTGCCAACACACCACCACAGCAGAAGCAATTACCATGACCCGAACATGGAACCGTTTGCAGGATTAGCAGGATATGCGAGTACACGACATTATTATGGCGCAACCACTGCAGCTGCTGCCGATGGCCAACCGCTAGATGATGGCGTGGGTGACTTGGCAGCGGCACCATATGCAAATTATGAACCAAAAGCCGTCAGTGCTCTTAGTAGCACAGCCAACGGCTTTCTGCCAACGACCGCGCTACAGAGCTACAACAACAACAGATTGCAGTCGGAGTACGAAGCTCGGCATCAGGGCAAAATCGATTTTGTCATTAATACGGCAAATTATGAGCTCGATGCCAATGAAGAGCAGCCCGACTATCAAAGCTATTCATATCAGCCGCGGGCGCCTGTGTCGCCTCTACGCGATTATCATATTGAGCAATTTTCCAATTATCGCCATCCGGCTGTAGGCCGAGAACAGGAAAGGGTGGCGCTGCACCAACGTCAAGTCAGCGATGCCAACACGTTTACTTTCGACTTGCCTGTCAAGCGACAACAACAGGAACCCACCCAATATTACCGTGTGGACCCACAGCCGCAACAAGAGGATCAGCAACTGCTTTACTCTCAGGCACAGGGTCACGTTGCCGATCTACCGGATACTCGTAAATCCTTGCCTCCTATTACAACTAGTGTTCATCATTCCGCATCGAGTAGCCAAGCGATCGCCGGACTTCCACTGGCTAAGCATATTGAGATCACCAAGCATGTACCAATAACTCACTATCAAAAGCAACATGTGCCCTACAAGCAGCCGGTTCAGATACGCGTTCCCCGACCTGTGATTGCAGCCATCCCGAAGCCTATTCCCATCAAGATACCCGTCTCGAAGACAGTGGCCGTACCTCAACTTCAGGAAGTCAAAATTCCAGTGGAAAAGGTTAAGCCAGTGGCTGTAGAGCGACCGATGCCATTTGTCGTCGAGCGCCGGGTACCCTACCGCGTGGAAAAGCCTATAGCTACTCCCATCTACTACCCGTATCCAGTTAAAGTGCCTATTGTACGGACAGTGGTGCACAAACAAAATCCTCAATATGCAATACCCGCACAGGGACTCGGAACATATGGAGGATGGAATTCTGGTAATCATCTGCTGGGATAAACAGAAGGTGTAATTCAACAAAATCATAAAAAATTTATTTTTAGTCTTTATTTCATATACCTACTAGCAATGAATAAAGTATAGATTCTATAGAAATCTTATAATAGTGAGCTCATATGGAGCAAAGTATATAGGAATACAAGTATTTTGTACGCAGCGATATAGGTCTTATATCGTTGTGTGTTTGTGTTTGTGTGTGTGTATATGTGGGCGTGTGTGTTATATCCTATGCATGCATATATGCATGCGTTTATGAATATATGTATGAATGCAGGTTAGTTTTCTAATACCAATAGCAGACGATTCTTATTTGTCGCTGTGCTGCAAATTTAAGTACACCTCGATTCTCTAAAATGCAAGTAGGCTCTGCAGTTGTTCATGCTTAGCTAGAAGTGTAGTGTTTTCTCGGTATTTTTGTTGTTTTTTATTTGGTTTTTTGGTATTATTGTATTTATGTATGTACATACATATGCATGTATGTATGTATGTATGTATATATGTATGTTTATATGTATGTATGTATATATATATTTACGTATATATGTATGTATATATGTATGTATGTAAGTATGTACTTAATACATCGCCCAAAAATCATTAAATCGCATTTGCCACCGAGGAAGCTTGGATTCTGTGAAACACGTCTCAAATGATTTTTCGCATGCGAGGGGAGTTTCACGAAATCCCGTCTCAACGTGCACCTTCATCACATAAGGAAACTACAGGGAAAATTTCAGCTTTATAGCTCTTACAGTTTGGGCTATGGGTTAATCACCAATCAGTCAGTTAGTCATATAAGTGTTAAATTTAAAATAATTATTCGTTTATATAATTTTAAGTCGCCTATGTAAAAGATTGCTTAGTCACTGGCTTTTAACCCTGGGTGTCTAGAACAAAATAATTGCAATTAATGCCAGAGAGGACTACAAAATTGCAATGCAACTCAAAAACTTTCTCCCCCGCAGCTCAGTAGAACGGAGTTGAGCATAGCCAAACAAGACATTGAAGTCAGAGTCAGAGGCCAACCTCCAAATGAAGAAAAGTAGCCAAGTAAAACTTTTTAATTGAGCTAAGATCCAACAAATGCGGCTAATAAATATGTATTGAAGTGCGGCACAGCGGCGGGTATGCAATTCAAAGGGACAAGTGTAAGAGAATGCAGCTGCTAATTGCCAAATGTAACTTCACCAAAAACAACAACAACAGCAACAACAACAACAGCAGCAACAACAAAACCAAAAAGCACGTAACGAAGTACAACAACAATTCTGCACTAAATAAACGCGACGTTGAACTTCGGAAGGGCGTTAACAGAACAGCAACAAAATTAGCCAAAAAGTAAAGTCTTGGCTCAGCTAGCTTGAAGCGTTTCGGGCGGTTCGGCTGATGGAATTGCTGCAAGTTATTGTCGACTAATGAAATTAACTCTAATTGACTCGGAAGTCCTGTGCTAGAGCTTGTTGCTGCCACTATGGCAGCATTCTTTAGCATTATATTTGTTATAATTCAACATTCTTAAAGATACCCAAAAGTAATGGATTTAAGCTTGTGTGATAAAAGGTCGCAAGGAAAGAAAACGAACCGAAATTTAAAATTTAAATTATTACCCTTCAAAATTAGATCTAATAATCAGTTAGTATAACAAATGAACTATTTTGTGGCTTATCATAGACATGCAGGCGCGCACATGTGTATATACATATATGTATATATGTGTTCTACATAAATGTGTGTGTGCCACAGTGCACATAAAATTATAATTGCAGTACCCGCAAAACCACTTCGTTAAGAATACTGTGGCTAGTTTGACAACTGCCCCACAACTGGCCAGAACCCGGCGAATGACGCCGAACGGCAAATACGAAAGCCGCAAATCGCAATGAACATGCATGCACGCGGTCAAATTGACATCCAACACGCTGATGATGAGGCTGGTTAAACAGTAGTACGGCATTTTGGGAAACTAAGAGAGTGTCTAGTTGTGCACCGTATATTCTATAATAAGTATGCATGTATGCCTGTACATACCAATGCACTAGCGCCAGACTTCAAACACCATGTTGCTATCGTTGATTGCTTACCATTCATTTGTCACGCACAAGCTACATACCTGTAAGGAGTACAGATATGAACCCTTTTTAGTAGAACCCTCTAGCCTTGTCAACAATGCGTCATAGAAGGACGTTCTGGTACATCTCTGTGAAATAGAAGATGGCAAATTTCAAAGAGCACATATCTTTAAAAAGTCGTAGGCTGCGGTCGAGCATCAAAATGACTTTATAATTTGGCAAATGACTCTGCACTTTGTTTTAGAGCGAACGCTAAATGCGGCAGAAGCGTATACCACTGGGGTGGCTAAACATTAAAAATTAATCAGCACTTCCACCTCAAAACTTTGATAATTTCTGCGTTGCTGAAAACAACAAAGGAGATACAACCTGAAAGGATTAAACGGCCCGTCCCCAACGCCAAAAATGGTTGGATGGTGCGCGAAATATGGCGACAAAAAGAAACGTTTTTGAAAAATGACAGCTAAGCTACACCGAAAACAGTTGGTGCCCTTCGCCAGACCGCAGCTCTGAAACTTTTAACCCATTTCGAGGGACGCGCGGACCCCTTTCAAAAGTTGGCCAGGACCAGGCCAGGACCAACCCAGGACCAGGCCAGGCCCGGCCAGCTTTTGGTTTTTCAAATTTATGTGCGACATAAAATTTTGACTCAGGTGGTTGTAATTTTTGATGTTAACACCGACCGGGCTGCCTTACTTAGTGTTAATATACTTTCTGGCTTGCTTGATAGCTTTAATTGGTTCGCTTTCGTCACAGTCTACCGTACTAAAATACAAGCGGAACTTTTCTCAGCTTATTCACATAAAAGGTGGTCAATTTTTCGGACGTTTACTTGGCGTATGAGTGATATTTCATGTTAGAAAATTTATGAGTTGCTCGTTTGCGTAGACCTGTGTTTGTATGTGAGTGTGTTTTGTGCAAAACTAAAGTGCAGCTAGTGTGTACATTTTGCGATTACCATAAATTATTTACGCTTCACTTTAAAATCTTTAGCGCACACAACCATAATGTTGGTAAGGACATGCACACCCATACACATAGGCAGCACAAAAAGGCATAAAAGGATTTATGTCAACTGACACAATAGCGCAGTTTCAGGAGAAGGATACAGAAGCATGGCCAAGGCTTTTTAGTTACTATTCAAACATTACTCAGGCGAATAATTGTTATTAAAGGTCGCAATTAAGATACTAAGGGACAAACTGGAGGGGCAACTTGTCCATGAACGGGGGTGAGCTTGGACAGATGTGCCTGGCGTAGCCTTTGAGCATTGTCATTTAGCAAAGAAGTGGAAAGTTCGGCATGCATATTTCATGACACATTATCCAAAATTCAAAAACTACTTCGTTTGTAGCTGCTCAGGTGCTCATCATCGTAAATGTATTCCGTTGCAATGTCCCAAGTCTGCCTGATTGACAATTGTGACATAGGAATGTAATTCCACAATTCTGATCTAGACACTGACTCAGCTGCACTCATTATGTTTTAAACTTCACAGCTGCAAAAGCCAACTAGCCGGACTCATATTTCAACTGTGGCTACTATTCAAGTTGCGCAAACAGAGACACACGCATAATGAGCAAAAACGGTAGACAACAGGTCGAGCAGAAACACAAACAAATGTTCCAAACATGAAACGATTCCTGAAGCCCTGTTAACAAGCTGTCAGGAAATTATTTATTGCCAGCGATGACAGAAATTATGAACTCAAGCTATCTTGTAGGGCTCTGATATATAATTCCAGATAGTCTCTAAATAAATAGTCCGTAATTTACCACACTTAGAATCCAAGAAAAAATCTAAGATAACAATATGCATCGAGGAAGATGTCCAAGTGACGACAAAATATTGCATTAGCAAATAAATAAAGTTTTGCAAAATTATTTACCCGTGTTTAGTATTCTCATATTGAGTTTCTTAAAATGAAGGCTAGCTTAACACAAAGATTTGTAGAATAGTAATTAAATATAACAGTGCACACTCTCCAACCGTAAATACTCGTGAATGCTTTCGATACAGAACATTAACGCCAGCAACACATGCGGTATTTTCCATAGTACGCTATTTAAGAGGGGAAAGTCTATTTAAGGCTATTTGTATTCGTATTTCTGTTGCGCACACAAATGAAAATATATGCGGCAACACCATCTGGTAATTGGCAACTTATTTAAGCCATTTATATTCCAAAGTGGGCGTTGTGGCTAGACAGGCATACGGGCAATACGTAAATCATTTTATCCAACAGCAGACACAATCCGCACATATTTACCTGAATAAGTATGTCCCAGCCGTGTTTAGGAGTCTGTCGGCGAGTTTTAACAAGGCTTCCCATGTCTCGGTCCCTGTGTCGCAGTTAAGATGGGCAAAACCCTAAATGTCCCATCAAATCGCGAAAATCTAAAGCAGTTGCAGCGGTGAGCCAGGAAAAGAAGACTACCCTAAATCGTGTGCACATCAAGAAGTAACAACTTGAGCCTCCATCTCGCTTAGTGTGGTTTTTTTTTATAACAGTGAAAATGGCGATAAAACAAATCCATACTTAGCTAGAGGAGAGCCGGGACTAATGCCCACAATACCATAATCCAAATAATAAAATAATTTAACCACCAATTTAATATGGATTGTAGTGCGGAATATTAACAGAATTGTATGTGTGTATATTGTATTGTATTGGGCATGCTTCGCCCATATATTCTATGCAATATCATATTTTCAAAACTTGTACAAAAATATTTGTACGTATAAATAACTCGCAACAGCAAACTTTTTTTGGTAATATATTGCGTGCAGAATTTGGAAAGCAGGCGTACAACTTTCATTACGTAAAAGTTTTTTAATAATACTACAAACATTGTGGCTGAAAATGGCACACACACAACACACACCTCCTCACACAACACTCACGAGCAGTCATTATTAAAAGCCTGTGTTTTTTTTGCCACTGAATGTGCTTATAATTGTGTTTAGAGTGTACAATTTTGTTTGTTTTGTCAACTTAGAATTTTAAATAATTTATTTAATTTGGACACAAAACGATGGTTATTAGTATTTAAGCAAAAACGAATTAAAGTGTTTATGGATATAAAATTATTATTAATATTATTATTATGAGTATTTCTATTATTACTATTTCTATTGTATTACTTACAAATTATATATATGTGGAATATATATGTGGAGATCTAACAGAAAATATTGGGTAAGTACTACAGCTCCTTCGACTACAGCAATGTAAGCAATTAGGAAGTAGAGTTACCTTCAAATATTGAAAATATAAACTTGAATATTTGATGAGTTCGATTTTATGTATCTGTGAAAAGTGCATTAGATGAAGTCTAGTGCGAACTTCTGTTAGTGGAGTAGAACGGAAGCAACCACCCAGTCAAGAGTTATCAGCCGTATTAAGAGTATGCACCACATTCACACGTATGCACACACTTCTGCGGCAAGGCAAATACTTTGTATGCAAAATAAAGTGCTTCAAAAGACACTTAAAGTGTGTCGCTGGATCCCGCCCAGCATAAAGACCGTAAAAAATGTTAAATGATAAATAAAATTTACAACCGCAACAACAAGAGCGACATCAGCAGCAGCGGCAACGGCGCCGACAGCGACATGCAAAGTCACAAGCGCCAAGAGCCGACAATGATATGACGGGAGGAGGGTGCAGTTGGCTTCAGAAGGGGTGGGGCTGGGGCTGGGCAGCATATGGAGCGAGCGATGGAGTTTTTGCTGCTGCTCGCTTTGTTGTTGCAGGCGACATAATAAAATGCAATTTAGACATCAAAAATACAGTAAATGGAGCGAGCGAAGAAGCAGAGCCAAGGACGTGGACGTGGACTAAAACGAGAACGAGTAAGAGAAAGAGAAAGAGAGCCACAGACAGCCACATGACTGACAAGCGGCTGGCAAAGGCAAACGACCACAACCGCACACACACACAACTGCAACAAAGAGGCGCGCGGATTGGAGGACGCAGGACGGGCCATGCAAATGCCTAAGTGTGCGTGCGAGCTGTTCAAAATGGCGGCGAAAGACGCGCAGTGCATGTGAGCAATTGAGTTTTATTTTGTCACGAACGGGAGATGGAGGCAGCCAAATGATGAATGATATATGTTTGTGCTTCTATGTCGGAGTATAACTGTCTCTCTGCCTGTGCCTGTTTGTCTACTTGCGAAATGCGAATAAATTACAATAATTTAATGACAGTTAATGGGCATTTAAATAAGCCAAACCAAATACTTACTCCCAGCGAACGAAGTTAGTCCAACAATGTAAGCAGATGTGCTGCACAAAGCAGGGCTGATTTAGCGACTTGCATGCGACTCGATCCAAAGACTGACACTGCACTGTTCTAGCACAATCCTGGCAAAATACAAACTGACAGCAGGTCAAGGCAGAGACAGAGAGATAAATGCTCCGAACAGCTGTGCATTCCGATCCGTAGCAGGGAAACAAAAGGTGGGCTCTTAATTTAATTAAAGTTTGCGTGACGGTAGCTCTTGCTGGCTGGAATTGCTCAAATTGCGCCGTAGGCATAAGGATGTCCCGCTGCCAGATTCTAAGTACTAAGGATGTAATGGTCTGGAAATAGCATTTGGCAGTTTGAAAACAACAACGACAGTCGCCTAGATGAACTTCATTTCGTTAAACAGAATTCCATTTTGTGCGATTTAAGTGAATAAATTTGCCATCACTGTGTACATAATAAATGCAGCGTTAAATTACGGCTAAAAAAAAAGCTCGACCTCAACTGACGATTTCTGAAAATGAGTTAATGCAGCGCGGTTTCGTTTGTTTTATATACTTATTCCTGTATTTCATACAAAATGCAAATGGTTGTAATGTTAAATGAGTCACAAAATTGGTATACAACACAGGATTTTGGCTTAACAAAATTGCATTTTACAACTCGACGATAAACGCAACACGAACTGTGCAAAATTGCATGACAGCGTTTGCAAAACGCTTTGTCGGTGTATGGGACGTATGAGTAATGTAATTATTACTAATGAAATAAATGTTTGCGATTATTACCACCAGCCTTTGACCTTGTGCAGGATTGTCTTGAATACTGGCACCTTGACAGGGAACGGCTTGGGCACCTTGATTGGCAAATACTTGACGACTGTATAGGGTACCCGCTTCTCTACAGGCACGGGGATGTGCTTTTCCACGGGCACCGGCACAATGCGCTCCACCGGCACTTTCAGCTCCTTCTCGATCGGTACTTGCACCTGCTTGGTAATGGGTATGTGAATTGGAACTGGCTTCTTGATCGGAATGATAACGGCATGGGAGATGGGTATTTTGACAGTTTTCTCCACGGGCACGTGCTGCTTCTTAACATGCTTCACAGGCACATAGTTGATAATATCCACATGGTGATGTGACTGATGTGACTGATGGGAATGCGCGTGACTTTCATCGTGGCCACTGGATTCAGCCAGAAAATTGGAACTCTGCTCCTCGCCGTCGTTGTGCTGTTCGTAATCACTTGGTCCACTTGCTGAGGAGCCCGATCCTGTCGCAGATGCCGCACCTTCATGAGGTGTGAAATAGGACACGTGTTCCAGCTGCTCCTGCTGTTGTTGCTGCTGCTGCTGTTGATGGTGCTGCTCCTCAGCGTGATGCTGCTGAAATGCTTCGTAGCCAGAGTTCAGATAATTTCCCACTGACATTTTGTCGTAGGCGTAATGGTTGCCCGCCTGTTCCGGCTGATATCCTACCGCTTTCTTGTATTGCTGAGCAGATGAAGGCGCCCAGGAGCCTTGCTCTCCTCCACCAAATGACGGCAAAAAGGTTTCCGCGTGCTCCCCAACAGCCGCTGGATAATTGTAAATCGCTGAGTGGAGGCCCGCAGTTGAGTGCTGCTGGATGTGTTCTCCACCGCCGTAACCGCCTTGACCTGCCCCTGCATCGCCGTAATCGTGGGCTGTTGCCGCCACCGCCGCTACGGCCGCGTCCTCATGCTGCTCCTCATAAATTGGTATCTCTTGTTTTGACGAGGCCACTGCTAAAGCTTCGGTGTGCGTGGGCGCCACTGAGCCGTAGCCGTTGCTAATGTGTCCCATGCCCGAGAGATTTGTGAGCCCATTAAGCACGGCTCCTAGTCCGCCCTGGCTGTGTCCGCTAAAACCAGAGGAATCGCTACTGTAGCTGCGCCGCTCCCCTGCTGCCGCATCGTAGTTTAAGGCGTAGCGATGCAGCATGGATGTTCCTTGCTCACCCAACGGCAGCCACCGATTATCGTACTGCGCCGTGCCTGGTGCCATGTTGTGGGCATAACTGCTGTAAATGGCTGTCTGGGCGCCGTTGTCCGTACCCGTCGTCCGTGCTGGCATTGATGAAGCTTTCGTCGTCGCTGACACTGTGGTCGGCACGGCAATCCACACAATTGCAACGGCCACAATGAGCGGCATCTGCGGAACAAGATTTAGTTAAGTTCATGGAAATAGTTTTGCAAAAGGCAATGCTCTGTCGCAAAGTGCTAGAAAACTTCAAAAATATTCCAGCACTGACCCAGGACGCTATCTACTCATCTAAAGCTAATGTATTTCTGATAATCGCCAAGCGACCAACAATTATTATCTACAACTGGAACTTAACGCTCTTTCCCCTTACTTACCCTAAAAGTGTTGGCCATTTATCTTGAATTGGGGCTTCAGGCTTTAGTAGTCTTCCTAGCGCTGGTCGGTAGACCTCGATAGCTGCACTGCTGCAATTGAAATGTATGCAGCTTGCATTTGGCCTGCGTTTTTATACTGCAGTTTCTCAGTAGGACAACGCAAGCAACGGGCAATGTTTTCCTATTACACAATCTGCAACCTCAGCCCCGCAATTTTTTTGTTTATAGAAGGCGGTCGTCGCGTCGTGCAGCCAGGTAAAGTGAGTGTCTTGCATTTGTTGACCTGCCCGCTGCTACCTATTTCTTTCTTAATATCTCTCGCTTCCTCTGGCTGTAATGGCCAAATTTTAATAGCAATGCATTTGATATTGCCATTTCCAATTTCGCACCCATTTCTCTCTCTTTCACTGTGCATTTATGAATCAAGTTACGCGATCAATTCAGCACAAAAAAACCCCCCCAAAAAATGCAGCGCAGCTGAAAAACGAAAACAACAATCGGACTAAGCTAAACAATAAAGTTCAAAGTCATTTTCCATTTTCCATGGCGAACGAATGATACCAACAACGTTGGGGAATAAGCTGCAGGCGGCACGCGCCAAGTTAATAACGACGAACTGCGGAACTTCATTATAATCTTGGCATGATCACGATTCGTCCGACTGCGCGTCGTGGCCTTCATAAGCAAAACAAACTTGCACTCATTCAAAGTCGACGCGTTGTCGTCGTCGTCGTCGTCGTCATTGTTGACGACGCGTTGTCATCATCGGCGCCTTGAGTAGTATAAGCGGGCCGCCAGCTGAGCTCAAAAGTTGTGGGGCAGCTTTGGCCGGGAAAGCAAACAGCGAGCGTGTCCAAGTGGAGCGCACTTGATGTAGACAGGCAAAAGCTGGCTGCTGGGATTAACCTGAGATCTGAGGCTTTCTTAGCCAAACTTAACTGAAAACTGTTTAAAAATGTTCATTTTCTTTTTTCGGCTCGCCTTCACCTGCTTTGCATGCTTTTTGTTTAAATGTCCAAAAAGGTTAATTTTAATTGTTTTACGATTTTTAAATTTGGCCATTGTTCAGCGTATATCAGCTGAAGCTTAAGCTCGCCCATGTCCGCCTGGCAGCGTGGAGAGTGAGACAGTGAGAGAGAGAGAGAGAGAGAGAGAGGGGCGCGGCAAGAAAAAGTGAACGCCTTTTAAGTGCACCTGCAGACATGATGCTGCTGATTATATTTTTCTTGCCAAGCGTAACAGCTCGTTAGTATTTTCAAGTGATTTCCACTTATTTTCTTTGCCTCGTCGTCTCGGCCTCAGCGCCACTTCAACGGCAAGGCGAAGGTAAGCAGCGGCCCAGGCTAAAGGAAGTGTACTGATTTGAAAGGAAACAAACATTTTGGTGGCTCGCTGCTGCTTTTTTCCACTGGCCGTCACTTTTTTTTCGCTTCGAGCTGCTGCTGACTTTTATTTTATCGCAATTTACGTTTACTTCATTTCAATTACAATTACATGATTTCTTTCTATCAGTTGGTTGTGCAATTTTAATGGACGTAAACGCAAAATCGACGACATTATGTAACTGAGGTCAAGCTTAAGATCTAGTTCACAAGTTTAAACTAACAAAGTTATATAACTTTTTATATGCTTTTGTAGAATACAGGACATATACCAAAAAATTCTTCGGTCTGGCTTTTACTTTGCTTCAAATTTAAAATATCAGTTCGTTTCCCGCCCTTGGCAAATAAGTTGAAGTCCGTCGAAGAAAGAAGCAGAAGGTGAAAACTAAACTTACGTTTACTCAAGCAACAATCTGAATTTTTCGAAAGAGAAACTAAAATATGTATTAAACGAATTTCATAAAGCTCTTTGCAAACAGTTTGAGGACGATCATCAGTTATGGGTAGAATTTTCCTGTACATAAGGTCACAATGGAAAATATGTCAGCTTCCAACCTTATAAGGCTTGGAGTGTACTTGGATCACAAATAAGTCAGTCAGCAAATATTTGTATATATAGGTAATAGGTGTAAAGGTAAAATACCTTTACAAATTGAAATGTACAAGCGAATTGGAATGCTTTATAGCTATTGCTTTGCCTTTGAGCCGGCTTAAAATTGTATAAAATGCTGTGCAATATTTGTTGTCACCCTTATTTTTGTTCAATGCTGAATATTTCAATAGATATAGAAGTATTTGAAAAAAATTCCAGCTTTTCTATAGCAGAGCAGGAATCTATGTGTGTGTGTGTGTTTCAAATACCCATGGGTAAGGGCATTTGCATTTGTTTTATGCATTGAAATTTTGCTGTTGTTTATTGTAATTCTGAAAGCAATTGTAAATTTTTAGCGAAATAAAGGATACAAAGACAAAGAACAGCTAGCAAACAAGCAACAAAAATAATACATAGCAAAAAAAGGCAGCCTACCAAGCACTGTAACTAATTCTACCATATTTTTTGTGCATGTATATAGTATATTTTGTAACCCTTTGAAAGCGTCACACACGGCGTATACATAGCATAAGTATTTAGCGCGAATTAGCACAAGCGGCTTTGGAGTCCCCAAGGGGTTAGTAGGAAACGAGGACCGTTACCCGAACTAAACGTACCACTTGCAGAACAAAATTCACTATGCATTATTTGTGAAGTGTCATAATAAGCACAAGTATGACTTGCGAGGTTAACACACACACACACACACACAAGAGCACACACGCATACACTCTTTAAGTCACACAGTCGACAGTTTTTCACTTGGCGTGTTTTAGTGTCGCGTCCTGTAGTTTTGGTTCGCCTTTTATAAGCGACTAGCTAATTAAGATAAGTGTGCCTGATTTTCATATTAATTGCACACAAACGAACCCGTTGCGCTGCTCTTATCTCAAATGCGTGGAGCAAAGCAAATCGTCAAACGTTGCCTGGTGACCGATGTGTGACTATGTTAGTATGTACTATATAATTCCCGAATAGAAGTAGATGTGGGTGGGTGTGGGGGTGACTGGGGACTGGGGACTGGGTACTGGCAAACATGAGCAACGCGCGCCTTTGAAACGGACGTGGCTTACATGAGCATGTGTTTTTAAGCCTCGTTGGGTAGAAAACAATTAATTTTATGCCACGCCCACACACATGCGCGCTCAGCACGAGTCAGCCTCCTGTGAAATGTGAAGCATAAAAGTACCGCAACAACCGGAAGCGGAAGCGCACAACTCTTTGCGCGAATTAATCACACAACAAGCACAGCAACAACATTGACTAACTACAACGGCAACTACAACAAACGGTATAGGAAGGACACGGTCACGCATAAGCCGTTGGCCAGGACGGCAGCGACGGCAGCGGCTCACATTACATTGCTCTGCTCCTAGCACGAGCAGAGTTGGTTGGTTCAGTTCTGACCCCTCCGTTGACGGACAGAATTCCCTTATAAAGGGTCACTCTGTATCACCCCCCAGACGGCAACCCCTGAGCTTATTAATATGCGTGCTTACACCCTTCTTTCGCCCCTTAACTGTGCATTCCCCGCCGGGGGTTGCGTGATGCCGTGCTTTGGTGCTAGGTCGTAATTTTGATGTCCTCCTATGAGAAAACGCGCCCATCATTTACTCGTATCCGTGGGCCTATACTATATTTGTATATTTGGGCAAATTTGTCAATCATTTTATTTCATTGTTTTTAAAATGTGAACGAGGCCGCCGCTGGCAAGTGAATTTAACGACCTGTCTCGCTTTATAATGCAAATTAAATAAACATGATTTTATATGATTTCGGTGCGTCGTCGCCTGCCTGCATTGTCTGACTGTCCGATCAGGCCAGCCAGACGGACCAGCCGGAGTTGGCGGTCCTTCCTTCTTTTGCCGTGCTAGTTCGCAGTGTCAGTTTTATGGGTCTGTCAGCCATTTGCCGAATGCGACATCTGCAACGCCTTCGAGTGTAATTTAATTGAATAATTAACTTTTTTATAGCTGCTGCATGTGTGTGCGTGTGAGTGAGTATATACTATAAGTATGCAAAACGTGTCATTTTAATTTACGAGCATTATGTTTGTGTAACCGCTGCCACGGCAGATAATAAACACGCGCAAAATTAAGTATACGCCTGTTGGAACTTTCTTGTACCGAGACACGCGAAAAACTTCTTGTAATACTTACAGCACATTATCTTAGCTAATTGAAATTATGTTTCAGGCGGTAACTGGTAAAAAAAGTATTTTTAGACAATTTTTCCACTTTCAGAGTACACCATAGTTTCCTAAAATCTTAGAAATATAACTCAACAAAGATAAAATAGTTACATAAGAAAAACTTACTAAATGGTCTGAGAAACCTGCAGCATCTGCAGCCTGCTTTATATGCTTGTCTCCTGCTGCGTTTTATGTCGCTTGCTACAAGCAGACTTAGGTAAGCGGATTGTTGGAATAGCGAAATTAATTTATAATGTATGTAACTGCTGATGGTCTGGACTTTGCCAACAAAGCGTTAGTTTAGTGTACAGGAGACCACCTTTTTATCGTTGAACGTTTAAGTGCAAAGCCATGGTCTTTGGTGAAGTACTGATTGTAAGTTTCCCGCACATAAATCGAAAGGATTGCGAAGAGCTCCTTTTCATTTGTTGGTTTAGACTCATAAGGATCAGTACCATCTATTGGCATATTCGAACCCATCTGACGTGATGTAATCCCTTTTTTATATTATTAGAACGTATTCGACTACAAGTGACAATGATCAGAAAACTCGTACTCGATGCTTGAAGAAGTTGCAGTTGCATAATAACTTTTAACATTCCTGATCATTTCAGCTCAGTAGCAGCTCAAATGTTGCATTTCTCGTTTCCATTTTCTGCAGCAGCCCCGCATTCACTGCTTGGCACTGTGCTTAAGCTTTATTTAGGGATATTTCGTACATTTTGACGGCTATATTGTGCGTATTTTTTGTACAATGTGCGCAATATCTATAAACGTAATTGGATATGTAGCTGATTTTGGTTGCCAGAACTGTGGACTACTCGAATACTTCGCAGGAATCTCCCATGAATTTAGAGGGCTCCCTCGGCACGACCACGACTAAGGCACACACGTCTTCTTGAGCGGAAATTGGCAACAATTGCAGCACGCCACAAATGGCAGCCATAAAAAGTTTTATGAAAATTTCTAAACGCGCCGCGACCTAAGAATTCCCTATCCTACGGGATAACTTGGCCATCAATTGCCAATTACTCGACTTGAGGTTGTATAGCGAGAATTATAGGCAAAAGAAGACTTCCTTTAAATTGTTTTTGTTTTTTATATGCCAAGTGTGTGTGTAAGCAAATAAGAGGTTCTAGAAGGGAGCTCCCGACTAGAGGATTCCCTAAGCCCTCTTCTTCCAACACCAAATGCAGATATGTATATACTATTCTAGAAGCTACATGTCAAATTTGGTGGCTCTAGAACTCTAATTATTTACCAAAATTTCTCCAAAAACAGGATTTCGATATTGATTTGTATCGATTACTTGGAAACGGATATCGAATATCGGAAACAAACTCGATCTGCGCAGGCACTAGAAAGACCTACAGCTAATATTTCAATATTTCTCTAGCTCTTATAAGTTCTGAGATTCCTGTGCGCATACATACGGTTACACGGACAGACAGACGGACATGGCTAGATCGACTCGTCTTTTATACTTTATGGGGTCGGAGATGCTTTCTTCTGTTCTGCCTGTTACATACATTTGCACAAATACATCATACCCTTTTTAAGCATTTTTAATGTGTTCAGGGTATACAAATGTAATCAAATGTCGGCATGTCTTTACTATTGTCCTTTGCCCCCTTGATTACCGTATATGATGGCATCCAATTGAGAGCATCAGTTTGCTCTGCTTTTCGCTTTAATTTGGGCTATATGGGCAAATGGTCAGATAGCTTCCTCTTCTTGGCGAGGCAACAGCTGCAGCTACTGTTGCTTCTAACTTTCAACAGCTCCCTCAACTTCTGTATTTCTAAGAAACTAAAAAAAAACGCTTAAAAATTAAATGCAAATTCCTGCATTAAGCCCTTTGACAGTTGAAAACTTCTTGCCCAAACTTCGCCTCTATTTTATATTTTTCATACAATCTAACCGCTGATTAAAGATGCACGTTAAACAAAATTTTGTGCCAAAGGGTGGCCCTGAAAGTTGCCAATGTGGCTATGAACTTCGCTTAATATTTGTGCATCTGGTGGGCGGCTACCTGTATTTAGGACGCTCTTTTCGGCGTGCTGCAACAACAACTATTTTTGCACTTAGCTGCAGTTGAAGCATAAAATTGATTTTTAATTGAAAATTGTTTGCATATTTTGTGGAAGAACCCCTGTTGCGCTGTGTGCATGCATTTCGATTTTCAACAGAATATATTCCGGCGTGAATAGACTTGGGCGAAATTGAAAACTGCATGGGGCTCAATAAACCTCAGAACTTTAGTATCTAGTATCTTATTTTTTTGGTAGCAACTGAAGCTTGTGCAGCTTATTTGGCCGCAAAATCAATAATCAAAATCAAAGAATTGACTTAATTTAATTCAACAAGCATATTGCTTGCATGTGTAATCGCGACATCAATGTGGCTCTGGGTAGTGCATATATTGAAATATTAAATCAAACCACGCATCAAGCCACGACAACAACTGGCATGCAACAACAGCGGCACATTCAGGCAACCATAAAAGCTGCAAGAGCTGCATAAAATGTTGGAAATATCGTAGAACAAAAAGGAGCCGAAGCGCCAACCAACCTGCAAACATGTTGAACTAGGTCAGGCTTTCAACAGAATCCGTGTGAAATTCGCCGCACCAGCAGTCCTTCTGCAGCACCTCTCCCTGAAGGCGCTTCTCCACTCGTCCATAAGCGCGAGCTGGAGTGAACCGCAGCTGCAGAGCATGCGCTCCTGGTACGAAGTGCCACATGGAGCCCCTTCGGCAATTCGCCGCCAGGAATTCGCTCCCCTGTGTTATCAGGCCCTTAGTGGTTGTTGGTTGTTGCTGTTACTGTGCCGTGTTTGATTGTTTTCTGCAATTTCCCTTTTGAATATCAATTGCATTTTATTTTATGACCTTTTATTGCCTCGTTTTGTTTTCTGTGACCGGCCCCATCGCGTGTCCTCAGGCCGAACACCAGATGCACCAACAATAACAGCAACAGCAGATCCAACCCCCGAAACTCACAGAACAACGACAACAACTGCAGAAGTTTTCTTGCCATTTAGCTTTGTCGAGCCGTATCGTGTCCTGACATTGCCAAAAACCACAGAAAAGCTCGTGCGGCGGTCGCCTGTGCCATGTCTCCTGTCTCCTGTCTCCTGTCTCCAGTCATAAACAGCGTTTCGTTCTTGTTCTTGCTGTTTTGTAGGGCATGTGCATGTAATTATTTTTGCAAAAATATTTCAATGCAAATATTGTATGCCCCATTCTGCGCCATGTGCATACTTTATGCACTTTTGCTTTTCGGTTGACAGCAAAATGTATATGACCGAGTTTTTGGATAATGAATATGACATGGAGCGCTGCTCGCGAGCAAGACGCCAGCGGTACTGCTTTCTGGAGTAAAAGTTAGTCTGCCACAAATTAATCAACATTTTAAATTATATTTGCCAATTGCCACAATAATAAAACAACAATTTCATATGCAAATGAATGCTGGCGCGCTCAGAGTCAATATGCGCAACTTAATGGGCAACAAATTCGAATACGAACACAAAGTGAATTTTCTCAGCTAAATATTTACTTTTCAAGAGGCAAAGGCCTTAACGCAATTAGCCAAATTCTTTTCCCCCGCTTCACTCCACCCCTTACCCACAAAATGAGGCTGCAAATTCGCTCAAGCAAACGATAATTATCAGACACAGTCGTCGCAGGCAGTCACAAAGTACGTACTCTAAGTATTTACATTTAAAATACTTAAACACTGTGTATGTATGCTAAGTATTTTGTATTTGGACACAGGGTATTTCCCAGCCGAGCACTCTGACGTTGATTTTTCCGATTGTAAGGCAAATGTGCGACCGAAAGCTAAAAACAGCAGCAGGCAGGAGGACCACCTTCATGGCGAATTCTCGCGGCCTCTGCAACTCTTGCGTTAACATTATTTTATTTAATTAGGTAAATGTATGCAAACCCTCATACCTATCCACACATACATACATAGCTAAAAGTGGCACAACACATGTTGTAATTACAACGAAGTTTAATAAAGCTGCCTGCCTACGGTGCGTATAATTGTTAATATGCCTTATCCAGTGTGTGTGGGTGTGTGTATGTGTGGGTGTGTGCGTGTGTGCAAAAGAAGCAATGTGTTTTAATTGCTGGCTGTAAAACTTTAAAGGCATTCATTTTGAAAAATTAACTTCTTAACTTAGGCGCAAGTGTGCTTTAGTATACCAAATTGTAAAGCGTTTGTTCAACTCAATGAGCTTCAATTTTAAGAGAATTCATTCCGTTAAAAAACAAATATTTAATACATTGAATAATTATATAAATAAATATTTAACTTGTTCCCACTATTGAAAATGTGTGATCCTATTTATCTGTCTGTTTTTTTTCCCATTACAGAGGGTATTATGATTTTAGCTCAAAATGTGAAACGCAAGGAAGTCCTCTCCGCCCCCATAAAATATATATATATTATATACATATTCTATACACATATTTTATATGTATATTCTATAAATATGTATATATATTCTTGACCAGTATCAACAGCCGAGCCGATAAAGCGATGTCCGTTTGTCCGTTTCTTTGCTAGTTTCTCACTTTTAAAATTAGCGACATGAAACTTTGTTGAACCAGAACATTTGTTAAAATCAGACTAGACTCATATAGCTTCCATACGAAAGATTGGTGGAAAAGTAGGTTCGTGTATAACAACTTTTCTTTATCAAGATATTTTGACCAAACTCGGCATCTCACTATGCTTCTCATTTATATGCAGAATCCTATCAACATGGGACCACTATATCGTATAGTTGCCATAGGAGCGAGAGGTCGAAATTTAAGTTGTTGTAGGGAAGACTTTTTGTTTTTCAATATATATTGACCAAACCTAACAGATGGAAAACCTTTGGCCTGCAAGAGAATTGTCTTAAGTTTACATGGGCTTCGCATTTCTGACTTCATTACAATATATGTATTGGAAAAAATATTGATCTGACTTTGATAATACTTTTTGTTTATTAATATTTTTATTGAATTTGTGTTTTATACATTTTATTTTATATTTTTTTGTTGCTTGATTTTTGTTTTAGTTATAATATATATTTATTCTCCCGCATATCCTTTTCATGATACAATTCTCCCACAAATACAGTATTGTTTGCTTGTAAATATGATATACAATAAAAATGTCTATACAATTAAGGATACAAAAGTGGTTAAATTAAGGCTTAGAGTACAAATTATGTCTTCCAGTAATTAATAATAGCAAGAGTTTTGTTTTAGATAGATAGATATGAAGTACAAATCATAGTAGGTGTAATGATAGTATTAGCGTACATCATACATTAATCGTACAATTAAAAAATCACTTGAACTTAGACTATGCAGCAAAAGCAGGTAATAAACCCAAATCAGGTATTAACGAAAAGTTTTTTCAAAAAGCTCAAATACAAATTAAAACTGAAGTTCATTGTCATCATTAAAGCCAAAACAAAAAAAGAATACTAAGCTTTTAACTGTCTCACGCTAAAAACATTGAAGGCCATTTAATTGATTTTCTCATTGTAGAAGGCTAAATAATATGCAGTTATTTTGTAATTTCCGCGCATATAAAGCAAATCAACAAAGTGTTTGAAAATTATTATTGCCTAAACCATTACCCAAACTTTTTGAGCATTACACACGCGTCCTCACAAATACATAATTCGCATTTACATCTTTGCGTATCTGGATGTACTTCTATTTATGTACGTACATAGTATAAATTTGTGGGTCGTAAATATTTTGCCATATGCACATGTCGATATATTTGATTAGCTAATGGAAATAACTTTTAAGTATGTGTTTTCTTCTGTGAGTGTATATATACATCAAAATATTTGTTTCATTTGCAAACGCGTATTGGCATTTATGTTTGTATAATTGTAAAAAAGAAATTTAGCTACCCTCCGCTATTGCTTTCGCGTAAATTAAATCAATCAAAAATACTAGCACTTGCGACTGACTGACCACTGGCCTGTTTAATTCTTTCTATACTCTTTCTCGCTTTTCAATGGTTTCCCAATTGATCTCACTTTGAATGCTTGTCGTATCACTTTTGTGGTCAGGGCCAGCATCTAAGCAAAAGAGCGACGCAAAGCCTTAATCTATATTTTTACAATGTTTCATTGTTCTTTGTTAATATGTTTGAGTTTGGATATTTTTAATCGCATTATACGCTTGCTGACTAACGTCAGTTGGGTTTTAAATCGCGCCAATTCTTAACGCACTCGTGATGTCGGTCTAGAAATAAAGTGAAGTCATAATTAGATATGCGTCAAGACTTTAAGCTTCACATTTAATACATACCTGGACGATTGGGCGCTACTCTGCCGTTTGGGAGTATTTGGAGTGGTCACTACTGATCCCGCTCGATTTGTCGGAGTGCGTGCGCGGCCGGTCGTGGTCGTCGTCGACGTGGGCGTGGTGGCCAGGCTATAGCGTTTGGGTTGGACGATGCGGCTGGGGGATCGAGTGCTGCACTTGCCGCTGCTAGATGCGTCGTGTGCGTTGCTGACTCTGCAGATTTGTGGAGAGGAAACATTAGGAGGGGTATATTTGCTTTTAGTGACAGTCTTGGGTGTGGCACGAGTGGGACAAGGATCGCTGGCACTTGGCTTCGGACTTCTGCCATACCCAGGTGAAAGAAATCATGCAAAATGATAAAGTTGTGCACAAATGCCGAAACGAAAAAGAAACAAAATTTAGCAACAAGTTCCAAAACAAAATTTTCAAAACGGTTTCTGAAAACGGTTTTTTCACACTCACCTGCCCGCAGGGTAGCTGACTGGTCGTGGTATACGCGACTTCTGCGCCGAGTTGGAGTTGGAGTTGGCCGAATTCGTCGAGGTGGGCGTTGATCCTCCGCTCTTGGTGGCCTGCTCGTTGGCCAGTTCCTTAAGCATACTGGAGTCTTTGCTCATGAGTTCCCACTGGATCTGCAGCCGCTTAAAGCGATTACTCTCAATCTTGCGCTGCTCCTGGACATCCAGAGTCTCTCGTCGCTGCAGCGCGGCAATGGAAATGTTGGGTGAGTTGGGTGGCGTTGAGAAGCGTTTGGCTTGTAGCTTTTGCAAATCAGCTTCAGCTGCCGCGGCAATATCGTTAAACTTGACCTTCTTTTGTTGGCTGAGCACGCGGCTGACCTCCTTTTTGAGTGCCGCTGCATCGTACTGCACTTGCTCACAGGAAGACTCGAGAATAGACGCAATCTCTGCATAGTACTTGAGCTCGGAGCGTGGAAGCGAGGTAAGAAAATTTTCAGCACGGGCGCGTGCATCCAAATCCTTTCGGGAAAGCCGCTGCTTGGTGGTCTGCGTTTGCACTGTGTGCTCTTCCTCCTCGAAGACTTTGGCCAACTCGTCTGTTGAGCCCAGGGCGTAGTTATGCGGCGGCTCCTGCAAGCTGCGTCGCTTCTCCAGCTTTGACAGCTGCTGCGGCTGCTTGGCTTCAATCATGGAGTTGCGTTTTGTACGCGCTTGCATTGAGTTGGCCTTGCGCAATATGCTGCGAGGCATAGGCTGCGGCGGGGTTTGGCCAGTCGCCATCAAATTTCGACTGGCTGGGCTCGCGTCCATGCCTGAGTCCATGCGCTGCTGCTCATATTGATAGACGTACATCTGTTTTAGAGGATCAGCGTCTACCTCAGAGTCGGTGAGCAGCGTGGAGGAGCCGCGGTAGCCTGAGCTAGGCGGCTGACTAGAACCCGAACTGGATGCCTCATCCAACTGAGTCTGAGCTTGATTCTGCTGAAGGTTCTTTGCGCAGTCGCAGACGTTTGGCCGATTACGACGAATGGGCGGCGTCATGCAGAAAAGCGGCCTCTGCAATAGTTCCGTGTCTAGTTGACTCGAAATCTGGCGTACCTCAGGAATGTGTTGCAGCCGCCGGCGGTACTCCACAGGCAGCAGTATGGCCAGCGAATGCCAGTCGGAGATGTGTTTGTAATCCAATGTCTTGAACAGCTCATTTTCGTTAACGCTTCGGTTGCTGCGCTGCTTTTTCAGAGAGGCCGTGGAGGTGGCGCCAGACCCGGCGCTATCCAGCGTCATCTTGTAGTTAAAGGGCGAGAAGATGACATCGGGGCTGGTGTTGGTCTTGACAAAGCCCAAATCGGGCAGCGCGTAATTCGGATAGATCACGTAAATTGGCGCCTGCCGCTGCTCGCCCAAATTGTGCAGCTTTGCCAGAAATGATGGTGGCACACATCTGTAGCGTTCGCTAAGGCTGCTATGCGTTGTGCTCAGGGAGCCACAAGATGTTTGTATAGAGCGTGTTATCATCTCCGAACTGGAGGCGCTCGACAGTGGGCGAGTACTATTCGCACGTCGTGGTTTGGCTCCCATGGGCACCTGAGTCAGCTGCTCCGAATTGCTTGCCTCCGACGACTGCTGACTGCATTGTGTTGGCGTCTGCGTGTTTGCGGCAAGCTGGTACAGCTGGGGATTTCGCAGCGGCATGCTGCGGCGACGGTGCGCCGGCGAATTTGTGGCCGTCAGTGATCCCGTAGAGCTGGAGCTAGCACCGTCGTCATAGAATACGGTATCGCAGCGAGTACGCATCTGTCGCTTGGGCGTCGAGGCCGCGTCCGCCTCCGCCTCCTCGTAGTTGTCGTCGTCGTCATGACGACTTACGGCCGAGCCCTTGCCAGAGTCATTCATGCTCTTTTTACGCAAGCGTTTTTCTAACGAGCCACTGCTACAGCTGGAGACGGCGGCATCGCTGGAGGGCCAGCAGCCGGAGGAGACGTCCATGCAGGTAAGCGCGCAGGCCTGGCCCTCCTCCTGCGCGCAGCTGCTGCTGCTGCTGCTCTTTTGCTTTATAAAGAGCTTGACTAGATTGAACGCGGCTGGATTTGAGTTACCCGACGAGGCTGAGCCAGAGATGTGAGCTTGGGAGGCATTCGAGCAAAAGTGCTGGCTCCCTTGGGTGGAGGATAGCGCGCAGCCGCAACGATGCTTGTGGCGATGTGTATGCGAATGATGATGGTGATGCGGCGTTGGAGTTGGCGTCGCATCTTTGTGCGGCTCATCTGCCTGCTGCTGCTGCTGCTGCAAGCGGTCCGATATTGAAACACTGATTGAGATCGGCATCTGGCACATGGGGAGCAGGTTGCGCGACCGCGACGTGCACGATTCCATAGTCGAAGTACTGATCGCTTGTGAGACATTCAACGGTGCCGCATTATCTTTCTCTTGTTCATCCTGGTGCAGTTGCTGTTGCAGTTCCCTCTGTAGGTTTGGTAGGCTGCTGCTCTTGCGTACGCTGCAGTGCGGCAAATGGCGTGTAAGCACGATGGTTTCTCCGCCACCATTGTTATTGTTGCCCGACGGATACCTGCGAGCGGGCGAAAGAAGGAGAAGCGAGCGTCTTTACAAGCGCAGACACATCGAGTATTTCTTATTACAATTTGTTTGCGGAAAGTATGCGGATTGGTTTTTGCCACCACAACTATGCATTTAAAAACCCATAAGTTCCGGTAACCCCGTCGTAATTGCTGAGCTACCTGAGGGCGCCTGCACGTCGGACGAGTTGAACAAATTGCAGGGTTTTCTTTATAATACCGTAATAAATGATACTAGCTAGTCGGGTGATGTGTTTTCTACCGGGAGAGGGGTAGTCTAGGCAACTGAGAGAATTGAGAGATCGGCTTCAGTTGAAATCTGCCCATTTTGCATGTTCTCACATATAAAATACAATTTGTATGGCACGAAAATGAAACTTAATTGAACTCAATTGAAATGACCTCACAGTTGCACTCGACGAACTAGGGGAAAAGAGCGTAACTCAGACATCCGCAATGCGATGCTCGACAAGTGCTCAAAAACCAATCGGCGGGAGGGGTTGTCTGTGTATGATGATGTATATTTGTTTTCTTCTTACCGCTGCAGTTGAGTTTTTGCCTGGGTCTTTGGTGACTTGCAATGGAATTGAACAGATTGGGCGGAGCGTGACATGGATACCTCCAGGGCCTTGTTGCGCTTCACAATGTCCTCCAAGTTGCCGTGCAAGTTGATGCAGTTTTGTTTGTTTCTCACGGCAATGTCGCAGGGCTCCGCTAAAACACAAAACAGACATAAATGTAATCAATTGCATTGTCAACATTGATCAGATGGGGCTTACCATAGAAACTCTCGTCCGAATAAAGGACGCTGCCCTCGAAGGCAATCGTATAGTTGTCCTTGTTGCAGGTAAGTATGATATCACCGTCGTCTGGATAAGCATCCATGTCCAGCGAGTCGACAGAAATGTGCGACTCTTTGACCGGCGAGAAAAGCAGCTCGGATTTGCAAAATGAGTTGTCAATTAGCTCGTTGGTCGAAGTTGTCGACGTCTGCGACACGTTGTGTCCGAGATGTTGCATATTGGTCATCATATTACTCTGCTGCAGCTGAAGCTGCATCTGTTGCTGCTGCTGCTGCTGTTGTTGCTGGTACAGCAGCGACTGTTGCAAACGACTATTGGCGCCGCCTAGGCTCTTGCAGTAGGCTGGCAGTTGCGACAGCAAAGAGTGTATGTCCTCGGCCCTGAAACTCTCCATGTCTACCTCAGCCAGATTGGCGTCCAAGTTCTTTAGATCCTCGTAGTAAATTAAATCGCCCATCGCATTATACGATGCCGAAAGCGAGCTTAACACACTGCGCTGCATCCCGCCGCAGCCATCCCGATAGCCATAGTCAAGGAACCACTGATAATCGGAATTGTCGTGAGTAAAGTCTTGCGATGAGGCCAGCGAGCAGTTGAGATTGTTGCCACCGCCATTCCCACCACCAACACCACCACCACTAAGCAAACCACCTACCCCATGTTGTTGTTGCTGCTGCTGCTGAACCAGCTCGTTGCTGCGCGCGCCAGGTGTTGTCGCATTGCTGTTGTAATCCGACTCGGGCGTAGCTATATTAGTTGCTGCCATTGCGTTGCTTATCAAAAAGTTGTTGTTATCAGCCTCAGCGCTGGGGTCGTCGCAGAGAAAAAGGCTGTCGCTGGCGCTGATGTTGCTCACCTGTTCATTCAATATGATGCTGCGCAGCGCGCTGTTATAGCGATCCAAGTTGCTCAGGACAATGGCCACATTCTGCTTGAGGCTCTCTTCGCTCAGTTCTTCGGCGGCATCCACGGAACAGCCCTCATCTCGCAGTTGTAGCTGTTGCTGCTGGCAAAACTGCAAATGTTGTTGCTGCAGCAGCCGATCGTTAAGTTGTTGCTGCTTAAATCGCTTGCCGGACGTCACATGCCCAAGGGCGAACAGCGAATTATTGGGGCTGTTCAGGGGGATTCTGTAGTGCTGCTGCTGCGGGGATTGTGGGGCCGACCCTAGGCCGCTGACGCTGGCCAAAGTTGTGCTGTATCCGGCCGTGTTGCCGTTGTATTGTCTAACACCGTCAATCAACGATTGTTGCTGTTGCTGATGCTGCTTGGCGAAACGAGAGTTCGGATGGGGATGCGAGCTGAGGTTAGTTTTTGTATATGCTAAGTGAGTGGGTGAGCTTTGTGGCGAGAATTTGTTTTGTGATGAGAATTGTTGATGTTCGATATGGCGGTTAATGTTGCTGATATTGTTGTTGTCGTTTATTGTTGAGATGTCGGTCATACCACGTCGAAATTGTAGTCCTGTAATAGAAAGGAAAAAAGAATTTGTATAATATTTAATGTACCAATATAATGTAACATTGAGTTAATGCGGCTGTAGATTCCTTTAATAGGTAGTTAATCTAGTGTTTATGTAACCCATAATTCTGACTGAATTAAAAAGCCTAGCAAGTCCCCTCTCTTCCCAGTAAGCATTTAAATGTTATAGATATAAATTTCTCGATTCGGCTTTCTATGAACGTTGACATGGGCATAGGCTTTTACCTCGGCAACGTGCGAAACACGGCCTGTCAGTACACAAAATCTATATTTCTTTAAAATGTAGACATATTTCGGGGCATGCAAGGTCACAGAAATCAAAAATATTTGCAGTCCATACATATTAAAGAGTATAGTGTGAGCAGTCAAAGCACATGTGTGCTCCTGGAATGGAGCAACAGCAAATGGCGATGAGATGGAGTAATTCAGTTTCTATATGAAATGGCAGTGCATTTTTATGGACTTTAATATTCGTGACATACTATGCCAACGCAAGATTTAAGACAAATCAAATTCTGAAATTCTGTATTAAATAAATTGCAAAATAAAGCAACAGCTTCTGTAGGGATTGTGAACCTCTTTTTTGGGTGCCATTAAAATAAATTAAGAGTCAATTTAAGAAAGTCTCAATCTTAAAGTAAATTCATGCAAGAAACAATATTAGCTGTGCTTTTCGGACAGCAATTATTTGAAGAGGCGCAAGCCAAGTTAAAGGCAAACAAACAAACTTAAAGATTACTTAAAAACTAAGACTTAATGCTGCCCACCTTGAGGCACCTTGATGCCAACGCCAACACAATTGTTACTGTTATTTTTATTATTATTTATGTTATGGCTTTTGTTGTCATTGTTGTTGTTTAAATAGTTCTTCAAGTTGTTGTTGTGGTTGTTTTGATTGATTCGCTGTTGCATCAAATACTCTTGATTACAGGTGAGTTCGGGAGCCGTTGTTGTTCTTCTTGCTCTTGGCGGCGGCATTAAGCCCTGTTCTCGCAGCTGCTGCTGCAGGCGGCGTTGCTGCATCAACTGTTGCTGCAGCAATCGCAATTGTTGCTGCTGCATGCATTGGTAATAACGAATCTGCTGCAATTGCCGGGGGGTCAGCCCGTTGTTGGCGTTGTGTTGCGGCTGCTGCTGCTGCTGCTGCTGTGGGGCATAGTAGTTCTCCTTGGAGGAGCTGTTACTATCGCAGCCGCTGCTGGTGCTGCTGCTGTTGCTTGTGGCAGCAACATGTTGCCAGCAGCTCGTGTTGCCGTTGACATCAGAATTGTTGTTGTTGTTGTTATTGTTGCTGAGGGGGCATTCAACACCGGCGTTGGCACAGGCCGTGCAGCGTTGGCGCCTCTGCTCTTTGGAAATGTCTACGAATCTCATGATGAATGCAAGCAAAAGCAACAACATCGAGCGGCAAAAGTGCTCATCAAATGTTGCTGCAACAAATGTTGCCTGCTGCCTGTGGCTGGCGCAGATTTTATTTTTGGTCGTCGACGGTTCCGACCAACGCGGTCCGAGGGCTATGCCTAGGGCTAGAGCTGGGCCCGATAGGGATCGAACTGTTTGTATTTGTTGTTCACTTGTTGCCAAGTTCTTGGTTGTTATTTTTAGTTATGGTCTCTTTTTTCAAGGGTTCACTCCATTGATCGGTTCCACATTGGCTTTTTAAGTTTTTCCGTTCAGTTTGCGATCACTTGCTTTGCTATTCATTTCGTACTGCACTTTTCATGATTTTGATTTCTTCGTAACATTTTCTATTTTTAAATATTGTTTTGCTTTATGCGTAAGTTTCTCTGTAAGATACGAAGCACTATTTAGGTGTGTCTGTTTTTGTGTACAGTCACAAAATTTTATAAATACACACACATATTTATATTTTTTGTTTTTCAGTTATATTTTGTTTTCGTTTCAAAAGAGAGCGCATAAATGTAATATATGAGTTTTCTGGCTGCCCATTGTTTTCAAGAGTTCGTAAAAGTAGACGAGTAATTTAGGTTTGGAAAGCTATTATTTTGCCGCGCAGCATTTAAGGGTCGAAAATAAACTTCTGCACCCGACAAAGTCATAAACAAAGTTTTTCCCTACAAACTAGGCCGCAAAATGCGGCTGAGAATTGAAAATTTACAAGCAGTTTAGGCAACTGCCAACTGGGGGTCCTTTGAAGCTGCCTGTTTTCTACTTCAGCTGACTGTAAAACGGAAATGGAAAGGTGATTTACTTGTTTTCACCCTGCCTGTGGCCATTACCAACAGTATCGCTTACAGGGCCCAAATCTATTTCAAATCTGACAGCCACATAAGTTTCATTTTCCTTATATTCCGCAATCGCGGCCGCTTGCTTCTCAAACAATTTCTATGAATATACGTGAATAAATATACTCAATGCCGCAAAACCGTGCCAACAAACATGCACATCACAGTTTTAGCCAGGTGTTTGACATTTTTGTTGACTGACATAAGCAAAAGGTAGAATATACATAGAAATAGATACAAGACAGCCAGTATCTGGCATATAAGGTGCATTAAGTTAAAGTAGCCAAGCATTATCGCCTTAGACACGCCCCGTTTGGTTGGCTGGTGGCAATTGCCAAACAAAGGAAAATGCTCGCCACTCGAACCAAGCCCCCTTCCAAAGACGTCCAATATGATATCCAAAAGAGAAAGCGAAACAAGGAAAACGAAACGTATCGAGAAGCTCTTTAGAGGCAGCGCAAACGCAAAAGAACTTGCAACAAGGACCCATCTCATTATATTCAAGCAAAATGGCTGCCAGGCTGCCGCAGACAGTGGCAATGAGGCAGAAGGCAGGTTGGGCGAACTGGCAACCAGCCAAGAGCAAGCACAGAGAATGGGCAGCTGAGAGGTAGACGTTTGGTCAAAGGAAAACAACATAAAGCATCTCGCACGCAATCGATAAGTTCATGGAGTTTTCCAAATCATAAACAGATTTGGCCATGCATTTAATTTCGCATAGCCTGAAACGCAATTTGGCAGTCGATTAGCACCTTGAGGTAGAGAGGCGTGCTGGAAATAGACTGACTCGAGGTATTTGGCTGCAACACACCGGCTGCTGGCAATTAAAACTTAAGATACACATGTGCACGTAAAGTTTAACCACATTTAGAACTCCGGAGCAAAGTGGAAGGGGTTTTTTACTTAATACATCTGGCCAAACTTTGGTTGGCTGACGTCAACGATTACACTGCAACGGACGCTATCTTGGGCGATGGCATCGTCAAGGCTGGGCCGAATTGGATGCTC
This sequence comes from Drosophila kanekoi, assembly GCA_037075305.1. NCBI lineage: Eukaryota > Metazoa > Arthropoda > Insecta > Diptera > Drosophilidae > Drosophila > Drosophila kanekoi. The sequence goes on along the minus strand of JBAMCE010000575.1, from coordinate 520,727 downwards.
TATAGAATAATATAAATTTCTGGTGTGTTGCGTTTTAGTTCAACGCACTTGTTGGCCTACATTGCAGCTGCAGTTGCAGTTGCAGTTGCTGAAAATGAGCATACAACTCTTTCCCCCTCTCTCTCTCTCACTCTCTCTCTCTCTCTTTTACCTATATAGAGCTTGTGCTGGCAAACGACAGACACAATTAAATAAGCCAGCTAGAAAATGTATGCATTTACAATGTTTGTTCTAGGTTCTATTTTTTAGCGATTGCAATGCGGAAATCATCTCGTGCAATGCGTCGATTTATTTTCTTTACTGTACAGTTGCGAGTTCGGAAAGCAAATGCAACTTCTTGAAAGGAGGATAAACTTTAAATTCAATGACCATGAACTGTCAGCCAATTCTGCATTCGTTCACTCGATGATCTCATTTCCAGCTGCAGAAAACTCATAATATGTTTTTTTCTATATATGCCTAGCCGCATTTACCCGTACAAGAAATCATTTTTTTAAGTCACAAGTTTGTAAACCGGCACAGAAGGTAGATAACGTGGTTAGCCCCCCTTTATAAATCGGTACATTCACTAGCGCACTGTGGGTCTTATATGTATGCGAACGTGTGTATATTGCTGCGACAGTGCGTCACTTAAGAATTTAACAAGTATCTGGCGTGATGCCCGCCCACTCTCATTAAATGTTACGTTGATTATTTTTTAATTAACAGCTGCTTCACATTCCGAGAGGGTACGGACTCAACAACAAAGATCGCGTAAGTTAATCAAATGTTATCTTAAGTCATATATATATATTTATATATGTATTTAAGAATATTCAAATGTATATGTACGTTAGAGAAAAAAAAGAGCACAGTAAAAACATTTTCACAACAGACTCGACGCGCCGCACATTTTCACGGTTGCACAAGCCCAAGGAGACTGACTGAAAATTCACGAGCGAACGGCAATGCGTCGACCACAAACAACAACAACAACAAGCGACGCGGGCGACGCTGGCGACGACTACAAAGCGACGACCGACGATGTGTGGCAGCAGTCTCTCCCGGCTTTGGGGGGTGTGTGTGTGTGTGTATGTATGGATGGGGTCTGTTTGTATGGCTGCTTGCTGCTAGCGGAGCCTCCCAGTGTGTTTGTGTGTATGTATGTGTGTGTGTGTGTGTGTGTGTGAGTACGTGCATGTGCAAGTGGCAAAGAATGAAAAACGAATAAAAACACCCGAAGCATCAGAGAGTTGCGATGATTATACAATGTGCAACAGAATTAACCCCAAATGATTTGAAAATATCCGAATTCTCCGACCTTTTCAGTTGGCAGTGCAGAATTTACAATCCCCAATTGCAACAAGAGATCAGAATATAAACTCATAACTGTATAAAAACTAACTTAAATAGGTATACAGATTTATGTTCAGTTTAATAGGGCAAACGATAAACTATTCCCAAGCAGGGAACATCGAATACCGTATCCAACGAAAACAGATGAAGTGCTCTGATAACCGAAGAGGGTCAGGATGCCACATCCTACATCCTACATATTACTTTGGATCGTTATTTGTACGTATGTGCGCGTGCCGCGACTGAATGAACATCTGGATTGTAGGCACTTGAGAGGGAAGCACTACAGAAATGGAGAGAAGGGAAGCGGAAAGCAAGTACTTGCTCATTAATGATGACAACCAAGCGTACTACAGACCATTTCCAATAAAACAATTACAAATGCGCATAAATTCAAAAGAAATCCAATAAGGGCACAATATTATGGCGTACATGAATGTTGGACCCATGGGGAAACACATAAATTAACATCGGCACACCCCACAAAACTGGTCTCTTAACAACAAGTAAAATGCGTGATAATTTCTTAAAGAGCATAAACGAATGCGAATAAATACAACAAAAACAACATATTGTAATATAATTGTATATCCATCTAGTATATGTACTTTCTGTTCTTTCTGTTAATAACACTCATCTCTCAAAAATCTTCCGCACATTTCTTTTTATCTTGCAGATTATCTTTACTCACTCTATGGTTTTTATTTTCTCAAAAACAGCTGAGGGGTAAGTGTCTGCCCTGCCAGGGTCATTTTCATCATCCGTAAATTGAAACTTGTGCTACGCACGACAGACGCAACGAATAGATAGATGTCGCAATAATAATTCAAACGAGTCGTCCGGAAAAAAAGTCAATTGGCGAGTAATCACAGCGAGAAGAAAATCAAGATAAAATACATATAGCATGCTTTTAGGTGCTTTACAAAAACGCATCGAATCATGCATAGAATAAGTGGGAATATTTGGAATTCCATACAACTTAAACTAAAAGTCTAATAAGTAAATGTAATACAATCTTGAATTTATTTAACAATCTTTCGCAGTTCTGAAAGTTAAACGTAGAGGTGCATCTTAGCGAGCGCCTTCTGTACTCAAGTTAAAATTGCCCTAGTAATCGAATTTAGTTTTCCCCAATGGCGCGAGCTGTGGCGTGACTCATCGCATGCATTTCAAAGTCATCTATAAAATTCATTTTCGCCCCCTGCCGAATTGGCGACAAGTGAAGGCAAATTAGCGAACTCTGAACTATTCGACCACCCTCAGCTTATGGCCTCCTACTTGCCAGAGTTTTAATTGTCTCGCACAAAAATAAATTGCTGAACAATGTTTATTTGAAAACACAAACTCGCGGTGGGTCTCGAAAACATTTCTATCTCTATTGCCGTATATTGAATTATGCATCTGAACGTATCTCAAAGGCTGGCAGCTGAATCTTAGCTTGAAGTCCATAACAGTTATGTATATATACATATGTACATACATATGTGCAAAATATTTAAATAACGCCAAAAATATACCAGTTTCAGACAAGCACATTAATCTAGCGGATATTTTATGAATCAGTTGGCTTTTAGCAAAAGTGACTAAAGTTAAAGTGATGGAATTTGTTTGAAGATGATGTTTTATACTTATTTTAAAACCGGTAATTTAAACATTATTTTGTTTAATTTGAGAGAGAAGAGATGATTGACTGGCTCGAGGTCCGGGTTTGTAAAAACAAACAGTGAAACAATTTAATTTCGGAAACTGCGTAAATTTAAAATGAAGAGTCAACCAAAAAGAAATCGGGTTCATTTTGAAATATTTACTTGTTGCGTCCACACATGGCAAAGTGTTCTGGTTTAAAAGTTTAATGACATATTTAATTTTGTAACAGATTGTAATTATGTCAGCCCAAAAGAGAGAGATGAGCCCTGCAGCCCGGACACTATTCGAAGAAAAATAGGGTGATCTGCCCCAACATGTGGCAACAAGCTAATTAATGACATGAAGCCCATTGCTTGGTGTGAAGTCGAGCATGTGGGTGCAGTGAGAAGCTCGTCAGAATAATACGAATATTACATTAACAGGGCTAAGCTTCCACAAATGCGACAGCAAAACTATATTTGTCACGTCTCAAATATTGATAAGAATGGTTTGTTCTGTTTTGTAGAAACTCTGCAGGGACAAAGACCGCAGCATGTGTTGCAGCTTGGCTTGACAAGTCCCTGCTGGCGGCAGATTGACTGCAACAAATGACACAGCCAGAAAAACAACATGTTGCATATCAAAAACCAAACCAGCAAATGCCTCAAATACCAATTAAATTCCACATAGGAAAATTGCGTAGTTTTCTTTTCAAGTTGAGTGAAAGTCTTTTCCCGTAGTGCGTAATAACCGGGCACATAAATGCGGAATAGTCTAGTCGGTGGTCTAATCAATTCAGTGCGCTGCGGGACTCAAGCAACGGGTCGGGTCTAAAGCGACGCGGACTCGAACTCGAAATCGAACATGACAAGCAACAAATGTGCCCAACTGCAGCCATGCCTGTCTTTCATTGTGCATGCATGTATATTGTGCGTACATATTTATTAGTACATAAATTTGAAAACACAGTCGATCAACACAAGCACAAATCCAGTATTTGACACTCAACCGGTTTTGGCAACCATCCGTAGTTTTCACCTTAGATAGCCACGTCATGTATTGAAGATTGGATGAACTAAAGATAAACTGATGACAAGTCCCCAAAGACTTCGACAAATTGGTCTAAAAATGCTTTAAAAAACGCGTCCATAGCTAATTTCAATTGTCTGTGTGGCTAATGTAGTTTGTCAACAAATCAATATAATAATATATAATACATATAAATATATAATAATATAATACATAATCGTTGATAAACTGGCCTAACAAGGTTACGCAAGACTCTTAGTTATTAAGATATACATACAAAAAATATATATTTTTCTTAACCGTGTATTATGGCATTATTTTTACAGCTGATCAAAAAATACATATTTATTGTACTGAACCTTAGGTGAATGATGTTATGGCTGTTTCTATTTATTTATATTTATTTATTTATTAATGAATCGACAAAAACGAGTGTCTTCATAATTATTCAATATATATTTGTATGCATTAAAAACCAATAAGTTATATACGTAATTTGATTTATGAGAAGGCACATGTCTCTTTCTGCCAACCAGTTTCATGTTTCTTATGCGCGGCTTGCACGTGCTCCATGACACATTTGTGACTAAGCCGCCGGTCATCCAAGCTGCTGGAAAAGACTTATGACTACCTTTAACTTCTTGAATTGCCAATTAGAAATCAGACGCACGACTGCGGTCCGGACCACCTAATACGCCGGACAATTCAGCTGAGATGCTATTGTTAACGTCTGGCGGGAGAATTCTATTGAAATGCAAAGCTTGTCATTTAGTTGGCAATTAGTGGCATAGATTACAACCAAGCTCAGATGCATGGGAAATCTCAAGCCTCAATATGGAAGTAGTATATGCACGTAATGTTTACCCACTCGGCGGCATCTGGCCGGCCCCCGAGAAGTTGAACGCGCTTGCACAAATAATGCATTACTGACCTAGCACAATAATGTTTACACTACACACTTATCTAACGTTTATCATTGTTTATTAATGTGGTTAGGGTTATAAAATAAGTGAATGAACATAAAATTCGCCTATAACAGGCGATACGAGAAACTTTTTACTTAAATTTTACGCACTGAGCCAAATATTTAATTGATGGCAACTAAAAGTGCAAGCTAAATGGTTTACGCAGCGCAGTCGCGCGATTGATAGAACAGAATGTAGCCGGTTTCCGAGGACTTGTGTATATCCGAGGTGAGACCGTAGAAGTCCTCGATGGTCGAGGCCTCAATCTTGTCGACCATGTCGTCGTCGAAGAGCAGCCACAGCCCGTGACTCTTCACAATGCTTATATAATGACCGCGATTTGGGCCCGATCCGCAGTGAATGACGACCGCGGTCAGATCGTAAAGCCTGTCCGGATTGACCGCATCGTCCGAGGTGTTGAAGAGGCGAAGCTCCAGCGGAAAGACGACGCGATGCGACACCTTGATGTGCCTATTAAACTGTTCCATGTATTTGAACCTCTTCAAGTGCAGTGCCAGGATCATCGGCAGCTTCTTGACGCGCATGCGCTTCTGTGCCTCCTGGTAACTGCAACAATTGTCGCACTTGAACTTGTTATCCGAGCAGAGGGTCTCCGTGTTGCTGAAGCAGCGCAAGCAATGCGTTATGGACGTGTTCTGATCGACGTCTACCTGCAGATCGAAGAAGTTCTCGTCCTTGCTGCTCACCGTCTCACAGTTGAGGCACCGTGTCTCTGACGTGAGTATTCCCTGGAAGATCTCGTGCACCCATGTCGGCTCCGTATTGGCCCCGTTTGTTTGTGTTATCGGCGTGGTCGTAGCGGTTAGACTCCCATTTCCATCCAGCACACTCAACGATCCGGTCGAGTTGCTGCAATTGCCGTTAGTTGCCGTCGAATTTGAGGTCGAGGTCGATGTGGAATTTGACGAATTGGAGTTCGAGCTTAGCTTTGCTGTGGTGCTGCTATTCCCAGGCATTTGGCCACCATTTGTGCCAGGAATGGCGCCACCAGCTGCTGTCTTGCCCGTGTTGCGCTCGGCCAAAATAATCTCGTTGATGTGATTAATCAAAAAGTTAAGAAACTCATGAGCATCCTGCTGCATATAGTTGTCGAACTCCTCCTTCTCTTTGCGCAATCGTGTTATGAACTTCTTGGGCGCAATCGAGCCAACCTTCTTCTTCTGCGTGGCAATGCTGTAGAAGAGATCGGCTAGGCAGGAGAGCAGCGTCTCCTTGGGCCGCTTGTTCTTGGCCTTATATTCGAGCACCTTCTCGCGAAAGGGCTTGCAGAAATACAGAGCCTGCAGCACCGAGTTGCTATAGCAGGTGTTCCCAAAATTAACCAGCCCGAAGTAGTGCTCGTTCGGCGGAAACAGATCAGAGCCAATCTCGCGCTCCAGCTGCGACACGTTGGCGCCCATGGTCGTAGTAGCTACAGGTGCTGCCGCAGCACAGCGGTACAGAAAACCCCACACCGTGTACGCTTAGTTAGGCAATACTATTCACAGTTCATATATAGGTTGTGCGTTATCGGAAATATTATGGTTAGAGCCTTGGCTCGATTTGGTTTTGTCTATAGAGATTGCTTAATTTGGGTGGCAGATGCGCAAAACACTTTTCTATTTGTCTGAAAATAAATAATTTTGGAAGAGGGGATACACGTGAGTTTCTTTCGCATAACACAAACAACAAAATTATAAATATTTTTTTAATGTTTACTGTGCTTCTTTTTCATTTGAACGCTTTGTTGTTGTTGTTGTTTTTTTTTTCGCAGCGTGACACTAAAAACTAAGAATTTAACTGATAAACAAGTTTATAACTAAAATGACAAACTTTAAAGAAAAAAACAAAAAAAAAACGTTAAGTATATATTCTATTCGCGAATATCCTCTCTCCAAAATATTTTCAAACAGTGTTTCGCTTTGCCCCGCTTTTCAATTAGAGCTTATTTTAAATGAAATTCCAATTTTAAATTTTTGCAGCAGTTTTAAAAATGTTGAATTATTAAATTAAAATTTGTAAAATTTTTTTTTTTTTAATTATTGCAATGGTCATTTACATTTTAATTAGCATAGATTAGTTATTAGTCAGAGCTTGGGCAGAATTCGCTTGCAATATGATAATTCAAGTCAGGCAAAATTGTGACGTCAATTAGAACAGGCCCTCGGCCAATTTCTTTAGCGGGGCAAAGAGAAGATAACATTGGTTAACAAGCTAAAGGCCATTTTCTTACTATTTTTATTCAATAAATTTATTTAAACTATAGACATGTGAATCATCTATCGCCAGCAACTAGCAAGTAGTTGATTTGAATGTAATCGATACATTTTGCATCTTTTAATAAATCGATAAGAGTTGATCTTTTGATGACTGGCTGTACTAAAAATAGTGCCAATTTTATGGCAGTTAATTGATCAGTACGGTGATTTTTTTTTTTTTTATCCGCTAGAAGTGCGCTGGGAAAATTCCGGGCAATTGCAACGCCTCTCTGACGTGTGCCGATCTACCTTACGGCAACTTGTCGTGTGCCATGGGCAATGCACTCGACACCAGATGCTACTATAAAAGCCAAAGCCCGGGGTCCGATCAACTCTTAATTCCATTTACAACCATACAGAAAATACACATAGCGCGAGAATCAGTGTCAACTAAAGTCCACTTCGCACTTTTGGGATATTCTCAACTTTAGCCAATCAACAAACCCAAGAAGAACTTCAAGAACTATATTTTGGAATATTCTCTACTCCAGCCAATCTTCAGCATCAAGAAGAAGTTCAAGAACTATATTTTATTAACAAGGAGCACCCGATCTTTGGTACTCGTATCCTGAAATTCACCAAGTTGGAGCAAATTCTAATTTCTTACGCTACCGAAACCAAACCTTATGCTGTGCAGCAGGAAAGTCTATTTTGCAGATCTGTGCGGTATCCAACCCAGCCAGTGAATTCTTTATCTGGAAAATTGCTCAAAATTCTTGCCTAATTTTCCAAATAATCCAAAAAACACAAAAACAAAAAACAAATATATATTTGTTACTAATACTGTTAGCTTTAAGTCCTAATATTACCAAGTACCTGTAAAGCCATAATTATAATGTGCCATAAGCTTTAATATTTAAAGCTTTAATATTTAAGATAGTTATTGAGTAAATGCGCTTGATATGAATATGCTCTCAATAAAGCACTAAGAAAAACAACAAGAGCCTTACTTTTAATTGATAGTTATGAGGAAAATCTCAACTGCCAAAGCAAATGAATTTCATAGTGATGTGAAGCTGAATAAAATTTAAGTATACTCACAATGTCCTTAGCAATGTTTAGTACACAGATACTCAATAAAATATCAAGTTTTAAAGTCAGATCAATCCAATATTTAAAGCCCATGAATAATTATTACTCAATAATTATTACAAAATAATTGCTCTTGATTAGAATATGCTACCAATAAAGCAGTGAAAAAACAAACAGAACCTGCCCTTTATTTGATTGTTATGGGAATAGCCGCAACTGCCAAATTAAAAATGGATTTCGTAATTATGTGAAGCCTAATAAGATTTAACTAGCAAGTGCACTTAAGTACCAAGATATTCAAATAAACAAACTAGTTTTAAAGGTAAAATCAATCCTATATATATTCCAGAGATAACTTTCAATCAAAGTATTTTTCTAACATTGCGAAATACTCAATTAGTTAATCTTAGTTCGCTACGCTTTAAAAGCTCTCAATATCCACCTATTCAATTAGGGATGGGACCTTTTCCAAAACGTTAGCTACTATTTTTAAGTGCATTGAATCTTAACGCCCAATGGAGCTCGTTTTCATTTCAATGGGAATTTCTATGAATTGCTAACTATGCATCGACGACTATAAAACTCGCTGTGCTGTGGGGTAAGTAAACAGTACGCCAGACAAGATGCAGCTGGTTGTAAGTATCGGAATGTTAATAAAACTGTTTGGCAGGCATTTATATGGATTTTTCTACAACTGCAGATTTTCTTCACTATTCTGTTGGGGCTATCGTCTCTGAGTGCTCAGCCCTTAAATATGAAGTTATTGAAAGCAGTGGGTGAAACATTAAATGAAAATAAAATGAATAATACGCTCCCAGTGCCAGCCACAATAGCACGTCCATCAGATGAACTCCTGATTGACCAAACCAAAACCGATCCAATCTCAACTACGACATTAAGATCTAGTACCAAAATTCGGCCCTGTGAAGAGTACGCTGTGAATATGGTACATAAAAAAGAGACTACTATGAAACCTCCGAAAGCCACCAGCACTGAGGGAACAACGGAAAGCCGTCCGTTAAATTCATCCATCATGGGAATCGCCACAACGAGTACTGAAGGAAAAACATTTGACACTCGTCAAAACAATACGACTGAAACGAATATTATTGAGCCTCGGCCTATGTATATCGAGCCAAGATTGAGCGTCAAACTTTTGAAAGTACTCACGCTCCTGGGCTAAGGTTCTACTTGGCCCAATAACACAAATGTCTGTTAAAATAAGAAATAACATTAATTTAAGACGTTGGGAATTCTCAAGAACTTTATCATTATAAGTATAATTGTCTTTCTCGTATTGTAGAGTAATTATTTGATTTGCAAGTTAAGTTATATATATATATATTTCGTGAAAAGTTTTTCCAAAAGTCGCAGTGATTTTCCCCTCGATATTACAGTGCGAAACTTGAATGTGGCAAGGCTCGTAATCAAAATAGCCAATTACTGTCAATCATTACTGTACGGTAATGTAATTATGAATCGAGCTCAATACAAATACAGAAATCTTTCCGACTGAGACAAAACTGGTTCTCAAATGCGGAATCATTCTCATTCAATATTTGCTAATGGAAGCGTGATTCTCGAACCTCTCAATTGCAACGTCGGCGACCGGTCAAACCCGTTTTTTAGTACGACGTGCAGTCGGAATCTCAGTTAATATCGCCTTGCATATATCAAATAGTGATAGAAATAGTAGACGTTCAGTGCAATGTAAGAGCTTGAGCTAAAATGGTCAGCGGAATCACAGTTTAGCCCCATTTGCATTGTTGTTGTTAAATAGAGAGAGAGAAGCAGGTAAGAAATGAACGGCTGGCAGATAATATGCTTCTTCCTAATGGTGTTGGCCTATATCGAACACAATAATGCCGCCACCAAGGTGCTCTACGAATTCCGGTAAGTTTTCTAACAGATCTTAAATCGACTGACAATTATTCATAATGCACGTTTCACAGCATTCGCGAGGTTCACACTGAACGCAATGAGACGGGCACGCTCAACACCTCGAGCAACAAAACGGGAGAGCCCGAACTGATAATCACAGGCAAGCGCAGGTCGCAATTGATACTGCCCGGCAAGGACTTGAATTCCAGCAGCACCGTCTACAATGAGCTGGTTATCTATACGGCCGATGACAGCGGCTACCATGTCAAGTACAATATTAGCATAAGGCCACTCGACCTGGACACACGTCTCGGCGGGAAGACCCTTAAGGTGATCGTGGGCTAGGCTAACTGCGGGATCAGTATTATTTTATTGTAAGTTGAATGTGAAAGTAGCGAACAATATTTAACCCCTCCTCTGAGTAGTATATTAATTAATTTATTTAAATAAATAATATACAGACTGGATCTGTTTTAAGCAATGAAAATTGATTTCATTCAAATTATCATCGATTGTGATTGTCAAGATAACTTTTCAAAAACACAAGAAACTATGCAAGAATCGAATAGTCAGTATATATTACAAAAAAAATAAAATCAATTCCTACCGTCTGAGAAGTTTCCTTTTGTTGCGTCGTTTTTTGGAGAATTCCTGGATCCAGGTCAATTTTAAAGGCAATTTCTGGACAACACTTTTCGGCAATTCAGTAAAAAAAAACAACCAGAGGCTGCTTTAATTAAAGACGCCAGTTGCTCAAAGTGTAGCAGAACTTTGCAAGAATGTTTTTCCTGTAAAGAGAGGAAACGATATGAAGGGAATTATTAATTATACAAAACACACAAACAACAGCTTAAGTGCGGAAAACACAAATTTTAATTATGTACAACAGGCAAAGTCGTAGGCTAACTAAAAGTAAAAGCGAAAAAACTAAAAACAAACTAAACAAAAATATGATGCTACCTTGTGGGTCAAGTGCGCGAGAAGCGACAACAATTACTCGTGATGAGGCCCGGGCCAAGTGAGTGTGAGCGGAACGGCAATAGAATTGGGTCAGGCGGGCCATTGAGACGGCGACAGAGAGCAAATTTGTTGCAACCGTTAATAAAGCTAATTAATTAATCAAGAATCACAAGCTGCTGCCGTCTGATGATAAGCCTCCGCCCAAGTCAAAAATCGACGCATCGCTCAATTTGAGCTTAGTTTTCTTTCGACAACTAAACGGAACATATCTCACGTCGCAAAAAAATAGTCCAATAATAATATGGAAAGCTGGAAATGCTCGTTGGCAGGCTTTGCCCTGTTGTCGATCATTTGGAGCTGTGCTGGCACACATCCTGTGGCCAACAACTATACCAATGACATACTGCGCCTGGCCAAGGCAGCCCACATCAAGGCCTACCTCAGCACGGAGGAGCCCCGGCCGTGCGACAACTTTTACAACTATGCCTGCGGCAACTGGCCGCGTCTGCACCCGGCTCGTCTCCACAATAAGAAAACCAACTACCTTGAGGAGCTGCAGGAGCTGTTCGTGCGCAAGAGCGCAGATATGCTGAAGAACACGAAACCGGGAGCCGACAGCAGCGCGGATCGTATCCTGAAAAGCTTTTATAGCTCGTGCTATGCCCAGGCTAATAACACAGCCTCTGCGCTGGCGGCTCTGCTGCAGGTAACCGATTTCCGTGGGGGCTGGCCAGAGATCCGAGTGCCATCCTGGTACCATTATGAGTACGACTGGCTGCAGGTGGTGGCCATGCTGAAGCGTCGCTTGGGTGTGGACATACTCATCGGCCTCGACGTTGTGCTCGATTACAAGGAGGAACGTATGCATCGACTCAAACTGGGAGCACCGCAGCTGCCACTGGGCCATCGTCGTCAATATTTGGATGCAGGCTACCATGAGGCTCGCGAGCGCTACGAGCGCTCGATCAGAGAGAAGCTGGAGGCGTACTTTCCGGAGCAGCCGGACCGCTGGCATGAGGAGGTGGCGTCCCAGGTCCTGCAAATCGAGCAGCAGCTGGCGAAGGGATTGCCGCACAATGCGGCGCTTACGCTGGAGCAGACAACTCGACAACGTACGGCCGCCGAGATGAAGGCCGCCTATGGCAACTACGTGGATGTCAGTCGCTATTTGCAAATGATCTTCAACGATTCCATGTACGTGGATCTGTACGAGACGCCTGAGGATTACATGTCGAATCTTGTCGACGTGATCCGCAACACGCCGAAGCTGCATTTGGCGAATTACACAATTTGGCGAGCATTGGATACGCTCGACCAGGCACGTGTTCCGGCGACAGTCCAGCCAGGGATATGGTGCGTGCAGCTGGTGCGCAAGTACTTCCCGCAGCATCTGGAAAGCCTATTTCATCGCAACTACAACAACATGGACATGATCAACGAATTGCAGTCCACCTGGGCGGACATCAAGCGAGTCTTCCGTGAGGACTTGCAGGCATCCACAGATCTGCACTGGCTCACGCTGGACACCCGCCAGAAAGCCATCGCCAAGCTGGAAGCCTTGGACCTGCAGTTCCGCAATCATGATGAGACACAACTCATTCGACAGATGCACGGCCTGCATCTGCACCCGGAACAGTTCTATCAGAACTTGGTGAGAGTTTTGCAGTGGCATACGCAGCGCCAGCTTTCGAAGCTGGTGGAGGAGCCGCAGCTGACGGACCAGGTGTATAAGGTGCCGCACTACGAGCTGACCACCAACAAGATGCAAATACCCATCACATTTCTTCAGGCGCGCTTCTTCTGGGATCCCGCCTATCCGAACGCCCTGAAATACGGCACGCTAGGCGTTTTGCTGGCTCGCCAGATGCTGCATGGCTTCGATGATGTGGGACGACGCTTCGACCGACATGGCTATCGAAATAACTGGTGGGATGTCACCTCGGAGAGTTCCTTCGCTCGACGCGCTCAGTGCTTTCAGGAGCAGTACGCCATATATGTGCAGTTCAGGGATAAGCCCGTCAAAGACAAAGGTCTACTGAGCCGAATTGTCGCCGACAACGGCGCATTAAATATCGCATATCGCGCCTACACAAAATGGCTGAAGAACTCGGCGGAGACGCCCATCATCTACCAGCGGGAACGTTTGCCATTGCTCGATCACTCGGAGAACGAGCTCTTTTACTTGGCCTATGCTCAGCTCTACTGCTCCGACTACCCGGATTCCCTGGAGATCTTCGACGAGCTACCCGAACAGCTGCGTGTCAACACAGCGCTCTCCAATTCCGAGCAGTTCGCGAATGCCTTCAGGTGCTCCAGAGACGACAAGTTAAATGCCCGCTTCAAGTGCGCACTCTATTGAATAGCTAATCACATCATTTTCTATATGCGAAACATATCTATTACACAAGTCCAATAAAGCTTTGCACATTTGAATCGCTTTTGCCCCTTTATGATATATTTGTTCAGACAGACAAGACTATTTCTCATATCAGCATAAACACACTTCGAGTTTAGCATTATTGCCTTGTATTTCCATTCTCCCGCTCTTATGCTCTCTCATGATAACCCGCGATGAACTTCGGACTTATCAGCACCACTTTAAGGCCGGACCGAGCACCGATTACTGACAGTTTACAGCGACCCAAAGATGCAGCAGCATGTTAGAAAGAGGCTGTTTAAAGTTTCTCTTGCTTCTGACCCTGTTGCTTGCGTACCTCGACCAGGTGCCTGGTGAGGGAGGAGGTGCGTTTCAGCGCGTTTTCCAGACGGAGGAGACAGTGCGTCAGAACAAGGCCCGTGAGATGCGTCGTCAGATGAACCTTCGTGCCAGTCCCTGCAGCGATTTTTACGAGTATGCCTGCGGCAATTGGGAAACGGACGCCACGCCGCTCTCAAAGCTAGAGCACCGCATAGATGTGGATTTACTGCGGCTGCTGGAGGAGAGTGCCCATCGCAAGGACAGTGCTCTGGCACGCCAGGCCAAGGAATTTTACCAATCCTGCCTTGTGGCTCAGGCCCATCAGAGCCAGCAGCAGCAGGACTTTCTCAGCGACTTCATTCAGCAAAACGGTGGCTTCCCAGCCGTTCCAGGCTCGAAATGGGCTTCATATAACCTGGAATACAACTGGCCCCAGGTGACAGGTCGACTGCGACGACACTATGGCATGGACATCCTCATCGGGCTGCGTGTCAGCTACAACTACGCCAGCGTGCAGGAGAATAGCATCTACCTAAGTGAACCGACCACCTTAATTCCCACAGAACTGTGCACCAAAAGCCGCCTCGATGAACGTGATGCAGCATATAAGGCGATCGAACGGCTAGTTGGCGTCCAGCTTAAGACCTGGCTAGCAATGGGCAATGAAGAGTCCGCCCGGCTCGCAGGCGAGATTGTCAGCTTGGAGCATGAGCTCTGCGGTGGAATGCGTGGCCTGGAACCTTGGAATGCCGAACAGCAGCTCTATACTGCCAATTTTACCCGAAAGACACTATCTGAGCTTGCCCAGCTCTACGATCTGGATTTCAAGACATATGTGAGCAGCATCTACGATCAGACTATCTTCAGGCCCGTCTACATGGCAGCCCCTGACTATTATCGCCAACTGAAGCGCACTCTGAGTACCCGTAATGGCACCCAGATAGCCAACTATGTCATGTATCGGGCAGTCGCTGCCCTCATATTTCCGCTGGAGGATAAGCCGGAGCACAGGCCAGCCTACTGTTTGGCCACGGTTAAGCGCCTTTTGCCGGCAGCTTTGGGCGAGCTGTACGCTAGTCAGTATGTCACGGAGGAATTTAGACTGCAGCTGCTTCAGCTTTACGACCAGTTGAAGGACTCACTAAAGCGGAGTGTCAGCGCTGACTGGCTGGAAGAAGGCAGCAGACGCGTTGCTCAACGTAAGCTGAGCGATCTGCAAATAACACTACCAAGCTACGAACAACCTCTGGCACTGCGGCTAAATTTGGAACGAAGCAACTATTGGCACAATCTACGTCAGCTTTTGGATGAGGTGCAGGCACAGCAGCTGAAGCGTCAACTTGAGGAGAGCCCACCAATGCCAGCTGATCCAGTGGAAGCCTATGAAACTCGGGTGCACTATCGGCCTGTCCAACGACGGCTAGAGATGGGCTGGGCGCTGCTGCAGCCGCCCGACTACGATGAGCGCTACGGCCATGCCCTGCGTTACGCTACAGTAGGAACCGCACTGGCTCGGCAGATGGCCACGGCTTTCGACGAGCTGCATTGGTCGGTTGGCCTGCTCGAGCATGACAACTGGGACCCTTTGACAGCTTATAGGTATCAAAATCGAAGTGAATGCTTTGGACGCCACGTGGAGGAGTATCTGCAGCGCAATTCAACCGCAACACAACTCCTAATAAATGCCAGCGCCGGTCTGAACATTGCCTTTAACGCCTACCTCACATGGCTGGGCTTGCAGGCACCCAACAACGACTTCGTGCGTCTTACTAAGGAGACCTTGCCCGGGCTGAACTACTCCAACACAGCACTCTTCTTCCTAGCCTTCGCCCAGCAGCACTGTCATCCGAAGGAGCAGCGACGTGGCGAGCCCAATTTGTGGCCCACGATCACGTATAGTGTCCGACAATCGCACAGCTGGACTCGACTTGCAGTAAATGGGCCGTTAAGAAACTTGGCAGATTTCGCACTTGAATTCCATTGCCCAGCAGGATCACCCATGAATCCTTCCGAAAAGTGTGTCATTTACTGATGGAGCAGCCAAATTCATTGCAAAAAATATCAAACTATATTCTATGTTAAACATCAGACGGCACCTACGAGAGACTAGTTATTTCCTTCGTTTAAGTATTTTTTACTGACTATTTACAATAAAATAATATACACATATTGTTTACTTATTCAATTTCTGAACAGTTGCCAATGGTCGACGTGCAAGGTCGATTTTGTTTACTTCCCTTCCCGGCCTCAGAGCGCGTCTCTACGGCGATAACCCTAGGAACTGGGCCCCAGTCGTATAGCCAACTTGACCCAATGCGTCAAGTTCATGAGCAAAAAGATGATAGCGTCGCGCTCATCATTCAGCGCCGGGCTCAGTCGATTTTTGAACGCTAAAATGAGAACTACACGACTTGCTCTATTTTTGTCACTATTCCTGTTGCATCTTGCCCGGAAAGTCTACGGGGCCGGCACACAATACAGGTACAACAACATAAATCGCGCGGGCATGCAGTCAGGTGTTGTACCGCAAGCCGCCGCCCTGCCCAATCCCAGCAACAACAACGTTGAGAGTCGCCAGGAGCAGAAAGTACGCCAGACAATGGCTAGAGACATGCACAAGTACATGAATCTGAGCGCCGATCCCTGCGTGGATTTCTACGAGTTCGCCTGCGGAAACTGGGCACGCTTCCACAGTCGCCAACTACGCGCGGGTGAGCTAATCACGGCACAGCACCTGGTCGAGGCGCGCATAGCTGAGCAGCTGCAGGATTTGCTGACACTCCCGCTGCCACCACAGCACCATCCCAACGAGTACAGCGCTGCCAGCGCGGCAAATGTGCGGAAGGTGCGCAGCTTCTACGATTCGTGTGTCGCCGTGGAGGCCAACACGGCCGAGAGACGACAATTCCTAATGAAGATTTTGCGGGAGCACGGCGGACTGCGCAATGTGCCCAATTCGAACTGGAAGCATGACTATCACTGGCTGCAAATGCTGGCAGCGCTGCGCCGCAACTATGGCCTGGATATACTAATTGGCCTGGAGGTGGACCTCAATCTGCAGCAGCTGCGCGGCAACAGTATTTACCTGGGCGAACCCCGACTGACTATCATACCACCGGAGCACTGCAGCTCGATAGCCACGCGGCAGGCGAATGTACGCGACGAGATTTACGAGCAGATCCAGCAGCAAGTGGCGGATAACATGCGGGATTGGTTCGGTATGGAGAGTGGCGAAGCGGCGCGTTTCAGCGGCGACATTGTACGCTTTGAGTTTGACCTTTGCAAACGCATGCGAGAGGAAGAGACCCTGCCGGGGACCGAGCCCGGCAATCAGCAGGAATCAGCCCAGGCCCCCGTTTACGGCGGACGTTCACGCACTGGGCAGGAGAGACTGCGCCAGCAACCAGGCGGTAGTTCCCTCTATCCACGAATGACCCTGCCTGAACTGACCACCAAGCTGGGCAATTGGCTTGACTTTAAGCTCTTTGTAGAGAGCATTTTGGAGGACGCCTATACGGACTATGTGTACCTGCGCTCCCAGAGCTATCTGACACACCTGGTGCGCACAGCCAAAGCCAACAATCCGATAACAATTTCCGGTTACATTATATACAGGGCACTGCTGGAGCTGAATCAACCGCCCGAAGAGCAAGCGATGCGGCGTCCACGTCAGTGTGTCCACGTGATGCAGCGACTCTTCCCGCAGGTCCTGGGCGACATGTACCAACGGCACGTACAAAGGGATGACGCACAGCATGACATGGAGCAAGTGTTCAGCGACCTGGTTAAAGCCTTTGAGCAACAGCTCAAGGTCGACTGGCTGGACGAAAGTGATCGACGGACGGCCAGGACTAGATTGGCCCAATACCACACCCAGTTGCCCGACTACCAGGGCGTCGATCTCTCGGGTCTGCAATTCCAGAAAAACGAAGACTACTGGCGAAAGCTGGAGACAACCTTGCGCTTCAATTCTCGTGAATATCTAAACACGCTGCGGGGCAATGATTTTGCCCCGATCTCCGAGGGCACGGTGAATGCCTTCGAAGTGCGTGCCGCGCTGGTGCCTCGCCAGCAAGCCGTGCTCGTGGGCTGGGGCCTAATGCAGGAACCCTACTACAGCTACTACTATCCCAAGGCACTGAAATATGCGCTGCTGGGACAACGGTTGGCCAGCGCCCTGCTGCAGGCCTTTGACGACGAGGGCTGGAACAGACACCCCCAAGCGACGGCGCCCTGGAATGAGCTGACAATGGCCGGCTACCGGAACGCCACCGAGTGTCAGCGTGCCCAATACAGCAATTACCTGTCGAATCAGCCCAGCGAGTTCCGCAATGCGACGCGCCTGAGAGAAATCATCGCCGAGGGCGGGGCTCTGAATGTCGCTTTCAATGCGTACCTAGGATGGCTGGAACTGGTCCATGGGCTGAGACCTCTGCTTTTCCGAGAGACGCTGCCCGAGCTCAACTTCACCAATACGCAACTTTTCTTCATATATTTTGCTCAGCTCCGCTGCTGGGCCAAGCCGGACGAGCAGCCCGCATCTGAGGCAATGCCGCTCATGCAGCACACACCCCAACGCTGGGATGTCAACGGGCCACTGAGTAATTCGGAGGAGTTCGGACGGGAATTCGGCTGCGCACTAGGCACACACATGAACAGCGGCAACAAGTGCTTAATATTTTAAGACAACTAACAATACCAAAAAACGTAGGCAAGATAAGTTCCCGAAGGTAACATTAAGACTATACTCTTACGCGTCATCCCCTGATATATGCACCATTTATACATATTCCTAACTCCATTTCATCTGGTTACAATTAAGTCACACTTTATTTAACATTTAGCAAATAGAGTAGCAAAAGCCTCCCTATACTTGTTTGTTATGGGTTTCCGGCAAGGGTTAGACTGAACAAAGCGTTTGGAACAGCAAGAAAAAGAAATCACTATAAAAAGCTGGGCTTACACTCCTATATAGATATATACATATATATGTATATATGTACATAAATGCATGACGGCGACAATCGATGAAGCGTGAGATGAGATTCGGGTTGAAGGCAGAATTAAGCACTTAAGCACGCAGCGTCAAGATGCAAAACCAGAGAAACACAATTGCCATATGTACGTGAATATAAGATTCAATATACATATAAATACCTACATGTGCGTACTTGTACTCGTGTGTAGATACAAAAAAAAACTGCGAATGTGGGTCGTTGTTGGCCTTAAAGTGTCAATCGGATACTTCTACAGCAACAATTAAATATAGGAGCTTGTGACGCACGTATTTCCGTCTTAGGAGTAGGATATGGATTGTATTACAGAAGCGAGGGCTTCATATAGAAGTTTCAATGCATTTTCTTTCACATAACTTGCACATTTTGTTTTTCGATACGTAAGATTAATTTTTATAGACGTTGGTTAACCGTCAAGTCAAATTTGCATTATTATCGGAAAAATTATTCATTTAGAACGCCTCAAGTGTTCGATTTCAACTTAATTATGAAATTATAAACACATCGTATCAAATAAATGTATGTTTATATTATAAATAAAGCTGTATGTGAGCGTATCTGAATTCTCTTCACTAAAAAAAAACCTTGTTGCCGCAGTATAAAATTACGACAAATAAACACAGTACGGGGTCCAATTATTTATACAACAAAAAGCGTGAATCACATTGAAGTAGAGAAGCAAGCTAAGCTATAAACAAGCATAGTCTCAAGTCAAATTAGAATAAAACGAGTACAGATCACTTTTCCGGCAAATATTTATACACTCGTTCAATGTTCAATGGCAGTACATAAAAAAGAATTTCTTTCTCGAGTATTTATCATTATTCATTCATCTTTAGCCACATATTTATGTAAAACCTTTCATGATCTACTGTGACGCGGCCTTAATTATTAAGAAAATGTTATTTAAAAGCAGCTGAAATGCATTCAAGTTAATATGTCAGCACCTGACTCACAATTGTACTAAAACAATGGGTGCCTCCATGTCGCAAAGGTGCAGAGAGCAGAAATAAACTAGTCGCCAGAGCTGGCAAACTTAAACAACTTAATAAATCAACTTAACAAATCTCCAAATATATCAACCATACAAGAAACATATAAGTTTTCAAAGCGAATGACCCAATTTCTTGACACAACTCGAAGAGTAAGAGCCCCGCCCCCTGCACATATTCTAAAGATCCCCCTAATATATTCTAATGATTCCCTACTCCTCAGCCTCAGGGCTTGGCTATTCGGCAGCTCGCTTGGCATTATATGTAATACGCTATTTGATTTACAATTTTCGATCTCAATTCTGAAATGAACATTTATTTTCAATGAGCAGCAAGAAACAGACGCTTCTGTTCCCGTTTTCAAGTGGTAAGTAATTGGTTCATGAGGGAGTCTATTAATCCCTAATACTTTACATGGGCCTACAGGTGAGATACTTCGACTCCATATATTAGAGTAATAAGAAAATATATATCCTGTAATAAAATGCGATAGAGTCTGACTGTCAATTCGTTCCGTTAAGAGTTAGGAATAATTATTATCTGTTGCGCCAAAACACACACAAACAAGCACTCACAAGCCATGTGGGCGCTGATGACGCCTCCGCAGGCTCATATATGGCCCACAGATTCGAATAATAATACTTTACATTCGGTTTTGGCAAGCAGTTAATAAAGAAATTTATTTCTCCATTCAATTATTGTTTTTGCTTATTGTGTACCAGTTACGAATGCCTCCATATTTATCCATCGACTTCTGACAAAACAGATTGTCCCAAATATAAAAGTGTATTTGCCATTACACATATATGTAAATACTTATTTATTATTTAATTCAGGTATTTGCATTGGGGCCACCAAGATAGAGAAAAAAATTAAAAGCGTTACCAAAAAAAATTAAAATGGTTTTTAAGGGAACTAAACCTGGAGACCACAGAAAATGTTCACAAAAAAGTGTGCTTGAATTTGTAATATAGAAAACAGCTCCCGTTATCCGACATGTCAATTGCGACATTGCTGAACCGCAAAACAGCTGGTTAAAGAGGGAATGTGAGAGAGCGACAGAGAGAAAGAGAGACAGGAGCAGAGGTGCGCACATGCATATTCAATAACGAGCAACATCGATTTTTCAAAACAAACCCAACCTTTTGTCTGCCTGCGCAGAGTTGTATTCAAAAATTATTTTCTACTGGTTATGTTTCCAAGAACAGCTGCAAACACAATTAAGGAAAATAATGTTAGCAAAATATTTCCAATATGAATAACACTTTGCAACGCACTTGACTTTTCTGTGTATGTATGTATTTGTATACGACTTTCAACTGATAAGGAGCTCGAACGCATTTCAATGGAGCTGCGCGATATTATACTTGGGTACGATAATAATTTGTTACTTTACACTTGCAACTTAATCGATTTGCCACACACATTTCTTTGGCACTTGCCTTAGATAGATTACTGTTAAACTGCACTACGCACTGGAAATGAAATTCTCAACACGCTAGGAGAGCAAACGATATTATATGGAGTGGGGGTTTGGTCATTGGGTTTGCGGGTGTGGTGAATTCCGTAGAATGCGCGTTTTACACTATATACACTTATCGATTTATCAATAGGTAGCAAAGGCAAGTAATATTACATTTTGAATATAGTTATGTCCACTTTTTTGACACAATACTAAATATATTTAACATTTTACTATTTCCAAATGAAATTGATGAAACAAACGCAACGAGCGAACGAACGAAGAAACCCAACAAACGGGCGACGAGCAACCGTCGATGTGGGGCGCTGCTTTGTAACTCATGAAAACTCTCGCACTCTCGCTTACTCTCGCTCTGTGGCTCTCCATGGCGCTGCCACAACATAGGCAGCGACGTCGACGCCTCTCCAGTCGCATAAATTGACCAACATAAGCATAAGCAGAAGAGAACGCGAGAGAGCGACTTCTTAGTCACCCACTGGGAGGGAGTGCGTGCATTTTAAACAATGAAACTTGAGCACTTCGTATGACACACCACCAGAATAACTGATAAGCGCGGTACGCTCTATTGTGTAGAGCATACTGGAAACTCAATATCAGAAGAGAGCAAGTCAGAAATATGCTTATATAATTGCATTTATATATTGTGATATACACATGTAAATAAAACTAATTACAAATCGCGATTACAAAAAATAACTGCATTTCAATTTGAAAGGTAAGTTTTAATAGAAGTTTATACACTAAATTGGCTCTGATCGAGGGCAATAAAAGCCTGACGAAATACTACCAATTGGCACAAAATGCCAAGCATTTCCAATGCGCAGGTCCATAAAAGAAGAGCATAACATGATGACTTTGGTGTTGTGCTTGGAGTTAGGGGTGGCTTTGCACTAAAATCCAAGAATATAAATATACGCTTGCATGTATGTGTGTATGAATGTTCATGTTACAGGTAAGTAATTTTTACATTGATTGTTGCAATTGCAACTCCACCCAGAGGAGTTTATAATCTATGACACATAATCAGACTGCATGGCTGCGGATAATTAATAGTTGACGCTCGAAATATACGATAATAATTATAGAACTAAGATAAGAGGGCTGGGATTGCATAAACTAAAACTGCATTTATTTAATTAGTAGGACACATTGCGGAGTTTATTTAGTTAAATAAGTCTTTTGAAATTTTAATACAATTTCGTCTGATTAAATAATAACAAAATCCACTTATCTATGCATATACATAGCCTTATGTGTGATGTTTAAATACGAAAGCAGAAAAACAATATTTTGAAAGGTGGAAACAGTTATTTGAAAAATGTTGAGTACTTTTAAAATGAAAAGAGATAAACAGAGACGTGATAAAAAACAAATGGGACACCAAAGCGCATGAGACACCGAAAGCAAAGACGTTGACTGAACGAACAAACGAAACAAAGCGGAACGGAAGCTGAGCTCAAAGCGAACCGAATTAAATCACAGCAGCAGCCGCAGCGACCCCCGACACCCCCCGCACATACCTACTTGCTATAAGCCGTTAACACAAACAAATCGACAAACAACTGGTATTTCTCTCATATGGTTTTAAGTCACGATTGAAAATAAGCAGTATTTGCAGAGTCCAATATGAAAGTTCAAATTGTATTTTGAAACTAAAGAAATAAAAATAATAATATAAAAAGCCTGTCTTGAATCAATTAACGCTGAAAATTTAGTAAATAACACACACATGCAAACATCTACATGAACAACACAGAAATACAGATGTGCCATCTGTATGTATGCGCGCACATACATATGTACAAAGGTGCACCTACAGGTTGATTGGATAAAATTACCTCTTTTGCATTGAATTGTATTAGGCAATTATCTCAACAATCATCTGGTGCGCTGCTGCTGCTGCGGCGTTCGCCAACGCCAACGCCTTTGCCTCCCACCTTGCTGCAAATTCCACTCCACTCCTCTTGCAGTTTTCCAATGTGGAACGGTTCGTGTTTAGTTGTGGGTACACACAACTTTCGTTGCCAAAATTACGTTTTATGTTGAATTTGTTATTGTTTTTCTTTTCTCTTTGCGTGCTCCTACCGCCGTTCAATAATTTACTTTTGAATAAATACTTGTGAGTATGCGTTTGCAGTTATGTCAACTTTGACTGCTATTTAATCTTCGATTCGCTTCGTTTTTTGTTGTTGCAAAATTCGTTTATAAATTATGGACAATGGAATGAATGTACGTACACCCGCGCTAGATTCGTTTTACGTGTTTTCGATTTGACAATATGCCACACGCATAATTAAGCGATCGCAGAAAGAAAAGTCGTTTAATTGAATTTTGTCGTCAGTAATTTGGCGTGTAAAATTAATATTAATACGGAAACTTTCGACGTAGTGTTGGCTGTTTTTCATTTTTTAGCAGCCAGTGTTCACACACTCCGCGAGTGCTAAAGAGCAACTCTGTTTGGTAGCTGTTACCAAATTAGTGTGACCAGAGTACGACATGTCCACACATTTTCGATGTTTTTGATGCACGACTACCTTCAATACAGCCAACGGTCCGCCCAATTGCTTAGCAGTTGTACGAAACAGAACGCGAACTTTCGTTTTCCTTGCGATGACTATGAATGGTACATAAATCGATAACTTTTCGCGGAGCGGCTAGCAATTTGTTTATTCGAAGAATGCGCAATAATGTTTTATTACTTATATTAATAATAAGTTTAAGCAACTCAGGCAATGGGACACAGAAGACACAATGTGAAGGGACAGAGCACACAACTTGTCGTGAAACCGATGGAATAGACCCGAATCAGATCGCAAGTATGTAAACCAATGCTGCTTGGATTAAAAAATTAATTTAAATCATTTGAATGTGTTTTAGAACATTCAAAAATTTCTCAGAGCATACAAAATGCTTTAGCCAGCTATGAGCCATGCACCACTGATGTAAATGACGTTAATTGTACCTGCTACGCGGCGGGTATCAAACGCGACCTGGCGCCCTATAAATCAACAGGTTTCACGCGAAAAATGCTTGACGACGCCGCAAAGTATGGCACGCGGTACAAAATCTACAATAAGCAGCTGTACCGTGAAGATAATTGCATGTTCCCCGCACGCTGCCAGGGAATTGAGCACTTTCTTCTACAGTTGCTGGACGAGCTGCCCAACATGGATCTGGTGATCAACACACGGGACTATCCGCAACTGCATTCTGCTTGGCGACACGATGGGCCAGTTTTTTCGTTCTCAAAGACGAAAGAGTATCGGGACATTATGTACCCCGCCTGGACGTTCTGGGCAGGTGGACCTGCCACCAAATTGCATCCAACGGGCATCGGACGCTGGGACTTAATGCGTGAAAAGCTGGAGAAGCGCTCATCAAATATATCTTGGCATGATAAGCAAGAATTTGGCTTCTTTCGCGGCTCACGCACGTCGGATGAGCGCGACTCGTTGATTTTGCTTTCCAGGCGAAAGCCACAACTTGTTGAGGCACAATACACTAAGAATCAGGCCTGGAAATCACCTAAAGATACTCTCGATGCACCACCGGCAAGTGAAGTCTCCTTCGAGGATCACTGCAAATACAAATACCTATTTAATTTTCGCGGTGTGGCTGCCAGTTTTCGTCTGAAACATCTTTTCATGTGTAAGTCGCTTGTGTTCCACGTAGGCGACGAGTGGCAAGAGTTTTTCTACCACCAGCTGAAACCCTGGGTCCATTACGTGCCACTCCGTAGTTATCCCAGCCAGGAGGAATACGAAGAATTGCTAATCTACTTTAAGAATAACGATAGCCTTGCCCAGGAAATAGCTCAGCGTGGCTTCGAATTCATTTCGCAGCATCTGCGTATGCAAGATGTCAAGTGCTACTGGCGCAAGCTCCTAAAACGCTATAAAAAACTGATTAAATACGATGTAGAACCTGATGCTAAAATGCAACATATAGGGGGGCTTTCAAGGATGAACTATAGTTAGAATATTAAGTTTTATCTTAATCTTTAATAATAATTTTTGATAAGAATTACTGAACAATAAAAGAAATGTTTCACGTTCTGCGTGCATTAAACATATTTTATATTAGCTTCAGTCGTTTGTTATATTGTTTTATTATAGCATTTTTTCATTGTTCATTAATAACATTCGATCAATGAACAAAAGAACAAATGCATCCATTTTCTTAAGGCTAAAATATCTCAGAATTAAGTAATAATACCATGATTCGACAAGTCAAATCAAATCAATAATAATTGATTGGGGAACGTCTTAAAGATAAATACGGAATATGGAACGCTGGGTGACCTTCTTGTTGCATAGAGGACACTTGTGAGTTGATTGGACGGCAGTTTGGATGCAGCTTTTACAGAATATGTGACCGCAGCGAGTCGAAGAAGGTTCACGCTTGCGCACGCTGTCCAAGCAAACCGGGCATTTATATGATTCATCGCACTGATCAGTTTGGTCATCACGCCTTTGCTTTGGCGGAGAGATACCAGTTGCTTTAACCTCTTCGACAACTATGGGCTGGTCGCTGGAGGTGTCTAATAACCGACGCCGGCGGCCACACGTCTGTTGATCATCCGCCAGATTAATGTATGTTGGAAGTTGGCGTCTTGGCTCTGGTGAGCATAGATCTATGATAGCATCTGGAGCAAGACTTCTTGCGGAACGGGGAATCGGATTAAATTCAATGTTTGACAGATCAATTAAGTCCACGGGTTGATCTTTAATTAGATAAAATTAGTTCGCCGTTAATTGCTAGTCCTGAATCAATCAGGCTTACTCGTTGTTTCGGGTATACTATTCCTGCGACCAATAATGTTTCTTAGTACTGAATTGTTGCGCTCCGGTCCTAAGCCAACTTCAGCTAAATTATTTTCAACGTCCTCGCAGAAAAGCCGTACTAAAATAATTGGAAAGTAATTTCATGTCAATGTGTAATTATAGATATATATTTACTGCTGGCTATTTCGGCTTCTATTAGCTCGTTGCTCAGCGATTCTTCCAGCGCGCGCTGCCAATTGTCATCTGTTAAATCCAATGTTGGAGACGAAGAATCCCTGAATGTTGGTTCGTCAGCATTGAAATTAGAGGACGAAATGTCTGCGGTCACGTTAGGTTCGCTAATATTGTCAGAGCTTGAATTTTCTAATTGCCCGTAGATGGGAGAATGAGAGCTAACGATGGAATCGTTTGCAGCTGTCTGTAAATGGTGCACAGTATTAATGAGGGCTCTATTTCAAGCAAATTGAATAAACCTACCGGTGACGGGACTGACTCCGAAAGAGAAATATTCCAAATTCCTGACATTTTCTGTTAGCAAGATTTGCAAAATTTTATCAAAACTGTAGCATTCAGGCGGCCATAGCAAAATAAATGTTATCGAAAAGCAGCTGTTCGACACCTATCGCGTCTCGGGCAAGAAGAAAGTGTTGTAAAACCAAAAGAGATTTAACAGTTATCGATATGCCACACGTCACATCAAAACAAGAGAAAGACAATTGCAAACTGCAATCATGGACAAGGATAAATACACGCTTCAGTCTATACGGCAAGATCTGATTGATAACAATCTGCAAGCCAAGGCCATTATACAGGTAAGTGATAAATTCTAGCTGAACATGTACATGTATTAATCCCAAATCTGTAGGACATACTTAACAGCAGATCTTCTATCGGCGAACTGGAGGAGCTCAACGAAGCCGGACGTGCCAAATTGTCTGCGATTCGCAAAAACATTGAACGATTGGACGATTGGGCACGGGACATGGCCGATCCCTCATTGGCCATAGAGGTGGACACGCATCGCGAGCAATTTTCCAAAACTTTACAAGCATTCCGCAAGGCCAACGTCTCCACAATGCTGGAAATCGAGAAAGCCAACCGTGAAGAGCTCATGGCCATCACGGGCGAAAGTGATCTGAGACAGCGCACAACGACGGGAGCGCGGCACAACCGTGGCAGCCTTGTCTCACAGGAGAACGACGTCACCGAGAAAATGCTGGCCATATCGCGGCATCTATCGGAAACCACACAGAAGAGTGCGGTTACTCTGGAAACCCTTGTTGCCTCCTCCCAGAACGTGGAGGCCACCAACGATGAGCTGCACAATACGGCTGGGAGCATCACACAGTCGGGCAAGCTGCTAAAGAAATATGGACGGCGCGAGTGTACCGACAAGATGTTGCTGTTCTTCGCCTTTTGCCTGTTCCTTGCCTGTGTCTTTTACATTGTGCAAAAGCGTTTGTTTTAGATTATTAACAAGATCTGCTTTGTAGCCACGTGCAAGAAATTTTTAAGTAATTTATTAATGTAGTCGGTATAGGAAGTCTCCGTTATGTGTAAAATGCTTCGCTAATTTAAGAATTAATTGTACAGGCACCTATTTAAACGCAATAGGAAAACATATTTATTTAAAGCGCCACATATTTTAATAATTACAAATGATGTTAGATTACGCTAATAGGGACATCGAGGAACACCGCCGGGATTTGTGAAACCATTCGTGTTAACCATGCGGCAAATGTCCTTATAGGAACGCTGATGCTCCTGCGATCTGGCTCTGGACCTCTGAGGCTGACCGTAACTTTGGTCGTAGTAGCCTGGATATGACCCGCCTTGATATGCCCCTGGATAATAATACCCGCCTCTTGGTTCACTTTGAAATAGTTGATCAAACACGGTTTTTCCGCTGATAGAAGCCATCATCGTACTTAGGATGATAATAATATATGAAAATAGCATCTGCATTTTCTGTTCTTGCACAATACGGGAAATAAGAAGATCTGACTTTGAATGAGACGATTTCAAAATATGTTGTTCTACTTATGAGATTTCTATAACCTTGCACTATTTAAAAAAGTATTATTGATGTGGCGAGCTACAACTGATAACAACTGATTTAAAAAAGTGAAATTGAGTAAACCTGACGTTGTCCAACACTGCGTGCCGGTGTGCAATAGCTGACAGCACTGTCCCGAGTTTGGTTTGTTTTAGTTTATAAAATTGGCGGAATCTGTAAAACTACGCATAACATGAATCGCACCGAGCAGACGTTTGAGGATCTCAAGTCGTATTTCAGATCTCATAGTAAAATACGCGAGCAGCGGCCGCACATGTCAAAGGTGGGCATGGGTATAAAGCCATTTAGTCTGTCGGCGGCAATTAATTGGTTTTCTTTCTGTAGGTGCATTCTGTTTGCTGGAACGCAAATGGTTGCCACTTGGCTTCCGGGTCATTTGACAAAACTGTCGCTGTTTATGCCTTGGAGCGCGATCGCTTCGTCAAGAGCAACGTTTTCCGCGGCCACACTGCGTCCGTGGACCAATTGTGTTGGCACAAAACAAATCCGGACCAGTTCAGCACGGCCAGTGGCGACAAGACCGTGCGCATTTGGGACATACGAGTGGGCAAATGTGTTTCGGTTACCAACACGAAAGGCGAAAACATTAACATCGCCTGGTCGCCGGATGGTAAGACAATTGCTGTGGGCAACAAGGAGGATTTGATTACATTCATAGACACGCGCACAAACAAAATACGCGTGGAGGAGCCCTTTAGCTTTGAGGTCAATGAGATATCGTGGAACAACACGAACGATTTATTCTTTTTGACCAATGGCATGGGCTGCATGCACGTACTTAACTACCCCAGCCTGGAGCACCAGATGACGCTAAAGGCTCACCCCGCCAATTGTATCTGCATTGAATTCGGACCGACAGGTAAGTGGAGGATGTTTAAAAAGAAATCTTGTATAATACAGTCTTGATTGCAGGCAAATACTTTGCGACCGGATCGGCAGATGCACAGGTTTCGCTGTGGGATGCCAACGAATTGGCGTGCCTGCGCATGATTAGCCGCTTGGAGTGGCCCGTGCGAACCATATCTTTTAGCCACGATGAGCGACTCATAGCCTCCGCCAGCGAGGATCTGGTCATTGACATTGCCTACACGGAGACGGGCGAGCGAGTCACCGACATTCATGTGGACGCGTCCACTTTCACGGTAGCATGGCATCCCAAGCAGTATCTGCTGGCCTATGCCTGTGACGAAAAGGAAACTATTGGCGACAGGCGTCGTGATGTTGGCAACGTGAAGATCTATGGCTTTCCCGAGTAGCTCCAGAGTTTAAAAAATACAACGTGTTTTTGACTAGTTACAATTCATACAATTTGCGCATATTCAACGGATTCATTTAGATATTAATGACTGCCCAAAACATTCAACGCATTTAACAACCATCAAGATCTTAATTGTTTATATTAAGCAAATACATGTAGGTAAAATAAAAATTTAATACTTCTTTCTGAATTGAAATTTGTACATTAAAATGTTAATTGTAGATAAAACTATTGTACGGATATCATTCCAAATGTATTTTGATATCCACAGTCCATTTAACTATCGTCTACAAGCAAAATGGGATAATACTTATAAATAATATAAACTAACAATTTTGCTGACCGCGATAAGATTAAAGTTTCCGGACGATGTGGTCGATAATATGGAAAGTGGAAATGGCAATTGCATGATTAAGAGAGTTTATGTCGAACCTAGCTTAATTTGAGTTGGACTAGGCCTGGCAATTGATTTAAAGTAAACAATTTATGTTAATGGTAGTCAAGGCCCAGATAAATCCTTGCCAACATCATTCTGGCTTTTGCTCACACAAACAGAATGCAAAGGATTTGCAATCAGTCACCGACTCGACCAAAGGCAACCGCCAACTAGGCAACATCCACCACAAAGCCAAACCGCAACAGAGCAAAAGTTCGCTTTTAACAGCCAGGGTCGGGTCGGGTCTAATTAAAAAGCATTGCAATTTGCAAAAGTTCGACCAAATTCGCAACTCCTCTTTCACTTATATTACTTTGGACTAGTCTTTAAGATGGATGGATTATGCATTATGAAAATAAATATGGGGCAAGGCATATATTATTATCAATATATATAGTCTTTAGATCCTTCAGCCTTGTCATGTTTTTTGTTTCTCTTTATGCATTTGCAATTGATTAGCTATTTGAGAGGGATTAGCCTCTGAATTAATTACTTATTATTTTTTTACTTATTTCTTCCAAAAAAACTCTATTACGTTTAACAAATTTTCTTACAAATTGCTTGTGCGAATAATCGAAAGAAAGGCCTCGTCGGCTATACTTAGCTGTGGAATTTAATTAGCTTGAAGTCGCGTTGGGGCTGTCCCAAAAATCGGCAGTCGTCAATTTTGGAGGCGCCTTCAATCCACTTTGTAAGCCATTCGATAGCGATAAAGTCTGCAGTGAGTGGCCTCTAATATAAAATTGAATTTGAATCAATGGAGTCGAGGCCGTAAAAGCGAAAAGAACAAGCTGCCGGCGGCACACGTTTCGCATCCGATTCGATTTGTTTGCATGGCAGTATCGGGACATCCTCCCCACTCCCACTCCCCCATCCCCCTGGAGTTTGCACTCAGCCAAAATTTAATATGCCACAATCTTTGACAGCAGCAGCAAAATGGAAGGCGCACAGTAGGAGGCAGCAGGAGCCAGCCGAAGGTGTTGATGCTTTCAGTTAGAATGCGACACGAAAGAGATTTAATTTATTCAGGCCCCGTTAGAGGAGCAGGTGATTAAAAATGCAACAAACTGCACTCCGATTCCCTTGCAGTCCTTTATCCCGCCACAAGCTGAGCCAAATTATGCAAATGTTGTCGCCAGCCAAACGGGCGGCAGACAATACGGTGACAATCTACAAATTGGCAGTTTGTCTGGCTGAGAGCACGTGGAGTTGATTTGGCCAACTAACAGCCCACCTGGCCAAGATATTCAATATGCAATAGCCACGTAATCCATTCGCAAGAGCTTATGAGCTTATGTCCTGCATGACTTTGATGAATTCATTTAGGGTTCTATCTTGACAAGATTTTGCCAGGAGGCTTCTTCATAAGGCTCTATCTTTCTGAGAATTTTATAAAAATGTAAACCATGTTCTTTGTTTTTGTGCATTTTTGTCGGGTTATATGTTATCGCACACAATAGTCTGATTATCATGTGACAATGGTTGCCACAATATAATAACAGCATTTTCTCATATCTAAACCCAAAATTTGCTTACATCTGTAAAATACGCACCTGGCACGTTGCGAAGAGGAAAGGTCGAACCTGACCCTGGGCTGCCGCTCAAAAGATTCTTTATAAAATTGAATTTGGCATTGGGCCTGATGTTTGAGTTTCATTTAATGACTACCGAAACCTTGAGGAGACTTGGCTTGCGAACTGAATACAAAGTCGTATTAGATGTTTGTAGCTGTAAGGTGAGACTATGATGAGAGTATTACCTGTGGCGGGCTAGATGTGGTAATAAGTCCAGCTAGGTTAACTAACAACTAACAACTTCTGAAATCCAATTTACCTGATTTATGTGCAGGGTTAATTCGTACATAAAGATAAGGCACAACATGGGAAGCAACTTCGACAGACACAGATACGAGTACTTCAGCACACTCTGCTCCACACGTGCTCCCTGCTCCCTGCCCCTACTCTCAACTTCCCGCCCCTTCTCCCTGCCTATGCTCTCTGCTCCCTGCCCCTGCTCCCTGCTCTATGCTCCTTATCACCTGCCCCTGCTCCCTGCTCTCTGCCCTGGCTGGCACCTGTGCAAAAAAAGTTTTCTATTTACAGCCCATCAAGGTAGCTTTATTTTCGTGGAATTTTTTGTTTCTCCCACCTCAGTTTAATTTGTTTTTGTTGTACTATATGTTGTGGACGGGCGAAGACTTTTGTCTATTTACTTCACACATTTTATACTCCCGCCGTTTACAATGTATATCCTTTTTGCAAGTCGGCTTACAGCTTTATCTTTTATTGCATTGACAAAAAGTTACTTGAAAAAGTTACGTACGTGGGTTTTAAAAACGTTTTAATCCTTATGTGAAGCTTTGGCAATGCTGCCGAGGCCTCTATTTTCTGTTGCCATGCCGAATAACGCCGTCTTTGTTTGCGAATCTTTTTCCAACGACCCTCGCCACTATTTTTCATTTCACACTTAAATTTTCAGAGACGGCTTTAACCAGTTGGTTGCTTCGTTGCCTCGTCTAGGCCCTAGTAAGTAAGAGGCTCTAGTCGGGAGCTTCCGACTAGGGAATACGATATCGATTTGTATCGATTGCTTGGAAACGGAACAAGTTATCGAATATCGAAAACATACTCGATCCGCGCAGGCACTTGAAGGACCTACAGCTAAAATTTCAAGTCTCTAGCTCTTATAGGTTCTGAGATCCTTGCGTTCATACAAAAGGACAAGACGGACAGACAGACGGACATGGCTGAGGTGGACTCGGCTGTTGATGCTGATCAAGAATATATATACTTTATAGGGTCGGAGATGCTTCCTTCCGCCTGTTACATACCTTTGCTTAAATTCATTATACCCTTTTTACCCATTTTCAATGGGGAAAGGGTATAATAATCGTGTGGCCCACAAATAAACAAACTTTGTCCGATGCTGGGGATTGTGTCCGAATGTGGAGCACATTCTTGGCGACCAACTAAAAAAAATGCGTAGAATATTAATCTGCAGGGTTTCCAAGTGTCCTCAAGGGACTTACACATTTGCTTGGCATTTGACAGTTTGCACTTCATTTGGCCCCGACTGCCTCCAGCGAATTTGCTGCAACTTGTTTTCACATCTGTTTCTTGCTTTTTCGGGACTCTGTTAATGCCCCAACTATAGTGAAAATAGTGAAAGGCTCAAGTTACATTTGATTTTCTGCTTAGGAGGCCAATTTTCTTACGAATTTATAGGTTTCTTCCCATCTGAGTTGATTAGCTTTTGTTATTATATTTTGCCTTTATTCAGACAAACTCCGTGTAGATTGTTTGTTGTCTGTTGGCTGCAATAAATAATTGAAACTCCCTCAATGAATAATTTAAGTAATCTGTAAGCTTAAGAGCAATAAAATCAAAGGTGGATGATGTCTGAATACTTTTTACTTTTACTATATACTTAAGATATTAATCCAAAACGATTCAAAGAAATTTTCGCTTCTTTCTGCCTTCTGCAGCCAACCTTGAAATATTTACAATCCAATTTAACTTTGTAACAGGGTTGATGTCAAGCATTTAAATGAATTTCGATTTAAATGCCTGGAAAAATATATTTAATTATTGGGAATTTAATTAATTCCACAGATTCACATTTCTCCCCCATTTGGTTCATTCCACAGCTGGCATCTATTCGATGTCATTGAAAATTACCCTGGCAGCATCTTTAGACAAAGTTTCTTCAGTTTTCCTCAACTCTTCACTCTGGTTGCGAGCAACTTTTCCAAACTCAATTATTACTCTCTCGCCGAAAATCAAACTTATTAATGAACCATTTGCGAGAGTATTAAAGCATATTTAGGTATGAATAATCGCAAACAACTTTCCAATAAGAAAGAAATCAAACTCTACATTCTTCCAACTTTTTCAAAGCTCATGTGAAATTGAACTTGATACCACGATTTCGGATAATCCACTCTGTTTAGTGGAAATGGCTTCTCACGTTCGTGAACGTAAAGCTTTACATTCCAATAAGAAATGATAAAAATGCTATAGTTTTCCAACTTGATTAATGTAATGGTAATGTTATTTTTTCGTGTCATTTTGGAGATCTTTTCGTAATGTAATACCTATGCAGAATGTCATTGTAGATCTTATTTCATCGCTTTCGGAAAATCCACTCAGCTGAGTGGAAATGGGAATTAAAGGAAATAAGAAAAATTTGAATTTATCTTTAACAGCTCTCAGTGTAATAATAATAATAATAAAAGTAGTCTGCTTTGAACACATTTGCGGCTGTTTGTCGTTGTCAGTTGGTCAGTTCGTAAAATCAATGTTGTGACCCGCAGCCGTAATATGGTTTTATTGCCCGTGGCGGAGACCCAACCCACTCAAACACAGGGATTGACTTTCTAGCACGAAACTTTGCCATTCTGTCTGAAACGCTTTTAATCATCTAACAACAAAGTTGCTCAGAACTTGCCAACTTGAGGTTAAATTTCATGAAATGTTTTGCAATTTGTAGCCCCACGAATTTAAGGTGTCCTCCAAAGCAGAAGCACGAAGGTGGATCCTATGCTTGATATTAAATGGAATCAAGTTTCATTTTGTTGTGATTCCTGAACATTGCAAACACGACTTTGTGAAATAACATTCCTATGCGTTTAAGCAAACTGAGGCAAATCAGCTTAGCTCGAATAAAGGCCAATAATAAATAAATCTTCTTGCTACGTTTAAACTTAATTTTGAGCTTAGCTTCTTTCGGGCATAAAAAGCTGCCTAATAATTCGCAGCCTAAAACGGGTCGTAAGAAGTTGAATTAATTAATTGCCAAAAGCTGCAAAAACAACGCCTCGACTGTCAAATAGAAATATATGTAACACGGCTTTTTTACTTCCCAATAAAAATTAATTAGCGTTGCGAGCCGGAAATGTTGGCCTTAATTATGACGCCGAGACCAAAGTGTGGGCCAAAATAAAATCAATAAAGCGGTTAAGCTTTCGTGGCAGACCCGAAAATTGTACAAGGCCCGTTTAGTCAAGCCTAAAGTGCTTGAGAATAGTCCAAGCTTTTCCACGAAATTTAAAATCTTATCTTTCGCACAACATTTTCTTTATGCTAGTCAATGCACAAAAGGAAAGCTTTGCTTATTTCAAAACATTCTGAGTAGAATAAATTATTTCTATACCCTGAGCCCATTGGAAATAGCGTTAAAAAAGGGTATAATGTATTTGTGCCAATGTATGTAACAGGCAGAAGGAAGCATCTCCCAATAAAGTATATATATTCTTGATCAGCATCAACTGCCGAGTCGATCCAGATGAGATATCTTTCAAGGAAGGAGATGGTTCTAGGGTATCCCCTAGTCGTGTACTCCCGACTAGAGCATTTTTACTTGTTCTTATTATTATTCCTGGCGAAAAACAATTAAAATTCTGAAAGTAGCAATATTTGAATATTTAAGCTGAGCACAGGGAGCTCTGCCAATTAAAAGTCATGAAAATATTTTAATTCCCGTGGGGCTTTATGGGCGATAGACCTCTTGACTTCAGCCAAGCCGAATGACTTTTGAATATTTAATTAGTAGTTGTGTACATAAAATAGATGCCTTGGATAAGGGCAGACAATTTCAGACAATTTTGAATGCCTTCACCTGGCCAGAATTGGCTAACATAAAAAGTTGTCTGCACACAATAAGCATTTTCCAAGCAATGGAAATCTCTGAGGCTCAATCAGTTTATCGATTTAATGCTGCTGTCATAAAACGCAAAATGTTAAAAAGTATGCGAATTGTTGCAAAACCCTCTCCCCCAGCAATTTGTTACCCTTTCTCGCCACGGCCGGTGACCTGTGCAGCGTTCGTGCCCCAAAATGCGGCAGGCGACATCAATTCCCGCCCCACTTGGATCGTTTTCCGAGGCAGCCATAACAGAAACCTAATACATTTTTTATACCTAATGCGAGTCATTTGGGAAAATTCGAAGCTGTGAGCGTATCTGGGAGTCTGTGGCAAATGCGAAAGGATACTTAAAGGTCATGCAGGGAATGATACCTTGATACCTATTTATTGATTTACCATCGTTGACTTGAATTCCTTTTTCGTAATAATTTGGCCAACATTCAATCGGAAGCCCAACATCTTAATGAGATAAATTCTAGCTGGGTCTTCATCAGGGAATAGGCCAGGTATTCTACCGGAGGCAGTATTACCAGTGGAGGAAAACATTAAATTTTACCTGGCGGCAGCAGGTGCCACAGCATGATTTATTGGCCATATCTTGAATGCGTGCGTTCTTAAAATTCATAAATTGCAGCAGAAAGTCTGTGTTTCATGGCCGAGTAAAGCAACAAAGTTTCCCGAAGCTGATTTGCTTTGCCTTTGGCTTCGAACGGGCTCAAAAGGTATTGGGAAAATATTCATTTTTAGACTTAAGACAAATATCCAACTATGCAATTCAGAAAACGATATAAATGCAAACATTCAATCCGAACTTGATCCCTTGGATTATTGTTCAATTAAATTGAATGAATTCGCTTTTATGTTTACTTTAACATCAACAAAATGTGCAAATAATAGTTTTAATTAATTCTCGCCCAATTGGCTTGCTTTTTTTATTATATAATTAAATTTCAACTGAACGTAGCGAAAATCAATTTTCCATTTACATAATATAATAGAATATAATTAAATTTCAACTGAAATTGAATTTTCCACTTGTGTTCGCCGATAATTTGGTTACACGTGTTTGCCTGGAAAATAGCATTTAAATTGCATTCTGGGCATGGTTTCGGCCGTGTTTGTACGTGGCCATGGCATCGGCAAAAGAGACATACTTGATGTCGAAAGTCATGAAAAACCAAATGCAGTCCAAGTGGAATGTAAAATTTCTGAATATAGAGGACACATTACATTATAACTGACCACTACAATAGCTAACTGGCCATCTTGATGGGTTGAAGTTGGCTTGGAAAGAAGTTCATGTTTGTACTTGTGCAAGTCCAATCTTATGCCGAAGCTCTCGAAGCCAACGAGTTAAGTTTTTTGCTTGCTGACAGCAGATTGAATCTTTCAAGGCTTTAAAGGACCTGGAACGCGTCACACTTGATTCTAAGAAGCCTTCCTTTAAAAGCGTTCAAACGCCTCGCAAATGTGTGTGTATACGGCATTAAACCTAGTCAAGTTTACTCGTAAATCTTTTTTCTAACAGGTGCGATTATTAAAATATTAAACAATTCCGGGCAACGAGACTTTTTCATAAATAAAAAAACAAAGTCATGGAAATATTTATATGCGTGTGTGTGTGTGTGTGTTTCAGGAGTTGGAAATTTGTTTGTATTTGTTTCCGCCAAAATACCGTTAAACCGGCTACAAAGCATTTCATTGGGGCGAATTTAAAATTTATGTGTTTTCCTTATAAATTGCGAAACTTTTTACTTACCCGTGTGTGTGTATGTGTGTTATTGTGTGTGCAACCTGCTCTTCGATCTCCCGATTCGCTCTTGGCTTTTTCTGCGTGTGTGTGTATGTGTGTGCGTGCGTGCATGTGAGGTTGTGTGTAATTGTGTGTGGAGCCTGCTCTTCGATCCCCCGATTCGCTCTTGGATTGTTCTGCCTTGTTGACTTTATGCCTTTGTTTTGGGTCGCCTTTAATCTTCCGTTGCTTCTTGACAATTTACCTTACGAGCCCGAACATGCCGCACCTTGTCAATAATTTGGTTAGCCGTAACGCACTTTTGTTGCCTTTCGTCTTCGATGAGCTTAAACGCGCCTTATTTCCGCTTCCGTTTCCTGCCATTTTTTGTGCTCCATTTTATATTTGATGGCGTTTACCTCGCGTTTGCTGAATTGAAGCAAATCTGAAAAGGCAGCGACTTTAATGAATTACTCTTTATAGTGTTGGGCGTATACATAAATACTCACTTTACGTAATGCATTGTTTGCGATGCTATTCAATATGTGTTGAGAAATTTATAATGAAGTTACGCGCAATGAAGGACTATCAATTATTCGCCATGCGGGAGTGTGTGTGCGTGTGAGCGTGTCGCTTGCAGTTAATCGAATTTATTAGACCTGCCATTTGTTATCAACCTAACAAAGTGTACAGGCCCTCAAGCACCACCATCCCGGCCCTCCCCCTTCCGGCCACCTCTCGACCGGATGCCAACAATAGGTTCATAATATTGCCAATGGCTGTGTCGCTGTGTTTGTATGCGTAGATATTGTATATGGCATACACATATACGTGTAAGCAGTAGCCAGCCATCGACGCCAATATTTATGACCATGTCCATGTCCTTGCGGCATTTGTTGGCAGACAGACTGCGTGTGCGTGTATGTGTGCTCACGTATATGCATATACTAGATAGTCGTCTTTATTATAGTCGTTAGTATGAATATTAATATAAAAAACTTTCCTTTCGCAATAATTCAGTTGTCATTTGCTGGAGCAAATGACTGGACGAGACAGGTCTAAGAATTGATCTTAATCTGACCTCAACATGTGTTGCTTTAACTTAGCTAGCAGTAAGATAGCTTAAAGTAACAGGACTTAAAGCTCTAGCGCTTGAGAGCGAGCCACTAAATTCAACTCAACTCAATCGTGATAGCGCATGATCTCATTGAGTAATACGACATTACTCAATGCATCTGATCTAAGCACATATGCATTTTCGTTACTCGCTCTCTTCATGCGCTCTCTTATAACATACGCTCTTATACGCCGCGATTGTTCTTGTGGGTTGGTTGTAGCCCAAACAACGGATTTTAGCAGGTTCTTTCAAAGCAGCTTTGTGAACACATTGGATCGCATTGTATTGTATTGTCTATCTGAAACTAAACTATTCTTGATAATATACTAGGCAATTAGAAATTCATTAGCCCACAAGCAGACAGTCATGGAACCGCATACAAAGTACACAATGGGTATATGCCATTTTGTTTACGAGGCGTCAATGCCAGAGTCCATGTGCTACCCCCCACATATGGTTTGTGTGTGTGTGCCTCTGGCTTTGTCCCTGTCCCTGTCCCTGTCACTCTCTCTCTCTCCCTCTCTCTGTGGGTGTGTGTTTTGCTTTGTGTTGGCCGTTTGTTGTGTGCTTTTGTGCTTTTTATGCTGCTCACTTGTTGGACGGACAAAAAAGAAGCGAAAAGTCCAAACAAAGTCAACGTTAACAAAAAATGGTAATTTCATTATTCAAATGCAGCAACATAAATGAATATATATGAGTGTTTTTGTGATTGAGGTGACTGACTCACTCACTCACTCACTCACTGAATGAATGAATGAATGACTTGGACGGGTCTGTTTATGATTTGTTTTACTTTTGCTATTGATGCACTTACATTTGAATTTACCCCGACCTTTCCCTTTGAAATGCGCCGTGTCCTTTATTTGTTGCTTTACATTTGCATTATTTGTTGTTGCAACAAACGAAAGCCGCTTAGAGCTGCAACAAAGGGAAGAGCCCACTCGGTTGAGTTTTGGGCGTGGCTTACATTGTGTCCTTTGTCTCACAGCTCTTTATCCCTTTTGGTTTATGCTCGACAAGTAAATGATTCTAAAGTCTCTTCCTTTAAGGGTGCGTCCTTTAAAGAACTTTTTAAATTTGAAATATTCATAAACATCTCTTAGCATACAGAATACTTTGATTAGTTCAACTTTGCGGCTAATAAGAGGTCCATTTCGTGGACTTCATTGGCCATGTGCTTGCTCGCTTCATTTAATTGCACGGCTATTTGATTATATTTGCACTTTAATTAACGACTAGGTCGTTAGGGAAAAAATAAATATCGCATAAACTTTTATGGGCTGTTGGCCTATTTAATGCATTTTCCAGTGCGAACTAAGCATTAGTCCATTTCGTTGAGAGATTTGTTAGCTAGTATTTACATAAGAAACTATTTGAAACGTGTTCTCAGGAACTGTAGAAGATGTTGATAACCTGAAATATCCAGCAAATGCCTCAACTTTGTCTTTAGGCTTCCAAAAAGCAAACATTTAATTAACCAACATCTGCGGTATAATTACCTGCTAAAAGCAGACGGTTAGCAAATGGGAAACTCTCAGAGCTCGCAGCATAGTTGATTAATTAATTTATATATGACTTTTTGGCTTTTGTGCTTCACATGTTATATACATATGTATGTATAAATGCCTTAGTTTCGATTCATTTATTATAATTATATATATATCTGTGAAGTTAAAAGATGATAGATTCAATGAGCATGAACGTGATGGACTTCTTGAATTCACAGAATATTTCGTGCTGAGGACTTGTAAATGACAAAATACCTTTAAAATTTATTGGTTTATTTCCTCTTTAAACTGACTTGAACTCCTCGACGAGCACGAAAAGTTCAAATCCCTTCATTAATGGCAATTAACATACATGTATATTGAGTAAGTATCTCAAAAAGTAGTAAGGAGTGTTAACAGGTGGTGTATGCACTATTGCACCAATGACAGTCCCCTGTTGATTGTTAATAGCTTATTTGTTAAATATATAACATTTGTAAATAGCTTATTTGCGTGTCACTTGCTGTTAACTGACCTTTCCCCCTTCAATTTGTAACTAATTGAATTGTCTCTAGCATATCTTACACATCTGTTTGCCAGCCCACAAAGTCGGCTGCCATCATTCATGTCGTCCGAACAATTGTGTTGTCGGACAAAATCATTTGTCCTGGTACTAAAGTAGAAAAACAAAGTCAAGGCCAGAAAAAGCCACAGGGCAAAAAATGCTAGAGCCTAGAAAGTATGTGAGAGAGAAGAACAGACAATTTGAGTATCATACTAGCTCAGATTGCCGCGGAGTAAAAGGTAATATCTAAAAAAATCGTTTAGTCAAAATATGAGTTTCTTCGCATCGCTGCTCATTTTTTATTTTATTATTTTATCTTTGGCCAAAGTTAATTATCTAATTACGAAATGTTTTTCATTGAAAGTGTTCAAGATAACGTTATCAAAACTAGTAAAATTCTGTACACCGCGTTCGTTTTCACTTTAACAGTAGCTGATAAGAAAATAACATAACTTAAACATTTTATTATGTTTGCATAAACAATTATTTTTAATATGTATATACTGTGTTATATATCGTACACATTTGTATTTATGTATTAATGTTCTCATATCTCTTCACTTGCATAGTTAAGCGGACAGTAAAATTTCCAGTAATGCGCACGCCCTTCTCTTGAATTCGCTCGCTCTTTGTACTCAGAACGGTTGTCGCTCAGTGAGTTGTTTTATATGCAACATTTGGCAACGATTCTCTCAGCGCCTCTTTAGCTCAGTGGTAGAGCGTTGGTCTCGTAAACCAAAGGC
The DNA here is from genome assembly GCA_037075305.1 of Drosophila kanekoi. Lineage (NCBI taxonomy): Eukaryota > Metazoa > Arthropoda > Insecta > Diptera > Drosophilidae > Drosophila > Drosophila kanekoi. The sequence continues at coordinate 479,611 of JBAMCE010000575.1, read as the reverse complement.
CGTGAGTTCAACCCTCACAGGAGGCAGTTGAAAACCAGAGTTTATTTTTTAACATATTTTTCCACTAAATTTCATTAATCGAGTATTGATAATATTCTTTACAGATATTTTACTTTTAAATTGTTTTTATCGATAGTTTATTTCTTCCTGTGATTCCGTTTTGAATATGAGTATAATCTTTGGCTTAACATTCTTTTCAATTTAATTCTCCAAACACGTTTCTCTCGAGTTATCTGCGCATGTCAATTCTCAACAAGCAAAAGAGGCATGATCTTCAGATAAAGCAACTTAAAAGACAGTTCTAATCACATATTACCTAGCTTCTTTAAGAGGCATTTTGAATTGGTGATTTGGCCGCGCTTTCATCGGCGCCTCTTTAGCTCAGTGGTAGAGCGTTGGTCTCGTAAACCAAAGGCCGTGAGTTCAACCCTCACAGGAGGCATCGATTGTAAGAGTTTCTTTTTTATTTTTCCGAATTACTACAAATTTTTTAATAAAAAAAAAACTAAAGATAAAAGATTTCGACTTAAATCCTGATTGCTCTAATAGACTCAGAGGGGAAAAGTGTGAATATGAGAACATATGTATGTGTGTCGAACTCGTTCAAATCCACTTGATTTGCGTTGAAGAAACATAAGTGTGTTGGAGTCATAAATAGCTCTAACGCGCAATTATTTGCTACTACTGTTATTTTATGACCAATACATGCATACATATTCCGACTCATACATATACATAAAGCACGTTTGGGCCTTTAAAACTAACGGCAAATAAGAGTTGTACGCAGTTGTTTTGGACTGTATATGGCAAATGATGCGGGCGCTCGCCTCGTAAAACGAATACATTCTTAGTCTGACCCAATCTAGCACATTTGTGTGTGGGTGTGTGTATGTAAGTGTGTGCATGTGAGTGCGTGCTTAGCACAGGCATTGACATTCATTTGCGAACGTAAGGGCGAAATTAAGGAAAATGTTTGAGACGCCATTAAAAAGGGAATAAAAATATATTCAAGCATGCGAATACATCAGTAAAACTGTTTTAGCTTTAATATTTATGCTACCTTTGACTATTCAGCTGAGGTAGTTCATATGCTTGTAGGGTGTAAATCTTACAGGTTAAGTTTTTCACAATATTCATTTCTTATGATTTGCAGCCAAAAGTCAACTGTTTCTTCCTAGTATATGGGATTTCAGAAAACAAATATATATATATATATAAATAATGTATATATATATAAAGAAGAAGAGCAGAAGTAAGACGTCAATTCAGTTTGGTTTTTACTCAGTTTTGGGTCGTGAGTTTCAATTTTTACGCCGTTTAGCCTTTCTAAAGAGCATAAGTCAAGCTTGACTTTTCAATTAAAAAGTTTTTAATGTCAATTAATGCGGGACGATGTGAGTGCCCAAATTAAGCTTATCATATCAGCAGAGTGTACCTCATATAACGTATGATATAAAAGTTACCTGTCTTGACATCGAGCGCAAGCTGCTTTCTGCGTTAATTAATGCGGATTTGCGGAGCTGCAAAGTATGCTCTATATTCTTTGAAAAGGGCTAACAAAATGGCGGCTGAGAAGTGCGCAAAATGTGCCCATTTTTGCTTGCGGCGTTAAATGAAATGACATAAATTTAAAGCGTCTTGCCACGACCTAGGCGAAAATTCGTATTTATGAATTAATAAGGCAGCTGATGGAGCCTTGTGCTAGGCATTAGCCGAGTCGGGGGCCTTGTGGCTGAAACTAATTGAAGGTGAAGCTCCTTTGTTGATGATGATAATAATGATGACAGACAAAGTCACAAGCTGGGGCAGAGGCAGAGAGACAATATGTAACTACGAGAGACTGTGTCGTCGACTGAGACCTGGCCAAATCAAATTAAGGTAATTTAGCGTTAAAGACAAAAAGCCATCATTTCATTTTCATACACCCAGACATATAGATACTGGCTGGCCTTGTCAGTCAGAATTTATGGGCGTGGCATAGCTGACAGTAATTTATATGAGTACTCCTTACTTTTTTCCGTATATTGTTATGCCGCCATCTGCACAATTTGCATATTGTTTTAGTCCTGCGTATATACTCAATAAACAGAACCCGAAAAAAAATACGTGAGACGCCTCAGGTAGATGCTTAGTATGCAGGTGGCACGCTCACCTCGATTGCCTGTCTGCCTTTCTGTTCCTTATACTTTCCGATGTAAAAAGGGGGCGGCATTGCACTTTGCCATACCTTTGCATTTGGCCCATTTGCTTTGGCTCTGGCTTTTAAGCATACTTCAACACGCATTCAGAGGCAAGCATTTGCCTTTTCTCGTTTAATTTCAACATTTTTTGTGCTCGGCTGAGCTAGTGTGGGCCAGAAGCTGCACGTGCACGGGCCAGGACTCGCTGTGTGTCCTTTGTTCCTTGCCGTGCGTAAATAAACGATTGTTGTCTGCCTTGAATTTAAACAAATGCCAGATTGTGTTCGCTTTTATGATCTCGCTGCCTTTTCAGTTATTTAAACTTATTATTTTCTAGGCAGGCACCTGCTTTATGCAGGTTTTGAATTAAGTTCTATCTCTATATACAAATTTGTTTGTCCTGACTAACTGACTGACAGAGTGACTGACTTATTGACTGACTGTGGAAAGTGCTGTTGAAAGTTTTCTTATTTGCAAAGTTCTACATTAGAATGTAATGAATACGTGTTTCGGCGATTTGGGCAATTCCACTCGCAACAGTGGTAAATTGGCGGAAACGTTTGTAGAAAAGTTGTTTGTATAACGTCCGATCAGTTTCAAAATCATTTTCAAAGCTTTTCGAGAATATTGATTTTATAACTTACTTGACACGCGCAAGGCCGCGTTATGCCCGCTAGTCTTTTATAGTTATCATTGTAATAATGATATCATTCGCCTCTCTTTAACTGTGATATTCCATGCCAATTACTTTATATTTTATTGCCACATTCAATGAATATGAAATGAAATGTCATAAATATCATATTATGGCTTATCACGCAGTATGAGGAGAGTCCCAATTAAGCTGACATTTGAATTGATGGGCACAGCAAATCGTCCTATCTTTCCCACTCCCACTTTTCTTTATTTTTTTGTTATTGTTTGCTCAAAGGTCACAAATTCTGCAAAATGTTCTGCATTTTCATACATCTTCTAATAGAAAGTTTAATTTTATAGTTATTTTATTTGTAGTATATTTGTTTTTACATAGATTTCGCTTGTCGCACTTTGATAGACTTTTTGCGTCTATTTGTGATCATAATACGTTTACTTTTGTTAGATCAAAGTTAATTTCGTTTTACAGCTCGTTAATACATATATAATTTATTTGCTTTTGCTTTTGTTCTTTGTTTTGTTCTTGTAATATGCTCACCGAACTTAATACTAAACATATATAGATAATTCAATATCGACAATTGATTTAAATATATGTATACGAATACGCGCTAGGTTTCCTCAACATATAACTATAGTGGGGCTTAAAAGTTGATTCAAGTACAATATAATCCCAAACATTTGCTATAATGTACATTATACATACACATTTCTGACATTAATGCGATTTTATGTGAACTATTTCATTTTATACAATTATCATTTCGTCCACGTATATGCAGTATTTGACATGCAAATGTTTATACACACATATGTAAATATTTATTTGTGCTAATAAAAAAACATAAACAGAAACTTAAACACATTTCAGCAGAGGGTTATATAATAATTAATTTTCCTATTGATTGTTCTAGGGATTATTTAATGATAGTCGAAACTGAAACTCTTCTCGTTTCGACACTTTACGGAGTTCAGCAAATTTTTAGCATCTTCGTGTAACTTTAATGGAAGTTCTCTGGGTCAATTTTTTGGCAAAATATATACATATCTTCATCGCATATATAAATATTTGCCATATCTTGCCATATATATATATATATATATTTCGAAGACATGGGCTAAAGAAAGCTTGGGGAATACCGCAAATAGCTGTAAAAAATAATGATTTAATTTCTTAAGTTTGATAAGTTAAATTCCACCTATTCACATTTGATTAAGTCCAATTAATAACAATATTTAAATTATGATATTTCGTGTGTTTCAAGCCTAAATTTTAGCTAATCACTCGCACTTTTCAAGATTTTTATGCTTAATGGCATTTGGCTGACAAGTTTTTGGCCATAAATATGGAACTTATATTGGTTACGTGCGTGCGTGTATGTGTGCGTGTGTGTATATATGTGTGTGTGTATGTGCGTGTATGTGGGGGGGGGGGTAAGGGGGGCAAGTATTATGTATATACTTAATACTGAATATTTGATAATATTATTGGCTGCATTTGTGGGTTTATCCTTCAATTGTCAGTTTATAAAGCGTTGTCAGGGTTTCCTTGCAAATTTGTCTATACTTTGAATAATATTGAAATTCAGATGTTAAATAATAAATATATTTATTACTCAATGACTTTTGGCTAAGATTGCATATTAGCTGACTTTCCGTTATTATTTTTTATTTATTATTTATTTACTCAAGAAGTGACCCGTATTTAAATAGTTGCTTGTAGTTGTTGTTGTTTTTGTTTTTTGGTAAGATAGCCGAGATAAATTCTTACAGTTTGTCTAGAGCTGAGACCCTACTTATATAAGTAAAAACATGTTTGTAAATTTATTTCTAGATTTCTTCAAATTTACGTTTGTTTACGCTTTGCTCTGGCTTATTTCATTCAACATTCGCTTTTCGCTTTACGCATTGCCCAATTTCTAATTTCTAATTTCCTGTACTTGATTTAACAATTCAAAAATCATAACTTATTCGCTTTACGCACTCGGAATAGCATCGAATACTCGTAAGTTATTCATCAGCCGCTGCCTTCTATAATGATTCATTCGTAAAATTCACTATGTTTCAAAACTGTTAATATTCAATATTATGTAGGTCTTTGGCTTTTGATTAATCGGAACTAGAAATTGGTAAATAAACCGTTAGGGTATTCGGGATTGTTACATAAATTGTACGCTTAAAATGTTCCCATTGGAATATAAAGGTGGGCTCAAATCATTTAAGATTAGCATAGATTCTTCTTAGTTCCTCTATACTTCAAACGAATTTCAATTTGATGAAATTTCTATTCGGATTAGGTCAAATAGTTAATTTGGTGACAAATGCTTCTCTTTTTCTTCTCTCAAGAAACTCTCCGTTGTTCCCATTCAAAATTAATATTTTTGATAAAAAATAAAGTATATAGAAAACTCTCCACAATTCAAAGAATTGATCTTTTTTCGCGTATATAGACCAGGGAAGAGAAACTACTCTGTTAAGTTAATCATATCACAAACTTAAGAAGTGCGGAAGAAAGTAGTATAGAACTGCCACAGCTTAATCCCGGATGAAAACAAATTCATTGTAGTGATTCCAGCGATTCTCCTCCGTATCCACGCCTGGCTTGGGCTCTGCCGCCGAGCCTGCGGTGCCGGAGCCACAGCTGCCGGCCATGCGGTATCCGTGATCGTGAAGATTGTCGAAAGCCTGCTCGATGAAGCAGTGCTTGAGGAAGAAGCGCGACGTATAGCGGTCCGGACCCCCGTGATCCGGATCTCGTGATTCGTTCAGCGTGTCGCCGAATACCTCGCGACACTGTGCGACACGGCCACAAACCAGGATGCGCGACAGCTTGCGGAACTTGACATCGGCCAGGCCATCCTTGCCGAACTGGAAACTGCCGCGGTAACCAATCGTGATGCAACCAGGTGGCCGGGCATCCCGGTCGCCACGTATGCACTCCAGCATGGCCGCCAGCTTAAAGTGCTCGGCTTCGCGCTGCAAGCGCTGACGTTCACGGAAGCCCTCGGGCAAATTGAGCGCCTTGTCACGCAGAAAATCCAATATATAGCGGAAAAGGACACCATCACGGTCCAGGAAATAACGGCCCTTGCTGTCCTTGGCCAGCGACTCGCGACCCTCCGGCCCTGCAAACAGCTCGTACAGCAGTGTCCCCTTATCCTGCAGCAGGGTCGTCAGCGTCGTCGTGTAATGGACACCGCCAACGTTCAACTCCACAATTTCGGGCATATCGAATGCTCTAGCTTAAACTTCAATAGTTCCTGTATTTACCGTTAGTTTAGTTTCTCACTTCTCTAACACATATGGGGAAATGCGTGATTCGCAGTTCAAAAAGACCTCTTGCGATGTCTACACTAACAGGATTTTCTTTTCGCACAGATTGGCTTGTTGCTGTTGTTGTTGTATTTGGTTTATGGCTTTGGCACGCGCCGTTATCTAGCTTCGATTCCGATCGACCGTTTCGTCCGTTTCGCGCGTCCGCACTCGCTGAGCTCTCGTGTCGAACTGGTCTCCTGTCTGTCAGTGGGGAACTGCTTCTCGCTGGTGTGGTGTAAAAATATGTGTGTATGCATTGTAGAAACTGTCAAGAGAGACGGCGCAGCTTCGGAGGCGGAGAGATGGAGAGATTGAGAGAGAGAGAGAGAGAGAGGCGCATGGGTCGCGCACACGTTGCATTTGTTTTGTTATTGAATAATATTTTGTTTAACAAGTGGTTAAATTCTCCAATGTTCTGCTATATTTCGGGCATCTAGCCTTGAGCGAACGATATGCATATGTGCGATTGATGAGTGCTCGACGGACCGAGCAGGTGTTGTTCTGTTAGTTAGTGGCATCAAGTGTTGCATGCAACTAACACGCATACGCACTCATACGCATCGAACTGTGCAGATGGCAGGCAACTAGAGAATACTCGTTTGGTCCATTTACTAATAGACATGCACACACACGCCTTTAAACCTCGGCTGTCCATTTTTGGGGCAACAGGCGTTGACAATTTGACACCTTGGCACTGACATTTGCCCATTTACCCATTTACCCATTTGCCCATCAGGCCACAGCAAACGTGCCTCGCACGACTAAACGCAACTGGTTACCCCACTTTGGGCTTGAGGCTGGAACTGGCCCCGTTGGCTGCTTGCCAAACGGACAGCATGTTGGCAGATTTGTCTGCCTGCCAGTTCACGCTTACCTGCGGCAGCAGCAGCGGCAAGTTAACAATTCATATGCCTGTTGACAGACACTGAACATTGCCTTGGCGACTCGACCAGCTCATTTGGCATCGGTTCGAGGGGGGGAGAATATTAGCCCCAGATGGTCAACATAAAAAGGCAGGCAGAGCAAAAGCAAAAACCCCCAACAAAAAACTTCTTTTGTGCTTTAAACTTGACTCACATTGACACACACACGTACACGTGTGTCATCATCACACATCCACACACATGCGTTTAATTGAAGTGAAAACTTTCACATTTTGGCTACTGAATAGTGTCCCAGCTGCGGCGACTGTTTGAATATGTTTTTCAGCAAACCCAAACTCGTTTTTTGAACAGGTTTCCTCTTGCTTGCGTCCCTGCTGATTCAGTTCATTTCCGTTTCCTACCACCTGCTTCTTTTGAGTGCTGGTTGAATGCCCTTCAACGTGGTTTTCCTGTCGCTTATCAGTCGCCCGTTAGGCTCGGTCAGCTTCTCTCCCTTAAGTCATTGCGCCGTAGAATTTGCGGTTTTTAGGAACACACATTAAGATGGCAGCAACAATTTACGCGCCATTACGCGGCACGTGCTCTGTGTATGCGAGTGGGAGGGAGAACACGAGAGAGCTCGAAAAAAGAGAGAGAGAGAGAGCATGAGGAGACCAGAGGTAGAGCCAGAAGAGAACATAAGTACTTTTGTGGCCAGTGTGAGTGCACTGCTCTTATGCTCTTACAGCTGCGGTCTGCGGCTCACCCCCCTCCCTCCCACCGTCCCACCCAAGCGCCAGTGTTGCGCAATCTTCCCGCCTTGATGCCTTTTGGCTGCCTGGAAATTGATTTTGTTTACACACGTATGAGTGTGTGCGTGTGCGTGTGCATGTATTTGTCTGTGAGCATGTCGCATTTTGTTTTGACAACACACCAAATTGCGCATCAGAGTAGCAAAAAGGAGCTCACGTGCTGCTTCTGATTTGTTTGTTTACCTTTGAGCAATCTCTCGAGTATAACGTGTAAAGCAGGCTTATCACAATTACTTGCAGAAACTCTCAAAAGCAACGCTCGTAGACTTAAATTATTTTCAAACAACATTATATCATTTTTTGTACAAGTTACAAGCTGGCATCCTGTCAATCACAACGATAATAGGTCATTTGGCAAAGACATGTCAGTATCCACATTATTGCTGTTTCATTCATAATGCAGTGTGAACATTTGTTACTCATTCGCACCGTTGCACAAATTTAGAATGCATATTTCATACGTGATTGGCAATAAATCGATGTCCAAAATAGCATTTCCTATCTCAAGGTTTACACTGTCAATCACAACTTTGGTGCAAATGGCGAATTTGTTTTTGTGCAACGAGATTGCCCAATGCCAAATAACGGAATTTCAAGGCAAACATATACACAAAATCACATGCATTCACACATAAATACATACATACATACAATAATACATACATATAAGTTTCCATTCTTATATACACGAAACTGACAGCCCTTAAATATTGATACAACTAACTGAGGGGAATTGCAATTGTGATGGAAGAGCAGGAGCCAACGATTAGCCGAGTGGCAAGCCCATCGGCTATTGATTTACAGCGTGTTCGATGTAGTCAGCGATGACTATCATGGATAATTGCCAGAAGTTAGTGAGAAGGTGACTTAAGGACATACGCAAAGAACTTTTCTAATGTTTGACAATGGGATGAGGCATGCTTGTGGCTGGGCTTCTTGTCTGTGCATCCTCAAGATACTCGTTTTCTGAAAGCTAGCACGCGTCGCTGCGCACGCGAGGAATGCAAATGTGCGCCGGGCTGCTGGGCAATTTAACACCATGCAATTCTCGGCGTTGAGGCGCCGCGGGGAAGGACGTAGTGCATGCAATAGATTTAATGGCAGTGCCTGGGCATGTAAATAAAAAATGCATAAGTATGCAGCGAACAGCAACAAACAAAAACATGGTGAGACTGAGATGGTCACAGAGACGCGGGCGGGGATTTCAGTATTTATATGAAAGAGAGAGAGAGAGAGATAGTGACAGAGAGTGCAAAAAATGGAACGGGACAGACAGTTTGTCTGCATGCGTTATCGTAGAAGCTGATTTTATTTACTGCCAGCAGCAACAGTTTGACCCCCCTTCTCCCTCCTCGTAAATGATGTTGCATGTTGCAGAGGCATTGTGCACGAAGGACATTCCCGAAAGTACTCTTATATATACGTATGTACGTTATATAGCATGCCTTGTGCTATAGATAGACGCATTCGTTATAAAAAATAAGAGACTCTCTTGCCTTATACAATTTAAGTGGATTATTCAAAGCCGACAAAGTTAATGCCTTCCAGTGTGCCCCAGGCTACACAGAAATATATATGTATGCACGTAGTTGCACAAATATTTGGCAGTACTGTTTGCGTTTAAATTGTTTGGAAAACTTTATAATGTAAATGTTGCCCATAAGTTTAAGTTAAAGCTGGTTATTAACTTTTGCTGTATTCAGCTTATTGACTCAAAGTTTGTTTAAATTTGCTAAAGAATTTGCCCTTTTAAAAGTTATTTTGATGAGTTGAGAAAACTTAATCAAGCTTGTTTTCATTTTGATCCCTTGGAAAGCAGAAATATTACCAACTAGCTTTAAAGAGACTCTGCGGCGAATTCGTACATGCTGCTGCAAATGTAATTTGCCTCAATTCTTCCTCAATATGAACATATGTACCTACAATAAGTTGCGACATTCGCCGCACGTATTCACAGTCGATGCAGACAGTCGAAAAGCGAATACAAAGCTATAAACTAAATTTAGCTATGCAATAAAAATTACTCGCAAGAAAAACTGTACGTACAATAGCAAAATTTAACGAGTCTATTAAAGAGCAATTAATGCATTGATTAATAATTGCATTTTCTGCAACAGTAACATCAGCGAGCAGATCGGATGCCACATCTATTCACTGGGGGCCAGCCCCGCCCCAACCCCGCGGCGGTCCACTGGGCCATTTCGCTGATTTCTCTGTGCGCCTTCACAAGTCTGTTGGACATCTGTCGGGCCGAGCGAACCAATGTGGGTGAGTTGGACGCTAAAAAACTAGCAGAATTTATTGTTTTTCGCTAAAAATGGTTATGTAATCGAAAATGTAGACAGCAGCATGCAATATGGCTGGCATTTTCCGTGTGTGTGAGTGTATTGGTCCATGTCTGTGTGTGTGTGTGCGTCTATTAGTCCATGAGCGTGTGTGTGTGCGTGTATTTTTATGCAGAAACGGAAGAAACATATGGCAATTGCGGCGAATTGGGCGCATTTGTTTTGGCCCTGTAGAATTCGTAAACAGAATTTGCAAAGCAAAATAAAAACAAAACCGAAAAACTATGAATAGACTCTCTATCTTCTCCCTTCTTTCTGTTTTGTTTACAATAGGTCTTATTTATGAAAACACCAACCCCGATCTTGAGAAAATTTTCCACTTGGCCATTGGCAAGGCGAATGAGGAGAACGAAGAACTTAAGCTACATGGCGTGGCCGTAGCCATTGAGCCGAGTAATGCCTTCGAGACCTCCAAGAAATTATGCAAAATGCTTAGGGTAGGCAAGAATCTATGTCATACTGCAATACAAAGTTATGAAATCTCATTTGTTTTTTAGCAAAATTTAGTGGCAGTATTTGGACCCACGACAAATCGAGCAGCTCGTCACGCTCTGAACATTTGCGATGCCAAGGAGCTGCCTTTTCTGGACACACGCTGGGACTTTGGTGCCCAGTTGCCCACCATCAACTTGCATCCGCATCCAGCGCAATTGGGCGTTGCGCTCAAGGATCTGGTTACTGCCCTAGGCTGGGAGAGCTTCACCATCATCTATGAGTCGGGAGAGTACCTGATAACAGTAAATGAGCTGTTGCAGATGTATGGAACAGCTGGTCCGACCATAACACTACGGCGCTACGATCTAGATCTCAATGGCAACTATCGCAATGTGCTGCGGCGTATACGCAACTCAGAAGACGATTCATTTGTGGTGGTTGGATCAATGGAAACGCTGCCCGAGTTCTTCAAGCAGGCGCAGCAAACAGGCCTGCTGACCAGCGACTATCGCTACATCATTGGGAATCTTGATTGGCACACCATGGACCTGGAGCCCTATCAGCATGCCGACTCCAACATAACCGGGTTGCGCTTCGTTTCACCAGAAAACGGACAGGTCCTGGAAGTGGCCAAGGCATTGTACGAGAGTGAAGAGCCCTTCCAAAATGGTAAATCTGCGTTAAACTCTGTTTTAACAATATTTTCATTTCCTGCAGAGTGTATCTGACAATCCATGGAAGCCCCGAATCCATGCATATAAATAATTGAATATCCTGTAAAAATGATAAATGCAAATGACCATTGAACCATTTATGAACGTTATCCGTTATGGCCTTTTTATACTCTGAACCCATTAAAAATGGGTAAAACGGGTATAATGTATTTGTGCAAATGTATGTAACAGGCACAAGGAAGCATCTCTGACCCCATACAGTATATATATTCTTGGTCAGCATCAATAGCCGAGTCGATCTAGCTATGTCCGTCTGTCGTCCGTATGAAAGCAAGGGTCTCAGAACCTATAGCAGCTAGAGACTTAAAATTGTTTTGCCTTCAGCTGTAGGTCCTCCTAGTGCCTGCGCAGATCGAGTTTGTTTCTGATAGTTCATAGCTTACTCCGTTTCCATGCAATATCGATATCGAAATCCTGTGTATACTGATGAGGTGTATAAGAAAGGAGATGGTTCAGGGTATCCCCTAGTCGTGTACTCCCGACAAGAGCATGCTTACTTGTTTTGTCTTGCAGTGTCGTGTCCTCTGACCAACAGCATGGCCCTCATATACGACGGCATTCAGCTGCTGGCCGAGACATACAAACATGTTAACTACCGACCCATGCCCCTGAGCTGTGGGGACGACAGTGCCTGGGACAAGGGCTACACGCTCGTCAACTATATGAAGTCGGTGAGTGAAACATGGCGGGAAACATGGCAAAGAACGCTTCATAAAACATAAACATATGTATGTGCCCCGCCGCAGTTGTCGCTCAACGGCCTCACGGGCCCCATTCACTTTGACTACGAGGGACTGCGCACGGATTTCCAGTTGGAGGTCATCGAGCTGGGCGTCTCGGGCATGCAGCAAATTGGACAGTGGAGCACTGAGGGCGGCTTTGAAATGAATCGTCCCGCACCGGCACATACCCTCGAGCCAGACATGCGCTCGCTGATGAATAAGAGCTTTGTGGTGGTCACGGCCATAGTGGGTAGCAATTTTTGGCAATACTATAATATGGCAATAATAATTTCTCGCTCGGCAGAGTGAACCCTATGGCATGCTGAAGGAAACCGCCGAGAAGCTGGAGGGCAACGCTCAGTTCGAAGGTTTCGGCATCGAATTGATTGATGAGCTCTCGAAGAAGCTGGGCTTCAGCTACACCTTTTATTTGCAGCCGGACAATAAATACGGCGGCATAGATCCAAAAACTGGCGAATGGAATGGCATGCTACGCGAAATAATAGACAACGTAAGTTCCTGTCTGCGGGGAATGCCCATAAATCCAATTGAAATCGTCCTGCGGTCATCTATATCAATGTGCGCTTACTTCTCCCCTGAGCCCAGATATCGGGAATCACGAACAAAGTTATTTACATAATTGTCCCCCTCCTGCAAATAACAATTTATCTTATCAATAGATTGTTCATTATTAATCCAATTTCTATAGCCATAAATTATAATGGTTAAATTAGTAGAAGGGCGGTATGAATTAAATCAATGTGTGCGTGTGTGTGTGTGTGTGTGTGGGTGTGTATGTATGTATGTGAGTGTGCGCAAGAACATGTCATAATGTATCAATCAACTACCAAAAAGTTGCCTGTAATTGGAAACAAAAGTTCAATTGATTATTGATTGACTAAACATAAATTCAAAATTTATTCATGCTAATTTGCATGCTTTGTGTAAGCTACGGATATTCTGTGCACAGGTAAACAATACAATTAATAATTAACATAATTGCGCACTCTGGGAATATTTACGTATTCATTTCCATTTGCATTTCAATATGTTGAGCGAAAAAAATGTGACAATTTGTAATTGATAATACATTTTTGATAACATAATTAATTAGCGCGCTGACATGGGCATAACTGATTTGACCATGACATCCGAGCGGGAGAGCGGAGTGGACTTCACGATTCCCTTTATGAATCTGGGTAAGTCTGCCTCAATTTGTGACACTGTCACTTTTTATACCCTGAACGCATTGAAAATGTTTAAAAAGTGTATAACGCATTTGTGCAAATCTATGTAATAGGCAGAAGGACAATAGCTAAGTCGATCTAGCCAGGTCCGTCCGTCTGTCCGTCTGTCATCCGAATGAAAGCAAGGATCTCAGAACCTATAAGAGCTAGAGACTCTTAACTTTATCTGTAGGTCCTCCTTGTACTTGCCGCGCTTCCAAGTAATCGATCAAAATCGATACCTGTTTTTGGAGCAATTTTGGTAAATAATAAGAGCTAGAGCTAGAGAGATGATTCAGGGTATCCCCTAGTCGTGCAATCCCGACTAGAGCATTCTTACTTGTTATATATATATATTTTGCATTGTGACAGGCATAGCAATTTTATTTCGCAAGCCGATGAAGGAGCCCCCCAAGCTGTTCTCCTTTATGTCGCCCTTCTCCGGCGAGGTTTGGCTTTGGCTGGGTCTCGCTTACATGGGCGTATCCATCAGCATGTTTGTTCTGGGACGCATGTCGCCAGCCGAATGGGACAATCCATATCCATGTATAGAGGAGCCCACCGAACTGGAGAATCAATTCAGCTTTGCCAATTGCCTTTGGTTCTCAATTGGTGCCCTGCTGCAGCAAGGATCTGAGCTGGCTCCAAAGTGTGTACCTTAGTCCCTTAATTTAAATGGGCTTTTCCAAAGTTGTTTCTTTTAATATTTGCTTGCAGGGCGTTCTCTACGCGTGCCGTGGCCTCTTCCTGGTGGTTCTTTACGCTGATTTTGGTTTCCTCCTATACGGCAAACCTTGCCGCCTTTCTCACAGTCGAATCGCTCGTTACACCAATAGAGGATGCTGAAGACTTATCGGAGAATAAAGGCGGTGTCAATTATGGTGCCAAAAATGGCGGTAGCACCTTTACCTTCTTTAAAGTAAGCGGGTTTCTAGACTTTCATAATGCAAGCAACTTAATGTTTTTTTATTTGTTAAGGACGCAAAATTTCCCACTTACCAGAAAATGTACGAGTTCATGAAAGACAATCCCCAATATATGACGGATTCGAATCAAGAAGGCGTCGATCGCGTCGAGAATAGCAACTATGCCTTCCTCATGGAGTCCACGACAATTGAATATATCACAGAACGTCGTTGCACACTGACCCAGGTGGGGGCACTCCTGGATGAGAAGGGCTACGGGATTGCCATGCGAAAGAGTAGGTAGCTCCCAGCTCCTTGCCCATTGCTTTGTATTCATGGCCCGTTTTCCAGACTGGCCGTATCGCAACGTCTTGAGCCAGGCGATACTCGAGCTGCAGGAGCAGGGTGTGCTGACCAAAATGAAGACCAAGTGGTGGAAGGAGAAGCGTGGCGGTGGCGCCTGCTCGGTAAGTGTTCGCATATCCGAAAGGACTTTGCCTTTACCCTCGGGTATGAATGTGTCTGTCTGTCTGTGTGTGTGTGTGTGTGCGCGCAGGATGCAGGCGGAGAGGCTGGCGCAGTGGCCCTCGAGATAAGCAATCTGGGCGGCGTTTACTTGGTGCTGGGTGTGGGCGCCGCCTTCGGCGTATTTGTGTCCCTCCTGGAGATGTTCCTCGGCGTCAAGGAGCGCAGCAATGAAAACAAGGTACTGCCAATGTTTTTCGGTTATCTGGTACGCGTTCGCTTTGGCGACCATTTCGCTTTATTATGTACTTGGCCTGTATCCCAAACACACCCACACACACACACAAGCACACATATACAAAGACACACACACACACACACACACACTGGCAATGGCCAAGACCAACACCTCGTTATGTTCCATCACAATTTCCGCCATTTGCTGTTGACATTTGAGTACAGGAGGTTGCGGATTCGGATGCCTCCTCGTTGGGCTTTGCGAATTTGGGTGGCGTGTATCTGGTCATGTTCGTGGGCAGCTGCTTTGCCAGTATTTATGGCCTGATTAACTGCTTGCTCAGCATCTACTGGACCGCGAGAGAGAACAAGGTAACGACCAGGAGAGGTGGACGCTCTAAAAATACATATATATTTATATGTATATATTAACAGCTAACCAGCTCCTCCGACGCGTTGGAAGGGAAGCTTTTGTGTCGTGACTAAAAATGGGCATGGGCATAAAGGTCAATTGTGACTTAAATAACGAATATTTTTCAACAGCTTGTACATTGACTTACGGGGGACAATTCGATATCATCAACTCGGCGACCTAACTCAAGCTAATTTTCATATATTTTATTTTTTAACAGAAACTCAAACTTTAAATAACAATCATTTCGTTGACTAGTCGTTCGATATGCTTTGCATGGCAGCTTACCATAATGAATGCATGCCCACCCTTGCCAAGGATGACCCAAATATTCAAGGTGTTTCGTATATTCCTAGGTCAACTTCAAGGACGAGCTTCTGGATGAACTGCGTTTCATTATACAATGTTCGGGGAACACCAAGGCGGTTAAATATCCCAAGAACTCGGGCAGCTCACACTCGAGTGGCAGCTCCAAGTCCAAGGGATCTTCTCTATCTGTGGACACGTTACCAGAGGAACCATCTGATGCGGATGTGGAGGCAGTCAACGGAAAGCGCGTAAATGCTGCAAAAAATTAGAACAACATTCAATTTTTAGTACTCCCCATGAAAGTTTGTTTTTGTATAGCTAATAAAATGGTTGAAAAGCTTTGTACTAAGCTTTTACCGTGAGCTAAATAGTGCTTTTTCGTCGAAGCCGGGTCAAAAACAAAGCTTTTTATTGAAGAGCTTTATCTAAGTGCAAATCTTCACTCCTAGATGGCAGAATGAATCTTGTTGAAAGAGTCACAAGTCGAAATAAACGTGTTTAACCAGGATTAGTTTTAACTGAAATGCAGGAACGATGTCGAAAAGTGAAAACATTTAATAATCTTTTAAATACCAATATATTTAATAGGTTTTTATAATTTTGCATATTCGGGTATAATGCCATATGTAATAACATACACACATAATATCTTTAATTGTTTATTTTGTTTTTGTTTTTTACTTTGTATAACCACTTTCCGTTTCTGGTAGACACTTAGATATTGAAAGGTAAAATTGTACGAAGTTTTCGTATAAATTATGTAGGTATATATACCCCTTGTTTGTAAGTATTTAGTGGGTATGTTAGCTTTTGATGTGTATGTAAATATGTATAGATTGTATAATACAGGTTTAAATATCCATTGAAGTAAGTATTAACTAGCTACTATGTATTTATTTTATAACATATTTCGGCTAAACAGGCACACACACAAACACACACGCACACGCACACATACACGAACTCACACACAAAGGACTCATGAGGCGTCAAGATATTGCTAGTATTCTTCATACATTTTGATTAATTTTAGGTACGTTACTTTATATATTTGATATATTTCCATATGATGATATATTTTTGAAAATATTTAATTTAGTTGCCAGAAATCACACTATCAACAAAACACAAAAGCGATAGAAATATTTGTTGTCTTTTACAATATATATATATATTTTAGTATATATTTTATGCATTTGTCGAATTAATGCCACAAAATTTTAATATGGGAACTTAATCAGGGACTTGTTTATGTTTCTCGATCTAGCTCCTGATTTACAATAGATCAAATGTCTTCAGTTGTACATATATCTTTGGGAACTCATATATGTATGTCCTGACTCTTTCAGACATATGCCACGAATGGATCAAGTACTTGTTCGAATTGCTCAAGAGCTTTCAAGTATTCAATTACTTCAGCATACCGAAATGTGCTTCAAAATAAATCAAATGTCTTCAGTTAAATATATCTCTTTGATCCATCATATATGTATGCCCGATTCTTTCAGACATATGACACGAATGGATAAAGTACTTGTTTTTAATTATAGTTGTTTGCGTTCAATTTGTAGATATTCTTAATACGGAGTTTAGGTTGACTTTGATGTTGTTTTAGTTTGTGTGATTGTGTACAATTAGGTATCGAATGGCCTTTCATGTTGGTCAGTGTTTTTTTGGGCGCACAGTAGGCGTGTCTTCGGTGGGTGTGTCAACGTTTTAGTTAATATATATGTGTAAGATAATTGCAAACTATAAATGAACTGAACAATCGATTCAATTTAACAGATAGTTTACTTTCAAGTCTCTCTCGCAAACTGTGTTCTGTTTGACAATAAGTTGTTGGAAAATATTTTAGAGTGAATAGAAAATAATTACAAATAAATATTTTACTTTTTTAATTCTGCCATTTAATGTTGTAAGCTCGTAGAGTTTGTCATTGGTCTCGTATAAAAGTATCTTCTTTTTTTATTTGTGGGCTTGACTAAAGCTAAAACATGCACATACTGTATGTAACGGCAACAATTAATGAATATTTGTATTTTTGACATAACTCGTTTTTTGTTTGTTGTTTTGGGGTATTATTAATAACATATTGCAAAGGACTTAAAGCTTTTTAGCTAAATATATATAGTTATACATTTAAAGCGTTTGTATATTTGTAAAATAGGCTGCTGCAAACTGTTGGGAGAGCCAAGGAACCATAACAAATGATCCTGAGTTATTTTACTTGAATATTTAATAGCTTTTTCTCGCATAAATTTTGTTTGGTGTTTCCTTCAAAAAGTGTAAAGAATTTTAATTCTGGGAACATTTCCCGTATATTGTCTAACTATACAAGTAATATATTAAATTTTAAGTATGTCTATACCATATGCATAAATTTGTTGTTTTAGTTGGGTTTCCTTCTCCAGATCATTTATAAAATAGAAAAAGGTTGGAGCCAAAGCAATTATTTTTGAGTTTCATATTTTATGCTCTCATTATAAATGAGTTGATAGTTTTTAATACCATGTATATGAAGTTAACTTTGATGAGTTTATGCAAATCATACAATAGTTGAATTCGTTTACCCTGAACCCATTAATAATGGGTCAAAAGGGTGTAATGTATTTGTGCAAATGTTTGTAACAGGCAGAAGGAAGTATCGCTGACCCGACTTAGACCCTACAAAAGCTAGAGAAATTTTAGGTGTAGGTCCTTCTAGTGTCTGCGCAGATCAAGTTTGTTTCCGATCATCGATTACTTGTCTCGTTTCCAAGTAATCGATAAAAATCGATATCGAAATCCTGTTTTTCGAGCAATTTTGGTAAATAATAAGAGCTAGAGCCAACAAACTTGGCTTGTAGCTTCTAGGATAAAATATACAGATGAGATATCTTTCAAGGAAGGAGATGGTTCAGGGTATCCCCCAGTCGTGCACTCCCGACCAGAGCATTCTTACTTGTTTTAGTTTATTTTGTGTTTTTTATATTCATCTCAAAAAGTCATTAAAATAAATGCGTTTCTTTTGTTGGTTGGTTTTCCTAACCCAACTACCAAAGTATCTCCGTACTCATCTGTCTGTAAATAGCATGTGGTTGTAGTTAGTTGTAGTCGTAGTTAGTTGTATTAGTTAGTTGGTTACATTTATGGTGGGGTTTGTAGTTTTGTAGTTTGTAGTTGCTTTTGCCTACTTGTTGGCTAAATTTTATCTAAAGATTTTTATCTAACTATTCAAAAGTCAACATCGCTCGACCGGAACTAGCAAGAAAGGCTTTTAAAATTGTTAAACATTTACGGAATGACAGAAAGACGCATGTGGAATTGGCACACACACACACACAATTTACATCCTGTTGTTGCATTTGTTTGTGTGTGTCTCTGCCTGCCTATGGGTGGCTCTCTCAAATGACACTCATGCGACGCCTGCCATTTCCGGATGCCTCGGCTCAGTTGGAGTTGGCCAGCGTTTCGTGACATACTTCCATGTAGTCTGGGTCGTGCATAATGCCCTTTATCATGTCCTTGAGCATTGTGTATCGTGGAAATATCGGATACATCTTTGAGCTGCCGTACTCTTCCTGCAAGGATACGGGCACATATAAAAGAGAGACACAGGAAAACAGTTAACAATCGGGTCAATTTATGTCAACTCTTTCTAACCTTTAGCACGCGTATCAAATGCCGCAGGCCCAGATACTTTTTCAGCAGACGATACAAGTCATTAATCAGCTGTGTATTTTCGAGCTCAATTTGCGCCGTTGTCATGTCTGTTGAAGATGCAGTTAATCAGGATTCCAGCTGGCTAGCATCTGTAATCTGTAATCGACTTACGTTCTAAACGCTCCATGCGCTCCCGGCGCTCGGCGGCCTCCTCTGCCAGCCGGGCCGAGGTCTTTACGCCCTCGCCGGACTTCTGGGTCTTTTCCATAATTGAACAGGCTCGCATTACGTATGAGGGCACCGTTTCCTGCTTCTCCTGTCGCGGAATGTCCACCAACGTCCAGTACTGGGTCTCCAGGCGTATTACTTCCTATTCAAACAAAATATCTATAATACTTAATAAGCGCAACCAAAATAAATGGCCAACCTTTATCATTAGCTTGAGCATGGGATAGCGCTGAAATATGTTGCGATGACTCTTCGAATCTCCGTACTTGTTCATGAGGTTGATCAGTGCTTTCTTTACCGTATCGTACGACTCCTCGAGGCGCAGGCGTAGTGAGCGTAGGCGTTCGTTGGTTTCGATAACCTCATCACGGGTCATGCCGCTGGGTGCACCCTCATCTTTGACATCTTGCACGATTCGACGCACGCTTTGCGTGAATTTGCCAACAAAATTTGTGGTTGCTATAATGAGAGGAAAGTATTTCATTATTATCAAAAGCATAAGTTAAAATATAATTGTACGGAAATTGCACGAAGCACTGTCATTCACCATGGGAAATGTCAGTAGACACGCACATTGACCCCTATTTTATTCTGCGATTCAAGCGGAAATTATTCGTCTATGAAAGAGTCGAACTATTATGCCATGATGAGTCGCATTGCATTAAAAATAAACAAATTTCATTTTTTCCAAGCATTTAACAAAATTCCCTCGCGCGGTTTCGAACCCGCGACTTTGCATAGCACACAAAAACAACGCGCGACACTTTACTCTCTACGCGCTTCACCAAAGCCGTCACTAACTTTAATCTTTCTAGCGTTCGTTTTGTTAAGTCTATAGTTTTATTTTGATATACGCATTAAACATGCCATTTATTTTTATTGTGCTAAATGTTGTACATACATATTATGGGTTTTTTCTTAGCTATATATTTATTTTGATAGTTGCAAAGGATTTACAAGAGAATGTGGGGAAGAAGACTGTTTGTTTTTTTTCTCAAAAAATCTTTAGTGTGGATAATGTTAGTTAGACATGAGAGTAATGTCTTACGCAAGAGGTGTTTTTCCGTGCAACGAAAATTCATTATCTGAAGTAAATGTTGTTGAATAGATGAGTTTAAATAAGTTTGTAAATCATAAAATTCGTAAGGGGCAATTAGCATTAATAGCCACATCGAAAATGCGAATTTATTCATATGCACGCGAAACGTGTCATATTTTATGGCATTAATTAGCCATGGAGCCGAAAAACGTTGAACGTTTGTTTCAGCGTAAATAAGACGACAAAGGCGTTGCAATAGGTTCCAGATGGGACTGAATAAGTGTTTTATGGAGCTAATAGCATTGCCTTTTAATGTTAAACTTATTTTTTGCAAAGCTAATGATGATACATGATACATGATAAATACATGATACAATGATATACATGTTTTTAAAATTTAACTTCGTCAAGTGCATCACGTTGAAGACAACAAGCCTTAGTCATACAATCATACATTGTTGGGCTCTCTCTTGTGTAACTCACTGCAAACAAATGTATGATTGTTTTGATAATGACGATCGATACGATGTGACGTAAATAAGAATTTACTGAGCCTTGGGTCCAAGGGTGAATTTTGATTAAGTAAACGAAACGAAAGCTGGAGGGAATTTTAGCAAAGCGCTAAAAACCTCTTCTAAGTATGATTAAGGAGGATTATAATCATAAAACAACGTCAGAACATATAGTGGCAAAGTCTCAATTTGCTCTCTCTCTCTCTCTCTCTCTCTCTCTCTCTCTCTCTCTCGAAGCATTCACGATCGAATGGCAACTGGGCTACGAGTGTAATTATAAGTTCTTACGCGAGGGAGATCTTTTCAGTCTTTCAGTAGTATATCCAACCGCCAGCACACGACCGTCCGAACAAGTGAGCGCAAAACGAATCAAACAAGACAACGAAGCACGAATACAGCATAAACAAACAGTTGAGAAAACCTATATAAATACAGTCATATATGTACATATACATGGGTATATATAGATACATTTTTGCATAGAGTAAAATTCAAGCATATAACGAATACAAGATACATATCAAAACGAATAGCCAAAGAGTCAACGATCGGGCGCTTTATTGAGTTTAATTGCGGCAAAAATAATTTATAATTGAAATATGTTGTGAGACGGCATTATTAAAGATTGAACAACTTATCCGATACAGCAGAAAGAACCTTAAAGTAAGGGGTTCAAGTGCAAAGAACGTACCCATAGCCAATCAAGGTAAGCTTGATTAGTTAATGCAGTGTGATGTGTAAGACTAAATAGTTCCCAAGCGTATAGCTCATTTACATTAATTGCATTAGTTGGCCTTATGCTGTGCTGATTATATTGACTTCACCTTTTTTTTTCGCTTTCAAAGTATGCCACAATATTTCCACATTAAAGCCAAGAGCTGCAGTTAATACGTGATTGTATTGCAAGCGCACGATTTTTGCTGATTTGCATATTCAACATTATTTTTACAACTTTTTTTTATTGTATCTTATTTATTAAGCTTTTCGCTAACGATGCGTAATAATATACATAGAACAGCATGTTGGCCATATGGAATCATGTTTAAGTTTCAGAAACAAAAGATAAAAGTCTATGAATTTTTTCTTAAATTTAGTTAGATTACTGGCAACCAGTTAAAAAAGAATAAAGAACCAGTTGAGCTTAATATGTTTATTTTAATAGTCAAATTGGATGAAATTAAATGCAAAAAGTTCTTGATTTCTCATAAAATCAACAATGGAATGGTTGCCTAATACTGGTTTTTCCCAGAGGGATATTTATATATATTATATTATTTATATATTTACATTTAAATCCTCGACTGACGTCAAATAAAATATGAATCGTCACTTTTAAAAAATGGCTGACGTAACCATCTCTCCCACAGACTTATTTTATAGTTATTTGTTGACGTATGAATCTTGAGGTTGCCCGCCAAATTTTTGTCTACTCTAAAATAGCTTTGAAACTGGAGCGTAAGGCGCACTTTTCGATTCAACAAATCAAAAATGCACATACTATGAATGTTATTATCGATAAAACCCGTAGAAACTGGTGTCGCCAGCTAAACTTGTTTCGCGTCAGGCAATGTGCGAATCTGGACCAGTCCCAGAGCCCAGGGGCCAGACAGACAGATTCACCATTTAACAACAGATAACAGTCAGCCTACAGCTTCACGTCGCTCCGTTTCAATCCGATCGCACGTGAAAATATGCATTATCTAAGTTTGAATATATATGTATGTACGTATGTATGTATGTACCTAGAGATGTTTGAACGTGCAGAGTACATGGGCTCGAATGCATGTTATGGCTCTCCACTTGTTGGCTTCTCTTTCTGTGCTGCTCTCCCTCTCTCTTCTCATACTTTTTCGCTCTGCCTCTCTCTTTACTGTTGCTCTCACGACCTTGTTGACGCTCAAATAATTGCCAGCCTGCCTGCACCCAAGTAGCTTGGCACTCCCCCCTCACACTCCCATAAGTGGAGCTGATATGAGGTACGGCAAATGTTTGACTGCGGCGGCACTCTATTCGCGTTGGTTGGTCGCGAGTTCGAGCGACTGCGACTAATGAGCAAAAGCGGCTTTTGTTTACCTTTAGCTTGTGTTGGTACCACTCCACGATGCCCTTGCTGCCCCCCGACGACAACCAGTGTAAACCGGTTGTTGCTAATTTGGCAAAACGCAAACACACAAACAAAAAGAGGAGAAAACAAAAAATGAGCATTGTATGAACAGTTTTTTTGTTGTCTTGTCGGAGGGCACACTCATACAGGCACACATACGCACGTGTGTGTGTGTGTGTAGCCACAAACATATCGAAATATGCTCATACTTGGAGTAACTCATACAACAATAACCTCAAACGAAACGTGTCTCCAGTTCTTCATCCACTTGGTGTCTTCGCTCAGTGGCTCAGTCACATTTAGTGTTCGACTGCATGCAGTATTGTGAGTTGAATATACATAAATATATCTCAAAGATACATTCTGTAGGGAAGGAATTTTATAAATGTTCTGCACGTGTTTGTAAATCGAAATTATTTAATATACATATGTAAATTCGGGAGTTATAGTTCGTATACATTCAAGATTCAATTGACAGACTTCTAATTATGTTAAGCTGAATTATCAAGTATCTACAATATATGTTTATATTTGTGAGCGTATATTTTGCTTTGTGCCTATTTCAAGTTCAATCTATTCTATATTATTCTGAAAATGTACCTGTATATTGCCTGTTTTTCTGTGCTGTTTACGTTTGTCTTCTTTGTTTACTTTTAATTAAGCGTTTTTCATTTTTTATACCCTTGCAGAGGGTATTATAATTTTGTCGTGAAATGTGTAACGCATAGAAGGAGACATCTCCGACCCCATAAAGTATATATATTCTTGATCAGCATCAACAGTAGAGTCGATATACCCATGTCCGTCTGTCCGTCTGTCCGGCTGTCTGTTTCTATGCGAACTAGTCTCTCAGTTTTAAAGCTATCTTAATGAAACTTTGCAGAAGTCCCTTTTTCTGCTGCACGCAGCACATATGTCATGGATCTGACTGCTATATCATATAGCTGCCATAGGAACGATCGGTTGAAAATTAAGATTTTGTATGAAAAAACATTTTGTTTTTCAAGATATCTTGACCAAACTCGGCATTTCAATATTTCACTATGCTCCCTTCATTTTTGCCAAATCGTATTTACATCGGACTATTATACCATATATCTGCCATAGGAACGATCGGTCGAAAACTAGGTTTTTGATTAAAAGCCTTTTTTATTTATCAAGACACCTTTGTCAAACTCGGCATTAACCATTTTCTCGGCATTAAAAGGTTGCAAGGGTATTTGATCTTCGGCGTGCCGAAGATAGTCTTTCTTCCTCGTTTTGTTAATTTTTACTTTTGAAAAGTTTGTGATGTTTACCAGTCGTTTCTTGTTGTTAAAGTATTTCAAAGAAAATTATTTTCTACACTGACGCATTTTCTTTGTGTTTTTTGTGTTTTGTGTTTAACGTTCGCATAAGGAATGTCATGGAATTGGGTTTTTTACCAATTATTCATCATATAACTATGAGACATCCAGTGCAAACAGAAAATGATTAACATAAAGGGGCGCGCCTGCCAATGAACGCAAACTCTAATGAATGAGTTAGGCTTATGCTGCTGATACATTACTATTTAATTGCATATGTTAAATTGTTGGAAAACAAACATGAAGCATGTGCGAACTATCTATTAAGTTTCACATTAATTTGCCAGCAAACCACAGAAACGTGTCATATGAGGTAGTGTAGGAGGTGCCATTCGAAGCTAGTTAGCAAGAACAGAAACACACCCCCTAATAAAGTACATTTGAGCGGGATTAAATCTTTAAATAGACAAATTCCATTTGAATTATGGGAAATAACTTTAAAAGCCACCGATGATAATTCATCATTGGAAAATTCAATGACGTTGTCAAAGTTGTCTTAATCAATAATGAAGTGAATAATGATTATAATGAGAAAGTAAACTGATGGTAAACGCAATTCGTTACTATTTTGATCCAATTAACGGATTGGCTTACAAATTTAGTAGCATATAATAAAATAAACACAAGAATTAAAAAATAGTTGTATATGCTCAGAGATTGCTTCTAATGAATAATATTAAATTGGTCATTGAATAATGATAAAAATTAATAATGATTACAATGGTCAAGCAACTAATATTAAACAAAATTCTTAACTATTTCGATCAAATTGAGGTTAAATAAAAACAAGATTAAAAAATATGCAGAAGTTATTAGAAGTAGAACTTTTATGCTTCTGCTTCTACTGTTGAGTAGCTGGTAAAACCAGTCCGGTCTAGCACTAGCATTATTATTATCGATGAGCTACTTCTTCCATTGCTCATTGTTGAACATGTGCTGATGATGTCATGAACAGTCGATTGCACTTTAAACAAGTGCATCTAAACAAATTCCTTTAATTAAAATCGCAATTGCTCTGCATGCCAGGTGACCGAATCGCTAAAATTCCAATCGATGTGGAAGTAGCTGTGAACATTTTTTTCTATCCCACCAAATGGCAAAACTAATTGCCGTCTACTTTTGTGCACACGCGTCTGTTTTTCACAAATTGTGTGCAATTAAGCTGTGTATCTGGGCGTCTACAATAAGTACATGAATAATAAAAGGCTGGCAGGGGTTAGAGGCGATAAAAAGGCACCCCAAATGAGCTATAAAGAGGTATTAAAAGGAATGATCACGCAACTGTAACAAATATACAACATCCGATATCCATTTGCCAAAGTCTAAGCTTTAGTTTGCATGGTTTCAGGCTATCTTTCGGCTTAATTGGGATCGCAGCTTTGGTCACGGCCAATGCACAAAGAAACGGAAATTACCATCGCCAACATGAGATCATAAGACATGAGGTAATGCTGGGCAAATAGTCGAGAGGCTTAACTTAAGTGAGAAAGAAGCGGGAACTAAATCGTTCTGGAATGACAAAGTCCTCACTTTTCGATTTACTAAAACCCAATTTGGCATAAGCTATCATGTTGCTTATTTATCTTTTTAATAAGTCTTCTTTCTGAGCGCAATATGCGCAATATGTTGCCGAGAACTTTATCCCCCACTCCCCGAGGAGCCTTTAGTATGCGAGGAGGAGCCCGGGCCATTGGCCATTAATCAGGAAACTAAATAAGCGTACGAATGTGACGACGCCTCACAAATCCTAGTCGCACGTGCTATATTCCCCTTTGATATTTGTTCGTCTGGCAAAATGTTTGCTCAGCGCGTTTTAATTAGTTCGAGCTAAAGCCCTTTGTTTCACTAATTGACCGCATTTTGGTAACATTGACAGTCGACAGTCGCCTCCTCAATGTAGGCGGGGCTGAAGGCTGGAGGCGTGTCACAGTTTGGCACGTGTTTGATTTATTGAATTCGTGCGCCGTGCCCATGCATTGAGATTGGGTTAAATCGACGGTGACGTTGACAAAATGCAAACTGCAGTCGTGACCCGCAGCATTTATGGATTTATGGGTTGATGATTTATTACAGATCAGGTACTCGTGGGAGGTAACCGTATGCCTCCGTAATAAATGTGCGAAAATTTGTAGAATGAAGGTGACAATATCGCGGATTAGTCATATTAAATGCCCCAACCGACAGCTTAACGAATGAAACCCAACTGATTAAATAGGGCGTGGGATTCTAGAAAGAAAAAAAATGCCCAAGGTGTGTAAATATTTATGGAAGTATATATTGAGTGTGAAACGAGAACAGCTCAAGGGTTTTTCAAAAAAGGGCTTTTATTTGATTTAGACTAAGTTAGGTTAAGTTAGTGGGATAACTAGTTATTTATTAACTTGTTGGCCCCTAAGTCAAAACGTGCTGCATAATATTTTAGAGAACTTGGCTGAAATCTTGAAACTTTTCTCTTGGATATCTAGCATCATACTTATATGTATGTATGTATAAAGCTTTAACCCAACCGTCAAGCCTATAGATTTATCCCATGGGACGTATGCGCAACATGCATATTCTTAATTCAATCGCTGCGCTGAATATTATAAATGTTTTGCAAGTCTTAATAAACTATGTGCATTGCAGAAGTAACATTAAATTCAATGGATGCATCTATTAACGTATAAACTTAAACCCGTCAAGCCTCCCGATTTATAACTATTTAAACCAATATACTATGGGGCGTATGCGCAACATGCATATTCTTAATTCAATCGCTGCGCTAAAGATGATCTTTTTTGTGCAACTCTTAAGAAACTTTGTAATACAGAAGTTGCATTAAATTCAATGGAGTGCGGGCTTCTGAAAAATTAATGTGCACTCTGGAGCAATGCTTTAGCGCCTCTTAATATTTGATGGAAGTGTCTTTGAATGGGGACACTCGGGGGACACTCGGGGGACACTCTGCATGCGGTGCTTGCCAGAATGTGGTTAGTTCGGCATTTTCATTAAAACTTTAAGTCGCTTTCGTCGCTTCGTCATTTCATGCTAACGTTTTGTGCATTATTTAAGCAACAAACAAAAACAAGCGACAGAAGTTGACAGTCGTGGAAATAAATGAGTGCCAGGCCACAAAAGCAAACAAAGGGAAACAGAACCCACAGGCACTTGTTAGAGCCACAGCTGAGCCCGGGCAGCTACAGTGGAGTCCCAAAATGAGAGATCTGCGTGGGAGCCAGGGCTGATGTCCCAATTTCAACTCTTGAAAAAGTAACAAAAAGGCAAGTGGGCTACGCACTTTGACAGAGAGGCAGCAGGTGACATGCTTGATGTGGCAATAACCACATCGATAGACAGACAATAATTACAAAGGCAACAAGAACTCTTTGCTAATAACATATTGGCGAGGACAACAACAACAATAAGAGCTTCGACAACCAGCTGTCAAGTTGTGCAAACCAAACAACCAGAAAATACGCACACAGAGCAGAGAACGCTTTCAGCCAGCGAGACAAATTGACAGACAATTTAGCTGTCAATTGTGCGTCGCTCGGCGGCTTTCCACAGCCCCAGTCCCGGCCCCATCCCCAATCCCAACCCCAATCCCAGCCACAGGATATAGCATGGCATTAATTTGGCTCGTGCTGCGTGCAAATGCAAAGCAGCACAGAAAATGAAAATGGCCATTTGATGGCCGTTAAGCTGCTCAGACAAGCCAAAAAGCACAAAGCGAACAAAAAGAAGGACCTCAGCTGGCCATCTTCCAGGGCTGGGGAAAGGACCTCAGCTGGGCTGTAAGTGGACAGCCGCGTTTGTTTGCCCTTGGCGTCAACATGTCTATTAGGCCAATTGGGAGTGTCTTATATATACTACATCAAATCTTTGGCGTCGCAGGGTCCGTGTTAAGCGGACAGATTGCTTGGCTAATCCACATCGCAAGCTATACAAACTAATAAATATTATGTGGCCCATGTCTCTGTACCTTAAAATCTGAGAACTTGTTTACTTTTACTTTTGCTACATATTTCAGAGTGTGCATCTAATTTGCCAACTCGAGTCTGGCTTTTGGCCTTTTTTTGGCAACTTTGGCAATTAGAACTGCAGATCTGGCCAAGTGGCATTTGTGGCAACCTCTGTCCTGTCGCAAAGTACGCCCTTGTTTGGGCGAGCAACTTTGGCAGCCACTTGCAACAGCAACAGCTGCAGCTGCCACTTGCCACTTGCCACTTGCCACTTGTTATTGCATTTGTTGCTGCTTGTTTTACTGTTGTCCCCACTTTGTAGTTTCATGTGCTCTTTCATTTTATTTGAATGTACCCAAAAACTCTTCCTGTTGCACCTATTTTTATCACAAGTACGCTATCAACGAAGGCATGATAACAATAATTGTAGAGCCACAAATGTGAGAGTCAGCCGAAACAAGCTGAGTATGATAGATTCTTCCCTCTAGAGATGCATTCATTTTATATGCCAGCAGATTGATACTCAAAGTCGCAGCAGATACATTATTATTATTCACTATTCAGACAGTCCACAGTAGTTTGCTTTTGTATTGTTTTACGTTTGGCCCATTTTACGAGCACAAAATAAAGTTTTTCTGTGTGTGTGTTCGTTTTTAAAAATCATTCTCAACAATAATAAGAAAAGTTGGCAGTGTTTGGCCCGCGGACGAACCTCCCAGCCAGATCCGCAAAGCCCAAGCAACAAGAGAGAACAAACAGCACTGAAAACAAAAAAGGCAGCGTGCATAATTTATGCACAAAAGCGACCAGGCCGAAACTGGAATGCTCTGTCAGAACAATATTTAGAGCTCATGATGTGTCTTTTGGCCTCCAAAACTCTTCTGGGCGTTGCGAACGTTTTGGTAAATTGTATCTATCCCAACGTTTGGAAGCGTATACTGTGTATACATTTATAAAAAAGAAATCGCAAAACCTGCAATACAAAGAAACTCATAGGAAAAACTGACAGCATCTGGCCGCATTCCAAGGCAATGGGTGTCATCGTTCATGTTGCGCATACGCACCATTGAACAAACAAATCGCAATAATGCGGCCACATTCGCAGCCATGCGGGCCAAAAGCACATTAAAACAAAAACCGTGCTGATTTTGGCAATTATTGGACATCACGAAAAAAAACTCTTAATTATATGTACGCCAGGCAGCAAAGCGCAAAATTGGCACAGAGTATTCGCTTAGCTATCAGAAACACATTTAACACTATGACTACCAAAGTAGTTTCAAAGTTGTAATAATATCTGTTAAATTTACTTTATGATAATTCATCAATTGATTATTAAATAAATTTAGTTGTCAAGAGATAGGTTAGAGAATAATTTTTCAAAACTTTTTCCTCTCTTATGAGCTGAGGTGTCAAAAGACACCTGTTGGCTGAAATAGGTATACACAAACCCTTGCTAGAAATAGTATCAAATGGCATTTGCATTCTGTTGCACCCAGTGCAACTTGTGCTACGTGAGAGTATGACATGTCGACACCTTGACACATGAATGGAACGGAACAAACGAAGGATAATGCTCAACTCAGCAGTTGCTGCTTCTATAGCCTGGCATTGTAAGCCACTTAATATGGAAACGGTTTTCAAATTCATGTCACGCCCGTTTTGGCCAACACTGACACTGACAGCACCTGTGTGTACCTGTAAACAAATGAGCTTAGTCCAGGAATCACAGTATTTAAAATTGCATTTTGTTGCCAGGCTTTCACTAGGTATTGCGCGCTTTTAAATAAAGACTATATATTTACTTTACCTCTCTGCATCTTTGTTTAGACTCTTCTGTTTGCTTTTAAGCCACTTTTGCTGTTCTTCTTGGTTTCCTAGAAAATGTCCATATTCCAGTCGTCAGCTGCTGTCTTTGCTGCGATCGACATTTCCGCTGACTAAATTGACTTGAGCACCGAGCAGCGTGTCACTTAAAGGCCGCCTGATTCGCAATTACTGTCCCGGTCGCCAAGAGGCGACTACCACGTCCGACTCACAGCCAGTCGACTGGTCATTCGGAAGAGCTCTGGCACTCTGCTTTGAGGTGCTAGAGCCAGGCTCATGCAAGCAGTTTAATTTGCGCCCAGGTGGCCTGGCAGTTGGCTTGGACACGCTTCACTGACTCGGCCCTTAGCCTTTTTGTGAGGCATATGACGAGCTTGCCAGCCAAATGGCTGTATTATGAGGAAACGGCTGACGGGATTAGTCGGCCAGTTGCATGCCACAGAGGGGCCTGCAGCAGTATATTGTTTGTTTGTTGCTTTGTTCAAAAGTTTATCGCCTGCTTATAAAATACAATTTAGCCCGAAGGTTAGTCGCCAGGTCGGTCCATTGCTCAGCGGATGGCTACCCCTATTTGGCCATCCAATTGAGTGCTCCTCACTTTGCTAGATAAACAATTACTTAAGTGGCAAATGTACGTCATTTATGTTATTAGACCCTCGTGTGCTCTGTATATAAATCATGCTCGATTATTAATTTGAAAGTCCTTGCATTCAATTTAACCAGTAAATTGTGCTGTGCAGATCATAATAATAATTTAATATACATAAAGTGATAAGCAGTTTGTCTGCTTAATTTGAGTAGTTTACCTAAAAATATCCCTGGAATTTTGCATTGTTTAACATTGAAATTCCCAATCCTTAAATTCGATTACATTCAAAAAAATTAGATTATAATTTAAAGTATATCATGTTATTTATAAATAATTCAATTGTTGAAACAAAATAATAAACTAAAATCGGAAAAAAACAAAAATTTGCATTGCAATTAAGCTTAATTCTGTGCGCAAATTAAAAATTAATGTCTATTCCATTTGCTTTTGGTAACATGTAAAATCGAAATTGCAAATTTGCAATAATGATGAAATTGTGTTTTTAATTATTCAGCTGGCTTGAATTTATAACACACTAAATTTAATACTTAACATTTTTTGTTTAATTTATTTTCGTGTTAATACTCCACTTCAATCAAAAATTGCCAGCCTTTGCCTAACGCTCCATCATTTTTGGCATTATTTCGCTTTATGTATGCACACCTGCAAGCACCTGCGCACTCCTATGTAAATAACCCAATTTGCCTGAAAATATCTCGCGGATTTTGTGGCCAACATATTTGAAATGAAAACGTATTGTTTGGTTTCGGCTTGAAATGAGTGTATTTTACGGCAAAATGATGGTTGAACGTGTAAACAATTGAAAATTAAATATTTTACTGCACTTTGCTAATGTTTTAATTGCAATAGACAAATATTCCAAATACCCCAAAAACACATTTCTGTTAAATTATTATTATTGGATGCTTTACTCAAATTTTTCAGCCGTTTTATTTGGCTGCATATTTATGCCATCATACATCATTTTATTCCCAAGTCTCTCTAATCTATATAGCAATTTGTAAGGCTTGCCTTTCTATCTGCCAGCTCCATTTGCGCTCAATTAATGTTGCCTAAAGCTCACATAACAGCAATAGATTCACGCCTTGAAATTAAATGCTTTATTAAACTAATTGGCTGTCGTCCTTGCTTGTCCTGCAGTCAACTTCCCAGCTGAGACAGCTTTATTTTATGCCTAGTACTCAAACAGCAGGACCAAGTAAGAATGCTCTAGTCGGGAGTGCTCGACTATGGAATACCCTGAACCATCTCCTTCCATGAAAGATATCTCATCTGTATATACTTTTCTAGAAGCTATATGTCAAGTTTGGTGGCTCTAGCTCTTGATTTTTACTAAAATTGCTCGAAAGACAGGATTTCGATATTGATTTTTATTGATTACTTGGAAACGGACAAGCTATCGAATATCGAATACAGCTAAAACTTCAGTGTATAGCTCTTAAAGGTTCTGAGGTTCATCTATACGGATAGACGGACAGACAGACGTACATGGCTATATCGACTCGGCTATTGATTCTGATCAAGACTATATATATACTTTTTGGGGACGGAGATGCTTCCCTTCTGCCTGTTACATACATTTGCACAAATGCGTTATACCCTTTTTACCCGCTTTTTATGGATTCAGGGTATAAAAGCAAAGCGAAATTGGCTAATGTTTGTTTTGTTATTGGATTTTCGGTTGATTCTAAGAAAAAGTAATTTTTCTTATGCCAAAAATAAATGTTCAAAGTTTAATTAATTTTTTGGCAATAAACCAACAAAAATTTCCCTCAGTGTTTTAATACGAAGCAATGTTTGCATTTAACCATGCACGTCAGCAATATTTTTCAAGCTGATAACAATAATGGAATATCTATAAAATATGACTCAACTCTCTTACTCTCACTCAAAGTTCTAGAATCTGCCAAAAGTAACAATTCTCTTAGTCACCGTCTTAGTCTTCACATTGATGAAAGTCGCTTGAAATAAACATTTTCTTCATAAAAAGTATAAAATATAGTCTGTTTAAATTCAATGTTATTGCAAAGATGTTATGAGTGTACAGATGGCGTAATCGACGTAAGGAACTGCTTATTGTACGTCTAGCCGGGTTATCAGGTCTTTGCAGACCTATCTCTGCATAGCTCTGAATCCATTAAAATTACTCATCTAGGAGTATTGTTTACCGTCTACTGTTTGCTTATATGAATAACTGGGGTACGCGATCGTGAGAAACATGAAATTCTAGAGAAACGTCAATGGAAAAGCGACTATTTGCGAGAAGGGGTGGCATTCATTGAGCAGATATCTACTTATGTCAGCTGTTGGGATCTCATTAAATTCAATTGCTTTCGGCTAAAAAGCGCAGTATCGATTTGGTCAGCGAAGCGAAACGACCTAATATTCAAACATATCGGAAGCACATTTGAAGGGAAATCGAAGTGCACATTCAAAGTGGTTGAACATTATAAATATGTAATATAAATGTTATTGAACGTTGGAAAATAAGTTTAGAGCTTTGGTTATTGTGTGTTGCGGCTGTGTGTTTCTTTTCGAAACAAAGTTTTAAACTGGAAAAGAGTCCAGGCACTTTGGTTATGCCGGTTACTGGCGAAGTGCCGCAATAATTCCGAGCATTAGAAAAACAAAACAGATGTCAGAGAAAAGTAATCCAAAAGTTAACCGCAAGGCACAACATGCACCCAAGTGCGAAGGCGAAGAAGAAAAATTG
This sequence comes from Drosophila kanekoi, assembly GCA_037075305.1. Taxonomy (NCBI): domain Eukaryota; kingdom Metazoa; phylum Arthropoda; class Insecta; order Diptera; family Drosophilidae; genus Drosophila; species Drosophila kanekoi. The sequence goes on along the minus strand of JBAMCE010000575.1, from coordinate 446,035 downwards.
CACCAAACTTGATGTCTAATTTAAAACAAACTCCGAGCCTGGCCAAAAGCCAAGGCAGAACCGCAATAAAATTTACACTTTCCAAAAGTTTGCAAGGGTTGGGCCAACTAATTGAGATTGAGTTGGCCAATAAAACTTGACACTGAGCTGTGCGCCAACTAATGATGAATCCCTGCTCTCTGCTCTCCATTGTAGACCTCGCACCACAAACAGGAACAACAAACTTGAGGATATGAACAAAACGAGACCGTCAAAAGCCGGCCTTCCGGTGCGTTTGGTGACTCTTCTGCTTTTTGTCGCCCTAGCTGCGAGTCGGCCCCCGACAGAAAATGAGGGTGACATTGCATCTTTGCCGCCGGATGCTGACAACGTTGAGGTAAGCGGAGGTTTCGAGACATGATTTATCCTTTACTTCAATTCGCATCCTTGCTGCAGTTTCATCATGTAAAAGTCGTGGACGGTGTTATGCACGAGGATCATCCGGTGGTAATGTACAAAGAGGACTTTGTCAACGAGGACTATGGTTAGAAACGCTGCCGTTTCTATGAAAACATTTCTTAATTTTCACATACTCACACACAGATCCCACTAAAAACGAGACCAAAGTGCACCATCGAAAATTGTTCAAGGGTCCGCAACGTATTCGACATCATCACTTAAGATCACCCGCAAAATCGGTGGCAGTGGAGGAAAAGATAGTGTTTGATGTGTTGCCCGAGACGCCACTTATATTGGCTGATGATGACTCTGTTTCCGACAAGTACGAGGTCGCCCAGCTTGTGCAGCCTTTGAAGCAGGAATCCGTGCAGAAGTATCCCAAGAAGTACCACAGTCGCCACCGTCGCCAGGCCGACAATCCGTATGTGCGTAAGTCATATAAGAGCGAATACTATGGCAAAGCACCAGCACCCTACTATTTGCCCATTCAACCTCAATATCACTATCAACGGTAAGAAATCTTTGGGGTAATATACCATGAGGAATCTTACAAGTCTGCATATTGTATCATTGCAGGATTCCAGTTGTTGGCAAGAAACCAAAGTATCAAGGAAAACTTCCTTTCTGGCAGACCCAAAAACCTTCCCTCAAGCCAATGCGCATTGACAACCGTGATGATTTTGGCGAAGATAATGAAAATAGCCTGTTTCACAATTCGAACCCAGACGATGCGGACTTCTCGATTTTCGATCAGCCCAGGCCAGATGATAAAGTTACCGGAGGAGGCAGCAACGGCAACAATTGGCAATCACCTCCAGTGCAAGGTTAGACCAATTCTTTTGCCCAAATATCAAGCTATAACACAAGTTATCTTCACAGAATCAGAGCCTGCGCCAGTTTGGGGATCAAGTCAAGGCCGACGTCCAACTAGTGGCCCAGGTAAGCTATCATAGATATCGAGCCGTTGCCATATATCATACTTATTGGTTAATTTACGATGCATCATCCCAGTGTACATAACAGAGTATCTTTGCTTCCTAACAAAACGAGATAGGTCGTCCATAATTTCCATCGCTTTCTGCATTTGCTTTCTTCTATCTCATACTCTTTGCTGACCAGTTCACATTCTTGTTACGTCACAGCGCGGAGACCCGACACACAGTTTCCATCGTGGCCTCCAACAACCAACAGACCAGAAGTTTGGTTACCACCATCAACCCGGCGACCGGCGCCACAGCGACCGGTGACCAGCTCACCCACAGGCAGGGTGTCCAACTGTGTGTGGGCAATTGTCAACTGCTGTTCGCAGGGCAGCAATACGATTCGATACAGCTGCTTTGAGGAATTCGGTTGCCACGGCGCATTCTGGGGCGTTAATCCCTGTGCGGACAACATTCGCGACAGTGCGATAGCCACTTTAACAAGATCGTCCAAATAGGCAGTCTGCGCCTGGACCATTAATCTAACAAAAGTATTGGAGTTTTTTGAATGGCTGTGTGCCCATGTCAATGTATTCTTAATAGCTATACAGGAAATCATTTTAATTTATTTTAAGATAGGTCTTAACTCGAAAATAAAGTATCCCCTGATCACCATAAAATACGTAACCTAATGGACTCATTTTCAGAATGTTCCCAGACATAATGTGTGTTACATACTGTGAAATCAACGAATATTTTGCGGTGTGGTATTTCCGAACTATTTCTATCTTTCTGTTGCTAATTAACTAAATTAACTTAATTTAACAAGTACTCAATAATTGGTTATATCATTTTAAATCGCGAAGCTTAAGTTAATTTGTAATTGCCCAATGCATGTTTGGCCTAATTACAATTGGAGCAGCTTAAACACTTATCTCTTAATTAACCATCTACTATAGCATCCTTCAATTCTCATTCAATTCTAACTGCCAGACAGCGTTGCCTGGTCAACACCCCTGCTTTCCTGCTGGCCCCTCACCTAACTAACGCTCAGGGACTGCATAAAAACCTACCCCTACCAGGTGTGGTCCCTAAATAGAGCGTGAATGCAGCATAGCTTAGAGTTTTTGTTGTCATTGTTATTAACTGCATGATGAACATTACCTGAGAGCTGCACCCTGTGGTCAGTAGAGTGTAAATTAATTAAATTTTTATTGGTTAGCTAATCGCTCACATGCATGCATGCTCTCACACGTTCACGCCACGAAAGTTAACATGTCGGCGCCTTTTAATTGCAGGGAATGTTCAGTCGCCCTCAGTCCAGACGGCATCCTCCTGGGCAAGTCCGCCCAGGCCAAGGCCACGGCCCGTCTTTCGTCAAGGTGACCACAATAAGTATAACTGACTCGAATGCCATGTTAACCAATTCAATTGATACTCTACAGATTCCGTGATGTACCCATCGGAACCCAGCTACCAGTCAGGCACCGCCTGCCATCGTGCCGCGCAGCTGTGCTGTCGTCTCATGAATCTGGGCTCAGTCTATGATTGTTTTCATCGCCAGAAATGCGAGCGAAGCCTCGCGGAAATAGTCTCATCGTGCTCCTAGTGCTCCCTTACTTCTTGCGTAAATTAAGTAATGCAGTTAAATCTGCATCTGTTTCCCGATTACGCCTAATCCAATTTGAATGAATGCCGCATCTGTATGGAACAATAGGAATCTAGTCGACACTGCCCACCAACTACTCGCTACTCAGATGGTGCATAGGGACTTGCTTTGCATTTTCATTGAAGATTATACACGCTTAAAAGTACTCTAGCTTAGCATATTTGTACATTTGTATTTATATATTTTGGAAACTTTAAACCAAGATTATTAAATTCCCTTCGCCGGTAATAAATATATATCAAATATATAAAACTGTTTGTCCTGACTGACTGACTTTCAGACCGACTGACTGACTGATTGGGGATCAACGCTCAGCCCTAAGTGTAAAAGCTAGGAAGCTGATATTTTCACTGTAGTTATCTTATGTGGTTGAAATTTATTTCCAAAGAAATGTTTGATTTGCGTCAAACTTATTTTCAAAGCTCTACATAAAAATCTTAATGAAAACGCGTTTGAGCAATTTAGAAAATTCCATCCGCAACTGTGGAAAACTTTTTAACTTTTTGGTTTACTACCTGTTCTAAACTCATCTTCAAAGATCTTTATCAGAACCTATTGGACACTCTTTCCCAAAGTTATATGTACATTTGCATGTGTTTTTATACACCTCGTTCTCATCCCTATAAGCTAATACTTATACTTATTCGCAAATAGCCGGCGGTAACAAATCTCAGTTGATTTAATTTGCCAGCCTAATGTCACTTGCACTGATATTTACAGACCTCCATGCGAGTCGAGTCCGTAAGGCGATTATGTTGTGGGTATTGTAATACCACGCCCACAGTTGCTGACATTGTGTGTTTGGCTTAATTGATTTGTGTTTTGCCGTACAACAAGTTTGTTTGCTCTTTCGAAAAAAGGCTGTACTCACCGCTGCCGCTGTCGTAGGATCGGGAGGTGGAGCCACTCGTATTGGAACGTTTAATCTCGCGCCGACCCATGCTGTCTCTGTCTGTGGTCTGCTGCGGTTCCTGTTGCTGTTGCTGATGGGATGAGTGTGCGGGCGAGTTGCTGGCAACGTGGCACGTGGCAAGAAGTGCGCAAGCCGTTGAGGCAGCCGCTTTGGACACCGCAGAACTGTAGCTGGAACTGGGTGCAGCTGCTGTTGGGCTGCTGGGCTGACAGTGGAGCGACGGGGTGGAGGCGGTGGCGGGATAGCTGCGCCTGGTGGTGGTTGGTGGGAACTCAAAGTAGTTGACCTGCTGCCGATTGCCAAGCAAATTGATGGCCGGTTTCGTGGCCAAGCTGTTGCCCGTGTCCGCGTGGCTGGAGCTACTACTGCGCCTGTGCTGCTGCGGATGCTGTAGCTGATGCTGCTGCTGATGCTGGTGATGATGATGATGCTGGTGCGTATGATGCCTTTGGAGCTGGTTGCTGATGGCGCTGCTGCAGCTGCTGCCGGCTGTTTGAATCTGATGTGGCGTGGGCGGCGGCGGGGGACAAGCGTTGTTGATGCTGCTGCTGCTGGAGAAGGACGATTTTCGCAGTGATGATGGCCTTAACCCCTTGACAGGGTACAATGGGTACTATCGCCCGGCAACGCGTACCCAATCGCGGTGGTCTCGGTCGCTATTGTACCAAATGCCTGCAAGAAAAGAAAAGGACAGACAAACGTTAATCGTCATTGTCGTAATCATCGTAATCCTTATTGTTATCGCCGAGCATCGCCCAGCGATAAGAAACAGCGCCAGATTGAAGGGAAAGTGCTCTTAAAGCGGACTCGGCGCGTGTGTCCAGCATGACAACGCACATTGCGTATACGCCCCGCGTTAATGTTGTGCGGCAGCATCGTAAAAGGCAGACCGCGTGGCCATTAACCAAGCCAAACCATTTGGGACAGTCTCTGACATTATCGACAGTCAGTGCCAATTTTACTAAATATTTGGCACATGAAATCATTTTGCGCTAATAAAATTACACGGCCCACTGGGCGGATCATTGATTTGCCGTAAAATGCCAACCACAAACTGACCACTCACCACAAATCCATCCCTTTAACAATTTTCGCTTAATGGGCATGTCATGTGGAGCTTAGTATGCATTGGGTAAGCTGAGATAGTTAAATATGCTCAGCAAACTTCATAAATTTCAAGTATTAGTAAAAGTTTGTTATTAAAATTTAATCATATGGCGCCGAGTGTAACTCGATGTGGTTGGTAATTTAATCAATGACGCAGGACAGCAGAGGCTTTTGAAGTCGCCAAGGTGGCCAAGCCAGAATTGAGAAGAGCTTTATTTGCCTCGGAGTCCCACTTGAGGAGCCGTCAAGCTGCAGCTGCTTACTTCAGCTGACATCTTATCTTTATGGGGCAGAGAAATGCTTTTAGTGACAAGAAAAATCAAGCAGAGGCATGCCACGCAATAGGAAAGCAGCTGAAGCAGCGGCAACGGAAGTGGAAATAGAAATCAATAATAATGGCATTTTATTAGAGCTGGATGCTTCTCCAGCCTCCAGTACTCAACAGGTTGCACTTGCAATATGAGATTCAGGTCAGAATGGGACGGGACACGGACTCGATTAACTGTCAGAATCAAATCAGTTCCTGTTGCTGTCAAGTGCAGCGAGTATTGAGTAGTTGACTAGTTTTTCCTGCTATTTAATTATGTTGTGTAACCGCACTAAAAAGCAAATGAGATTCCGAGAAACCGAGACAAATGGCAGAAGATGAAGTGGAAGTGGGAAGTGGGAGCCACAATCTTGACATGCTCAAGGCGAGCTGGCAACCGGTAAATACAATTCCATTTAAATGTCATGAAATGCCTTCTAATAAAGCAAATGCTGGCTGTCTACCTAATAGCCCGAGGGAGAGTCCTACACACAGTGTCCTGTCCCACAGATATTGTGGTATTCACGTACAGCTTCCGTTTTCATTTGTCGATGCGAAGCAACAAGCTGATTTGCTCATTTGCTCGGTCAATATGGGAATATAGGAAGGTATACACTTGTAAAGCTGGCCTGAGCTCAGCAGCAGAATATCAAGGTTGAATGGTCTAATTCCCATGTACAAGAAACATAAAGACAGAGAGAGAGAGAGGGAGGGCAAAACTCAGTCTTCCACATGTTGCCTCTAATCGGTTCGGATTTGAATTTCCATAATATGAGACCAGATAGCAGAGTGAGAGACAAGGCACAAACGAGAGGAAGCAAAGGATACAAAAACGAAAAAAAAAAACAAGTAAGAATGCTCTAGTCGGGAGTGCTAGAGAGTCGACTAGGGAATACTCTGAACCATCTTCTTCCTTGAAAGATACCTTCATCTGTATATACGATTAATTGAACACAGGGCAAGCTTTCGAATATCGGAAACAAACTTGATCTGCGCATCTCTCTTATAGGTTCTAAGATGCTTGCGTTCACAAGTACGGACGGACGGACAAACGGAAAGACAGACCGACATAGCTAGATCGACTCGGCTGTTGATGCTGATCAAGAATATATATACTTTATGGGGTCGGAGATGCTACCTTCTGCCTGTTACATACATTTGCACAGGGTACATTATACCCATTTTGGCCATTTTCATTGGGTTCAGGGTATAAAAAGCACACGATGTCAAACTCAGTGAAGCTCATGGCTCAGTTTGCCAGCCCAACCAGCCAGGGCAGATCAGGCAGCCCGGGCCGGATTAAGGCATCAAATTGTTAGCTAATGCCTTTGCCTACATAGATCAAAGCATGCCACAAACCTGGCATATGTATGTGTGTTGTCCCTAAGACTCCGACATCGTCGGTTATTCATGGCTAGGGGGGTCGGCTCGAGTTTTGGCGCCGACAACGTTTTTTAATCAATTCCTCAAGTCAGTCTATCAATAATGCCAAATGGAAGACAGGCAAAATGAATAATGTCTTGGCATCGCTTTTGTTATTGTTGTTATTGTTGCCGGATAACTGCTGAGCAAGTGGAAAATACGAGTTTCCTTTCGCCTTCCTCATTTCATTTTTCTATTTTTCCATTTGCCAGTTTCCATTTGCCATTTTTCTCTTCCGTTTCCTTTAAAGCCGCAGTTATGGCATTTGCCATATGCCCCGGTCACAGAATGAGCATGTCAATTCTTTCATCACCTGATTTCAACTGCAGCTACTCTCATTTTAAAGGAATCGCCTAAGCTTTGTTTTGCATTAAATTTGATAGCTGCGCGTTCTTAGATCCTAGATGGAATTTAATTTGTTTTAATACGCGCCAACGCAGGCAGGTGAGTGCAGGTGTGCCCTGCCTGTTTTGGATTTGGTATTTGCTGCGCTTGCGGCATGCTCTTCAAAATACTTTTGTTATAAAATTTGAGTACCTGCCACATTCCAGCCACAACTCCAGCCCCTCCCTATCCCTTGTCAATCGTGTGCCCAGCCCAAAACTTCGCTTTGGCATAGTTGATGTTGCCCATGGCTTGACGCTGTCATAGTTAAGCCAATGTAAACTTTTTTAATTTGCCATAATAATAAAAATTCCGTTTGTCGCTCCACACAAAATAATTCAACAAGTTTTATGCAAAAAGCCGCTTTCAAATATTTGTGGTTCCAGTTTGTGTTTTATGGCAACTCACACATGGCCAGACCCAACGATGTGGATCGGGTTGGGAGTGGGTGGTGGGAGTTGGGAGTTGGGGTAAGCTCGCCAGCTTAAGAGCCATTTGATTTATGAACTCAAAGTGCATGTAGAAGTGGTTTAATCCCGCAGCTCCACTCAGCTCAGCAAGACGCTGGCATTTCGAGTACCTGTTTAAATTTACAAGCACTTCAATTTGCCATAAAATATGTGCAGCAACTCGGCACTGCAAAATGTTGATAAGAAAATTCAATTTGGTCGCAAACCTGAATTTATTAATAGTTTCCTTGTGGAATATTTAAATATTTAAAGTATTTAAGTGACAGCTGCTAATCGCTTATCTGGAAAAAGATGTGAATTAAGAAAAATGTCAGACTTTCTCGGACTATTCCTCAATGGAATATTCCCCCATTTCAAAGGATATCGACCAAAGCTATCGATTCGACTTTAAGCATAATGTGGCCATCTAAGGATTAAATAGTAAAAGCCCATAATGCCTTGTATCTCCCGAACATCTGAAGTTCACAATCAGCCAACGAGCTTCGCTTTAGGATTAAACGCCGGGAGGCGTCACCAGCAGAAGCATCAACGAGGGCACACAAAGGACGCCGGAGGCATGTGGCAGATCCTTTAAAGTTAATGCCGCTGTCGTTTGCCGAAAATCGATTGCCACACGGGACACGACAACGAGAAGGTAGCAAAAGGGCAGGGGGGAGGGATATTGGGCGAGCAACATGTGGCTAGTGAGAAGCTGGGCGGGACGAGTTTCAAATAAAAACTCAGAGGAAATGACGGCGTTTGGCGATGCTTTTTTTGTGAGTGCTGCACATTTTCAGCAGAAGCATTTTAATTGTCGCCAGGGCAGCTTGATTGACAGAGAACTGCTCGAATTCGTTAAAAAATTGTTTGGATAAACGCCTGCACACCTGAACAGGTAGGTAGTCTACATGTTGGGCAACTCGATTGCCCACGGCTTAAATAAGCGAAGTTGCACGTCCTTTGCCACAAGCAGTTGCAGACGTGCGTGTGAGCTTCCGGCGCAGCCATTATGAACAGCTTGTTTACTCAAGCCTCATGTGCAAATAACCACACCGGATCCCAAACGAACTGGAAACCATCAAGAGGCCCTAGTCGGGAGTTTCTGACTAGGGGATATCCAGAACATCTGGGATCCTTACGTTTACATACGGGCAGACGGACGGACAAGCGGATAGACAGACGGACATGGCTAGATCGGTTGTTGAGATACTGATCAAGAATATATATACTTTATCGGGAACATACATTAACACAAAAACATCATAACCTTTTTACCCAATTATTGTTTTCAATGGGTATAAAAAGCAACTGGCCTGAGGTACAGGCAGAAGTGAGACCTGAACCCACAAACAGTGGTCGCCTGAAATGTTGTTGTTTTAATTAAAATTTAATGAAATTAAGCAAAATATTTTTATTGCCCAGTTGCGAGTGGACCTGTTAAATATGAAATGTGAAACTTTGTTAAAATTCGTTTATGTAAATGACACGACGCTCGAGAGCTCGGTATTTTAGTTGAATACAGTTTTAAAAATTCTAGAAAAAAAAAGACTCCGGAAAACTGCGGGCGCAGAGGCAAACGAATGCTCTCAACTGTAAGTAATTCACGTTTATTAAAATACCATGGAAAAATATCAACCTTCGCCGGCAGCAGCAGCCAGTTGTGCGACGGTGTGGCACAGGGGCATGCGGCACTGTGGCACGCGGCACTGTGGCAACACTTATAGCTTTAGATTAACTGGCAGCTTGGGCAAATTCAAAGCTTAGTTGGCAAACAGTTGCGCTCCTTTGTCTTCCCCCTGGCATTACGTCCTGCAAACAGGTTAATTGAATTTACCGAATGTGTTGAATACGAGGCGCAGCGAAGCGGGGCGGTGCACGCTAGCGAGGGCAGTTTAGGACGCATGCAGCTCGGACTGCCTGCAGTTAGGCGATTACCAGCTGAGGGCTCCCCTCCAATTTTCTCTTTCTTTTCCTGCACCATTAAGCGCTTTCTTCTGCCAGCTATTTGCATACAATAGGATCTCACTGTTGGGCTGTTAAACACTTTCCATTTCATGCCTGATTTCAGCAAAAAAGTGAGTTGCAGCTACCTGAATTATTCTACGGCCAACCCGCTGTTCCTCTTGTGTGTGTGTGTGTGTGTGTCAGTTTGTGTGTGTGCGATGTAAAGTTAATTATTCTACGAAATAGGTTCAACACTCGGTACACGTAACGAGGCGGCAATGTACAAACTTTTATCGCCATTGCTCTGCAATTTGGCGGCCATCTCGCCTGTGTGTAACTTCATTACCACAGCGCAGCACTTGCGCTGGACCCTTTCCCTCATAAAATATGATGTGCTCTCAACCCCCCTCTCAGTCTGCCCCTCTGTATAGCTTTTGGATGAACAGCTTTGAAAATTTGCACGTCATACGCACACACAGTTTTTACGAGCAGCGAGGGGCTGCAGAGCAGGGGGATGGTAACCCTTTTTTCTCTGTTTTTATGGTCCCAACCCCCCCTGTACACACATACATATGTGTGCGACTCGAAACTTTGACGTGTTTTCAACAGTTTCTACGTGACTTTTCACTGAGCGCTGCACTTGGCACTTCAGATGTTGCCTTTGATTCTGAGTTGCTGGAAGCAGCCTCGAGTCCCAACTGTTGCTCAACAGTTGGCCGCACATATCCATGACACGGCACTCCTATTAATTACAAGCTAGCCATGGAACGGACACGGACGCAGCGTCATTCGGGTTTGGTTTGAGCATACCAATTGGAGGGGGGCAATCGGTTGGCATAGCTTACAGGTTGGACTGCATTTATAATTGCTTCTGCATAACCCATCGAAACGAGCTGGCAATCTGCCCGGCAGCACAGTTTTGATTGCAATTTTTGGCCTTAAAAAGGTACTTCTCCCACATTCAGAAATCCAACCGCAATGGCACAGCGACCACCACCTAGCATGAGAGGGAGCAACGAGTTGATGGAGAACCCAATTAAATTTTTCATTTTCTGGTCATAAATCACATCTAACAAATGCCGCAGAAAACATTTCCACACAAAATTGGCGAAAAATTGCCAAAGTACAAATAAATGCTCAAAAAACAAGGCAATGCTTTTTTTCCGGAAATTTCTATTCCCAAAACATGTGAAACAATGGAATCGTAAATGAAAATGGGGCTAATTGGACGTTGAAGAGCCGGTTGAAAGCGAAAGGGTTCAGCCCAGACGCCATTTGATGCACTCCATTTGTGTGCATCCGCGTCCATGTGCATGGATAATTATTAGTAACTAATTGTGGCCAGAAAATTGCTGAAAGTGGCTGCAATAAAAAGGCAAAAATTAGAGCTCCATTAGAACAGCAGTTGAAGATTGTCGGCAAGATATGTGAGCTCCATTTAATATGCCCAAATGGATTCACAAACATTAATACACACACACAAACACACAAAACACACACACACACACTCGAAATTGTACATAAATGCGGGATATTCGATTCAGCGAGATGTTTTCTCAGCCTGGAATCCATATCACCTCCTTGAGAACTATTAAGCTTGAGGGACCTCCTCCTCCTCCTTGGAACTATTAAGCTTGAGGAACACCCATGCTAAGTATATTGTGTGTTATGGAAAGTGTTTATATATAGTATATACAAACTTGTTGATGGCTGCAGTTTTCGAGTTTTTCTTACCCTTCGCCTTCCTTTGCATTCCCACACACACACACACACACACACAGCATCTACAGACCATATTTATCCTTCCTGCTTTCTTTTCTTTACAAGGCTTGCAATTTTATTCGAGTGATAACAAAATGTGGAAGTGTGGAAAACCATTTTTTATTTTCAATTTTCCTTGTCGATGACATGACAAAGTGCCCTCAACAATGGGGTGTGGCATTTCTCTGTTCAAATATTGCCCGCGCGACGACTGTCTTGCCAATAAGTAAGGGAAGGAATACAAAAAAAGAGGAAACTTAGGAATCCTCTGGTAGGATATGCATACCGATAAAAGGATATCGTTGTCAATGTTGTAAGCTGGGCCAGCCGGAGGGAACAACAAATGCGATTGTCGAAGGACGAACACAACTTTAATAGCAGGAGGACTAGGAAGTCCTTCTCCAAGCAGACCCATCCCACTAAATGGTGAACCATACTCCAGCCCAAAGCTGGCTATCGACACCTTTCGATTTGGCCGTCTGTTTGCACAGTTACATTACCTGGGCGCCTTTTTTGCCCGGTTCGTCTGCCTTCTGCCCTTAGCCCGAGCGAAACTTGCTAAAATATTGATGAAATTAAGGTTTAAATTGTTAATTAAACACGGAGGCAACGCTTTTGGCTTTCGGCGTGCAGACTCTGTTTCCTCTCCTCTCCCCTTCCCGCCCCTCTTCGCTCTCCCCTGGTACATTGGTACTTTCTGATGTCCTTCGTCCATCGTGCTGGTTTGTTTTGCCATTAAGGCTTGTAAGTATTCATTAACATAAGCCGCAGTTGTTGTTCTTGTTGTCTGCATTGAATATCTGTGCGGCATGGTCCTCGCCTCTCGGCCAGGACTTTCTCAATGCGAGCCACATTTAAATCAATTTTAATAAAAAAAATCAAGCAAATTTTGTGAAATTGCCCCATTAAATATATTGTGCATAGAGTCACAAGAAACTGGTCCATAAAAGCACAGAGCCAAGTTGAGCAAGAAAGCGGGGCCAGGCAGAGAAGTATATGGCATAAGCCCGAATATAAAAGATAAATTAAAAAATAATATCAAGAAAAACAACGAGAGTGACAAGGATGTGGACGACAACGAGGCGAATTACGCATAAAAAGCCGCAATTGAGTTTTTGGACCGAACTCCGAGCCAGAGACCGAGACGGAAAGAATACAATTTTCCATGCAATATATGCGTAAATCTCAACAAATTTCATTTGCCTGCCTGCCTTCCCCCGTTGGGGGCGTGGCCGCCGTCAATAGCAGCGACAACAACGACAACAACAACAACAACAAGGCGAAAATATACACAGAGCCAAAAAGTCATACACGAAAACGACTGTCAAATAAAAGCGAGTGGAAGCAGAAAACGATATGCTCGACTTGAATATACCCTCTGTAATGCCACGACTATTGATGATACATCTAATTAGCTGAGTTATCTTATGGCTACTATATACTATATATACATATATCGAGGTATTAGATTGGATTTCGAAATTCTGAACTGAAATAATTATATTCATTTTTAATATATGTAGGTACATGTATTTAGAGCATCACATATACCACTTGCACTCTATTAAAGTGAGTATATGAAAATACGGCAAAAGCAAAAGTGAAAAAGCACAAAATGTCGGGAGCAGGCCTCATAAAAATGTACACAGACTGTTGGGCGTGAGGGGGTGATGGAGTGTGGGGGGATGGAAGATTTTTAAAGCGCTTGCACTGTTCCATTAGCTCAACAGTAATACTTTGGTTCGGGGCCTCACATGCTCTTTTCGCTTATGGAAATCAATGCACGCTTATCCAAAGCACACTCTTCTCACTCTTAAAGCGACTTAAGCAGTCCGTTGATTTACTCGTCGCTTGTGTCTTAAGCCTCGCAAATCCTGCTGCGGATGCTTGCGAGGAAATAAGTTATAATTGCAAAAGCGCCCGCGCCTTGATGTCACTTTTTATCACTTGGCGATAGGCAAAGACAAAGACAAAAACAAAAAACAAAAAATAAATAAAACCAAGGAAAGAAAGAAAAAAAAGGCAGACAGATTTGTTTAGCAGCTCCGTAAGGAGCATATAAATCCTGTTGTGGTCCTTACTTGCGCCACAAACTCTCGATTTTTTTTAAAATGGGCATAGTTCAATCGAGAAGCGCAATGATTATCAGAAACGAACACCTTTTACCCACCTGCCGCTCGATCGTCACAGCTCTTCTTCTCTCTGAGCTAGGCATGCAGTTCTTTTGGGTTTACTTTTGGTTTTGCTTTTGGTTTCTATTTTGTGTTTTCTTCTGGGTTTTCTTGTGGTTTTTCTTTTGGTTTTCCTTTGGTTTTTCTTTTAGTTTTTTTTCTACATACGTGCCAAGTTGTTGTAACATGAATTATTGCTGTTTCTCTCCAAAAATTGTACTTGTTGGTTGCTGACCAACTTTGTTAACAGTTTTTCTGGGGTGTTAAAGAACTTTTTGGTCTTTTTTTAGTTTGGACAATTTCTGTATTTCCAACTGTCTGTCTGTCGCTCCGTCTGTCTGTCTGGATTTTGCAGGATTGTGCACTTGTCAGATGTCGACAGACAAGCAAAAACTCGAAAAAAGCAAAACACTTACGCTGAAAAGTAAATATAAAGGACATTAAGTGGCGTTTAACAGGACACAATATGTACGGTATTGAGGGGAATCAAGATCAACAACAACAAAAGCAGCAAATGGGTCTAAGTGCAAACAAGGGAGAATGGAGAGGGGAGAAGAGGGGAGCGTGTAAATGAGCAGAGCAATCCCCACATTTATTAGCATAATAAGCACATGGAGGCAGGCATCGACAATGACAATCGCAAGAGGAGCAACAGCCATGCTGTCCTCCGCATAGAGAAGTCTGAAAAAGAGAAGTTCCTAAATTTGGTAACTTACTTATCATTTTATGCCGCGTGGCCGTGCGTAAATCCTTCCGCAAGGATTTCTGCTTCGCGCTCTAATTATGCCCAAGCACAATGGATAACTGTTGCTCTTGCTGGGCGGATTCTTCCTGTTCAGAGTACACACACACTCACACACTCGCACAGTCACTGAGTTTTGATTAGGGGGACTGATCGTCTGCCGCACAGAGCCACCTTCAGTTGCAGCAGCCTTCAGGTATGCGTGAGCAGGTATTTTGCTCAGGTGTACAAGCTTTTATCGCAGACACAAAAACGCGCTTAAGACCGAGCTGACATAATCGGACAACTGTGCAAGTTGGAGGAGGCTCTGGAGTTGTGCTCAGCCCCTTTGCTGGCTGCTGCGACTGCTATTAAAATTTCGGTCGTAAGTGCGTTTTGCCGCGTGCAATGTGCCACCAGGACGAGAACTGTCAACGAACTGTGCGTGCCGAGCAGCTGGAATTTCAACAGGCGCGACTGTCATATCGACTGTTATATATAGAACAATTGCAGCCAGCGACTCGCAAGCACAGTGGGCAACATTTCATTGCCGACGCACACGGCGTATGCGCAATTTACCAGCGAGCGAGGGAGAGAGCGGGAGAGAGGGAGTTGGAGAGAGAGAGCGTAAACGATTTGCTACGCAGCAGCAGCGACTGAAAGGGGGAGAGAGGGCGAGAGAGCAAAGGCGAGAGAGAGCGTAAGCGATTTGTTACGCAGCAAGCAGCGCAACAATTTGTTGAAGAGCGACGAGGCAGACGCTTTAACTTGTTATACGACGTTGGGCAGGCGGACGTCGTCGACGTCGTCGTCCTGTCCGACGCAAGACCGGAAGCAAAAAGTCAGCGCGATAAGCAACGGCAGCTGCTGGGACCAGGCGAGCTTCTAGCGCCCTTTTATTGCCAATTCGAAGGAAAAAAAACACGAAGACGAAGACGCAGCTCACCTTGGCCGAGCCTTGACAATTGTGCAGCAACAGGAGACGCCACAGCCAAGGCGCAGCACAAATTGTTGCTGTTGTTGTTGTTGTTGTTGTTGTTGTTGGTGTTGTTGCCGTGCCCCGCATTAGCATAATGGCATAGAATGGCGCTGAGTGGAAATTGAGTTTGGCAGCCTGCAACTTTGTTTTTAGCATTTGTTGTTGCTTCTTTGTTGCCCTGGCAACTGCGTTCCAAATGTGTTTTCTTCTGGGGCAGCAACTCCTGATCACCTCCTGGGCAACTGTTGCTCAATAAGCAATTTCGAGTGTCGAGTCCCCAGTTTTAATACCCTGGTCCAGTATTCATAAATATGCATGAGCCGCAGAGGGTTTCAATTAAATTTACTCAAACTGCGGCCGCCTCCGCTTGTTATTGTTGTTTTCTGGTTATTTGCCAGACTCGCAGCTTTGTGGCTCTCGCCTGGCTGAGGTCAAGAATTTGCATCCGAAAAATTTCCGAAGAATTTATTTGGGTTTTGCATTTATGATGAGCAGCAGCAATAATAAAAACGCAAATTAAGGCCAAAGCCAGCTGGCCAGGACGAAAGTGTTAAAGCACCAAATGATTTCAAAGGCGAACGCAGACTTCCGTCTTGACACGGGCTGCGACTCGGACTTGGCCATAAGTCGACGCAGATCCGGCTCAAATTGCTGCACGCGCAGGCACACACACACACACACACACTCACACACACAAACTTGACTTGACATGACTTGTCCACGGGCAAACATGAGCAAAAAAAAACATGAGACGTGCGCTGCCTGCAAAGGACGTTGATTACGCAACAGGGATGACTGACTGACTGTCTTATTCCTGGTCTGCCTGCTGCTGCCACTGCCACGCCTCCATTGAATTATTCCCATTTTATACACCCCCCACAGATGAACTGTCTTTGGCAAGCTGGCTGCTTGGCTGGGTTATTGAACCACAACACCTGTTGATTTGGCTCATCAGTTATTACATTTAATAATGCCCACAAACAAAGACATTTTATGGCTCTTCAAGCAGCAGCACAATGTCCCGTCTTAGCCAGATGCTATAACAATGTCAAAAGAAATAATTGCACAACATTAAAGCTCCAGATGGTTAGCTTACATAAGTATTGCGGACTCTATCAAAACTAATCGCTAGGATTATAAAAATTAAAGTTAATATAGACTTTAGTTTAGAAGTACTCTGCAGAAAAACGGGCAAATAAACGTATTCAAATTTAAAAGAAAAAGATATAACAACAACAATCACAGTTAGCATCTAAAACTGTGCAATGAGCTTTCTGTATCAGTTGCTCTCAAAGTGGCATTCAATTTCAAAAGCGCCCTCTATGTGTGATAGTTAGGTTAACAATGTTACAAGGCATTTTGTGAGAAGCGCTCTTACGCTGCCAGCCAACAGATGGCGCTACGAAAAAATAGGAAATTGTTAAGTTTTTAGTATAAACAAATTGTCTGTGATTTTGGCCAAAATATATACTCTGCCAAAGCTGTCATTTTTAAATCATGAATTTCTACGTTTGTTGTTGTTTTTTATTATCATCTTTATCTATATATATATATATATATGTGTGTGTTTATATATATTTTGTAATTGTTTTAAATATTATGAACTACATTTGAATTGTACAATCTAATTAATAATTAACATTTAGCCCATAATAGTACACAAATATGCGCATAGGTATAGTTAGGTATAATATATTTATTGTTTATATTTTGTTTTCTTTACGTTTATTTGCCTAGCAACATTTACATTTACTTAGATTAATATTTTATGAATTACATTCAATTTGTTTGTGTTGTTTTTGATTAACTTGTATGATTACTATCTATAAACAAACGTAAATAGCCCAGTTCAGTTTTCAATTGGTTTAACGACCTTTCACAAAAAGAAAATCTCGTTAGCCACATGTGGGCCCGTGGGCCGAGCTATTTGCATACACAGAGTAGTACCAGAGAATATTACGTATTCCATTGCGAATCCTAAGCATATAATATACATATGATTTAATGGCTTCGTTTAAAGCATTCTAAGAAAATGTACAGTTACAATTACACGTATGTATGTATGTGGACAAATATTTTCAATTAAATACATTGGGCATAAATTATTACATAATTGTGCTAATTGGTTTTTTAAGTTTTCATCATCTTATTTTTTCCTTTTTCCTTTCTTTTACTTGTCGCTCTTCCAGTTGAATATCTGCATCTTTTTAACATTTGGAACATTTATCTTTTTGTATATATTTTTGTATGTGTACGTTTTACGTTTTACGCTTTGTTATTTGTGGTTCACTTTACGCTAAGGGTATTAAAATTAATATGTACATAAAATGACTTACTAACTAGCAAATATTTGCAAGGGTTGTTATTATTGTTGTTTTTGTTGTTGTTGTTGTTGAATGCAACTGAAATTTCTTTCAAAGAAATTTCATTGAAATTTTTAATATTTTGTTTTTTGCTTTGCGTTCGTTTGTTAATTTGTTATATTTTCCATGCACAGAGAATTCTACTAATTATAAGCGCTAAACATTGTATATATTATTTATTTCTATGCAGTTAAGTTTACGCGTTTCTATATGCTATACGTATGTATGTGTGTATTTATGTGTGTGTATATTTTAAATTAGAAGCGACCAGATAAATCCTGCAATGAGATTAAGTAAAATCAAGTTCTTATAAGTTTTGTAATAGAAATATAAATGGACTCTTACTGAGCCCATCAACACATCAACACACATCAGAATACCCTGAACTCATTAAAAGTGGGTAAAAAGGGTATTATGTATTTGTGCAAATGTATATAACAGGGAGAAGGTAGCATCTCCGACCCCAGAAAGCATATATATTCTTGATCAGCATCAACAGCCGAGTCGATCTAGTCATGTCCGTGTCTGTCTTTCCGTCTCTCCGTATGTATGAACGCAAGGATCTCAGAACCTATAAGAGCTAGGGACTTGAAACGTCAGCTGTATGTCCTCCTAGTAGCTTGGCCCCGTTTACAAGTAATCGATAGAGCCATCAAACTTGGCATGTAGCTTTTAGAATAGTATATATATCTGCATTTGGTGTTGGAAGAAGGGAGTTCAGGGCATCCCCTAGTGTGGAGCTCCCGACTAGAACCTCTAAATTGTTTTCCACTAGGCAGTCCGCCAAATTCCCATCAACACTTCATAAAGCGATAATCAGCAGCTTCTGCAAACTGGCCAGTGGGAGAGTCCTTCCCCCCTGCTCCAGAAGGGGGGCTAATTTATTCATTTAGGCACTTGACACTTGGCGTCAAAATATTCATAAGCGATAAGCAAATGTGAGAGATGGGCTCAGCTTGGCAATTTTTATGCAAATGTGCGACTGCGAGTCGGCGGGAAAGCAAAAAAGAAGACGAAAATGGAAAACTACAAAAAGCTGGCTCAAATTGTGCCATAAAAACGACAGCCCAAGCATTTAAAACGAGAAACTGGCTATAACAATAAATTCTTCGCACAAATTGTTGTTGCCAGCATAAAAATCAAAACTCAACGCTTATCAGCCGTTTTATTAGTTTCGGCTTAAAAAAAAAGAAGAAGATATATAAATATGTATATTTATATATTTGTGTATGTTGATCACGCGCAATTTTTATGGCCAGCAATTGAATTTTATGCGCGAACTTTGACACGGCCAAAAATCATAGCATACTTATGGGCGCCGTCAAATAAGTTTATTGCCGCCCTTGAGGGCGCGCATTCATTCTGCCCGCTTGACTGCCTACACGCTGATTAGTTGCCACGCCCCCGGCCGTATTTGCACTCAGCACACACGGCAGCTGAATTCCTTTGCTGTTTGCCAGCGCCTCGGCTAAGTCCTGCAGGCCGTGCAGTTTATTACAAGCGTGTCGCTTGTTTGCTTTATTACTTTTTGCACACACACCGTGCGCGTGTGTGTGTGTGTGTGTAAGTTGGTATACATGAGGGTGTTCATGTCTGTCACGTCATTATCCTTTGTCCGTGCAACAAGTGTTTCAATCCCGGCGCTTTGTTTGCCGTGTGTATCATGGGAATGTATACGTGTGCGTGTGTGTGAGTGTGGGATACAGGCACACAAATCCTTGCGGGTCTTAAGCAGCTTTTGCCGACCCACTCTCTTTCCCCGCCAGCTGCCTGATGCTCGTCCTTACACACATGTACTTTGCCCTTTTCCTGCCACTTGGCAATTGTTTTCCGACACTTGCTTCAAGGCGTCTCCTGCCAGCTCTGGGACCCGGAACGACCTCCATGCCAGTTGAGTTAAGTGTGTGTAAATGTGGTTTGTGGCAGATCCCCGCACTCCTGCGTCCTGCGAGCTGTGTCCTTTGCCATTCGAGCTTCCTGTCGCCAGCTTAAATGCTGCTTTTCAATTGCTGACAATTTGTATCATCATTATAAATTCTGCGCTGGCAAATTGATTCCGCTGGCTTGTCAGTCCGTCCGTCAGTTAGTCCGTCCGTCTGTCACCTTGACTTACGGATAATCCGATTTTCACTGGGCGAACAGTTGCACAATTAGCTGTCCGTACTGACAACGAATTAGGTGCTGCTCTCCTGGGCTTTGCCTGGGCTAACTCAATTTACGCCGCAACTCGAGCAAATCCCCGGACATTTATTAATGATGCGCGACCATTAAAATTTAATCAAATGTGCCCAAAAAATAGAATAAGCGAAAAAATAGCAAAGTGGTCGGCAAAACTTCTTGACTTCTTCTTGAATTATTTAGCGAGTTGCGGGCAAGTTGCAACACCTACAGAAATGGAACCCAGCCCCCAATCCAAACGGAAAAAACTTTTGGTTTCCCCCTGCCTAGGAATAGGAATAGGCCAGGACAACGTCGCCAATGTCAACCTCAATCTAAGGCAACAGAAATCGCGCATTTTGGTTTTCTCGCTTTTTTCTTTTTACATTCTTTTCTTTTTTTTTCTTTCCACTAATAAATTGGCCCAAAATGCTTTTGTGTTTCACGCGCGCTTTCACCGGGGCAACAGCAGCTCACCCCCTCCCTTCCCCCTCTCCCACTTCTCTGCCGTGCCACGGAGCAGCAGCTGCAGCCGTAATTTGTGCGACTTTATTATGTGTCAAGTGAGTCAATCTGCGGACGATGATGACACGACGGGAACGTGAAGAAATTGTGATTTTCCGGAGCGGGGACCTTCAGCTCACATCTTAGCCGTTTATTGACATGTGTCGCGCTCGAGAGCGGCTTATTAGACAAACGTGTGTGTGTCTTTATGTGTGTGTGTGTGTGTCCTTCTTTTTTTATGCCTTGAACGCATTAAAAATGGGTAAAAACGGTATAATGTGTTTGTGCAAATGTATGTAAAAGGCAGAAGTTTTCAGGATTGGTTCAGGGTATCCCCCAGTCGAGCACGCCCGACTAAAGCATTCTTACTTGTTTATTCTATTAAATATGCTGGCAGCGAACAAGTCGCAACTTTAAAGCATGCCACACGCGTTTGCCGCATTTGCATAATATATACAAAAAAAAATTGTTAAATATAAAAAACGAAATTTCTAAATTCCAGCTATGAGAAATACTTTGGTAAGTAGATCTGTCAGTTGGCCGGAATTATGAAGAAAAAAAAGTGTAAGATGGATAAATGGAAAAATGGAAATCCGCCTTCGAATGTTGGCTGCAATTCAAATTATTCACTCAAATGAAGCGGCGGCAGCCAAACACAAAAGTTTGCACTTGGCATAAATTTCCACCCCCTTCCCCTAACCCTCCCCCACTCCCTCGTCTGAGGTGGCACGCTGCTTGCCCCATGACAAAGACGATTTGATTTCATTTTATTAGCACATCACACGATTGGCGCCAGAACTTGACAAAGTTTCAACTTTGTTCTGGCGCTGGCTACTCCTCCTCTCTATTCCCCCCTCCACCTTCCACCGTCTCTATCCCACCTCTTCCCCCTTGGCAACTTGGTCTTGGACATTTTTTCTGGTCGCTTTGCTGTTTTCTAATTGTTGGCTTACAAAACTTAATGTGGAATTCAATTTGTGCGTACTGCACCAGGCGGAGGATTGGGCGGAGACGGAGGCGGGGCATTTGAAAAACTTTTTCCTGGCACTTCATTGGGTTTTTTGTCGCCCCGCTGTCCACTGTCAGCCCCAAACAACCCCACCCCACCCCACGCAACAAACTTGAGTACAAAGCAAAAATGCACACTGACAGCTTAACTGACATTGAAAAAAGCCAGCAACAATGAAAGGCAGCAAAAGGTAGGACAAGCAGAAGCAACGACTATTCAATACCCTGTAATAGGAAAGTGAACAAAAGACTTGGCAGAAAGCAAACTGGATCTGAACTCCTTTTCTTGACGAACTTTGCTGAACTTTGTCCAAGCGAAGGGTTAAAGGCTGCACGCAAAATCTTACCCAACATTCTATAGGGAAAACCTGCAAAAAACTGGAGGTAATTTTTCAATATTAGCTGCACTTAACACGCTTGATTTGAGCGTGGGGCAAACAGGTAAATAGCCATAGGTTTTTTGGCCAAGGACAACAACAACAACAGGAGCAGCGGCAGCAATATTAGGGACATAAGTCACCCTAAGGACGTAATTAATTTTTCAGCATTTGCCATTACACACACACACACACACACACTGAGAAGGTACAGGTACATGTTGCCTTGACGAATTTGCGCCGCGGTCGCCAAAGGACTTGCAAAGGCAGCCCTCGGGCCGCTTGCCCAACCAAATTAGCGCGGCCATTACGTGGGCGAAATAGAAAGGAGAAGGGGGAATGTGGGAGAGAGGGGGGTTGGGGTGCATAAGGACACTTGAATGCCAGTGGCCAGGTCTTACATATTTTATGGGCCCCCAGTAAATGGACTTAATTTTCCGCAGCACGCGCCGCTTTAACGTTGAAAAATTGAAAAAATATCAAAATACTTTAAACTTGTGTCTTTTTTGCGCCTATTTTGGATTTCTTTTTTTGGGGGGCGGAGGCGCGGGCGGGGTGTGAGGCGCACTTGACATTGTATTATGATAATTGAACGCGTGTAATTGCCCTCAAGACGAGAAACCAGCAGTCGGCAGTCAAAAGCCAGCTCGGAAGAAGGCATCCTGCAAATGGAATCGCCATGAAAGATTCATAGAGTAGGCAGCTCGCGGGAAATGGCGACTGAACTAAGGCGATTTGTGTATATGTATATATATATAAATACTTAGAAACAGGACACGGCAAAAAAAGCAGAGTGAAAAGAAATTTGTGGAGCGTGGGTTAGATGTGGGGTTGGGGGTTGGAGCTGGAACCGTCTCTGCCCCTGTCTCTGCTCCATCTCTGGGCCCCGTCTTTGTCCCCGTTTCTGGTTCCATCCCTGGCCCCGACCTAGCCTCCACCATTTTACATATTCATAATGTATCGCTTTATGCGTTGTGATTTTACATTATTAACATAATTTATGCATAACTGTCACATTGAATGGCTTTTAGGCTTGATACTAATTGAAACCGAATCAGAACCGAGTGGGATCGGATCGGAGCACAATCTACTCACTTTGTAAACTGTTGTGGCTGCGATGGCTGCCATCCTCCTGCTAAATTAAAGTGTGTACACATTATATTGTCCTTAGATTAGGCCCAGCCAGGTCTTCCAACTCCATCCAGCTGAGGAACTACCTAATGCACCCAGGAGGGCGGCGAGGTGACCACGCTGGGCTGTGAGTACTGGACGCGGGCGTTCAGATTTGCAGTCGCCGTTTGTGTGGCCAATTCCAGGCTGTTGTTGCTATTGTTGTTGTTATTGTTATTGTTGCTTAACAGCAACTGTTGCTGCTGCTGCTGCTGTTGCTGCTGTTGTTGTTGCACCTGTTGCTGCTGCAATTGCAGCTGAGCCTGCAACTGATTGAGCTGAACACCTGCGCTGCTGCTGCTGCTGCTGCCGCTGCTTCCACTGTTTGTACTATTATTGGTTAAGATCACATTGTTGGTATTCGTGTTGACCGCCGCGAGCGGTATATTGATGTCCAGCAGGCCGTCGTATCGCATCTCCTGCTGCAGCAGCTGGAAGAACAAGCAGGCAGACAGGTTGGAAGGCCGATCTGTGTGATCTACGTGTTTGGCTTACCTCCTCGACGTTGCACTCGAGTCCGCCCTGAAAGTCCTCCAGATTAAATTCGTCAATTTGCTCGCTGTTGAGCGCCTCCAGGCATTGCCCTATCAAAGTAGAGGCGCAGTTATTATCTGTTCAAGCAGCGACAGACATAGACAATAGATAATAGATAATAGATAATAGAGCAATAGATAAGAGGGTAAGGAGATGCATAATAGAGACTCTCAAGACTTACCCTCCAGACCTGAGGACAGCTGCCTCTGCTGCTGTTGCTGCTGCTGCTGCTGCTGGTGCTGGACAAGGAGTGCAGCATTATCCGCGGAGCCATCGAGCAGGACATTGCTGTATGTGTTGAGGGAGTCGGACGAGGGCTCGCTATTGGGATACGCAGGCGACATTGTGGTGGTAACTGAGTTGGGCGACAGGCCCTGCCAAGAAAGAAGAAGAAACAACAGGCAATTTAAGGAGATTGATCTTTGAGGATCCTTGATGCTGGGCACACTCACATCTCGCACTGGAGCGCTGTGCAGGCAACCGCAGTTGAGCGAACGATGCAGCAGGCATTGCCCCTGCGCCTGCGGCTGTGGCTGCGGCTGCATTGTGGCATATCCTGGTCCGTTCAGGGAATAGCCCTGTGGCAGCTGCGGCTGCTGCGGCGGCTGATAAGGCGGCGGCGGCTGCGTGGGCAGGCCGGATGCGGCGCTGAACCTGCTCCAGCCGTACGATCGTTGGGTTGCAAATACACAGAAACAGACGTTGACTTTATAGAGCAGTTAAATATCGTATATAAATAATGATTGGAATGGGAATATATATACAGGTATCAAAGCATGCAAAGCTTGTAAAACGAACAATTAAAACAAGTAAGAATGCTCTAGTCGGGCGTGCACGACTAGGGGATACCCTGAACCATCTCCTTCCTTGAAAGATACCTCATCTGTATATACTATTCTAGAAGCAACATGTCAAGTTTGGTGGCTCTAGCTCTTATTATTTACCAAAATTGCTCAAAAAACAGGATTTCGATATCTATTTTTTATCGATTACTTGGAAACGGGGCAAGTTATCGAATATCGGAAACAAACTCGATCTGCACAGGCATAAGGAGAACCTACAGCTTCAAGTCCCTAGCTTTTATAGGATCTGAGATTCTTGCATTCATAAATAAGGACAGACAGACGGACGGACAGGCGGACGGACAGTCGGACAGACGACTCTGCTGTTGATGCTTCCTTCTGCCTGTTACATCCGTTTGTAATGCGTTCAGGGTATAAAAAGGCGACCCACACACACAGACACACACACGCAGACACACACACGCAGACACACACACGGACACGAAACACAACTGACCCTTGCTGCTGCAACATGTCGCTCTGGAGTTTCAGCTCTTCGGCCATGGAGCCGGCCAGCTGGTCAAGCTGTTGAGCCTGCGCCTGCGTCATTGTCGTGTTCTGATAGTCAACCGAGAAGCCCCAGTCGGGCTCGAGATCCAATGCCCGTATGGGACTCAGCCGGCCGCAGGAGCTGGCATTCGATGAGGCGCGCTGACGGAAATCGGGCGACAATTGAAAGCCGCCGCTGAACCGCAAAACGATAGATAAATGTAAAGAAAACAAGTAAACAATACAAAATTAAAAATGTAATAAAAATATAAAAAAAATATTCATAATAAACAAATCCAAAAATCATAAGCAGCTAACTCAAAGCACAGACTTTTGAGTACTCTACAGTTAAAAGCCAGCATTCAAAACTACTTATTTATATATTTATGATCTAAGCAAGGAAATTCTAAAAAATATTGCTAAATCTGCAAACTACGTAAGGATTAAGCACAGCATGCTCATAATTTATAATAAGGCCTATAATCATATAACTAGATTTTGTATAACCCGTAGCTATTGAGGAGTATAAGGGGTATTGGAGTTATTTTGGAAAAGAAGAAGCCATTTACGAATCGGAACTAGACAAGTCCGTCTGTCTATGCGTCCGTCTATAGTTAAAACTTAATAAAAACAGTTCTCGCCTTTCTATAATCTGGGTACAGGGAATAGATAAAGAATGGAGCCACTTCCGACTCTACTAGGGATATAAACGCAGCGTGGATGTAGTCAAGTACGTCTGTCTGTTCTTCCTTCCACATAATCAGAGTCTAAAAGAGCTATAGACTTCATATTTAAGACTTAAACGCAGTTCTCTTCGATGTAGCAAGGATTAATAAGCTTACAGGCATTTAACAGATTGCTTCGTTTCTATACCAGAACTCTCCTAGAACTTCTGGGTTGGACAATCAACTAATAAAAGCTATGCGAAATAGAAGCTCAATAAAATTTGTATTAGGATATCTCGAAAAATGGTGAATAAATACATAGAGAAATATCTAAAGGAATCTACTAAATTGCGATTTCTAATTGTAACTGAAACTAAGCTACTTTCTTTTTGGTTAAATCAATTGTAAATAGTTACCTGTGCAGCGGACTCTCTGGAAAGTGATCCAGCCCCTCGCTGACGCTGCTGCTCGGCGAGGGCGTGGCATCGTTGAGTCCGACTACGCCGCCCTGGCGCAGGGCCTCGACACGCTTCTTGGCCCGTCCGCGGCGCTTCTCGTAGCGCGATGTCTCCATGGAGGCGGCACGACGTCGCACCGATTTGCCGGGCTTGGCCTCCGGGTTGAGCATCCACCAGGAGGACTTGCCCGTGCCCTCGTTCTGCACGCGCATAAACCGATTGTGCAGCGACAGATTGTGCCGGATGGAGTTCTGTAAATGGGAACAGGAACAGGGGAAAACCCCAAACCAAAAACGTGGCAATTATTAACGAGGCTGAGCTGAGTTTTGTCTTTCTTTCTGTTTTTTTTTTTTGCGGAATTTGCAAATCCTAAGATTGCGGGTTAAGCAATTCCCTTCAAGTCGCGCCGATGTAACGATTTGTAAGCAATTGCGTTAACTTCCTTTGGGAGGGGAGGATAAGGTCTTGTGCTACGTTTCCTTTTCCCGGTTTGCCATTCAATTGTCTGACGACATTTTTATGGGTTTTAGAGAGCGCGCACACACACGCTCTCTAATTGGAAGTTGTCTTCACTTGGCTGTCGTTCTTAGAGCTCCTGGTTCTAGTTGTAGTCATCGTCTTTGCCTGTCGCTTAAGCTGTCAATTCATATTTTATAACAATAGTCATAAATATATCGTCATGCGCAACGTAATGACAGCAAATCGACGCGCAGACAAACGGAGACTAGAGTCCTCTGACAAGAGGTAAAAAAAAAGTAAGAATTCGCTAGTCGGGAGTCCACGACTAGGGGATACTCTGAACCATCTCCTTTCTTAAAAGATACCTCATCTGTATATACTATTCTAGAAGCTTCATGTCAAGTTTGGTGGCTCTAGCTCTTATTATATACCAAAATTGCTCAAAAAACAGAATTTCTATATCGATTTTTATCGATTACTTGGACAACGGGGCAAGTTATTGAATATCGGAAACAAACTCGATCTGCGTAGGCACTAGGCGGACCCACAGCTATATCTTCTAGCTCTTATAGCTTCGGCTATTGATGCTGTTCTAGAACATATATAACTTTAGGGGGTCGGAAATGCTACCTTCTGCTTGTTACATACATTTTCACAAATACAGTATACCCTTTTTAGCCATTTTCAATGCGTTCAGAGTATAAAAAGACCCGCACAACAATTACACAGCAAACACAAGCAAAAACAATCAAACACGTTTAGAGCGGATTTGTCATCGGTTACAATTTTGCGGGAATATATATATTCATATAGAAAAAAAGCTAAATGGAGCATTACAAGCTAAACTAACCGAAAAGCAAGGCAGCCGCAGATTCCCTCCTTTCCCAACTCCGAGCCAAATGCGATGCGTCGCGACTTCAGGCGGCAGATTGGCGCCATTTATCACCGTTGCCAGGACATGTGTGAGTGTGCGTGTGAGTGTGTGTGTGTGTGGGTGGAAGTACGCCTGACGACTAAACCTGTGCGCAGACAGCAGACGACAGGAGCAGGAACACCGCGAGGGTGCAGACCTTCTAATACATTTTTTTTTTTGCCAGTCAAAAACTTTTACTTGGCGTCAGTCGAGTCCTGTTGGCGTCTCCTGGCGTCGTCGTAATGACATTTCGGTTTTAGCCCATGCTCCCACGCACACACACACCCACACACACTCACCCACACACACCCCACTTTACCCCTTCTATTTACTGGCTCTTGCATAAAGTTATCATTTTTATTTAAATGTTTAAGTGCGTCCTTTGGCCCAAACCCAGCCGTAGTTAATGTCTGGCATTTGCAAAGATGCTTGGCAATAATTTAAACAGCGAAACGTTTTTATTATGCTAATACGCCTAGAGGAAATTATCTTACAATTCGCTGGACAGGAACCATTCTATTGGCATAACATGCATAAATTAGTTCCGATTAAGCTGCCACATGTCAGGCCAAAGGATTAAGCTTCCAAGTCTATAGATACGTTCCCTATCCTTACTATCTCCAGCTCGATAAACGAAGCATCAAATACATTCAGTTCTACTGGAAACGACATCTTAGACTTGACTATACTTGGAGTTCGGGAACATTATCATTTTAGATGCGAATTCAATAAAGAAGATAAAACGCCGAAGATTTAATGCCTTAGCATACCCAACCTTTTCATAATGCTCAGAATGCCTTGCCAGTATCTAAGAAGCAAAGGGAAAATAGTTAATGCTGAGTGTGGTTAAGATATCCCGAAAAACAAAAAAGGTTTCCCATGCAAGAAACTTCCTATCCGACCGATCGTTCCTATGGCAGCTATATGACATAGCGGTCCGATACGGTCGGTTTCAACATATGTACTACGTGCAACAGAAAGAAAAACTTTGCAAAGTTTCATAAAGGCAGCCTCTTAAACTGAGAGACTAGTTCGCATGGAAACAGACAGGAGGACATGGCTATAACGACTCGGCTGTTGAATACCGATCAAGAATATATATACTTTTTGTGGTCGAAGAGTATACCCAGCCAAGCTTTGAGATGGCAATTTAAAGTCCAGAAAAGAGATGTTTTCTGGCAGTTCGTGTCACGTCGAAAAACACGACAAACACGCATCTCTGTTGGGGCCCACAAAAACCTACTACACGAAATGCTAACAAATGGCATTCATAATTTATGGCACACACTTCATTGAATATTCATAAACTTAAATCTGGCGAATGCCTGCCAGAAAAAAATTCAATTCATCTAACTAATTGGCGCTATAAACTTGGAAGATATGTGTGTACATATAGAGGCCACCTCCAGCCGAGTACAAGATACTCTAGAAAGGCAGCCGCCGCCGGGTGCCGGTGGCAGGGGGCAGTTGCCAGGGCGCTGCATTATGTGCTTGCCAGCGGGGCAGGAGGGGGTGTGCTTACAATGCGTACTATATGTGGGTCACACTCGGGGGGACAACCCCCCCAATCAAATGTGAAAAGAAAGCAAGCCTGTTCTGATATGGCAAAAAAAACGAAAGAAAGAAAGAAAGAAGCAGAAACTATGGGAAATGGCAGCTCGAAGGCTTCATTGAATTTGCTTGCAACACAAAAAAAAAAAATGGGCGAAATCCAGAAATGGAAATTTAATACGTATATGAGCACAAGTCCATTTGTCGCCAAGGATATTCGCATGTCCTTTTGTGTACGCACACAATTAATGTGCACCGAGCGTGAATTACAATGAAACAGCAGCAGCCCCCCTTGCCACACCCCTGCCCCCTCATACACCCACTTGGTTGCCAGGCGCTCAGAATTTGACCCAGTTATGCAGAAATAGTTGCGAGCTGCCGATGCCAATTACATTTATTAGACACACACAGTTTTTATTTATTAGCCAGCGCCTTGTTAAAGGTCGGGCGCTCTCTGATTCATTTCTCTATAATTTATAAGAGTAATTGGTACACAGTCGGCCGGGCGGGGGGGGGGTACGGGTCTTATGAGGGCGCAATATATTAAAGCTACCCATTCAGCTAGCTTTTCGCTTGCCCAGCAGCAATCCGGGGTTACACAACCCCCGCGACTCCGCTACCCTTCGACCCTTCGATAATGTGCTTTCAGCTTGACATCAAATATGCACATTTTACGTTTCGAGTGGCTTATTGGGCGCTTGTGGCAGCCTCAAATGCCACCATGTGGCACTAAGTGCGCCCAACATGCAACGCACTCAAGTTGAAGCCAAATAGCAAACATTTCTCACAGTGCACAGTCTCTGTTGGGAGGACACCTCAATCCAAGGATATTCGTGCATAAATCAGATATATTTCATTTAAATGCCGCTCAATCAGATTTATTCATACAAAAGAACTTGAATTACACGAATCAAACAAGTATTTGTTATATGTACTTCTTCTAAGGATGGATTTGCTAAAGAATAAACATTTCTGGCAGTGCACAGGCCCCATCAGGTAGTTAAATGGGACACCTCACCTCAGAGGAGAGCCAATCGAAGGATTGATATGTTTCATTAAAATGCCGCAGAATCAATTTTATTCAACTTCCAAGAAAAGAACCTGAATTAGACGGAACAAACAAGTACTTGACTCAGAGGTGAGCCAATCCGAAGGATATTCCTGCATAAATCAGATATATTTCATTTGAATGCTGCTCAATCAGTTTAATTCATTCAAAAGAACTTGAATTACACGAATCAAACAAGTATTGGATGTCGTGTTCCGTTTCATATATATACATACATATATAAATACATATGTCTATATGTATTCTAATGAATAATATTTAAAATTATACGCAGTGGCAATTGTTTGGGGGACTCCCAAAAGCAGATTGGCAGCAAAATGAAATAAAATTGTCGCTTTCAGTGAACTAAATGCCAGTTAGCCGGCCAAATCAGAATAACACGGCAAAGCGCAGATCCATATCGACACAGGTATAGATATCTATATATATCTGTGTATATATGTGTGTGTGTAAAGGTGTGTGTTTGTGCATTGTGCTGCTATGAAACGAAATAAAAGTAAAAATAATAATAAAGAAGAAATCGCGCTCGAATGCTAAACAGCTGCCGCAATTCTCACACACAAATCAAATGAACCCAAGCGCTGAACCCAACACAAAAAGCACAAAAAAAAAAAAGGCAGAATAAAAAGAATAAATGGAGAAAAAAAAAGATTATTCGCATTTAGATGTGAAATTGAGATATAAATTTTGAAACGGCAAGCCATGCACCGGGCACAGGTTGTTCAGCTTGCCCCCGCACAGCCTGCCACTAATTGCGGCACGAGCTGGCCAAGTTCAATGCAGTTAAAATTTAATTTGCCACAATCCAACCTGCAGCCAGCCACGCCCCTCAGCTCTGAGCGCCCACAACTTGACTGGCCAGTTCGCTTTGGCGTGTTTTTGTTCTTCAATGAATTCAACTGTTTTAACAAATTTTTCTGCTAGCCAATTTGTAAACACTTCAACACCGAAGACTAAACAAATGCTTGTATCCATGAGATACAAATACTTGTATCCATGAGATACTTTTTTTTGCCGGGCCTTAAAAATTGATGGCCTCGACTTGCGCCTCGCATATTTATGTTTACTTCAGGCTAATTAATTGTTTAAACATTTAGCTTCTTTCTTTCTTCTCTCTGCTCTTGACTTCCAATCTGGCGTCTTTTGAAAGCTGGGCTGGAAGGGGGTGTCAGGGAGAGGCATATATGAGGCATCAGGCCATCGCATTTGCATTTGCATTTCCAATTCTCATCATCGTTGCTTTTGACACTCGATATTAATTGACGGCCATTTATCGTTCACCTGTTGTAGCCAAATTCTCTCAGTCGGCAGGGGCCTCATTTGGTGGCCTATCAGGCCCTATTCAACGGTAATTTTTTGGCTCAAATGGTAACGCGCTATTTTTTGGCTCAATTTTAAAGGTTGTTTTTTTTTTATTGGCGCGTGTCAGAAATAAAGCTAACAATTGATTTGGAGTAGATGGTGTGGACGAATCCCTGATTAGATAAACAATTAATGGGCCAATAGACGAATATCTAATAGAAGGCCAAAGCAACATACTATTTAGTTTGGTTATTTCTGGGCTCAAAGCAATAACTCGATTTATGCTTCGGTTTCTAACACAGGTGCCAATTGACTAGCCACCTTTGACCTTTGACCTTTTATTTAAGCAAATTGTTGGCTTCAAATTTAGCTTGATCTTTTCCCTTTTTAAAATTCGCCTCAAACAATAAAAAGGGCTTAAAGCCCTTCCTTCCAGCATATGAAAAAGAGACAAAGCTTCAGCTTTATTTTTTGTTTATTTTGATATTTTGATGGAGTCACTTTTTCGGCCCAAGCTAAATCAATATTTCTACAGTTTGTGTATCAAATAATGATTTGAGGTCGGCGGAAACTTGAGCAAAGCCATTTGAACATTTGAACCAGCAAAACTTTAAGCACAAGCCGACTATCAAATTGGAATTGAGCTCGTCGAAAGGCTGATGATACAGATAGGGTCCATTCCAAGAGTCCACCCGCCCCTTCTATCAGAAAGTTGTCCAAATATTGTAAAGATATGCGAACATAAAACTGGCAGCATTATCGAGCCGATGATGATGTGATGATACGGGCATGATATAAAGAAAAGCAAAAGTTTTTCGTATCCGTTTTTTTTTGTGTATCTCGGCAAACTTTTATGAATTTGAGTTGGCGACAAAGCCAAAAAAGAAAGTTTGCGATTAATCGCTGGAGAAATGGCGCCTGCCGAGAGGAAATAAAAACCGGAAGCCGAAGCTGTAACGGAAGCTGTGCTGAAATTCTCAAATGCATTCAATTGCACCTGCCACGACTTTAAGAAGCGCCACATTAAATGGCCAACAAATGGTATGCCACATAAAAATAAGGATCTCATCGTCCTGTCTGCAGCAGCAGGACGGGGTGGCGGGGGGCATGCACTCCATAAACAGTTCATAAGTGTCTTGAGTTTGTCTCGGAACATACCGAATGGCCAAAAGGTTCTCAGCCAAAGGCTAAAGCAGAAAAAATAAAGAAAAAGAAAAACTTTCCCCATTCAAGTGGCGACAACAACAACAACAACAACAACAACAACAAAAACAAATCAAGCCAAATTATGTACAATTTGTGCGGCGAGAGGACATTGCCCCAAAATGTATGCAATCGAAATGGCAGCGAATTGAATTCAGTTTGTGCCACAGTTTGTGCCACAATTTGTGGCAATAGTTTGTTTGTCTGTCTGTACGTCTGTCTGTCTGTGTGTCTGTCTGTCCATTCGCTAGTCTGCTTATGAAGCCGATGACATTCATTAAGTACTCGTCCAGTGCACTGTCCAACCAAATCCCTGTGCCCGCTGGCCAATGCTTAGCTCGTGATTGATTATGCGACAGCCTTTCGGAGCAGGTTTAAGGCACGGGCTTAAAGCTCTTCAAATTCCATAATCATTTAGTTAGTTCCAGCCCAACTCAAACCAATCGCAAATTTACGAGCTGGCCATTAGCTGGCCATGAATTGCCCATTCAAATGATGAACGTGCTCCGAACGACTCCGCTACTCCTCAGTTCTGGCCAAGTTGTCAGCGCCTGATCTGGCCACGCCCACATCAACAGAGACAGGTTCTGGCAACATTTGCAACACGTTTAGCGTTAAGTTCACAAAATATATAACTCAGTCCGTCTGGTCAGACCAACCACGTCAGGGCCAACCACACACACATCTGCACATCTTCGGGCTGACAATACATAAAACAGTTTCTCTTCTGGCCAAGTTTTTATTTTTACTTAAACTTTATTTCGTTGGCTGCTTCAGTTTTTTATTTTTATTGTCATTTCTGATTATTATTGCATTATTATTTATTGCCTGTGGGATGGCATTTTCTCTATGAGATAATTTCTCCATAAATTGTTTAATTTATTTTTTTTATTACTTCTATTTTGTTGGCAATTCGAAACCAGTTTGGAATGCATTATTTATAATTCTTCAAGTTCATTAAATGCCAAACTTTGGCACTTTGTATGCATGTGTATATGTATATGTATATGTATATGTGTGTGAGCTGATCAAAAAGTAATTTATACTATTAAATCTTATTCGCACCGCAAAAAAAACTGAAGCTTAATCAAATCATTTGTATGGATCCAAGTTTGGGCAAATTATATAATTTTTTGCTTGACAAGAACTTCTATTTTTGACTGATCATTAATGTTATGTACTTAAAAGATTTGGCTCTTATGTTGGGAATATAGAGAAACTAATCAATCAATCGTCATTGATAGAGATCTTTTAAAATACCAAGCGTTTTTCATGCAACAGTAGATCTGTGTTCCCAAAAAGACAATTGCATTTAAATTGTGACTCAAATTGGCTTACTTACTTGATTTATAGCTATGTGCAGGTAAAGGGTTGGGGATGAAAGGTACTTGATATATGTATATTTACTATTCTAGATGCTTCTTTACACATGCGGTGTCTCTAGCTCTAATGATTTACGAGATATGCTCAAAAACAGAATTTTGATATAGATTTTGATCGATAGCTTGGAAACGGGGCAAGTTATCGATACTTTTCAAATGTCAGTCTCTAGCACTTATAGGTTCTGAGATTCTTGCAGTCATACATGCATCGCACGGACGGACGGACAGATGGTCGGACGGACATGGCTAGATAGACTCAGATATTGATACTGATCAAGAATATACATATATACATTATGGGTTCGGAGATGCGTATTACATTTGCCTGCTTAATACATTTGCACAAATGCAATCCTTTTAGGCCCATTTTCAGTGTATAATAAAACTATTCTGGGCAAGGACATCTTCTAAACAGTTCTCAAATATCGCCTTGCAATGGGGCCTTGTAGTCCACACAAAAGTCTACTGCGCACTTTGGCTATACTCCGGAGTGTATATATGTACATATGTATGTGTATGTGTGTGTT
This sequence comes from Drosophila kanekoi, assembly GCA_037075305.1. Taxonomy (NCBI): domain Eukaryota; kingdom Metazoa; phylum Arthropoda; class Insecta; order Diptera; family Drosophilidae; genus Drosophila; species Drosophila kanekoi. Next base: position 411,877 of record JBAMCE010000575.1, on the reverse strand, counting down.
TATGTGTGGGTGTGCGTGTACGTGTGTCTGTTATTCTGGCTGAGCTGCCAGACGCTCGCGAATGCCAGACAATATTTGGCGCATAAATCGTGCAGCATTCAGAAGTAGCTTTATTTTGCATTTTAGTGCGAGAGCCTAGCAAAAAAGAAGCAGAAAATAAATAAATAAAAAAAAAAACATTACAATTTTACGGCCTAAGGCAGACGTTGGCGTTAATAAGTGCAACAAACTCGAGCGTGCCGTAAAAATTCCAGTGTTTCGAGTGGAAATAGTGCAACAAATGCCACTAACCTCGGACAATGCAAAACTTAGTGCGACGCAATTGCAATTGCAATAGAAACAGAATTAAAAGCGGCTATAAAAAAAACTATTACGTGTTTAAGGTCTATTAGATCCGACTCACAATCAGATGCAACTAATCGAGCAATTTGAAAATATTCCCCATATAATTATAATTGTTGATCATACTTGAGATATTGAGATATAGAAAGGCAATAATTTGGAAAGCTTCCGAGAAATTCTACAGTAAAGCACGAAATTAAAAAGTATTCTCAACTTTAAATATGGGAGGTTTTTAATATACTTTCAATATTTTAAGGGAGTTAAAACATTAATAGTATTCTCAACTCGAAATATTATCAATTCAAAGTACTTTCAAGGATCAATCATTTCGAAAGCACATTAAACATTGTGCTTTAAGCTTTTCGCTGGATAACATTCTTTAAACGAAAGCTCTTTTTTATTTACAAATATAAAACCTTGAGCTTAAAGCTTTTAACTGAATATCATTCTTAAAATGAAAGCACTTTGTTTTTGTTGTTCTGATTCTTACTGCAAGTGCCTTAATCTACATACTACGTGGTGTGCCAATACGTACTATATATGCACATATGTACATATTTGAGGCTTATCAGTAAAGATATATAATTAAATGGGGGCACTTTAACAAACGGCCTGCAATTAAAATGTTAATAAATAACTGTAACTGAAACTAACACATGCACAGAAAGAAAAAAAAACCCACAGCTAAAACCATTTGCCAAAGGGAGGCACGGCTGCTTCCGCGTCGCCAGCTGCTGACGTCGCTGTCAGCAGCGAAAAGTGGGCGTGTGTCAGGCCAAGCGTCTACTACGCAATTGCCGGGTACAGTTAGACGAGACACGACACCAGCAACAACAACGACGTCGACATGTCAGCAGCAGCAGCAGTAGCAGCAGCGCAGCAGCCAGAACAACAAATACAAGAACCGAACGAAGACCATCAAAATAAATAGACTGCCACAGTCTAGCTGTAGTGTAGAGAGGGAGAGCGAGAGAGGGATAAGTAGAGATCGGCAGAGTTCGGGAAGGGGGGGCTCGTGCAAGGTTATTATTTATTTATAAATAAAATATTATAGATGCGACTGATTGCTCTCATGTGTTTTTAGCAGGCTCTCTCTATCCCGCCCTCTCTCTCTCTCTCTCTCATTCTCTCTTCTTCGCACTCCTATCTGTCTGTCTTTCAAGATTTCTACTGTGCACAATTATTCCAGTATTTGCACGTTTCATTTTATTGGATTTGCCAAATGTAAAGGAAAACAAAAATATTTTGCTTCATTTTACTTTGCGCCAGCTTCGCGTAGCCCACACACACAATACCCCTACCCCCTGCCCCATCATCTCTTCTCTTCCACATAGGTTTTATTGTGTTTCGAACTAGTTATTGTTTTTGTTATTGTTTCTCACATGCGCTTAGCACAAAATGCGCCGCCAACCGCATAAACGGAGCTGGGCGAGCGAGGGTTAATGCGGCGTATACTTAACGCGCGCGGTTAACTAGCGTGCAAAGAATATTTTTGTTGTTAACCGTTGGCGTTTACAGGTTCTACTTCGCATTCTCCTTCCCACTCTCCCTCTCCTTCTAGTTGTCTCTTCTCTTTGCTGCTGTTGTTTCTTGTTTGCATGCCGTCTCGCTTTATTTGATAAATTTGCAAGAGCGCAGCTGCATTTTTTCATTATTTTTTTTTTGTATTTCCTTTTGCAACTTTGCTAAGACGCAGTTCGACTCGGCACATGTCACACGGGCCCCCCCGCCGCGCTCCCCGCTCCTTCCAAGTGGCCGCTCCAAGTGTCAAATTGATTACGCAAGCGACATTGGTTAAACGCAGTTAATGAATGGAATTACTTAGCCCACCTTGTGGTGAAATGCGGGGCACGTGTACTGCAATTGTATGCATAATGAGACGCGTTCTTTTGAAATTCCCCCCTGCGGGTGCAAGGCTGTGCCGTTAAATGGAGCCGACTATAACGGAACTAGTTCGAATAATGATCCCCTATCTTGACAGACCCCCTGACAAGGGGGGCACAATGCACAGATAAAGACAAATGTCTTATGTACTTAGGGTAACAAAAGAAGTGCGAATTGGCCACTTGAGAACAGCTGATAAGCTGTATTGATAAAAAAAATAACAGTTACAATGACTATATAACTATCTAGAGATAAGCACCTTCTGTTTTGAATAGCTTTCAGGGGAAAAGAATTATTTTAATATTAACTTTAAAATGTCATTCGAATAGTTTGAAGATATATGTATATATATTATATATCCCAGCTGCAGCTGACATCCTTTTGCTATAAATCAGTTCTCATTTAATTACTGCATCGACTCATAAAAACTACAAAATGTTGGGCCAAAAATATGTTAACACTTTTAGGAAGGCAGCCAAAAAAAATAAATAAAAATATATATTTATACAAGAGAACCTGCGAGCACATATAAAAATACAAGTTTTATTTCGAGAAATATAAAAAAAATACCTAGCACTAAAGAGAAAAAAACTTGGCACAGGTTCAATGGCCAATCGTGAAAACAACGCGAACGCGAACGTGAACGTTGCCACCGACCGACCGACCGCGAAGCCAAATTTAAAATTCCACAAATGTCATTTCGGTTTGTTTTTATTTTCCTCTTCTCTTTATTGAAGAGGAAGCGCCTGGCGAAGGTGTTAGCCAGGAGGGAGGGGGGGGCCAAAGGAAGCAAATGTCAGAGAATTGCAACGTGTTGCATAAAATTAGCCAAAGACTCTAGAGAAATTCATAAAAGGCATCTCGCACTCGACTGTCCCTTTCAGCAGAAAAACCGGAAAATTTCAGCACTAAAAATGGTCACGGCTGCACGCACACACACACAGTTCAGCTGCAGTTGTACACTCAGAGAAAATTCACTATCAAAGCGCAAAAGTTCGTACTGACGATCAATTTTTAAATGCAAGACTCAAATACAATATTTGTGCGAAATGTTGTGCTTTTATTTGTCATTCCCTTGCAGGAGGGTATTATAATTTTGTCTCGGAATGTGTAACACATAGAAGGAGACATCTCCGACCCTATAAGGATCGTAGTTTCGCTATGTTCCCTACATTTATGCAAAATCTTATTTACATCGGACCACTATATCATATAGCTGTCATATGAACGATCGGTCAAGATATCTTAGCCATAATCTGCATTAACTATGTTCCCTATGCTTCTTAGAAACGGACAAAGCATTATGATAAGGTTGGGTATGCAAGGGTATGCAAAATACCCATTCTTTCTCGGTAAGACCTACTCTTGGAATGTTTGAAATCGAAAGTTAAGAACTTAGACCTGGATTTCTTTCCCGGATACGGTTGTAGTTTTAACTAAGGTCTATATTTGCATCTGCATGTCGCATCATCGGTTGGCCTGGACTGGGGCTGCCCCTCTTCCTGTTTTGGCTTTACTCTGCGAGTCCGCTCGGCGCGTGTTTTATGCCAACTGCGTACTTTCTTTGCCCAATCAGCAGACGGTGTCAGTTTTCGCAGAACACGAATCGCACTGACACATTCAAGCCTAAAGCGTCATCAGAGTGCGTTCTCGTTCTCATTCTCCGGCGGTTTCTTTATCAGGCTCTTATTTTGCCGCGTAATCGCCGAAAAGGGACCGAATCGACAGACAGACAGTCGGACAATCGGACCGACGGAACGACACTCGACTACTTCCGCGAAAATAGCAACAGGCACATTTATAAACACTATAAACAATAACAATAACACATTCGCATTTATAATACGCTCATCACGCGATATTCCGCCGTACATCATCATCATCAAAAAGAAAAGAAAAAAAAATGGGTTTCGGATGTCGCCAGTGCAGCAAATTCTTTGGTTTTTGGTAAATGCGCAGACAGCGAGGTGTTAAAGTACAGCAACGACAGTCAGTCTGGTAAGAAACACACAAAATAAAAAACCAGAAAGCCAGCAGAAAAAAATTGGGGTCTAAATTCGTGATATGGCCAGAAAGTGGCGACTGGCAGGAATCACGTGCATGACGCACAACATTTCGTGCGAGCTGGAACTGGGAATGGATTGCGTTCTGTTGAAATTGATAAGCTGTTCTCTGGGAACAGTTTAAACTGCCGATAAAAATATGGCTAAATATTGTTTGCTATTATTTGTGTGTGTGTGTTTATTATTGATGAAAATCATTTGAAACTTTTAGGAAACATTAGATGAGCATTATATAATATAAATATAAATAATTCACTGTGAAGCGCAATTTTATTGATACACAAGTGTCAATGACCTTGCGCCATTTTGATAGCAGGCGAAAAAAAAATATGTGACCTTATCAGCCAAAAAAAATTATACTATGTACGTGGTTAAAATTTAATCAGCATTCCGATTGTTAACCGTTTTTTTAACTTGCACACAATATCAGATGCTTGCATTGGGTCAAACGGAAAATAAAAGAGAAACCCTCTCACTTAATATGAATGGAAATTAAACGTGCTCATTGTGTGTGTGTGTAACTGTTCTTCTATTTACGTATGAACGGATGTAAACAAAACGTAAAAGAGCAATGATAAAAGCGCATTAATTGCAACTTTGTGTGCTGTACATGGACCACGCAGACAGGCCAGAGGGGGGTCGATAGCGGCGGGGAGGGGGGACAGACAGGGAGGTAGCATGTGTAATATTTCATGTATTTATTAAGTAACATGCACAACAAGTGGAAACGACAATGCAAACAGCAGACGACAACGACGACGCCGACGTCGACGTCGACGGCCACTGACCGAACGACGACACACAACAGAAGCAAAAACAGAATAATATGCGAAAAAATGAACAAAAAAAAGAAGTACAAAACGAATACAAAAAAAGTAAAGCAAACCAAACACGCAAAAAACAAAAGAAGAATAAAACGAAAAGCATAGCACACGATTGCCGACTCTTTCACTCCATCAGTCACTCTCTTTGGCCGTGAACTTGACCATATTCTTTCTTCTTTTATTCGCACGCAACAAAGAACCGAATCGTGTTTGGAACTAGTCGAGTAAACCAGTTAGCATTATGCAATAGCTCACAAATATTGTGAACTTGTGAACAATTAAGGCTCAATTGAGCGAACTAACTAAGAGAGATGTCCCCTTAAGGAGAAGACGTGACTTTAAAGAGAAGATGTCCCCTTAAAGGAAATTAACAATAATTGGTTCCGATCGAATTGATGGGCTAAGGGAGACAGATTTCCCCTGAAGGGCTGTAGCTTGGACTTACCTTCCAGCCGGCGCTGCTATTCGAGTCGCCTTTATCCTTGAAGTAGGACACATTCTGGACCATCCACTCGTAGATTTGGCTCAGCGTCAGACGCTTGTCGGTGGCGGAGCCTATGGCGTGCGTTATGAGATCGGCATAGGACAGATTGCCCCATGCATTGCGACGGGATGAGTTCTTTTTGGCCGCATTTGCATTCTGCATGGCCTGCTGTGGATCTGCGAGTACAACAAGGTTCAAAATAGAGAGAGGAGCAGCAGGTGAGAAGATGACAGTTGCTTACCGCCGCTGGCCAGCTGCTGATTGCTGGCCTTGGTGCTGTCCAGCTCGTCGACGGGCTCCACAAAGTTCTCAGGCCGCGGGCATGGCCACGTGTTGGAGCGGGCTCGCGTCTGCGGCTCGAAGCCACCATCTGTTGGCAGCTCGCCCACCAATTGATCCATATGCAGCCCGTTATCCGACCGGGGCAGATTGGGCCAGTCCTGAGCGAAGCCGTCCATGATGGCAAACAGTTCCTCCGGTAGTTGCAGCTTTGTGGCTTTCCTCAGCTCGCTCCAAAACTTGAAGCAGCACTGCCAAAGACAGGGAGAAAAAGAGACGAGGGAGAGAGTTAGTTAAATTGATCCCAACTAAATGAAGCTCTTAGCAATTCGCCCCTCCCAACCTCCGCCTACGACACACATACTCATTTTCAATTGATCTCCCGTTAATCATAATGCGAATTGCCCTCATTTGCAATTCGCTTAAATCATTTTGCAATTCCATTAAATCATTTTGCAATGTCATTTCGTTATTAAACGAGAACACGAACTAGCTTTTACGGCTAATGGGACAAATGATGGGTCTGGCAGTCCATGATAATACCCGTTCGCGATTAGCATGTTAGGAAGAAGCAGATGATATAGACGCCAGTCCAATTCGATTTTCCAATTTAGGTAATTGAACTCTGTTTCAAATTGATTTCCAAATACTATACTTTAAGCCTTAAAAAAGCGACAAAAATATATTTTCCCTCTTTTATAAATATGAAACGAATTAATTTCCTTCAAACTCCTTCAAGCTCTCCGATTAAAATATAAAGAAGCAAAACATTTGTGACCAAAAAAAAGTAATAAATAAACTAAAATTATAATTTCCCTATTTTCAAATGCCAGCACAAAGAGTAAACGCCAAAAGAGGGCGTGTGTACTTAAGAGCGAAACTAGTGTGCTTGAGTAGGGTATTCGTATGCCTGGGTATGTGTGCTCGCATAATCAGCACGAAACCGAGGGCCGACGATAATGCTCTGGGTTATGATCTTGTCAGATGCGTTGCTCAATTGAGCTCCATTAGGGTAGTGTGCGTGAAAAGTCACTGCTTTTGTAACTACATTTAGCATGCCAAACTAACTAAATGATAATATTAACAAGGTAATCAAAGTAAAGGCATCGAAGTGCTGGCAAACATTTGCTTTGTGAAGCTTTTGTCGATAGACATGTTGTATATACACATACATGTATGTGTGTATACCACACTATTCAAAGTGTTCGTGTGTGTGTGTGCACATTATCAAAAGTCTATTGACACTGGCCGCGCTGTCTGCATGGGGACGCTGATAAGCTACTGAAGATTGACTGCAGCTTGACGAACTTTGCACGAATTTTAAATGCTCTTATCACTTTGCTTCTTCCCTTTTTTTTGGGCAGCCGAATTTAATATAATATATATATAAATATATATACATATGTGTGTGTGTGTGCATGTAGTTATGTATCTTATCAGAAAAAAGCTTTGCATTCAAATACATTGAGGCATGAACACTGTTTCATTTTCGACTCAATCGCAGACTCTCTTAAATTGGCACATGATAACACACAGCCGCCCACTGCGCAAGAGAGCGTCCGCGTCCGCGCTCTCTTTGAGAGCTTTGTAAACAAATTGAAATATGTATGTGATTTAAAATACACCTCACACATCGCACACTTTTGCACGCTCGCGAAGAGAGCGCCACACACACACACACACATTGACAACTGAATATGTACAATGAAATTTTAACGAAAGAGGCGCAAAACACAACGGCCGTTGATCGCCGCAAAGGTTTTTTTTATTGAGTTTGTTTTCGTTTTTGTATTTTTTTTTGCTCAACATTTCTTTTGATTTTGTGTAGTTGTTTTTATTTTTTTTGAACAGTGGCGCACTAGGTCTACCCTGTGCGTGTGTTTGTGTGCGTGTGTGTGTGTGTGCGTTTGTATGTAAATTTAGGAGCAGATGTGGCGATGGCGACAGAGGAATACCTTGAGACAACAGCACAGAACACGGAAGTGTATCAAACAAACGTTGCTCTTCTTAAGTATGTACGTGTGTGTGTGTGAGTGCTTGGGATCTACCTGTGCAGGTAACTCGCACATATCCAAGTTATTCCAAGAACATAAGCCGGCAGCAAACTCTCTGGAACAAATGCTGGCAAAAGAAGAAACTAAGAAGGCCTTGAAATATTTTTTAATATGCCCATTTTTTAGATAAGCTCACCCGGCATTACATAACATTTGTAGCGAGCAGTTTATGGCTGTAGATAATGAGAATGAATTGGAAATTAGCTGCACTTTTAACAGCTGGAAAAACCGCACAAACACAGCCAACTGAACTGCACCTCAAACTGACCTTAGACACCACCGGCAGAACAGAAAAACAGAAAACCAGCCAGACAGAGAAACGGAAAAAACAGTAAAGCGGAAAAATGGAAAACAAAACAGAAATGAAAACCCATAAACACCCTGTAGCCAATTATATCCGTCACATAACTATTACAGCAAAAAAAAAATAAAGCAAATAAGTGGCATTGTCTAGTTGCGAATGCACGACTGGAAGATACTCTAGGGCTTACTATTCCTGCTATACAAATTCAAAATTACACATACGTTTATCTTCCTGATATGCAAATATACATATGTATGTATATACATACATATGTATGTACATATATAAAAACATTCACACATGCAGACTTCAAACGTCTTCTTGATGTCCTTCGGCGCTTGTTGTCCGATCTTTCTGTTCTTTTTAGGGCCTGAATATGACACTAGTTCATTTTATTACATTTAATGGGGTATGGAGGGAGATATATATAAAGCTGACTTTCAATTTGAGTGCATTTAGCCATATTAATTAAGTAGAAGGTAAAGATGATTGGGAATAAAAGAATATTTAATTTAAATTTCAAGTCTGAGTATTAATTTAAAGTGCATTTACTTAATTTATTCGCTACATATAATATATAATAATAAGATAATTTTCGTCAAATGGATTCAGGTTATTAAAAGGTATACGCATCTCCACTAAAATGGGGTTTAAGGGTATAGAAAGGTATACTCTATATGAAATAGTATATAGTAAAGTCAACTACGACAAGTTGGGTTTTATGTGTCAAACTATTAATTGGCTCTATTCTTAATAGCTGTGCACTCTATTCAGATGCATTCGCAGGCCAGGCAGCACTTACAATTGCCTTGTGCTTAAAAATAGTCCAAATATTCGACTATATTCTTTTTTCTTGAAAATTGCGTCGCACAATTGAAAAGCCTCCGATGGACTACTTGTTGCCTCATAATAAAAGTCCAAATTCTGGCAATGCAAATAAAAAAATGGCATTAGGAAAAGCATTTACTATATGCACCTAACTATATATTGTATATTTTTTAATTGCGAAGAATCAAATGAATATGAAACAAGTAAGAGGTTCTAGTTGGGAGTGCACGACTGGGGGATACCCTGAACCATCTCCTTCCATGAAAGATATCTCATCTGTATATACTATTCCAGAAGCTACATGTCAAGTTTGAAATTTATTTATCAAAATTGCTCAAAAAACAAGATTTCGTTATCGATTTTTATCGATCACTTCGAAACGGGGAAAGTTATCGAATATCGGAAACAAACTCGATCTAAGGAAGGCACTATGAAGACCTACAGCTGAAGTTTCAAGTCCCTAGCTCTTATAGGTTCTGAGATCCTTGCGTTCAGAGAGGCAGACATGGCTAGATCGACTCGGTTGTTGATGCTGATCAGGAATATATACACTTTATAAGGGTCGGAGATGCTTCCTTCTGCCTGTTACAAACATTGGCGCAAGTACATAATACCCTCTTTACCCATTTTCAATGGGTTCAGGGTATAAAAACACAAAGCGAATCTTTGATTGGGACAGCTCTCGGGTTTTGAAATCTGCGTCATCGAATGTTATTCTATATACATTATCAAATTCCAGCAAAGTTAATTTGATATCAACTAAATAATGTGATTTGTTTACAACATCAAAACACAAAACCTGCCCAACAAAAAGTGTGTAGACCTACGCAAGAGTAAAGAATATATAACGCGCATATTGAATATATATATATATATATATATATATATATATATATATATATATACATATATATCACAGCTCATATCGGGCATTATTACCACCTGAAAATGAGTCAGAATCGTTGCTGAAAGTGGCACAACACAATTTTTTTATAAGAACCTGAAGAAGAAGAAAAAGTGTGGGCGAGAAATTAGCATCTGAAATGTTGTACAAACTACGTAGTTCTAATTCTGTGCATTACACAATTTTCCCAAAACGGATCGGATCGAGAAAAGTGCCCCGAAACGAAACGAACCGAAAAAAAAAATGACAATTTGCATTTTCAATGTCATCAAACGGAAAGGAAAAGTTCGCTTTGACAGCAACTCATTAGCGAAAAGTTTAACTTATCTATGGATCGCTTCTTTAAAACAGACAGAGAGAGAGAGAGAGACAGTCAGAGAGAGAGAGAGAGAGAGGAGAGGGAGAGAATATATAATGCATAAATTTTTAAACAGAATTTAATAATAATAATAAAAGGCAAGCAAAACAAGTGGCGAGCAAACAAGAAAATGAAAGCAATAAACAACAAAAAACGCACACATAATAAAAACAGAAACAGAAAAATGTAGAACGAGGCGAATATCAAATACCCTTTGTTTTTAGAGCTGCCTGCGAAGGTAGTATGATTTGAATAACGTTTAGCTAAAATGTAAATATTTTCAATTGCTGAGTTTTTCGGTAAAGATAACTTAAAAAAGCGAACAGATTTTGCCTGGAAGAACTTAGTTTTCGATAGATAATTCCCTTATGTTCCAGCTATATAACTTACAGATCCGATTAGGCATACTTCTCCAACACATTCTTCTATTCTCATAGATACATAGAGAAAATCCTAGGGTATTAAACTCTATAAAGTAACCGACTCACATTTCGTATTTAAAGTTATAATACCCCTGGTTAGAGTATAATGAAAGCAGAATAAGAAAGACGCCAACGCAAAAATAACTAAAAACTTGTTGCGTAATATTTCTAACGCTTTCTTCTTTTCTTTGTTTTTGTCCAAAATTCTCAAGAGTAAAAATACACACACACTCACACACAAGTATTTAGAGTTTGACTGGATCAAATGATAAGCATAAAAAATTAGAGAGTATTTTTTATATGCATCTATCTGGAAAGACACATTTATCTGCTGCTTATCAGACTGGGCCAAGTAGATCCCAACCGTTTAGCTCTCGCCTAATCAGTTTGGCCAATTCAGATAATATTTGGCTAAATTTGGGCACTTTTAGAGGTCGTCAGATAGAAAGCGAAATGCAGATTTTTTCAGCTATGTTTAACACTGGATTTGGCTTGCTCTTTTACAACGACAGTTGGCAACACTGCTTCCGATGCTCAACACAGATCCTCTGATCAGTGTGGCTGATTCAGATCATTTCTAGCTAAATTTGGCTATTTTACTTAAGCTAAGAAAGCACAATGCAGCTTTTTTTAACACTGAATTCGGCTACTTTGACAACACTGCTCCCGATGTTCATGCGATGTGATTATGCGTCCGAATCAGCCAACCCCTCACACATGGCCAGGTTCAGTTACGTGGAAGTAAAAGATCGGACCCACACACGCACATACAAAGAATATACGCGCACACACACACACATACAGGTACACACGCGCACACACACTGGCATGGCATAACTCGTCAAACAGGATTATTAAGCAAAGTATGTCAGCGCTGGCTTTGCTTTGCTTTAAAGACGACGGCATATCTCGAGTGAGAGAGGCGGCCCTCGGACGAGAAGAAGAAAAAAAAAGCTGACAGCTGGTCAACTGGTCTCGGTCCGGGCCAACACCTCGGCCCCAGATGTAAATGACAAAGATGCTGACTGAAACGGGCCCGAAAGCCGCTCGCTCTTGTTACCGTTGCAGTTGGATTGGGCCAGATCTGGTCACACTTGATCGGTCGACCTTTTAGGCCAGGCCGATATTGAGCCGCCGATTAGCATTTCCCGTTCCCATCTGGCGAAAGTGAAATCCATAGCTGCGCTTGTATAACTTTCTTTCCCTGGGCACAGATTCTATAAACTTTAATCATATCCTGCTGAACTCTTGTGGGAATGTTCTCCTACGGAGCCCAGATAATTCTAGTTCCTAGTCTCTAGCTAGTTATAGATGCAGTAAAATCTTAGTCAAATGTTTTATAAAAGTAAAAGTCATAGCTGGTAACTAAATTCAGAGTTAAATTTAAAAGTCTGTGCTAAATTTTGGTATAACCAGTTTCCAAGATCAATAAGATTTTGATTTAGATTTTTCTCAAATTCTTGAATATTAGTCAAGAAAAACTCCCCTCTTCTTTCCTTTAGTTAAATATTTAATGTTCGATCCTTGTGATAGTTGCCGGCTTTGCAACCCGCTCTTCACTCGCCTTTTGAGCATTTGATGCACATTAAAAAAATGTTGGCGCTTAACAACGCTCGCGTTGGGCTCTCTTATCACACACGCATTAAGATAACATACACACACAGAGTATATTATCTGTGGCCAGCAACAGTCCAGTTTTCCCAGCTACACAAGTGTCTGTCTATACATATATATATATATATATATACATATATATAGATGTATGTATGTGTATATAGCTTATCACACGCGGCATTTCCCGGACTAAAGCCTAGCACAACAGAAAGAGCAAAAGTACCTTTTTTGGATGCCTTTTTCTCTTGCACAGATTGTCAATCCTCTTACAAGCACAAGCACACGCACACACACACACACTCGAGTTCGTTTGGCTGCATGTGTGCGTGTGTGTAGTTTTGCATGTTTCTGTCGTTACTTTTCATTAGCTGCTGGTCTTAAGTAAATCATCTCGACCCTGCACGCGCCCATGCACTCCGCCCCTCACCCCCGCTCTCCCACTCGCTAGCTGAAGCATTATTGTAAGTTCCCGTTCCCCCACCCCACCCGGAGAATGTAGAATGGGAAGGGGAAAGCACCAAAAGAGGCGGTCAGTCATCGCAGTCGCCGCATTCTGGTTTTCATATGCTGCTGCTACTGCTGCTGCATCTTATACCCTTCCCGGCAAGCGGGCTCATCGATTAGCTAATGCGGCTTGGCCACTTGTGCTAGCTGTATGCAAGAGTAGAGCATCGCGTTGTCGCCTAGGCTAATCTTATTTGTTATTAATTTATGAACTCAATTATCGCGGAAGCGCATTCAAATAAAAGCTTATTGAAAGTGCAATGCGCCGACTCTTTCGCACTCATTGCCTTTGGAGCTTTACACGTGCCGAGGAAGGTCAAAGAGAGAAACACGCGCGATCCGCTCGAAGGGGAGGGAGCGGAACGAAGCTGGCAAAATAAAAGATGATTTTTATTTATTTTATTTTTATTCTAAATCAAAGGCTGTTTGGGTTATAGGAAATCGCCTATCGATCGATCAACAAATGATTGGAATCATTTTAAACCAGATGCAATATTACAAATAGATAAAGCGACATCTAATAAATCTATTTCTTCCCGAGTGGACATCGCCTGTTGCCATTTTGATGAGTTCTTCTGATCAAAGCGATCGAAAGCTACTTTGTCTGTTAAAAACTTACACAGTTTTCTAGAACCTAAAATTATACGAAAAGGTATTTCATAGGTGAATTCTTTATAGAGGACTTACATAACATTTCCTGCCCATCTAGCTGCATTAAACATTATATATTTTAGTTTAAAATTGAGATATTAGCCACAAAAAATAGCTGAATTGCCGCCGCTTTTCCCTCCAAAGAGCTCTCATCGCATTTTGTGGAAAATATTCCTTGAATTCACTTAAATAAATTCGTTTGATTTATGGCTTTTAGAATTAATATTTTTTGGCAAACCTATTCCAGACACTATCTGAAACACACAATCTCAAGATATGCCAAAATGGCCGAGCAGAGCCATAAATACACGCGTTCCAACTACCACCAGCAGCTAATAGATAAGCCATTTACATAGACATTTGCTATACGAGCACGCTCTGCACTTATCACCGATCGCCGGAGAATCGACCCATTTAATAAAATCATTAGACCTAATCGCATTTCAATGTCAATATTCCGTTGAGAAACTAGAAAACGTCGACAAAAGAAAGAAAACAAATTGAAGTCCTGAACAAAACGTGGAATAGACTAAAGAAAAACTTTGGAAACTATTCCCGAAATTCCAAAAGACAAGAATTCTTATAGGAGATGTGCGCGTTTTCCAATAAGAATGATGCGACCTGTGTGTTGTAGCTAATAAGTCACACTTGCTGGAAGGGTAACAGAAAATGAAAAAAAGAGCAAACGACAGCGACATCAGCGACAGCGACTGTGACGGCGACTGCGACTGCGGCACGACACGCGCTGTAGTCGCCGCTATCAGCAGCGCGTGCTATTTTTAGACGCATTATCAGCCGTGCTCTAATTAAGATCTCTGCATTGGGCTTTCAAACAAAATGCTCACTAATCAAAATCGCAGCTCTGCAGCCACCAAAAGAAGCGCAAGTTCAATAAGTCCAATAGAATCAACAAATCTCCAATTGGAGTTATACAAACAGAGATACATACACGCACACATGTACACAATGTTCAAAATCAAGTAAGTCAAAAGAAGCACAAGTTCAATAAGTCCAATAGAAACAACAGAATCTCCAATTGGAGTTCCATATGGTACATATGCACATGTATACACAAATGTATACACGCACACAAGTTCACAATCAAGTAAGACAAGAGGGTCGCAAGTTCGATAAGTCCAATAGAATCAAATATATCCAATTGGAGTTCTACTGTAGACACGCACACAATTGCATAATCAACTAAGACTCTGATCCGTCTCGCATTTAACCTTTTGTAGGCGTTAATTGGACAAAAGGCTTAGACATATGTTTAATGGAAATGTTTCTATTTACCTGTGTTGGTCTAATCAGAAATTGAGTAGAAGCTTCGCTGGCTCCTGATGTTGTTCTTGTTGCTGTTGCTGTGGTTGTTGTCTTGTTGTTGTTGTTGTAGCTGCTCCTTGTTGTTTTTGTATACTTGTGTTTGTTGTTGCTAGTTGAAATTGTGCACTTTATTTTTTGTATTTGTCAACACTTTTGCGGGAGTCTCTTTGTTGTGCATTCATTTACTCTTTAAATGCGATGTTTTTTGTTGTTGTTTTGAGCACAACTTTTGCCGGTTTTGTGTATTAATTATTATAAAGCTTCGTTTTAAGGCTAACTGGCATAATTTCTTGCTCACACACACACACGCACACACAGTTACGTGTATCGATTCCGCATACAGATAAGAATGTACATATGTATGTAGTATATATGTACAAACATACACTTATGTATTTATACACTTGTTGTTGGGATTTTTGTGGGCGGCTTCTGCTGTTGCTTGAGCTATAAACATACAAATTAAAACTGTATTTACTTAAGGCATAATAACAAAAATATAACAAAAAAAAAAGCAAACCAAGAGCAAGTTATGTATAAATGTAAATCTGTTCAAAAGCTTTACGAAGAGCGCGCGCGTTTTCAACCGAAGAGCGGGAGTGGAAACAAAAGAGAGAGTGAGCGTGAGATCGCGTCACGTCACCAATTCATGCCAATTGGACGCATACAGAAATTAATTGGAATTCGTATAAGAATTCAATGAAAGCGTGCGCCGCAGTCGACGACGGCGCAAACACACACTAACGATCTACAACATACATATACATACATATGTGTGAGCTTATGTAGATAAATACATAATATACATATGTATATAGATACGTGTGTTGTGCTTGTGTGTATGTTTAAAGTTCAAATGGAAAAATTGATATGCACACATATACATATGTATATAAGCACGTTTACTGTTTATTTTTTATTCTTGCTTTACTCAAATTTGAATTTGAGTAGCTATTTTGATTTTGCACTAGTGCGTACGTGTGTGTGTGTGTGTGTGTGTGTGATTATACGCGCGTTTAGCTGCCGGCAGCCCCCAATGGGAAAAGATCATTTCCAGGTCTTGCTACGCTTTTTGATTTAATTTCTTACTACGCATTCTTTATACGCTATTTCTTTATTTATTCTTGCTCTCTTGTGTATGTGTGCGTGTACGTGTGCGTGTGTGTGTGTATTTTGTATTATGCTGTGTTCACTTTTTTCACATGTAAATGTTTTGATTTGGAATTTTGCAGAACTATTCACTTTTCAGAGCACTCATCGTTCGTAGTCAATACGATTGTCGATTGGTAGCGGGTCGGGGGAGGTGGGTGAGGGGGGCAACACGTGATCAAACGGCTTGGGTTGGGCTCGAAAGAATTTTGGTGACGTTGGGGTTAAGTAGCGCGCTTAACGCTGATCGACCTCGTGGCTTTTAACCGCAAACGCAACGGACTCTGCTCGTTAACTGCTTTCTAGTTGGATGCGAACTGACAACTGATTGGTATACGAAACGCCACAAAACGAAGCAGCGGGAAACGACAGCGTCGGCAACGACGACGGCGACAGCGACAGCGACAACGACGAAGCGACACGAACAGCTAGCCGCCAGCCAGCAGCCAGCCAGCCCGGCTCGTCTCTCGCCTGGTGGTGTGGGTCATAGAGAGACAAAGCTCTCTCACTAATGCATGAGTGTGTGTGTGCGAGTATTTTGAAATCCACAATTTGAGTTCCACATAAATGCACGTTTTGTATTTTGGCGCTCACATATTTCTACAACACATACTTACGAACACTCTGGCACACACACATACATGTACATCAATTGAGTAATAAAGCTCAGAGTGTGTATACTTGTGTGTGTGATTTTTCGTAAAATTTTTGCTATTTTGTTTTGCCTGCCATCTTCTTGGCAGTCGATCTGAATCTGGTAGCGAATCGCGCAGAGTCGAATCCAGTTTCCATCGTTGCTGATAAGCGGCAAATGGGGCAGGGCTGTTATCTGCGCGCGTCGCCGTACACTCTGTGGGAAATTTTCCGAAATTGCATTCTGATAAGGAAAGCGCTGCATTTTGCAATGCGCTAGGCACGCGCATTCATAACACGAATTTTATTGGCCGCCGCCGGCCCGCCCCGTTCCGCACCGCGCTCGGAACCAGTTTGTCGCCTAGACTGGTTCAATTTGCTTGGACATTTGAGTTTTTAATGTGACTGCCACATAAATTCCACAAATTACGCTGCTAATGAAGTCTAGACGTTTGAGCTTAAGTAAGGCCCAGGCGGTTTATGGCCCAGACACGGCTCACAAATGCGAGTCGCAAAAAGTGCTCAGATGAGAATTTATGAGGCATAGATCAATTTTTTAGTTCTATCTGGCATTCATACTTTCCCGACTGCATTCGATAAATTTCCCTTCTTAAATCGCGCTACATCCCATTTGTCTGGAACATAAAATGTTGCAAGCTCGTTCAGGTTCATGATCAAGCATGTGAACCAGTTCAAGAGCTTACAAACTCTTTTCTGAACATGGAGAAGAACCTTGTTAGGTTAATTTGCCATATGGAACCGGATAAGACTGAAGTTTAAAGTTGTTAAAAAGCAAACATTATAAATGTTAAAATTTACACATAAAACATGCGCATTGTTTGGCTTTTCTAAAGTTTGTTTAATATAAATCAGAGATCAACAGATCCGAGCTGGCGCGTGTTGAATATTCAAGTCTGACCGTCATCAGCGACTTCTAATCGCAACCAAAATCGGCACAAGGCGTTAACTAAGGTTACACATAGGCGTCAAATATCGTCTGTTCATGAGCAAAAAAGTGACGTATGTTCTCTGACGCGATTTGTGACGTCACAAGCGGACATCAAGTACCGCTCGAGCAAAGCATATCCACTGCGCCCACGTTAGCTACCATGGCGCATGCGCCGCTGTCGCTGCCGGCAGAGCCAGGTCCAAAGCTCCGCTCCAGCAATTGACGACGTAGTAAAAAATTAGCGCGACGTCGGCTCAATTGGAATTAGATGGGGAGTAATGATATCAGACGTCGACTGGCCTTCAAAAAATTATAATTTCTGTTTAATGGTTCGCCTGTGCGCTGACTGGTATGCGATGAGAGGGGGTGGGGTGAGGGGAGTGGGTAGGACAGGGGAGAGAAGGGCAACTGGAGAAGAGAGCTAACTCGCCTGATGTCTGTTTGTCTGTGTCTAGAATGTTTGTTTTCAGTTTGCCTGTGTGTGCCATGTGTGTCTGTGTGTGTGTGTGTTTGTGTGTGTGTGTGTGTGTGTGTGTGTGTGTATTGCGAGTCCAATTTGAATATGGGTACTAACAATTTGTTGGCTTGATAGAGTCTAAACTGGAATATAGATTGGTTATTTGGCTGTTTCTCAGTGTGTGGTGAATGCGAAATGAGTAGGAATCAAATATTTATTACTGTTATTTATGCGAAATATAGAAGGTCTTGGTATTGGATGAGTGTCTATTTAACTCCTCCAAGCCCAGCGTTAAATTGCGTAATACCTTCTCTTTAACTGATCTAATGAAATTAATGCAATGTGATTAATTAAGCGGCGCAATTGATGCAATCACACATTAGCGCACGGCCCAAGAATTAACGCAATTGAAAGAAAACTTGTATTTCCAGCAGCTGCAACCCCGCATCCCCGCATCAATCGTCATCCGTCCTCCTCGAAAGACGTCAATGAAAGTGCGACTTAGTTTGAGTCTATGGAACTGGTACTTCTCGGAGCGGAGCGGAGCGGAACGTTAGCTGATGACGTCGTTTAATATGCAAATGTCGCCGGGGCCTGAGGCCGAATGTTATACAGGCACACAAACACACATACATACGCAGACATAACTGTATTTGTGTGTATGTATGTAAATTTGATGAAGCACTTCCTGATGCTGCTAGAAGACAGCAGACACCAGATATTAAGATAAAAGAGCGCGACGCTCTTCCGAACGGCATCCACAGCGAAAATCGACAGTCCACAAGCACAGCACAGGCTTGGCATCCACAGACCTTACGAACTGGCGACTCGCCAACATAAAACCACGTGGTCTCTCAAGTTCACTAGCGAAAATAGACAAGACGTAGAGCGCAATAAAAATAGGCAAAAGAGCAAAGCGTATAAGAAGACACTCCGCTATACATACATACATAGGTATGTATTATGTGTATATAATACGGACACACATACATAAATGCATGCATATGTATGCCATGTGAATTGAAGAAAACCACATGCTACGCGAAAATATTTGGGAAGGGGCAGCAGCGCTGACGATGATGAAAACGACGGCGAGAGCGCAAAGAGTGCAGCTAACAGGTTGGATACCGGCAGCAATGAAAACAAAAACAAAAACAAAAGCAAAGAAAGCGGAAATAAAACACAAATACGCGAAAGGTTTTTTTGTAAACAAACCAGAGTAGTTTGGCTGGAGTGCAAAGAGAAAGAGAGAAGCTAGAGAAGCGCTCGCGATCAGTGGAGAATGGCGCCCACAAAAGTGAAGCTAAAACACACTCACACACATACGACATGTATACATACTTATGTACATGCATACATGTGCCTGGCAAAGTGCCAGCTACAACGCGGCGCGAAGTTAGAAAACAAAATTAAAAACCTAACCTTACCTAATGTGGTATGAAATGACACGCATAGCTACTCACACATACACACATACACACTCGCGCACACACGTACAAACTAAGTAGCGCAAAAACGTGGTTTGCGGCGCCGACTGCGACAGCGAAGTCGACGTCAATTGCGTCGTTTAAAATACAGAAAGAAAAATAAAAAACAACAAAATCGCATGTTGCTGTAAGAACGAAAGCGAATAGAACATAAAATATCGCAAAGAGTTAGGCTCTCGCATGGAAGAGCGAGATGGAGGCATGGCCAATGGGTGAGAAGTGAGCGAGTCAAAAATGCGAGTCTTTTCTAGAATTCATTTAAATACACATGCACACGTATGTATGTATGTATGTATGCACGTATTAGTAGAAGAGTATGCATTACAATAGTTCCAGCTAATAAATTAATCTACTACAACCTATTAAGCTCTTTGCTGATTAGCACGGCCATTATGTTCCACAAGACCACTTGTATGATTTCGACTTACACTCCACAATAATTCTCTCCCACTCACACATTCCCAATCGCTCTCTCACACTCAGACGTCGTACTTTCTCTCGGCATTGCGATGCGTGTACTCTTCTTACTACAAAACTTTTCGCAGCTTCGCTCGCTCCTCTCACTCAACCCCCGAAATGCATTTGCACGCCGACTCGCTCGCACTTGAACGCCTTGGCATGCATGCGACAGAGACGGACGATTTTACGGGCACTTGCCTATGACAGGTAACGGTAATATACGTATACGCAACCAGGCTGGGGCGCCTTTCTTGACACACTTTCGCTTCGGCTTGGGCAGGTTGGGTGGCTGCGGTCGGCGGTCGGCTGCTGTCGGCCGTTAACTGTTGGTTAATATCGCCTCCGGGCCGTCCCGGTGGGTGTGGCTCCTGCTTAGTGGCCAGGCGTCTGCGCATCGCGTCCTGTGCTCCAATAGGTTGCGCTTAATTGCCGCCTGGTTGGCTCCCGCCGAGCCTCCTGGTTGGGCAGCAACAGAGACAGACGCCTTCCTCGGGCTAGGAGCCGTTCATGCTCGACATCCGTCGGCGTTCAGCTCGCTCAGCTCTTAGCCGACGGCTTCAATTGAGGGTTGTTAGGCAGCCTAACACCACGTCCTTGAGCCTAGTCACACTCACACTCACACTCACACACACACTCGCAGCTCTGGTATGTACGCAGGTAACGCAGGCTGTTTATGTTTGCAGCTTGTATTATCGCGCCATAACCAAACCCGCCGTAATCCTTGGCGTCATCTCTGCTGGGCATTTATATGTAGGTAGATAACACGACAGACTGCGCAGCATATCAACACGTAATAATCATTCAAATTAGAGCATAATCAGCATCATTCAAGGCGCTGCCATATCAACAAGTGCCCCCTCACTCCCCCTCCCCCCTACAGGAGCACCCATTAGTAAATTGAGCAACGACCATTATCCTCATCTCAAGCGTGATTTCCACCCGTCTCCCACTTCCAACTAGCTGACCTCCTTAAGTCGTAAAAGCCTGTTAATTAAACTCATAACAATAAGTCTCATAATATTTAGGCTTATAATAAATATAAATGGGAACTGCAAAAAATAAAAATGATCGATGCTTTTTTTCTACTAGCTGTAAAAATAATAATAAACGTATTGCTATTAGGGGCATCTTTTATTTTAATACTATTTTTAACCTGTATTTATTTATTTTTACATCATTTTTTTTTGACTTAATTTTTCCCCATAATAAAGAAAATCATTTCTAATGTATAATTACGTAAACTTTCGATAGTCAATAATATCCTTTTTAATTCCCTATTTTCTATACCAAGTCTCCGTGCTACAGTCTTCAAAATGAAATGCAGGCAGCCTATAAAATATCTACATACATAGATAAAAAATATTTCCCAATCGGTAAAATATCCCAATATTAAAAGGCACAACTTTTGCGCTTTACACTCACATTCGCAAAGAAAGTCCTCATATGCTTGGGGATTTTCTTGTAGGTAAGCGGATCGCTTTGTTTGATCTGTGCTCAACAAAACACCCCCTCCCCCCTCTTCTCTCCGACCGACCCAATTGCCAGTGTGCACGTGGGACTGCTGCACTTTTCATGGTTACGTTGAACCTGTCGCAATAGCAGCTGCTGCAGTCGCTGCTGCTGCTGCAGTCGCCGTCGCAGCTATTGGAAAATTTTTGTTTCGCTCGACATTTGCATTATCTCTGTAATATTTGCCCTGTATATATACATATATGTATATATATGTGTGTGTGTGTGGGTGTGATTACTAAGAATACTTTGCAAGCGCTCAAGAGAGAGAGAGAGAGAGAGATGGAGAGAGGAAGAGAATATGCAACGTGGAATGGGGCAAGGGGGAGTTTGATGGGTGAGAGAGCTAGCGTCTCGCATATTTCTCGGCCTTGCTGATTATGTGTGCACACACACTCACACATGCGCGACACACACATGTGTGTCTGTCTGGCAATTCACATTTTGGTTTTATGCACTTCTCAATTTATGACTGTTGCAGTAATTGTAACTGTAATTGTAACAGTAATTGTATGTATGCAAATGTATGCGGAGACACGCACTGTCCGCTGCCACCAGCAGCAGCAGCAGCGCAGCAGCAGCGCTGCCTCCTTGTCGTAATTATAGATACGTGTGTCTGGAGTCCATTGGACGGGGTCCCAGTGTTATACATAGAAATATATATATATATTGCGGCATATCGGTGAATGTGGCCCGATGACAAGTGACATTTGTGCCGGTTTGTGTCTGGCGCTTCGCTGATAGCGCTCCTTGCCCCTTAAGGAATGCGGCGATCACTTTCCGCCAGTTCTCCGGAATGTGGATTATCGGGAATATCAGGGGGTCAACCAGAATACAATACCAGAAGCACTTGCGACCTACTGGGAATGTGCTTTCCTTTTAGAGATCCAGTAATATTACAGCTACGTATGTATGGCTACATAACTGGATATGTATGTACATATGTCTTTTAATTTATAGTACATTCATGAGAATCGAGGAGTAGAGCACTTGGTAGAAATTACATACACACATGCATGCACACACTTAAACACACACCCATATATAAAACTTATATGCCTTCGGGCAAAATAATACTTGTCTTAAAATAAGTATGTTAGTTTTAAATCGATTTCAACTTTGCTGCTGCGTTCAGATATTTCGCTATAAAACAATCTTATAAAGGAAAGGCTTTTAATTAAACAAATTTGTACTTAATTTCTTTTCAATGTGACAACAACAAAAATGCACCTCGCAATAGATAACAAGAAGCTCGTATATTTTATTTATAAGCGTTTCTTTGGCTTTCGCAAATGGAATCCAGATCAGGCGATGTCAGTAATCATTTCCACGGCAACCAATAGCCAAATAGCCACTAAAAGGCTTAGATAATCCATTAGTGCCAAAGGGCCAGGCCAAAAGGTACAACACGCTGCGCAAAAAGGACATCAGGCGGTGTCAGGACAACGTCGAGTCCTTTACCACACCAAAAAAAAAAGGAAGCACTGTGCGTGCGGGTGCGTCTGTCTGTGTGTGCGTGTGTGTGTGTGTGTGTGTGTGTGTGTCGCTGTCGATGTCGACACAGCAATTTGTACAAGTCAAACCCGTTGGCGCCAAAAGTCTACGGCGCTTGGCATTAGCAAAAGAAAAGCCACGCAAGAGATGAAAATCCGTTTAAAAAAGTGCCGAACGTGCCAAAGGTATCGTCGTCCTCCCGCTCCCGCTCCCCCCGGGCTAACCCACAAGGCGAACCCCCTGGATGATAATTTATGGCCCTGAAAACTTTGCGTACAGAAGTTTTTCGGCTTTGTTTTTTTTTTTTTTTTTGGCGTAACTTTGCCATGTTGCGCGGCGTTTGCGATTTTTAATTCTTGTGCTAAATTGTTTAAAAATGTTTTAGAAGAATTCTGCAAAATGCGAACAACTTTTACCCCGCCCACCGCCCAGCGTCCGCCGCCGCCCACACGGCTCGCTGCCAAGAATCTTTCGTGCCGCGTTTTGGCAGCTGTAACTCTGCTGCTAACAAAGTTTGCGGCATGTTGACCACTTTGTCGCCGGCTGGAGATAGTTTTTTACAGAAATTTTACTCAACTTCCGCTTCAGTGTCGATGCAATTTGTATTAGCAAAGTTTTGCGCAAGGAATTTCGCAGTGCACACAAAGTATCCTCGAGGGCTGTAAATTTGCAAATGCTCGTACGGACAGAGGCTGATTTATGGTCAATTAGCGCGGTGCTTAACCGAACCTGTCGCTGCCCCCAACACCAATTCACAAATACAGATGCAGATACAGATACAGATACAGATACAGATACAGATACAGATACAGATACAGATACAGATACAGATACAGATACAGATACAGATACAGATACAGATACAGATACAGATACAGATACAGATACAGATACAGATACAGATACAGATACAGATACAGATACAGATACAGATACAGATACAGATACAGATACAGATACAGATACAGATACAGATACAGATACAGATACAGATACAGATACAGATACAGATACAGATACAGATACAGATACAGATACAGATACAGATACAGATACAGATACAGATACAGATACAGATACAGATACAGATACAGATACAGATACAGATACAGATACAGATACAGATACAGATACAGATACAGATACAGATACAGATACAGATACAGATACAGATACAGATACAGATACAGATACAGATACAGATACAGATACAGATACAGATACAGATACAGATACAGATACAGATACAGATACAGATACAGATACAGATACAGATACAGATACAGATACAGATACAGATACAGATACAGATACAGATACAGATACAGATACAGATACAGATACAGATACAGATACAGATACAGATACAGATACAGATACAGATACAGATACAGATACAGATACAGATACAGATACAGATACAGATACAGATACAGATACAGATACAGATACAGATACAGATACAGATACAGATACAGATACAGATACAGATACAGATACAGATACAGATACAGATACAGATACAGATACAGATACAGATACAGATACAGATACAGATACAGATACAGATACAGATACAGATACAGATACAGATACAGATACAGATACAGATACAGATACAGATACAGATACAGATACAGATACAGATACAGATACAGATACAGATACAGATACAGATACAGATACAGATACAGATACAGATACAGATACAGATACAGATACAGATACAGATACAGATACAGATACAGATACAGATACAGATAAATATACAGATACAGATACAGATACAGATACAGATACAGATACAGATACAGATACAGATACATCCATAATCCCCCCCGCAACGCCTTTGCAGGCAGCACATTCATCAAAACTCTTTCGGCACTTTGTTTGTTTTTTATGCGTTGCGACTTTTATGTGCGACATTTAGTACCAGCTCCGGTTCGGGGCAGGAGCTGGAGGATGGGCCATAAAAGCATTTAAGCCGATGCCGCTGCCGACGCCTTTTCGATTTTATGCCCAGTTAACCAGATAGTGTGCCGGGTGATGCCAGGGGCGGACATCCAACTGATCGTAAAACTACACGCGCCCTCCATAAAAAGCGTCAAAGTCAATTCCAGGATGCTTTTTGACTTCATCTTTTCTCTCCTGGAGCCGGAGCCTGGGACTGTATGCCACACTTCTCTTGCCAACTCGTTCTTTTAAGCCATTTTACGAGCTAACAAGTTTTTTAGGGTTTACTTTAATATGGTTAAAATTAATTCAAATTGATTCTTGCGGTTGCGAGAGGCGGGAAGAGCTTGGAGATTTCATTTGCACATTAAACTAAGAATTGAGAATTTATATAAAATATATTTATATTATATATTATATATTATTTATATTTATATTAATATATTATACAATTATAATACCAACACTTAATATTATTGTTTTTTGTCTCTTATATTAGAATAAAATAATTTAACTAATAGATCCAAAGCTAATTAATGCTCGAATCATCCAAAAAAGAACTCTCTATTTTGCCTCTCGCTCTTTGTCAACTTTCTTTACAGCTGTTTTTCGTTCTCCATAAAATGCAAACTAGCAAAAATTGCAAAAAATTGGCAAGTTATGAAAGTTAACTTCATCTCAAATCAACTCAAAGCTTAAGTTAAGCAATTTGCCGGTGGAAATCAAAGCGACGAGGTGGCCGAGAGGTTAAGGCGTTGGACTGCTAATCCAATGTGCTCTGCACGCGTGGGTTCGAATCCCATCCTCGTCGAGTGTGATTTTTTTGTTTTATTATTTTTTTCCTTTTTTTTTTGTATGTAGCCAGCACCTGGCCAAAATCAATTGCCAACAAGCCGCCGAGTTATGTATGGCCAATTGGACTGGAAGCCAAGAACTGTGGCCTCTGGCACAGGTCCCGTTGATGAAAATGGAAATTGCGCTGGCCGGAAATGTCAAATAGTTTGCTTCGACCAAATGCCACACAAGTGCCATGTTTCACTTGCCCCGGCACTTTACCCCACTTGTGGCCAAAAATCAAAGTCTTCGCGCTGCAAATTTTTGCAAATTTCGTGCTCAGAAAAGATGAAAAAAAAAGAAGAAAATATCAAGGAAAATGCCAGCGAAATGAATTGGATTGGAATTGAAATCGTAGGCGATAAAAATAAATCTTTGCAAGTGCGCAGCGCGGCGCCGCCAACAGCTGACGAGATGAAGGGATGAAGGGCGATGTACTGAAGGGGTGGGGGAAAGGGGGTTGCCCAAATGATGAAATTGAAAAACTACACAAGTTGACGGCTGGCGCAGTCTAATGCCCGGGAAGGAAGGGGGAGTTGTGCAGCCATTGCCATAAGTCATACAATGTGCGTTATCCTTGGCGTCAGCCAGGATATATTGTGTCCTAGCCGCGCCTTCGAGCACAGCACAGCACAGCAGCTCATTCAATATGCAAATGCTGCTCAATTGCGCTTGTCTTTCATTTTTATGCGCCGCTCGGCTTCAAATCCTTTAAAGCCACCACCCACTTGGAGAGGGGCAGAGGGGGCGGACACTCATCAGAGAACTTTGGAAATCTTCTAGACACCAAACACTTCTCCTCAAAAGACTTCCCGTTGCCATCAATTTTGATGCGTTTTCTATCGCTGGCCATTTTGACCGAGTTCATAAAAAAGTTTACGATATCAACAAAAATTTTTTGAGTAAAAACTATAAATACACGCCACACATCGACTCGATGGACTCTTGTCGTCCTTAAGTTCTTGCTCTCTCTTTCCTTCCTTGGCAACTGTAAACTGGCCCCAAGTGTTGATGACATGGACTCGATGACAGTTGGATGGTAAAACGTATTTAAAATTGATTATTTATGTCAGATGGATTCATATATGATGTACTTATTGTTTTCATGACGATGTGGGATGTAATGATAATCAAATTAAGCTATACAGATTATTATTGTCATAAATAACAATATCTATCAGAGTAGGTTTAATTGGTGAAAATCGCATAGAGAGGCGGTCACAAGGAAGAAGAGGGAAAAAGAGTCTGAGCTCTGGACAGAAGAGATTTGCTTTTTCTGGCTTCCTGTTAATCAATGTTAGCGACTTTTATCAGAGCTGACAGAGAAGAGATTAGAGGGCGACATAGGATTAGACGGGTATAGAAAGAGAGAGAGAGAGAGCGAGAGAGAGAAAGGGAGAGAGCGAACGAGAGAGAGAGAGAGAGAGAGGTAGGGAGAGAGAGGATAAGGAAAGCACAAATCAAAGATAAATAGAAAGTTATCAAGTCAGAGAACGCCGCGCGCTCTCGATTCTTCAGATTGTTAGTGAAAGTAAGCGAATATGAAAGACAGAGAAAAACAGAAAATATTACATTCCATCACATACATACATATGTATATATGTGATTGACTCGTGTATTACAAGATAAGCACACAATAATTTTTTGTGTTTGTATCTTTAAAGCAAGTCGATGAAAGATTGCGTTTGTAGGTTATGTGTGCCCGTCAAGGTCACATACTAACCTGATCCCAAAATTCAATCATACGCTGGCATTTACGAAGCATTAATACATATGTATATGCCCCTTCCTTGACAGAGCCCGCGGCACTTGCCACACGCTGCAACTGGGCACAAACATGGGCACAAATATTCTCCCACATGGACTCAGATTCCGGCATGGCCCAAGCCCAACGGACTGACCAGCTTGGGGCCAGGGCGGGGCGGGGCGGGGCTGGGCATGAAGCCGAGTCTGTGTCTGGCTTTGTGCCTGGGCCTGGGCCTGGGCAACCAACTGTGCGGCTATCGGGCGAGCTCTGATTGAATAATCGTGCGCCATGTCGGCAGTGGAACAAATCGTGTCTAATAGACTGATTAATATCGCAAGATTTCCAGTTCAAGTCCAGCCAAGAGCAGCCCCCGAACTCTGCGCCCCTTCCCCCAAGCTCAGACATTTTGCCCAGCTCAATCTGCTTTGCCGCATGTAACATGATTCATGTGGATTAAATGTGCTCAAATTGATTGATTGCTCAAATGATGTATGGTCATTAGATGGTTTCTATTTTTTCTCTCACAGTCAAGCACCTGTCACCTCTACCCTTCTCACTCCCCCTCCCTCTCTCTCTCTCTCTTTCGCTCAATTGCTTAGCCGCACTTTTAATTAGTTTCAGCTAAGCGAAAAACTCAATTTTCAGCATTTTCTTTGACTTTTTTCTTTCACATTTCTTCTTCTTCGTCACACATCAAATTGATGCAGAAATAAATTCGGGCCGTTCCACTTAATTTGGCTTCGCCAAAAGCTGCATAAAAATTATGAATAAAATGATATATATTCTCGCGGATATCCGCATGTGCTCAACCCCAACGAAAACGGAGAAAGACGCTCAAAAGTATGCACAAGTTCTTTTATATACTTTATTATCATATCCAACCCCTCCCCGCCTCCTCTGAGTATCTCTGCCCCTTTTATGGTTACACCTTCTGCGTGGAGTATGGCGGATGCGTAGTCGGTTATAAAGAAGAAATATTACACATTACGCCAAATTGTGGAGACTGTCAGGCGACAATAATAACGTTTAGAGTTAAGTGTACGTATGTCCGGGTCACCAGAGAGGGACGCGGGGGATCGCAGGGGAGTGGCTACAGACAATAGACAGTCAGTTTTATTGTAGCCGGGCTGTAAAGTGTACGAAAATATACGCTCTACACTCAAGGGGGAGCTTCAGAGGCGGGGGTGGGGACAGATTCTAGCCAAAGTGCAACAGCTCATTGATAAGAGAGAATGATCCAAAGTGCATTTAAGATATGCGTCGACAGAGAGGGGGGCCAGGGGGAGTCTGGGGCAAGATAGGGGGAAGTGCAAAAGTTTTCACACTCGGCAAAAAAAGGGGAAAAGAATTTGTAGATAACAAAAGGTATTTGAGAATATTTGTACCCTATATAATAATAATAAGTTTATAATTAATTAATACTTTTTTGCAATTAATTTACTTTTGTTCCCTTTTTTAAGTTTTTCCGTTTCTAAATCTATAAAATACCAAAAGCAATAGCAATAGTTAAAGTTTAATTGATAAATACTTATTTATTTGTAACTTATTTATTTAAGTTTTTCCCATTTCTAGTACTCGCAAGTACTCGGACCCTTTCGGGTCCTTTGTAGTCCATTGAGGCATAATATAATTTATTCTGCGAACATCTTATATATGTAGGGAGCCAGGCCCCCGAATGTCGGACAGTGCGCCATTAGGTAAGTCCGCTAAATGGCCGATTTAAGTCGAGGAGCAGCTGGAGGAGTCGAGGAGTTGGGTGTTCTTACAGGCAAATAAATATTTATTGCGCGCTCAAGAGCAAGAAATCAAAGTGCCCGGCCAAAAGGCAAAGGCATGCAGAAAACTCTTCCCAAAAGGGGCGAAGGTAGACGGAAGGATGTGGCGCCCGGGTTGCTCAGCGAGTCGCACAGCTAAGGACACTAATAAAATATTGAACGGGCCATCGATAAGCGAAGGAGTTTGGCCCCAAACTCAAAAGCGAACGGAGGAGGGAAAAGGAGGAGAGGGTTGGCGCGGGTAGGACGTCAACGAACCTTTGCGGAGGAAATTTATCCAGAAGTGGGGAAGGCGCTTACGTAGGATGGCAAAGATGACGATTAAAACAAATTTCCACGACAACCTGGCGCCGTTTAGCCAAAAGCGGAAGGAAGCGAAATTGTTAAACGCAAAACTTGCTAAAATGCCAGCAGGAGCTGGAAGGGGGCGGGGTGGGTGAGAGGGGGGGCGGGGGTAGCACATTCAGAAGCGGAAGCAAGGACTTTACGATTGCACCTTCTCCGTGTGTGTGTGTGTGGGGAGGGGGGAGAGGGTGGAGGGGTGGTGGAGAACTTGGCAACTTGCAGACAAGTTTTAAATGAATGAGCAGAGCTTCCGTTCAATGCGTTTCACTGTGTCCAGCGTGTCCTTTATATGCGTGTGTGTGTCTTCTCCGTGTGTGTGTCCTGCTCCTGCCAAGCATGACAATGCCGATGGCGATGTCGAGTGGCGGCCACTTGCCAATTGCGATTATGGTTTATGTACAGTGCGCGATAAAGGTCGTCAATAGGTCGCCGGGCGCACACACAACATCCTTTTTGGCATCCTTTCGGATCCTTTCGTCCCGGGCAAGGAGCAAGTTTCTTGTATCGCTTACAGTTGGCGAACTTTGTTTGACCAATCGAGTGCCATTTTCAATGGCTCAATTATTTTTGGACAATTTGCGAATAAAGCAAAGTTTGCCGGGACATCGGAAGGACACTCTCATCCTGACCGTAGAAGCTTGTGCCACATTCAAGCTCGCGTGTTATTAGCCTAATTGAGTTCTCGGCCAATTATGCCAGGCGATGGCTTAAAGCGGGATATGAAGGAAGTCCTCGGAGATTCCTGGGGATTCCTGGGAATTCCTGGGCATTCGTGGAACTTCGTTGTCCTTGCACAATTGAGTGCATCGTCCTGTTCTTGAAAATTGCATTTTCTTCATTTATTTGCTATGCAAATTTATTTATTGACTGCATGTCCGAGCGGGCGAAATGGCCAAAATGGCAATGACACGGCCCAGCCTGGGCCAATAGTCAGGAGGACGTGCAACAAGGCTGCGAATACAAATCGATTGTCTGACCCCAACCCTCTCCCAGCCCTCCTCCCACTCCCGCCTCCTCTCCACACACACACATGTGCATGTGGCACGTATCGTTGCATCCTTCAATGAACTGGAGTAGGGTTGGGCAGAATCAGGACTTCATTCATTTTGAGGTTCATTCCGAAATGAGATTTTACAAATTTGCTCAATGAAAATTCTGGCGAAGTGAAATTACGAACTGCAGCTGCAATTGGCTTTAATCAATGCAACAATTGCCGTATGTCCGTAAATAGAAGGAATTCCTAAGAAGAGCAGCTGTGGCAAATTATTTATGGATTTGACATACAACCTATTGGAGCTGCGTTGGAGCTATATATAGTAGTCGGATGTCGGATGTGGAAATGCGGTCAAAGTTGGGAACGTTGGAAACATGCAGGGAAATCCTACCAAGTCCAGGCATGGCTTCTTCTAAAGAGACATAAAATTAAAGGGAAGGTCTATCCAAACGAGATCTCTCAGTTCGGTTTATAACTGTAGAATAAGCACAGAGAATAGGACTTTATCAACAGACAGTTGGATGTCCCGATCAAATATAGCCCGTTTCCAGGTCTGACTTTACTTAACATACTTCCTTAACTACATAACATATAGAAATAAATATATATATGTTTGTGAATATGCACTTACCCACAAATCTCCTTATGGCCATAGGTCGAAAATTCCACTCGGCCAAAACTCAAC
Source organism: Drosophila kanekoi (assembly GCA_037075305.1). Taxonomy (NCBI): domain Eukaryota; kingdom Metazoa; phylum Arthropoda; class Insecta; order Diptera; family Drosophilidae; genus Drosophila; species Drosophila kanekoi. Next base: position 380,569 of record JBAMCE010000575.1, on the reverse strand, counting down.
CTCTTGATCGAACTCCAGGGAAAATCGGTATTCTCAAATATCCTATACAGACATAGGTAAAAATTTCCCACTTCCTAAAGATCAATTTGGACATTTTCCATATCCATAACTCGGTCAAAACTCAGCCGATTTTCATAAGGTTTGGCTCTTGGTTCATTGTTTGACATTCTAATCTAACTAATTCTGGTTTTGAGGGTTTTATTTATATATATATATATATATTTTATATTCTAAAGTTCTACACAATAGCTTAATGAATCCATACATTTGGGCACACAAAGATACTCCCTCCTCGCGAGGTCATTTTAATGACATGCTCAACTGACCTTCTCAGCCACAATACACCTCAATTCTGTCAATACCCTGCAAAACACTTTAACCACGCGGCGAAACAAATGTCAAAACATGAAATTAACTCGCAAACAGGCAAACAAAGATAAATTCCGCCCTACCCTAATCCCACACCTTGCTCTCGCTCCCTGCGCTCCCTTCCGACAGGGCAATAAAAAACAATGCAACTCAATTGGAGCACGCGGCCAAATGTTGTCGCTGACGAATGGCAACCCTGCCAGAGTCTGTTACCCCGCCCCCAAAGCCCAGCGCCCAGACCCATCCCTTCCCTTCGCTCTGGCAGCTATCCTCTATTTCGAGGAATGCAAAAGCCAAAATTTACTGTGTGAATTCGGGCGTTCAGTGGCACATGCAAAATGTGAAAGTGGAAATGGAAATGGGAAATGGGAAAGGAAGTAGAAAAGGAAGTGGAGATGGCTGTGGAAATGGCGCCTGAAAATATGCAGCGCGGCGAGGCCAAAACCACAATGAGCCCCAAAATTGCCAACATAATTTATGTGCATGTGCATGTCTATGTGTGCGTGTGCGTGTGTGTGTGTGTGTGTTTGGACTTTGCCATTGCTAATTAGCGGCATAATTTAATTCCCAATTGGCAATTGGCAACGCAGCGCAGCGTAGCGCAGAGCGTCGTCTCCAGGCAGACTTCCAATTGGAAGCAGGCACTGGCACTGGCTGCAAACATTTTAAATGAGCTGCCTGTTGCGCCAAACACACACACACACATACACACAAACAAACACGCACACATACACCGACATATACACTCAGAGAAAAAGTATGCTCTAGCTTCTAGTATGTAGCAATCAAACCAATAAAAATCCTAGAATTAGGTTATAGGCTTGGTTTTTGACAACGTTTGAACATGATTCAATATAGCTTAGTATTTTCTCCAAGTGTATGCAAAGCAATATGTTTGACTCATGTGTTGGCACACGGCGACAAACAGTTTTTTTTTTGGCTCCGAGCGTGTCCTGCATGGGAAATGACGCCCAGAGCCAGGGCCAGAAACCCATTCGGAGGCGTCTCCAGCTGCTGCACAATCAGTTAAAGCCAAGGAAAAAGTCGCTGACGAGTTGGGCCGAAGGGAAATCGAATTAAATTAAAATTGCAACCGACATACACACACACACACACACACACAGATACATGGAGATACTCAGACACACATATGTGCTCTGGCCATGCGTGGGGCATTACACTAACAAATGATGTTGACCGCCCGTGGGTCGAGCTGTTAATTAATCTTGATTTTCAGGCGAGAGCTGGGCGAAAGTCGCTTGCGTCAAAGTGACAATTAAATTAATCATGATGGCAAACGATTATGTCAACAGGAGGAGCTGGACATCCAGCAGGACATGGGCCGGACATCTAGCAGGACATGGAGCAGGACGCCCGCAGCGCGCCGACGACTAGGAGGCGAGGTCACGGGTAACCAGGGGAGGAGGGGGGCAACTACTGAAGGTTTCCCGGTTTTGGAATCTCATTATGTCTGCTATAAAACTTATAATTAACATTTTGACCGCAACAAAATTCGCAACATTCCCCACAATCCGTGCAAACTAGGCGAAGAGTTATGGAAGCTCCAACAACAGCAAAAAAAAGTGTATAAAGATACATATAAAAAAAAGATGCATTTGACCGCAAGCAAGTGTGAACTTTATGCTAGAGTTATTTTTAATTAGTTTTGCGGTTTTACATTCCATGCTCAAAATTTAAAAGGAATATAGAAAAGGTATTCAAATTGTTGCTTTAAAGTTCGTTATAGAAATGTCAATAAATGTTGTTTAAATGCAAAATGTAATAACAAATTATTGAGCACTCAGAACTAGCGGTGACATGAACCTAAACGGCACGCATCTCTACAAATATTTTGTCTTAATAGTTTTTAAATATTGCCTAATGTAAAAACAAATTATTCAACACTCAGAAATAGTGATGACACGAACCCAAAAGCCACGCATCTCTACATATTTTTGTATACATCCTATTTTAATCTGTCTTATTTTGTTTACTTTTGTTTTACATTTCGAAATTCTTTGAAATAATCATTTTTTCGTTACCTCAATACAACATTAAAAAAATCATCAAATGCCATTACGAAATATGGCTTTTTACATGTCAAATCAGAAAAAATGGCGGGCTACTCAAAACAAAAAACAACAAGCTTTACATATAAATATATAGCCAATACACACACCAACGCGTTTGCTGTCATGCAATGAATTTATTTCGTTCAGTTTTACGTTCGGTGTGAAATGTGTCGGTCAGTCGATTAATAACACTGTAAATTGAAGTGTTGAAAAAAACAAAAAAGAAACACTCGCACGAGGCTACAAAGCAAAATTAAATATAAATCAGTTAATTTAAACGAAAAAGGCGAATTAGCATGGCGGAAACAGAGCCAGAGGTTGAGGTCAATGGCACCGAGGTCGAGGAGGATGGCCAGGACGAGGACATCAAGCAAAAGAAGCAAACGCGTCACGACGGCGGCGCCGCCGACCTGGAACGTGTGACAGACTACGCGGAAGAGAAGGAAATCTCGGCCGCAAATATATCGAGCGTAAGACTCAAGAGCCAATATATTGTATATTATCTCAGTTAAATGTAAAATGATGACTTTCAGGCCGTGGAACAGTTTGGCAATCAGCGCAGCAAAGAGAACGAGCTGCGCGTGGCCAAGGAGAAGGAGCTGCAGAAGGTGCAGGTGAAGAAGGAGGACATCGAACTGATCGTGAGTATTGCGCCGGATCACTTGGCCATGTAGAGATCTAACGATCTAACGCCCTTCTCCTGCAGATGAACGAGCTTCTGGTGAGCAAGGCCCAGGCCGAGAAGGTGCTGCGGGAACAGAGCGGCGACGTGGTGGCCGCCCTGGAGGCCATCATCAGCAATTGAGCTGCCGGCTGACCCTGGACACACGCGGACCCAGCCCAGGACACGCCGTCTGTTTCCTTTACTTAGCATAACACTGCTTTATTTGTACATTTATAACTAGTAAAGAAAAAACCAAAAAAAGAACCGACTAGAATTGCCATGTCATCCGGAAACAGTTTGATTTTAAACTAATTTCTAGATTGGGCTCCTTTTCTGCTCCGCGGGCGCCTTTTAAAGGGTTCCATTTAAAAAGGTTTCACATTTTGTTTATTATATTTAAAGTATTTATTTAGAGCATTATCCAGTGTTGACTTCTCTCTGTTCCTGGTAAACCCTTTGCGAATTTGACTAACGATCCGGCGTGTACAGTGAAAGCTCTCCTCGCGGTCAGCTTCACTAGACAGTTTTCACTGTAAGCCTTTGAATTTGGTTTATAAATGAGAATAATTAGTCTAGCTAGCAAAAAACCCGAAATTGACATTTGGATATTGCTTTAGTTAAAAGATTTTCAGATGCACATTTCAGCAGATATTTCCTATTCTCATTAAATCTATGCATAAATATGATTTGATGTGTTGTCTCGTGTAAAAGGCATAAACTATAACAAATTATTTTTAAAAACAAAACTCATTTTATAACAACTAGGCAGACACAAAAACTAGAACCAAAACGAAAAAATGGTTAAATCACGTTTAAATTTCATTGCGACCGTATTGCGGATATTGAAATCATGTGATCAAATACTTTTGCAGATTCTCGCACGACGGCGTATTTATGTTCTGAGCCTTCCGATACAGATCCCGGTCGCCAAACGTGCGAGCCTTGGCCAGCATGGAGTCGCCTGCAAGGCAGTGGTTTAAGATTAACTATTCAATTTATAAAAGGTAAAGATAATTACGATAATTGCGCTCTCGACTGCACGAGTGCTTCAAATGATTGATAAAATCTTCCTCCACCGATTCCTCGAGACGTGCCACCGAGCCCTGATATTCCGAATAGAAATTGTCCTTGACATAGTATGGAATCTTCAGGCCGTTCGTTTCGCGCTTCACAGAGTATTTACTAGCAAATAAATTCAGTTAAAACAAGATAAATAGATCAACTAAGGAGAACTCACTGCGAGGGCGTCAGGCTGTACATGGGATCCGATATGAAGAAGGAGGACATCATGGACAAGCCGATGAGCAGTAAAATGGGCAGCAAGTTGATCAGGGCAGAGGAGTTGTTCGTCTGGAATTGTTAAAGGATTTAAATGTAATTAAATGTTGGTGTTTTTATTAATTAGCTTTTCTCACGTCTCGTTCCTCGCGTGCATGCTGACGGCGTCTTTGTTGGCGCATGTAAACATTCTGCTGCGAGAAACCGCCGTTGAAGAACATGTTGAAGAGTTCCTCAGGACTGATGTCCGCCTGGAAGCCGCCGTAATCATTGTAGTGCTGGCCATGTCCATGGTGTCCGCCTCGATTGCCGTGTCCGCTTTGCGACTCATTGATACCATACAGATCGTAATTCTTTCGCTTTTCCACATCGGTCAAAACGCCCGCAGCATTGCTCAAGGTTTTGAATGCCTCGACAGCGCCGGGCGCCTTGTTCTTGTCCGGATGCAGCTGCAAGGCGAGCTTCTTGTACGCCTTCTTAATCTCCGAATCGGTGGCTGCCTTGGTCACGCCCAGCACTTCATAGTAGTCCTTGCACCTGCGGAGACATTATTAAGTCAAGAAAATCTAATTGTACAACGATTACGATACGCACTTTTTAACCTTTCGCACCGACTCCAGCTGATCGTTCGTGTACTCTGGAGCATGGCTCCTGGAATCCGAGTTGACACGCTTTCGTGGACCTGAGTCCATATCTGCGCCAGGAGCGGAACGCTCTTTGCCATTGCCGGCATTCCCGGGTGAGCTCTTCACCTTCGTCAGCAGCTCTGCAAAAGTTGGTCAATTTACATACAAAGTGTTTGCGAAAAAATTTGCTTTACTTACGCTTTGCCTTTTCCGTGGGATAAAGCCTTTCCGCTTTTAGGAGCAGCTTTTCGGCCTTTTCACTCCTGCCCTCGGCATATGCCTGCTCAGCCATATCGATGCATCGCTGCGCCTCATCCTTGTTGCCCTCCATCTTACTCCAACGAGTCGACACGTAAATACGTGGTCAAGGGGCACTTTGCAGGTGCAATAAATAGTTGAGATTTGCGCTTGTATTGGTGTATACTACATACACGACGATTTTTGGAGCTCGCACTAAACACACACACACACACAGCCTGCCGTGGTCTTTAGCAGTTTTTTTTGCGACTAATTAATTGTTTAATCTAAGAGTGCACATGAGCTGCCTGGCCACTTCCTAACCCAGTTTTTTTTCTTTATATTATATTAACTAGACGGCCAGCTCAGCTCTCTAATTTAATTGATTTTGCTGCGTTTCGTTGACTTTTTCATCACTTTGCAAAAAGATTTATCGATCTATCGACTTGCCACCATAATCTATCGGCGAAGACAGATTTATCAACCTATCACCTTGCCACCACAATATATCGGTCTGGCGGTGAGGTGAAAGCGCTTAGTTAAGCAAACAGACTCGAAATAATTTTATTGCGAACAATTTCTAAATTGCTGTGCTCATTCCCTTGCTAATAAATTGTTAATCTTAATGTTCATAAACATTAGTTATTGATTCGATAACTTCTAATTGCCTTTGACAGCTGGTTTCAGCGCTGCTTTTACTAATAGTGCTGCCAGATCGCTGCAGAGCGCCCATTCACATTTACATTTGCCGTACGTAAGTGTGTGTGTGCGTGTGTGTGTGTGTGTGTTTGTGAGCGCCGCAGCATGGAATGAAAAGCGCAGCGCGTTCGCTGGCTTAATTCGTCTCGTATTTATTTATAATAATAAAAATAATAATAGAAGGCGCACAGAATCTGCGATGCAATAATCCCAAATACCGCGTAGCAAGAATATAGTCAAGTGCAGTGCAATAACCGATGCATTTCGGCCCATCGTCGCCGTCGTTGTCGTTGTCGTTGTCATCGAACGTGTGTGTGCGTGTGTGGCGCAGTTTATACAAGTTGGCCTGAAAAAAAGTGAAAGAAGCAATATCGCCATATTGTGTTGTGTACTAAAATACATATAATTTTGTCATCAAAACAAATGCTCAGCGAATTTTCGTATTGCGTCGACTTATGTAAATCGAATTGACGGTACGCAATCAAGAAAAATAACTATCTACAAAGGTGCGTATGTGTGTGACTCTTTGGGTGTATTAATGCATGCATGTGCATATATACGTATAGGCAAAACTACTACTGCACACACTTGCATGCCAGCGCGTGTATGTGTGTGTGTTTCGGAAAATGCAGCAATCCAATCTTTGTCTCCATGCAAATTGATTAATGTCCCCCTCGTCTGTTGCACGGCTTGATTGTTTATATTATTTCAATATATATCGAGCACAAAATTGGAAATTCTAATTAATCGATATCAATAAATATATATCGATAGGCATCAGGGCAATGTCTGGCAAACTGTTTACATTTTCACCGTTTCGTTTTATACTGCATATTTTTTAATATATATGTAAATGTATAATGCATGGAAGATGACATTTGGTATATTTTTGATACTCTTTAATATACCTATAACTGCAATGGGAATTATTTGTTAACTCTGCTTTAAAAATGAAATTTTCTGCTCTCCCAGAAAATGTTACCTTTTAAATGAGGTATATTATTCATTTATATTTTCCCTAATGGGGTCAAGTGCTATTAGCTTAAGAGGTTTGGTCATCTGGAACTGTTTAATGGGTATTTCGTAGTCGAATACTCGCGATTCTCGCGTATTTTCGGCTGATTTACTTTTGGTTTTTTTTTTTTAATGAAACTTTTTAAATTCCGAGGGGAATGAATGCAACACACACACACACACACACAAAGGGAACAAAAACAGCGGTAAAAAGTCAAAGACCGATTTGCGCATTTTTAATTCGTTAATTTTGTATTTTTATGCAAAGCAAAGTACGATGGAAAGCTCTTGCAATGGCGTTTTCCATTTCAGTCGATGTGCACTTTTGCTCCGTATTAAAATGAATATCTATTTCTAGTTGATACGTACTTATTTAATTTGTTTACAGACTCCCGATCGCTGTTGCTTTTGTTCCGGCTGCTGCTTACACAACAATCTACATACAAATTGGGTTGCTCGCTTTCTGGACAGCATTAGCTGTCAACAGTTAAAGAAGGTGAGTTATCTGATACCTGGAAAAGGGAAATTGTTTGAAAATAGCTTCATTTTAATATTTATTTGATTTTGCCGGCTATCGATTTCTTTCGCGGCCGGCTAAAGGAGTTGTCCGCCCAAGGGGGGTTTATCTGTAGTTTATTTTTGCGCCTACATTTTAGATGCCTTTCTATAGTTATCCTTGATATGGGTGGACCTTGAGTTCCATCATCTCAAATCTAAGCAGTTTTCTAACTTTAACATAATCCTTTCTCCCCCTTTTTGGAGAAGTTCTCGTTACGCGGCGACAGCTGAGAGCGCAAAAACATAAAAAAAGCTCAACCGCAAAGACACAAACAAAGACAGAAGCAAACGCAAAGGTAGCGGCAACAATGAACAACACACACACGCGCGCACACACACTGCCAGCGAAAAAGCCAAGAAAAAAGCTCCCTCAGTCGTCAGCTGCTGCGCGTAGCGTGAAGTTTATGTGCTTTCCTCTCGCTGTATCGCAGAACGCGTCTAACCCAGTCGAAACAATTTGGCTAAAAACTTAAAACTTAAAACTACAAACTACGCGTAATCCGTTGTGGAAGAAGCTGATTTCGGTTTGCCAAGGTGTGTAAAGGTCGTCGGGCGTCGCAATTTGTAACTGCCGGCCATAGCGTGACCTGAACGCGCGTGCTTTACCTTTACCAATTGCTATATAACTGTGACCTTAATTTAAACAAATAATATCAGAAGCCAAATACAAGCAAGCTTCAAACAAGAAACACGCGCAATTAAACACACAAAAAGCGAACAAGCAAGAGAGCTTTACAACAACAACAACAACAACAACAACAACAACAACAACAACAACAATAAGAGCAATGAGAACTACATAGATAACTAACTTCCTCAATCTGCCAACGACCACTTTGCAGTACTCTTGAATTTTTGGTCGTTTGAGGTCATTCTTCAAGTACGACGCACAGGCAACAAAACAACAATCAAAAATAACAACAACAACAACAACATTGATGTTTGGCCACATCAAATTTATTACCTCATTGGAGACAAGCGGCTTTAACGAATCGCACTCAAGAGTAATTTCTTGCTCTCTTCTAATCTCTTTGACGCAAATGGAACAGTTTTATTCTTATAGAAATATTGCTAACAGAAATTAGTATATAAGAATTCCGCCGCATCAATGTTGTTTGTTTAGAAGCGTTGCCAGATTTGTGCAAATTTTTTAACAAAATAATATAAATGCTTGCCAACAGTAATAGCCGCTGCTGCAGTCAGCATTGAAATTCTCGAGCTGGTTCTCTCTCTTAATATTATATATATGTATATATGTATGTTCTTGCGTATGTATGTATGCATGTGTGTGCGTAAATATGTATTAGTCTATTCGTCTCGCTCGCACACACAACACATGTTTTGATTTCGCCTTGCTGGCCGTGCAAAGTAAAATGCAATTAAAAACATGTGCGCCACTATTTTGTTTATTGTTTATAAATGAGCGCACTTATCGAAGCTCAGCTGCTGCGCTCTCACTCACTAATTCACTCGCTCGTTTTGCGCTCTCTCCACTTTGCACTATTTCTCTCGCTGAGGTCATGCTCAGCGCTCAATAGTCGAAACAGACGAAACACCCACCGCTATTTACTGCTATCAAACGACCCTCGCCGGTGCAGGTTTTTTGCCTCGTTGCTCGCGAGCAAGTGAGTGAGAGCGAGAGAGTGGGAGTGAGTGGCGGGTGACGGCAGAGTGAGCGAGCGAGCGCTTGAGTTTCTGTGCAAAGTCAAAAGTAAACGCAAGCTTTTTATTGCTGCGCAGGTTTTTGGCTTTTCGATGTGCTTTAGCTTTTTTTTTTGTATACACACACGTTCGCTACATATGTGTATATAGACACACACAAACACACACGCACACACATTGAAGTCAATTCGACTGATATAGGAAGAACCTTGTGTACTCTCATGACTATGGAATGGAATTTAGTTAGTAGTTTTTTCCTCTCTTCTCGTTTGCACTTCTCAATGCTGCCCGCGCTGTGGCCGTTGTTGTTGTTGTTTCTGCTGTGATTACTACACACTCACATTAACATTCACACTCACACTCACATTCGCATTCACATTACGTTTTGTTTGGGTGCACTGTGCACCTATTCTAAAGATGCACAAAAGACCTTCCAAGCGTCCCTTTCCTGCCCCATTGGGGTAATGTGAAGGTGCTCATCTGTACATTTGCTCATCTGGCCTGGGTGTTAATGTTGACCTCGCTGTGCCCGGTGCACAGTTATTGATTTTCTTTGTATGCCCTTGCAAAAGGTATAATCCATTTTTTACCAATTGTGTATCGCGGAGGAGACATTTTCGACTCTATAGAGTATATATGTACATACATTCATAAGTAATGACAGCCGAGTCGTAATAAGCGAAAAGTCATTTCTTGAAGTACATTTTAAGTACATTTTATATAACGGTATATTTTAGCTCACATCAGATAGACGTCAGCAAGGGTATTCGAGCTTTGGCATCCCAAAGTTTGCTCTTCCTTGTTTATTTTTTTCTTTTTGCTTTGGAGGCTTTTCGCAATCCCTTTGCCGGGCCATGTGCACATGAACAAACCGTTGGGGAGGGGCCAGCACCAGGGGCCAGAAGAGTCAGCAATTTCTGCTGCCATTGCTGCGGCTGTTGTTCTTCTTTTTGTTGTTGCTGTTGTTCTTGTTGGCCGTTACCGTTGCCTTTGTTTAATTTCGTTGCTTATCACACAATGCTGATAAGTTGGCTCGCCGCATTTTTTTTCGAATCATATTTTTGCTGTTGTTTTTGCTTTATTTTTTTTTGTCGATGGCATTGAACATTGCTTTCTGGTTTCTTCACCCTTCTTTTATAAATTTATACATACAAATATACATATACATATTTATATTCATATGTGTATGTGTATTTGTTATGTGTGCTTTTTTGCTGCTGCTTTGGCTTTGGCTTTTTGCTTTGTTGCTTTGTTGCTCTTTGACAATTTCACGCACAAATATCACGTAGCCGGGAGTATCAGCTTGGCTTTAATATGTGTGACACACGTACTTCCCGAATGTACTGTGATAAATTTGATGTGTGCTTTTTTCACTTTTACTCCCCTCGATTGTTGTTGTTGTTGTTGTTGTTATGATTGTTATTTGATCAAAGCTTTTCCGCTTAATCGTTCTCTAAGGCTTCATGTGTATATATTTCTCTCTGTGTATATGTTTGTTCAGCATGAATATGACGCTCATTTGAAAAACACAAACAAATAAACATAGAAAAACAAAAGGTGACGTCTAAAATTTAAAACCAGCTAAATTGGCAGCAAATTGACAAGAATTTAACTTTGAAAACTCCACATAATATTAAATAGTGCAGTGAACTACAAATTTATATATAAATAAATTAACAAATCTGACGCAACAAGTTTTGGATTTGTTTTTTTGTTGCTGGGCGCTGGTCAAAGAAAAGCTTTCAAAGTGGATGCAATTGCGCTGCCTCTCGGAGGGCTTTCTCATGTTAGAATGGCCTTAGCCAGGTAAGACAACGGACATGCACGAGCATGTTAATCTATTTGCTATTCCAGAAATATATAAAGCAAAATATTTGTACTTGAATACCTTTTAAATTGTGTTTAATCGCTTGAATCTAATGGGAATCATATACATATTTACACCAGTATGAATGTGTGTGTACTCGAATCTAATAGGAAACATATATTTACACATGTATGTATGAATGTAATGTATGTATGTATGTATGTATGTATGTGTACTCGAATTCAGGGCCAATGCCGTGCCTAGACGTAATTACCGTTATGCTCTGGCGCAACAAACACAACAACTACAAAAGCGCATATGACAGATAAATATTTAAATATTACTGACCCCGCTATGGGGCTATGGCTGATCGTTATCATGAAATAAAATAAAACAAAATTTCCTTGCCATGAAAACTCATTGCAACTATTGTAATTCTAATTGCAACCTTAGCGAGAACGAGAGAGGGAGGGCGCGATCGATACACATGTTTATATCGGGGTTACATTTTCCTATAGGGACAAACGACTCTCTCCTGGCTTCGAGGTGAGCGGCGAACCGCGTCACTTTCACGCTATGCGATCTGTATTTGTATTTGCATTGAATTTGTGCCTGGAACTCGATTTCAACTATTAATAGAGAGAAAGTAGATAGCAGCAGCAGCAGCAGCAGAGCGAGCACTCGCTCACAATAACATTCACAGCGGAAGAGAGAGCAAGAGAGGGAGAGACAGAGATGTGCACAAGGCTCGAGTCGATTGATTGAACGAAGGTGAGAGGCTGCCAGTGGCAGTGGGCGTGGCTGCAACTGATGTTGGAGAGGGGAAGGTGGAAGGGGGAGGCTGTTGGTGAGTGAAAATGTTTTGCGAAGGATGGCGCCACATTTGACGTCGACAGTGGCAAAGAGATGCAAAGAGTCTAATGATTGTTGAAGATGTGGGTGAGGGGAGGGGAGGAATGGGAGGCTGTTGGTAACTGAAAATGTTGTGCGAAGGATGGCGCCACATTTGACGTCGACAGCGGCAAAGAGATGCAAAGAGACAATGATTGTTGATGATATTTTTAATGCTGCCGCTCTTTGCGATTGTGTGTGTGCGTGTGAGCATGAGAGTGTGTGCGTGTGTGTGTGTGACTAGGAAGTAAGCAAGCTTTTGTAATTCTGTGCAAATGTGTTGCAGTTGTTTTTGTTGTTGTTGCCATTGCTAAGGTTTTTGTAATTACAAATACACGAACATACTTGAACATATGCATGTCTGTTTGTATGTACATACACATATATGTAGATACCTAGGCATCAGCACGTGTTCACGTCTCTGCTGTAATCATAGGTTACAAATGCGCGTTATGTTATTGTTGTACATGAAGTTAATTTATACGATAAGGTCGTTTTGCTCTACGGTTTTGCGTAATTTGCCTTTGATAATTTTCAATGAGATTTCAGTGCATAGCACATACATACATCATGAATTTATATAATATGAAAGAAAGTAAACATGCATAGCTTAAATATTTAGTATATTCTACGTATTAACTACGAGTTAAATCTAACACTTTTACTATTTCCTTGTTAAACACTATGAAGTCAGAAAATGTTCAATGTGTTTCTTCAAGTATAGCAATATCTCAAGGTATGACTTGCATTATCAGATTTCCAGGGCATTGTGAACCACATACATTCAGCTTATCGCTGTGACACCTCTCAGCGTGTATTGTCCAAGGTTGCCTCAGCTGTCACCTATTGACACGTTGAAAACTTTTAGGGTATCTGCTGTGTAGGCAGGGCTATTAATAGCATTGGTTATCACAACGGGCCAATGACGAGATAGATAGGCTGAAATGCTCCCCCTTTCCCCTTCCGCTTAACAGCGAATGTTTGTAAGCGTGCATGTATCGATTGTGATTTCTGATTGGGTATTTGACCTCTCTGTCACTTAACGAATATCGTTAAACGCAAACACAATTACAGTTAGAACTTGGTTGGGAGGCAACAAGTTGAAACATTAATTTAAATGCAACCAGCCACAAACAACTGCTAAATAAAATAATACTGTAAAACAATGCATTGCGAAAAAGGAGGTGGAGGCTAAAAGCAGACAGCGCGACAAAACGCAGCCGCAGCCGCAGCAGCAGCAACGACAAAAATGCAGGCGACTGCGACGTTGGCTGCGCCGTGACAGAGGCGTTGGCGGTGCCGTGCCGTGAACATAACATAATGCTGCTGCGCTGCGCTCGCTTAGCCTCGTTACAAGCGGCGGTCGCGTCAGCCGCGCCCTCGGCAACGCCAACGCTAAACGTAGAGGCGGCAGCAGCAGCAGCAGCGGCGGCAGCGGCAGCTCAGTTGCCCTCCATGCGGCCACAAATCTTGGCGGCGAATTCGTCACCAGGTGGCAACTTACAGCTGACGTCGATGCCAACGTCGACGGCGACGCAAGCAGCGTGTACTACTTTTGTTTTCATTGAAAACGTTTTCTGTAATATGTTTGTGGTATGCTGACGTCGGCGTCGCTGCTCGCTGCTCACATGGTCACTGAGCTTTGCTGAGCAACGGCTGACACTTATTTAAACAGCAGAGCCAGAGGCAGAGGCAGAGACAGCCGCCACCTCTGTACGTAGGTGTGTATGTGTGTGTGTGTGAGAGCTGGGGGAGCTTGCACGACAACGTCAGCGTTACGTTTGGCGCGCTGCTTCGCTCTGCGCTGTGTTGCGTTGCGTTGCGTTACGTTGCCACGCTCGTTTGTTTTGGGTTGTATTGACCTTCTTCAAAAGTAGGTAACCTCATTTCTCATTTATCGTATACAACTTACATGCTGCTGCCGCTGCTGCTGCTGTCTGCTGCCCCATACGCAGGCGGGGAGGCGTGTTCGATTGCTTGGCAATTGTCTGTCATTCAAGTCGTACGCACAGTGCGCGTCATTGTTTGACCAAAGCATTTGTAATTTTCACACTCCCGGCGAGAGTTAAAAGGTAATGTAATTTGTCATGCAGTCCGACAGGGCAACGAATGAAGGAGGGAAAGACAGAGCGAGAGAGATCGAGAGTTAGGGGGAATGAGTGGCAGGCAATGGAAATGAAAGACAACTCGGTTACAAACCGATTCGATTTGATTTGACTCAAATTTATTTATATTTATTAATAGATCTTGCATAAATAAATACTGGATCACACTTACTTGTTTTCAGGCTGATCGAACGCTTATAACACTTTCGCCTTTACAACTTAAGATATAAATAGTTAAATATTTATAAATCGAGTTTTTTACTCCACATATTATTCACGTTTGCGCGTGGAATCGTCTTATTCTGAAGCTAATCGAATGCTAATTAAACTTTCGCCTTTACAACTCTAGATAAAAATAGTTGGTTATCTATTTACAATTGGACTTTTCAAATGCTGACTTTTCGCACTTTAATGAATTGTAACAATAAATCTTTAAGGATTAGTTCCTCATATTCTCCTAATTTGCGAGTGAAATCGCCTAAAACAAAAGAACAAAATGTTAAATATTCGATAATATATAATTTTATAGATATTTAGACATGTCAGACATATATTAATAGTTAACTTTTTGCAAAGGAAGTTTTTAATTCGCATCTCAATATATTGAAACAATAAATCCCTAAACATTAGTTTTTAGTCCCGCGTGTAACAAGTTATATTCCACTTATTTTCCACATCTGCAAGTGGAATCTCCTAGCACAGAATCACAAATTGTGGCGTATTCAACTTTCTAGTTTCATTTTAGTAGGATTATATAGTTTTATAGATATTTAGACATATTAGACATATCTGTGTAAATTCAGGTGTGAATTCACGGCTGCCGCTTCCTGGTTTGCTGCTGACGTCACGCGGTTTGGTGCTGTGCTCCGTGCTTCTCTTGGTCCACATAAACATTTGTACGTTAATTGTTGCACTTGGAAATTGTGCCTCGGCTTGCACCGTGCCCCTGCCCCGCGCAGCCCAAGCCATGTTTGCTTTGTGCGTGCATAAACATTCAACATTTCATGTTCGTCAGCTGCTGCGTCGCTGCCGGCGTCGCTGTTGGCGTCGCTGTCGGCATCGTCGTCGTGAGTCTCGTTTACTATTGACACCATTAATGCTGCCATGCTGCCCCAATGTAGGTCAATTGCGCGCTAATTGCCCCGCACTCGGCTAGATGAGGGGCAACTGAGGAGGGGAGCAGGGGGAGGGGGGTCTCTCAATGTTGCCGCTGAATGATTGACGCTGCCGAGACGTCGACGTCAGCGCTGCCAGCAGCAGCAGCAGCTTGACCTTTTGGGCAGCAGCAGCTGCGTTTCAAAGAAATTGCGCATATTACGCATACGCCAAGTGCGCCAAAAAATGTGCCCAGCTTGTTATAATTCCTCTTCCCCCCTAGCGCCTCTCTATGGTTAAAGCTGTTGCTGCCGCCTATTGTTGTTTTTTTTTTTTGACAGGCTGGCAACTCTGACCCAGTTTCCGCTTTTTAGGCACCGCAATTCAAAACTCAAAAACTTTGCTTTACTTTGCGTGTCGTGTCTCCAGGGAGACCCCTCGCCTTCCTCTCCTCCCTCCCTCTTCCTCTTCTATACACACATACATATATATAGTTTTGCATATTTTATGATTTAATCAAAGATATTATACGCACACACATACACACACAGGGCCTTCCAGCGGGAGTGCCCCACTGCCCCTCGACCCTCTTCCCCGCTGTTGAGGGCAATAAAACAGAAACTTGACCCAATTCTGCCAGCGGCAATCGCCAGGCATGAAAGCAGCTCGAACCACAGAAATATTGAAAATCTGTGTACGATGCTGGGTACGGAGCGGGGCAGGGCGGGGTTAAAGGGGAGCTGTGTGTGTGTGTGCTTGTGCGTTGAGAATGCTTAAAATTATGGTATTTATTCAATATACAATTGGCTATTTTTGGGTCAATTCGATTGCCAAATCCATTGGCAAACATAACTCGAGTGAATCCTTGGGGCCCTTATTACTCAATTAGAAAACATATTTACGAGCACAGAGTTCGACTCGATAGCCAGGTTGCCAGATGCCTTAAGGAACACGTTAGGAACGAGAAGAGAAACTCGAAGCACAGACTTAGCACGCAAATTCTACGAGAAATTAAAGGACATATTATAAATAAATTGGATATTAATCAATGGGTATCAGCGAACCCTTAGCAGAAATGATCCCCAAAAGTAGATTAAGTATTCTCAAGTAACATCTGATTCAACATATATTATAGCGTATATTATAAATGGATTAGGGGTTCAACATCAGGGACTCATCATTAGGGATTCATCATACTAAGAAGGAATCCTCCCCAATTGTCAAAAAACATATGATTCGACTGGATAACATATAAACCCTTTACCCTTTAACTATTCATCATAGGACATCAGCAAATCCGCACGTCTTATCCGGAAATAGATTCAGTATTCTCGGAAACTATCTAATTAAACTGGCCAACATATAAACTCTGTAATTCCCTTAACTCGTAGGCTCTTCTTTGACACAGATCTCGTAGGTCGCAGTACAGTAGAGCCCCAATTAACGCGAAATACTTGCCGCATAACGTTCACAATCTATATAATTTCATTGACAATTCTGAAACCTTGCATCCAGTTGTTGTTGTTGTTGTTGTTGTTGTTGCTGTTGTTGTTGCTCTCAAGTCCGTTCGCACAGGGTTATTACTGTCCGTATTCCCTTGCACCTCCCAACCCCTGCAGTTCCCCCTCGTCAATCACTTAATGCAGTCATTCGCCTAGGGCCAGGGACACACACACACCTTACACACACAAACACACACACAGATAAATACCCTACCTCTGGCCGGTTTCTATTCTAATTGGTTTCATTCCATTTCGTTTCTGGGTGTTGGGTAAATTGTGCCCCCATTTGATTATGATTGCTATTATTAAATATTTTCATTAGCTAGTTGATCGCTTGTTGCTAACTGAACCCCTCCCACACAACCCGTCCACTCCCCTCTCCTTCCCGTCCATCTGCCCTCCTTCATCCCGGGCAATGTCTCTGGTTATTCTGGCTTGTAATTGCAGCGCTTCGAATACTTTTTGCTTCGTCTGGTTGCCTGTTGTTCTGCTCGCAACCTTGTAGCAACTATTTGTTGTTGTTGTTGTTGTTGTTGTAGTTTTTGTTGCCTTTAACCTTTGCTGCGAAGTCGACTGCGACGTCAGCGTATCCTTGAAAGCGTCTACTGTCTGAGGGTCATCAACAACAATTTTATTGTCGTTGTTGCCAGCTATAGTTACATATCGTATACAGCATATATATCATTTGTTATTTCATGGCCAAGCGAATCGGGACTATTTGAAAAGAGGAAGCTAGCCAGCGAGTCCACGAGGTGTGCCCAGTGTGACATGTGTGTGTATGTCTGTGTGTGTATCTGATGGTACGCATTAATGATAATTATAAGCGGAATAAGCGACCCATTATCAGTAATTGCCTTTGTCCAATATCGATTTTCATAGCTAAAATGCTTTGCATGTTTGTGCCCATGCCCATAACTATAACAAAAATCAACATATATTTATATATGTATATACCTATATACCAACAGATATTCGTATAGCCCGTAGCCAAAGCAAATAAAGCGGCCTTTCAGGTCAGGGCTTTAAAGTGCGCGCACACACACAGAGAGTTACACATAGCTACATAAATAAATAAAAATACTCGCACTGCTTGATAATTATCTGACAATGAGCTGCGGACAGTGCTCATTGAAATGAGCAAGCAAAATCCAAAAGAAAAAAAATATGAAAAAAATAAGTAAGAAAGCTCTAGTGGGCAGAGCACGACTAGGGGATACCCTGAACCATCTGCTTCCCTGAAAGATACGTCATCTGTATATACTTTTTCAGCAGCTACATGCCAAGGACAGAATTTCGATATCGATTATTATCGATTACTTAAAAACGGGGAAGTTATCGATTAAGGGCAACAAATTCGATTAGCGCAAGCACTAGGAGGAAATTGCCTTCAGACAGACAGACATGGCTAGATCGACTCGCCTGTTGATGCTGATCAAGAATATATATACTTTATGGGGAAAGAGATGCTTCCTTTTGCCTGTTACATACATTTCTACAAATACATTATACCCTTTTTACCCATTTGGGTTCGAGGTATAAAAATAAGAGCAGAGGCCAAAGCGAAAATCTCTGGTTGTGTGAGCTCCCAGAGCTAGAGAAAAGTAAATCCCATACATGTGCGCAAAATACTTGCATTTAGTATAACTGAAAACTGAAAACTAAAAAAAACTGGAAACTGGGTTATAATTGAAGTCAATGGCAGACGGCGGACTGAAAGCGTTGACTTGAATTTCAACATAAACAATGCATGTGGCCAAGAGAGAGAGAGAGAGAGAGAGAGAGGAGAGACCCGTAATAACAATGATTTATGAGAGCCGCCAAAAGACGCTGCGCCGACGCATGACGCTTCCAGCTTGTTGCTTATAGCTTCTTCTTGCCATGTTCCATTCCATGTCATTCCATTTTGGTTTGCAATGCTTTAAATTGAATTCAAGTGGCAGACGGCGGCCAGGAGGAGCCTTCAAAAGGCGATGTGCGTGACAAAAATGATGACAGGCCGTAAAGCAGCGGCTGCTTTTCTTTTTGAATACCCTGTAACCTTTGACAATGAGTAAAACAGGGTATATTGATCGTACAACCCTTTAGCAAGACGACAAATTGATTCGATTTCCGTATGTATATTCGTCTTTCCATTTCGTCAATCGATCCAAATCGAATAGAGAATACCTATTTCTTAATATCTTGTTGGAGGGGAGAAAGGTTATCTCTACTGGGTATCTCCTTGTTGGACTTCGCTCGACTTGCACACTCTTTCTTGTTATTCTCAAGACCCCAAATGGGGTTTAACAAGACGTCAAATTGTGGAATATTCCCATTTCCTATATATCCCGAATACTTTTTCTACAGGGTATCTCCTTGTTGGGCACTCTCTCGACTTGGACACTCTTTCTTGTTATTCTCGAGACCCGCTGCTTTGCATAAGTTGCCCGGCTTGGTCTGGCTTGGCCCGTTGACTCGCTGCTGGCTGCCTGATTTCTCAAGGGTAGCCTCGCTTGTTTCAATTCCAAAATGTTCCAATAGGTTCCGCTGCCACAAGAGTTGGCGACGCCCCGTTGACCATGAGGCCGTCTACCTTCGACTGCGGCTGCCACTTCCACTTACACTCGACCAGACATGCTCTTTAAGCTCTTTTAATCATTTTCATGCTGCCTTCTGCCTTCTGCTCTGCTTCTGTGTGTTTATTTATTGCCCTCCACTCGACAACAACAACAATAACAACAACAACAATGTTGGCGTCGTGTTCGCTTAGGCCTCAATCTCAATGTCTACCTCTTGTAATTTGTATCTTTAAGATACGGCAAATGTGGCCGCATCTCTTTCCACACACATCTACATCTGTAGATCTTCGCATTAAATATTTATTATGTAGCCAAAGAGTTGGCTCGCTGTCCGTTGGTCTCGGCCCCCTCCCCTCTCTCAAGTCCCCTGCCTTCATTCTTTGTTGTAGTATCTTCTTCTTCTTCTTCTTCTGTTGTTTGTGGTCGGCCGTGTTTCCGCTTCGTGTCCAAAAGTATCTCAAGAGCAATAACTACATATGCTCTGCTCTGCTATGGCTGCTTCGCTGCTGCGGTTTGTATCTGTATCTGGCAGCACGCAGCTACCTTATGCCAGGCGCTTCTCTCTCTCTCTCTCTCTCTTTCCCCATCTCTCACTCTCGCACTCACACGCACACCCTACGCTTGCGTGGGGTATTTTGCTTTTGTCATGCAGTTCGGCAGAGCTTTAAAGGAAGTCAGGAGACTCTCTAGAGATTCTCTGTCAGTCTATTTTTCTTTCTCCCTCTTTCTTGCACCCTTCGTTCTCATAGGGTATTTCACTTTTCTTGTGCAGTAAAGGAAGGCAAATTCGAGACTATTAAGAAAGAGATCTCTAGAGATTCCCTGTCACTGTCTTTTTTTTAACCTGTATTTTCTTTATCTCTCTCTCTCTTGCACCCTACACTGGTGTAGGGTATTACATTTTTGTTATGCAGTATTTATGTAGTATGTGTATGTACACTGTTGAGCGATTCTCTAGAGACTCATCTCTCATTGCGTATTTGTTTTCATCTTGCATTTTGTCAAGTCTGTAAGCGTATTCAGTTGTCGGTGCAGCCTACTTTTCCTCTGCCTTGTTAATAAGTAATCTCTGGCGATATTCACTTCAACGTGCCCGTCGTCGTCGTCGTCGTCGTCGTCGTCTTCGTCATCATCATCTGCTTTTTTCAGATTTAGTTTTTATTTGTTTTGTTTTTTATTGTTGTTAATCGCTTCTATTATATCGCATTTGCTTGCCTGCTTTTTTCAGCTATCTGCACATTTTGATCTCGTTCGGCTCGTCATTTGCCACGCCCCTTTTCTTACTAATTACAGCTAATGATTTCACAAAGGTTTTTCCTACGCTGTGACTTTGTCTTCCCTTCCAAGTGGTTGGCTTTTAATTTGCATAGTAAATCAGTTCTTGTTGTCTGTAAATTGTGTTGTGTTGTGTTCTGTGTGTGTTTTTTCGTTTGGGTTTGGTGCCTCTTCGCCGGAAAAGCGTGAAAATTATGGCAGCTAATCGCAGCTTTCACCGAATTCTCGTTAAGCCTATCTATCGTCTTATTTACATCGTTTGCCAAGAACTTAACACTCACTTTCCGAAATTTTAACGTCGCTAGAAAGTACAGAGTGAAGGGGGAAGCGGAGTTGAGAGGGAAGAAGGGAGGGGGGGGGTCTTAAGAGTAGGGTAACTGAAAATTAATTGAGTTTCCAGTTAACGTTGAAGAAAGATGAGAAATGTTTAGCTCTTGTTTTTAGGTATTTGTTAATTAACTCTGCGAATAGATGTTTATCAAAACTCTAGTTCCATTTTATTTTACGAATTTCGAATACATTACGTTCAATAATTAAGGTTTTTTATGTCTCTGATGCAAAGTTTCGGAAATAATATATTTAAGAACAAATCGTATTTAAGAACAAATTCCTCAGAAATTTCGAGTGTGGCAAGTTTTACTTTTAGTTCGTTTTATATTAAATAGAGTATCATTTTCTTCGGAAGTTAGAAGCATGGCCATAAAATAATTAGGTCCTAAGCAGAGTCCGAGTATCGTTTAGTTTTAAGGAAGTTTTATACACATTATTTCTGTGAATTGTGAGCAGCTGTTAAAAAAGGCAAAACCTCTAATTACAAGCTAAAAAAAGATACCACAGCGCAAACTCTCGTCGACTTTTTAAATGCAAGTAAAAGCGGGCGCACTTCCTGTTCGCCTGGTAGCTAGACAGACAGAGAGACAGAGAGAGAGAGAGAGGAGAGAGCGAGAGAGAGCGAGAGAGAGAGAGAGGGAGACACACAAATAATTAGCCAAAATATTTGTTGGCTATTGGAAAGCCGTTGAAATTGAAATTGGTCCTTTTCTCACTCGAAAACGAAAATGAAAACGTCTTAAATTGAAAACAAGCCAAGATTATGGCCAAGAGAAGAGTGGGGAGTGGGGGGCTTTTGGCGCATGCTGGGCACCAGTCAGCGCGAGTATCTTTCACTCAAATGAAAGTAATGAAAGTACTGCAGAAAGGCAGAGGCAGGCTGGCTGGCAGAAAGACTGACTGACTCGGAGAAACGAAATCAAATGAAGAAATGAAATTTGCTTTCAAAGAGCTATGAAGCGCCAGCCCCAAATGCCTCAGCTGCCAATTGTGACGCCAGCAGCGACGTCGACAGCAACGTCGACTGCAACTGCGACTGCGGCTTGTGACTGCGGCAAATGAAAGCTTACTTGGCTTGGCATTGGCCGACGACAGCTGCAGCTCAAGGTGGCAACTGTCAGCAAATGTTGCTGCTGCTGCTGCTGCTGCTGCTGTCCTCAGCTTAACTTGACACCTTGCCGCTTGAAATTGAAATTTATGAAGTGAGAGCGAGCCAGAGAGAAGTCCGAGTCCGAGTCCACAGCTCAGCTCCCGTCATCTCGCTGTGTAGCTTGCATTACTTTCTCTTCCTGTTGGCGCTAAATGATGGATATCATAAAGAGAGCTGGGGCAGCACATGTGGGTGCCTCGCCTGGGCGCAGCTGAGTCTCTGACCAAAGACAATAACAAGCGTGCAAGGTGGGCTATCTTCGGCACGCCGACGATTTAATACCCTTGCAGGCCCAACCCAGTAATGCTCGTATCTAAGTAGCACAGGAAAATAGGTAATGTCGAGTATGGTTGAGATATCTTGATAAGCAAGAAAGTTTTAGGGCTCAGATCCAACAGGTTCCGAAACAGAGAAACGATCGGATAGACAGACGGACATAGACGGACAGTTAGATCGACTCGGCTGGTTGTTACTGATCAAGAATATATATACTAACGGATATGTCCTTCTATGTGTTACACATTTCGAGACAAAATCATAATACCCTCTGGAAGGGTATAATGACAGCTGTCGTTTGTCGCCCGTCGCCAGCCAAGGCAATTTTGTCTCAATTGCCCAAGCACAGCTGGCTTTTTGTGGCATTCTCCAGACTCTGGAGCTTTTCCCTTTGTTGGTTTCATTTGGGTTAGGAACAGCCACATTTGAAAATCCAACAATTGGTAGAACGGGACAGGAAGCGAAACGTCATATTTCATATAAAAAGGCTGAGCTGAGTTTCAAAGCTGGCAAAGTCCAGTCTTATTGCAGTTCTTGTGCGAAAAACTGCACCGAGGATAACATTTCTTTATAACGTATATAGTTAATATATATATTATATATTATATTTAAGCCATATAATTCATAAAGGGTATTTAAACTGCGGCACTTGAAAGTCAAAAGTTTTCTCTTATTCTCTTGGCAAACGCAATTTGCATTTGTAAATTATTTGCGGCTGTTGGTTTATTGCGCAATTGGACAACATGTTAAATGCTTTTAACCGTAAACTGTGCGCACCGTGGGGCAAAAGCAATAAAAACTGTCTAAATGTGTACCCAAATTCAATATCATTGTTTAAATAATAATGTGTTCCTGAATTAAATATATCTCTGTTGGGAGTATTATAACAACAGTTGACATCTTAACATATCGTTTAATGCCACTGTGCGAGCTCTTCAAAGAGCCAACGCCTCCTGTCGTCCCCTCTGTGCCCCTCAGTTCCCACTATTCGACCCCCTTCTTCTTATCCACCTTCTACTTCTGCGATAAGTTGCGCTTTATGGCTGCGCCAGTTCATTAAATTTAGTTTACCAGACAGCGACAACAATGTCTGCACAGACCTTCCCTCTGCAGCCTACCCCTCTCCCTCTCCACGCTACTTCTCTTCCACCCTCCCCTCTGCTCTGGTTGCGTCTGCTGCTGATTGCAGCTCGCCGCACAGTTGCTCGGTTCAACTCTAGCTTCAGACTCCGGAACGGTTTCGAGTAGCTTTAAAACTGGCAGCAGAAAAAAAAGACAACACACACACAGACAAACACACAGACGTACACCCATGCACATGCACTTACTCACATGCACACGCACACATATCCATATGCTGTAAACCGCAGACAACGTCCCGCTTGCTGCCCCCGCTCCCCCTCTCGCACTCTGGGCGCACAGCTCCAAGTGAGTCTCTCTCTATCTCTCTCTCTCTCTCACATCACATACACACAGTAGTCACTGCAAAGTAGTAAATTTAATGTCAGTTGCATTTAAATTGAAACGAGTTAGGGGAGGGGGCGGCAGGGGGAGAGGGACGGCAACTGGTGGCTAAAGGGAGCTGCTTCGCTGCGCTCTGCTCTTGTCTTCGTCCTCGTCCTCGTCCTCGTACACCCCTCGCCCTCGCCCGCATCCTCGTCCTCGTCAGTTGTGTGACGTTCTCAGGCCTGTCGACAGTTTGAGTTAATTTCGTAGCCACCGCCTTTTCCACACATTTAGCGCGCACACACACATATATATGTATATACACATGTATACACACACGTGTGTGTGCATCTTGTATATTTTACATCTGGCATGCAACATTGCCCGTCCTCCTGCTCCCTTTTTTCAGTGCCAATCTCAAGCCCTAGCCCAACACCAATCCCAATCCCAATCCCAATCCCTTTTTATGGCCTCTGTCTGTAACGTGCGCGTCCCTCCCTCTCTCTCCATCCCCCTCTCCCATCGCTCTCCTCTGTTCCTCTCTCCCCCTCTATCCTCTGGCCCTCACAAATTTAAAGTTGAGCAACAACGAGTAAAAGTTGGCCCCTTGTGTCGTTATTGTTGTAGCTGTAGTTGTAGTTGTTGTTATTATTGTTGTTGTTGTTAATGTCATTGTTGTTGTAGTTGTTGTTGCTGCTGTTGTTGTAGTTGTTATTGTTGTATTGCTTTAACGCGCTCCACTGAAAGATACAAATTGTTATGCAAAATGGTGAAAAGTTTCATTTGGCATCCTCAGCGACCGACTTTATTGTAGTTGTTGTTGTTGTTGTTGTCTCTTTTTGTTTCGCTTTTTATGCAAAATTTTTTTACATTTTGATTTATTTTCATTTTATGTTGATCTGCTTTCCGCCGCTGTCTCTGTCTGCGCTTTTATTTAATTTTTATTTTTATTTTTTTTGCCTTTACTTTTCGTCTGGCATTGTTCGCAACTTCAATTGACTTTATTTGACTTGATGGGCTTATGTTAGGTCTGGTCTCTTGTCGCTTTTTGTCAACGGCAAGAAAATAAAAAAGGAGATCCCTTTGCGACAAGCCTCCTCCCCACCTCCCCCTCTCCCCTGTTGCTTCTTCTTGCGATGCTATCTTCATCGCGACGAGGCTGTTAAATTGTTGTACAATATGTAATTTATAATGTTTAATAAGCGCTTACGAGCTATTGTACTTATCTCGAGCATAAATTTATGCTATTTGTCTGCAGACGGAACGCTTGAAATGGCACGGCAAGTCAAGTTAGCAGCGAGGTTAGGCATGTAGGGCATTGGAAGGGAACATTGTTCGCTTTAGTGAGATTTAAATTGATTTTAAGCATTGATTATCTTTGTATATTTTTATTATATATTGATATTTTATGATATTAGTATGCTGCTGAAACGATGAGAATGAAACAGCAAGCCAAGCTAGCAGCTAAGCCTTTGGCTTGAAACGTTTGGAATGGAATGTTGGCATTAGTTCGATTTAAATCGAGGTGTTTCTTCCAGAGATTCTGCTGCCTTCTTTCGTATCATGCCACAATTATCTCGCAAAAATATGCAAATTTTCGGCACTTAAAAATTCAGCATGATTTTTTTTCGGTGTACAAAATTCTCTCAAAATTCTGCTCAAGGCCAGCGGTAAAAGAACCCGCTTCGCCTCGGGCCATACCCAAATGCTGTTGCCCAAAAATCGCCCTAAACCTTGAGAGCTCATCGCACGTTTAATGCTCCGGCCGGTCACTCCGACAGACAGATAGGCAAACATATACATAGTTATATATATATAAAGACGTTGGCTTCTAAGGTTCGTAATTACTGGGCACACAGACACGCAGCTCGTTAATTATGCCGTCGAAATTATGACAAATTTCAATAAGGCCAGCCAAAATACACGTCGGCGAGCAGAGAGTCAAATAAGTTCAAATAGTCCGCCCATTTAAATAAACAAAGCAAAAACGTGAG
The DNA here is from genome assembly GCA_037075305.1 of Drosophila kanekoi. Lineage (NCBI taxonomy): Eukaryota > Metazoa > Arthropoda > Insecta > Diptera > Drosophilidae > Drosophila > Drosophila kanekoi. The sequence continues at coordinate 354,961 of JBAMCE010000575.1, read as the reverse complement.
CCAAAAAGTCAGAGAGAAGACGGCCCCATACACAAAAATCCACACACACACACGCGCACACACACTCAGATTCTCTGTCAAACATTGCCCGAAACCGAAACCAACAAAAAAAAAACCCGAAAAGCCCGAAGCGTACGGCATTTGAAACTTATGATGGGTTCAGGGTCAGAAACAACCTGAGTTCGTGAATACAATGAAAAAGCACAAAGAATTTCGGCACTTGAAAGTTTTTAGATAAAAAAGTCACTCTTTCAGGTAGAATACAATTATAGATCTATATGGAATTTGAAGAAGACTGCAGCAATAGCCAAACCTTTGTACTTTTATATTTACATCGATTTCAAGTCTAGAGTAGAGTAGAGTACGAACAACTTGTCAAAGTAAACATTTGGAAAAGGTTAAACGAGCTGCAGGGCTTTTACAAATTTGAATGCCTTCGCCTATTTCTAACACTTGGGTGACAAATTATGAAGAATTTCTAAAAATATCTTAACACGGAAATTCTATTCTAATTCTAATGCGAAAAAATTGCAAACATCTGACAAAAAGTTTGCGTTGCTTTTAAAGCTGTGAGCGAAAAAAAACGTCTTACAACACCTAAAAAAAGTCACTTCAAGTTTAAAATGTGCTGTAAAGTGTTTCAATATTAAGCCAACTTGTAGAACAAATTGAAACACGTTCCAACACTAAATTGCAGTTTTTACAACACTTGCAAGAAATGAACGCTCCGAGGCAAGTCTGAGCATTTTCATCTGCAAACTATTTTAATGTTGACATGTATTTTCTTGTATGCCATGCAGATTCTCATTCTGTATGTTAACTGTTCCGTGCGTCCCTGAAAAATAGCTCGCAAGGTTGCCTGCAATGGCAATGATAGCGACGATTTGTTGCAGTTGTGATTGCCGGACTACACTTACTCGGCGATGTTCTCTGCGATTTGTGGCATGCTCGGTGCCAAGGCGTTACCACAATTCCGGCTACATGCTCTGCCCCTGTGAAGGGTTTTAGAGCTTTGTCATTAAATGTGTTATGCATCGAAGTAGACCGAAGAAGAGGCACTTTTGCCATTTACAACGGACATTTCTCAATGGAATCGAAGAATGTGAAGCTTGTGAATGTCATCTAAATGTAACATATGTTAAATATAATATATTTTGAGTATAGTGGAATCAGTCTACAAGTTGTACTAAAAAGATTTACCAGGAACCTTGCTCACAAGTCAAATCTTATCAACCTCTAACCGACATTTGCCAATGGAATCGCAGAATGTATAGTTTTATAAATGTTATTCTAACATATTTTGAGCATGAGACGAATCAGGCTACAAGTTGTACTCGAAAGTTCTACCAAGAACCTTGCTCACAAGTCAAATTAAATCAACCTCTATTGAAAAATAGATAGATTGGACTTACGAGCCACAATTCTCTAAAAGGGTATTTAATATTCGTTGTGCCCAAGAATGCCGTTCCTTCTTAAGCATAGTTTAACGTCTTCTCACGTGACTGAGCGAGTCGTTTTGAGTTGTGGGGCTGGGTTTCGGGCCCACTTACGGCTCGACCTCAGTTCTTTAGCATTTTCGTTGATCTTTCGGTTTGCCGAGATGCCGCAGACCCAATTAGGCCACATAATGAACGTCAAATTGTGGCCCGTTTGTAATTTGCAGCCGCCCTTTGCATGAAACCTTAACTGTAGCCTGTTCTTTTTATACCCTGAACCCATTAAAATTGGGTAAAAAGGGTATAATGTATTTGTGCCAACGTATGTAACAGGCAGAAGGAAGCAGAAAGCAACAGCCGAGTCGATGTAGCCATGTCCGTCTTTCTGCCCATCTGTTCGTCTGTCTGAACGCAAGGATCTCAGAACCTATAAGAGCTAGGGACTTGAAATCATTAGCTATAGGTCCTCCTAGTCCATGCGCATCGATCGAGTTTGTTTCCGATATTCGAGAAAACTTTCCCCGTTCGTTAAAAATCGATATCGAAATCGTGTTTTTTGAGCAAATCTAGGTATAAGAGCTAAAGCCACTAAAATTGTCATTTAGCTTCTAGATGAGGTATCTCTCAAGGAAGAAGAGGGTATCCCCTAGTCTTGCACTCCCGACTAGAGCATTCTTGTTATACTTTTTTTGTTGTTGTCGGTATCTGTGTCTGCATCTGTATGTTTGACCTACTTCTGGCAGTTGTAAAAATTCAATAACAAAAACGGAAAATTAACTGAAAAAGAGTCGCAAGTCGCAAGAGACAGAGCCAGAGCCAGAGCCAGAGTCGGAGCCGGAGCATTGATAAGACACCCAAAGCGAAACTGAACCAAGGCCTGCAGCTCGGCACGATTTCTACTTTGGATGCCCTTCGTTTTGGCTCAGCTCGCAGAAACAGAAACAGAAACAGAAACCAAAGCCAAAACCCAAGAGCTGAGAGCCAAGGAGGAGACCAGCTACGGATTGCACCCATTTCCATGCCATTTCCCATTTACGTGGTCGCATATTCGAAACGTGAGCGGCCCCCTCCCACCCGCCTCCCTCGAGAAGAGAAGGCGACCGTCGATGACACCAGCGATGCGTGTGCGTACGTGATGCAATCAAAATGTTATTAATAACGCAATAAAGTAACCATAATTTCGAACATTAAAATGCACACATTTTGCGCTACGTGCCGCCATAAAAACAAGCCAAACCGTAACCGAAAACCCAACAGAGCCAACACAATTTAAACCCAAACTTGGCCAAAGACACAAGAAAAGAAAGAAGCATTGCGGCTTAATGTCATGTTCAAGTTTATGGCAACAACAATTTTCGCCTACAGTAGTTGCAACACGCTTGCCACGCCCACTTTATAATCCCAGGTCTAGGCAGGGTAAAAATGGGTAAACAGGGTATAATGTATTTGTGCCAATGTATGTAACTCGCAATGAGAAGCATCTCCGACCGCCTCAACTATATATATTCTTGATCAGCATCAACAGCCGATTCGATCTAGCCATGTCTACCTGTCCGTCCGCATGTATGGGTGCAAGGATCTTAGAAATTATAAGAGCTAGAGAAATTTTAGCTGTAAGTCCTCCTAGTGCCCGCGCAGATTGAGTTTGTTACCGATAATCGATAACTTGCCCCGTTTCCAAGTAGTCGATAAAAATTGATATCGAAATCCTGATTTTTGGGCAAATCTCGTAAGTTACAAGAGCTAGAATCACCAAATTTAACATGAAGCTTCTTGAGTAGTATACATATATCAAGTATCTTTCATTTTATAGCTATTGTCATCGCGCCAACTACACAACATAGCTATACATCAAAGAAAAATCTCACCAATTGGTAGACGAGGGTTCAGGATCCTCCTAATCCGGAGGATCACGGTAGTACCCTAAAGGAGGGAGCTTATGATACTTTCCCGAAAAAGTCAGCAAACAACAGACTTCCATAAAGTTGAGATGCTGAGTTACTTTAGAGGTCAAATAATGGTCAAAATGTCAGCTAGCATTCAAAGCTTTAGGGTTTCAACAGAGTTTAAAGTCTGGATGGGGCATTTAGAGGAAGTTCGAAATAGTTACAGGAATAAACTAACCCAAAAGGGTTTAAACTTCAGGCATTGAAATATACATAAATAGACGAAACACACAAATGCATTACACAATGCGATAAAAGCGTCGGAAGTGCTGGAAAACATGAAGACTAAAACGAAAATCGAGGCGTGAGCTTTAATTGACTATGTATCTAAGAGATACACGTTTCGGTTGAAGGGAGAGGGAAGGGGAGAGAGAGGGAGATATCGAAAAGCGGCAACAAAAAGTAAAACGAAATTTGTTTAAAGGAGAAATCATTAAAAACGAGGGCTCCAGCGACTCGCAGACGGCGACTGTCTGTGAATTGTGGCGTTGCGATATCACCAAAACCCAAACCCAAACCAAGATACATTTACTCCTACAGCAACAACAGCAACAACAACAGCAACAACTACAACAACAGCAGCAACAACAACAACAACAAAGCTCAATTGAGCTCGAGTTATATTTATGACAGTTGTCCGCAGTTGTTGTTGTTGTTGCTTTGAGTTTCGCTGTTGCTTTCCCATTTGCATGCTGAAGAAAAAATGAAAAAATTGTGACTGCAAATTTGTGCAGCGATGCGTTTTGCCAGCGTTTAAAGTCGCGCGCGTGAAAGTCGCGCTCAGCGACCAGCTGGCCAAAATTTTGCAAGCCAACAGAGAACTGTGAAGCTGGCAATTGCTGAAGTTGGGTCAAGATCTCTTTGACAAACAAAATACGACCCGATTCTAGCTATAAAACTACGTAATATATATATATATATATATATATATATATATGTTTATGTGACATTTATAAGATTTGGCTCATGTGCGAGGCGCTTGATAGATCTAATTTTGTTAAGCTATAGCTTAGACCATGCTTTCCATGCACACATTTTCCCTGCGCAGTTGTTGCCAAGCGGCGCAGAAATCATTTTCAAAATTGTGATTGTTGTTTAAGTTGTTGTTGCTTTTGTTGTTGTTGTTGTTGTTGTCCGTTGGTGTGCGGCCATTGCCGTGAAATTTGTGTGAATCAAAGCGACATTAGCAACAACAACAACAACAACAACGACAAAAACGACGTGAATAGCACTTGACAAGGTAAAGCGAGCCGGCTTTTCACTTCGAGCTCTGCAAAATATGCCTATATTAAATGGTGAGGGGGGGGGGGGGTCTCTCCATGTGAGTGGAGCGGCGGGGCTGGCCGTGAAACTAGCAGAGGCAGCGGCAGCGACAGAGGCTGTTAGAGACATCAGCCTCAGCCTAAGCATCAGCATCAGCCTCAGCATGGGCATTGCCTTCAGCTCGGCAATGGACAAATATGCGTGCCTTTTGTATTTATTTATTGTTTCAGCTCGCGAGCTGTTTGATATTTGTGCTCGGCAACGAGCCGAAGAGCTGGCTCGTTGCCAGCCAGCAGCAGCTGGGCGTGGCTTCCTCGAGGTTGACCCCAACAGCACATGGGATCACATGGAGCAGATAGCTCTGCCCAGGCAATAGGCCCAGTTCCAGGCCCCGTCTAACCATGTCCCATGTCAACTCTTGACGTGACGACCCGTTGCCAGTTGCCAGTTGATTTATGGCCGGATTAATATCACAGCTAACCTCTCACACAACAAGCATAGACACACGCACACACACACTCACGCACACTCCCATGTTAACACGCACTTTTTTGAGACCTTACAAAGATTTCGAAATGGATTTCGAACTTTGTTCCAATTTCACTTTTTGTCGTACATTATAGCTGCCCGGGAGACAAGAAATATGTTCGATTTTTCAACATTTTATATTTCATATAAAGGGCATCAAGATTGAATGATGGACAATTCTCCTTTTGACGGATTTATGGCATGTTCAGAGACACATTAAGCACCAAGATCTATTTTATAGATTGTTAAGATCAGCAGCGGGGAGTGGGAAGGGGGGTGAGGGAAGGGGGCATGGCATGTCTTTAATCCCCTTTTGGGGTTTTGGGTTCGATTGTTCAATTGGTCACAATAGGAAGATTTTTATAACCTGAACAGATACCCTGAAACTGGGTAAAAATTGTATAATAGTTATGGGCAAATGTATGTATATAACAAACAGGAGAAGGCAGCTCTGAGCCAAGAAATTATATATATATGTCCTTGATCAGGGCAACAAGCCGAGTTGATCTGTCCATGCTTATAATATGAATCAAGTTTTAATTGAATACATTATTCCAGTTATTTTAAGATCTTATACCAAAATATGCTTAGCAGGTCAGGAATATTAAATGTTTATACAGCTGCCCCTAGAAAGCTTTAGAAAAAATAAATAATGAAAAAAATGCCTAACGATAAAGCCTTGTACTTTGTTATATAAACACTTTTTAATGACTTAATTAGGCCTTAAAATTGAAAAAAGATCGGACTATAAAGACCGAAGTTAATGAAGAATTCTAGGCACTTAGTATGGGGCTTAAAAAAGAAGAAGCACATCACATAAACTACGCATCAAGAAGTAAAAATTTAGTTGCATTAGTTGAAAAGGTAGCAAGAAGCAGATACCCGAGCTCCAGGGTATCTGCCAGCCAGGCTAGCATTTGAGGTCTCCAAAACCTGCGTCGCTTTAGTCTAGCTTTCAGATGTTATTTCTGTTGTAATTGTTAAGTGTAATTAATTAATGTTTTTCCCTCTTTCTTTACAGGTATGTAAAAAAAAACAAAAAGAAAAAAACACCTTTTAAGGCTTTCTCACAAAAAAGCCCACTTAAAAGGCAGCTGAAATTGTTGGCCAAAATACCGAACGCGTCTGCGCGTGAGTAATTATAATTTATTTAAATTGATTAAGAAACTTGAAAACTTGATCAGCTCCAAAACGTTGCGATCCGATCCGATCCGATCCAATGCGATGCAATGCGATCGACCCATTTAAGAGGCTGTTGCAATTATTCATTTAAATCGACACCAAGGAAAATCAATAAAAACCCGAAAGCCGAAACCCAAGCCAAACCAGTTCGTTTCCTGTCGCTAAATATATATTTTGACAAATTCTTGACAAATATTTAATACCCTACAACTGCCACGGTGGGCGGGAGGCGTATCCAAGTGCCCAATCGTAGCTGTTTCGCATTTTATATAATTGAACATCTCGATGATATCATGCTTCCGGTTTCGGATCGATTCAAACTCGACGCAAAACTGGTTAAAACAGTTGTAAATTAGGTTTTTTTTAAATATAAAATACGATGAACAAGTTTAGATATTTAGATATTAGATTGAGAACTGTTTAAACCATTGCTGGGTATCTCTTAGTCGTTCACGTTAATAAGGTTTGCCTTTAAATTAAACATATGATCGAAATTGTTTGTTTAAATGCGAACAAGTTAGATATTAGATGGATATAACTTCAGTTGTAAACAATTGCTGGGTATCTCTTGGTCGTTCACTCGAACTAGCTCGTTTTTGTAATCGCCTCGTGCGTGCCCCAAATACCAATGAGGGCTGTGCGAGGGGCGTGTGAAATGTGGAAAGTACGCTAGGGGGGTGGGGAGTGGTAGCTGGGCCCATTGGGCTGGGTCAGTAATGGAGTGGAGTAGGCGATAGCGCCATCTATTGTTCGACTGCTACACTTAAAATGAGGTCACAAAAAAACGAAAAAACGCGCCTCTAATTTGGCTGCGTTTTGCCGGCATTTTAAGCCGCGGTCAACTTTTTAATTGCGGATGCGCAGACTTTCGATTTCGTTTCATTGTTATTGCTATTGTTGTTGCTATTGTTGTTACTTTTGTTGTTGTTGTTGTTGTTGCTGTTGGTATTGTTGCTGTTGAGGCCTACGCTCTGCAGCAGCGGCAGCAGCAGCAGCTTCATGAAGCGTCGAGTTTTGCGGCTTTCCAAAAAAAAATGAAGAAAAAAAAATGGGGAAAAAAAACAATTTCAAAAAGTTGCTGCACAGTTTCACTTGAGGGAAATCGCAGCTCCCGGTGTCGCGACTTCGTTGTGGCTATGACATAACAGACGACGCCGCCGCTGCCGACGTTGACGTCGACTGCAGCTGCGACTGCGACTGCGACTGTGGAAAGTTAAACGCAAATTGTCGCGCTTGGCTTTAGCTTGAATTTTCAACTTTTGCAACTGACTCCAATTTGACGTGAAAATTGTGATTTTCGGGCGACCCACAAACAAAAAATGTGTTACCATTTGAATTGTGCAATCCGAATTTGAAAGTATCTGTTAGATACATATTTGAGAACAGATTAGATGGCGGCAGCTTTCATTCAAATGAGGCTTTGTGTAGCCTAATCACAGTTGATAATAATAATCACTTAATTTGAACTCTAATTGGTGACCCGGGCCTTTGGGGGCATTCACTTAATCACTTTCTCAACAGCGTGAAAAACGAAAGGTGATCTCCTTTTTTTTCTCGTCTTTTCTCTTTCATTGAACTTATGCAAAACAATGAGCACTTTTTGTCCAGCTCTCCCCTCGGTTGCCCTCGGCTACAGAAATTTGAATTCCAATTGTAAAAGTTCATTTTCATTTGCTCGTTGTGCTCGGCTTAACGGTGGGGGAATTGGAAAGGTAAAGATAAAGGTCTGGACCAGAAGAAACACACGCAACATTTACCAAAGCGGGCACTTTCAGTGGGTGGCGGGGGCGGGGGTGTAATACATGGATTGCATGACTCTTGGAATCATGGATGTGCATACAGTATGTCAAGAAATTGTTTTCACATAGGAAAAAAAAAAGGTTTTTCGACTTACTTAGCAAATTTAAATACTTTCAAATATTGTAAATATTTTTTTTTAAATTTATTATAGTTGCTTATAGTATTTACTAATAGGATTCATAAAAGTAGTAATAGAAAGTAGAATGATATGCGAGAAATAATTCAAAAACCCAAAATAGTCGGTTTTGCCGCTGTCAAACAATTGTTTACACAAAAATGTTCTGCACTCCTATTTGCGCTTATGCCGTGAATAGCGGTAAATTTACAGTAACTTATGCCTTGCACATGCTCTGTTCTACGAATTTGGCTTCGTTTGAACTGACAATTTTCGTTTGTTGCGATTCATAAATTGTTTAGACACTCTTAAAAATGCCAGGCAAGAGATTATCGTTTGAGGTGGTCCAGTTAGTGTACTTTAATCACCAATTGGGTAAAAGTGCGCAGGAGTAATCAGAAATGTTTTCTGTAACCCGCAAGACCATTTATAATATTATAAATCGCGCTGAAAACGAGGGTAGATTAGAGCCAAAGAAAGGAGCCGGTCGGAAGCAAAAAATAAATAAACGAGCAGAGCGAGCATTGGTAAAGAAACTGGACCAAAATCCGATGGTTTCGACGAGAACTCTTGCAAGAGAACTGAAGGAAGAGTTGGATCTGGATGTATCCCATGAAACTGTACGTCAGGCTATACTACGACACGAGTACAAATCAAGAGCAGATCGCAAGAAACCAATGCTCTCTGATGTTAATGTTGGAAAACGATTGTCCTTTGCCACAATGTACCACAACCAACCTGCCGAATATTGGGATGACGTCATCTTCTGCGATGAGACTAAAATGATGCTATATTATAATGATGGGCCAACAAGAGTGTGGCGTAAGCCATTAACATCTTTAGAACCCCGAAACATCATTCCGACAGTTAAATTTGGCAAACTGTCCATAATGATTTGGGGGTGCATCTCAAGCCAAGGAGTCGGAGATTTGGCTTTTATTGAAAACACGATGAACGCACAACAATATTTAAGCATTTTGAAGGACCATTTGACAAGCAGCGCGAAAAAATTTGGCTTTATAAACAATAATATGCCGAATTTTAAATTTTATCAGGACAACGACCCAAAGCATAAGGCCCATATGATACGCTTGTGGTTACTTTATAACTGCGGTAAAGTCTTCGATACACCTGCGCAAAGCCCTGATCTCAATCCCATCGAAAATGTGTGGGCTTTGTTAAAGAAAAGAGTGGCTAAAAGGCATCCAAAGAACCGAACAGCACTAAAAAGTGCTATACTAGAAGAGTGGCAACAGTTGCCGACCCATTATGATTTTAAAAAGCTTATTCATTCAATGAAAAAGCGCCTCCACGAAGTCGTTAATGCCAATGGTGGCCATACAAAATATTAAATATAAGAAAAATATGTAATGTCAGTGCCTTAGATTAATTTAATTATTACTTATGCCAAATGTGTAAACAATTGTTTGACAATGAAAAAACCGACTATTTTTGATTTTTGAATTATTTATCGCATATCATTCTACTTTCTATTACTACTTTTATGAATCCTATTAGTAAATACTATAAGCAACTATAATAAATTTAAAAAAAAATATTTACAATATTTGAAAGTATTTAAATTTGCTGAGTAAGTCGAAAAACCTTTTTTTTTTCCTATGTGAAAACAATTTCTTGACATACTGTATTTATTTTCCAACTGTAACTAATGTTAATCTTGTGGCACGCATAACAGCTAACTATTTTGTGTAGCAGTATAACAGTATGTATACAGTATAACAGTCAGGTATAACATTGTGTGTTTCGAGCTCAAAATTATAATGTACAGCTTAGTGTTTTTGTATAACAGTTTGGCAAGTCGCACAGTCAATGCCTATTTATATTGTATAACAATTGGCCTTCTCGATAAGACGTCCACATCATACCCAGCTGCATATAACAGTTACTTTACACTTTTATAATGTATAAGATATGGCATTTAAGAAAAGTCATCCATTAAATCTTCACCAAAGTTCAACCATATAACAGTTACCTTGGTGTTATACTCTACTTCTGCCGTGTATAACAGTTTGCATATAATATAAGTCGCCGTTACATTTTCATTTAGATGCATATAACAGCATTTCACGTTGAGCGTAAAGAATTTGGCAGAACGGATTAATTTATATACCTAAAACCTCTAATAGAACACTTGACATTTATAAACGAGGAAGAAAGGCTATCTTCGGCACGCCGAAGATCTAATACCCTTGCAACCTTTTAATGCCGAGAAAATGGTTAATGCCCAGCTTGGTGAAGGTATCTTGATAAACAAAAAAGGCTTTTAATCAAAGACCTAGTTTTCGACCGATCTTTCCTATAGCAGCTATTTGATATAGTGGTCCGATCTTAAAAGGATATTGCATATATATGAGGAGCTTAGTAAAACTTATAAATGCCGAGTTTGGTCAAGATATCTTGACAAACATAATGTTTTTTCATACAAAATCTTAATTTTCGACCGATCGTTCCTATGGCAGCTATATGATATAGTGGTCCGATCTTAATAGGATCTAGCATATATATGAGGAGCTTAGTAAAACTAATAAATGCTGAGTTTGGTCAAGATATCTCGAAAAAGAAAATGTTTTTTCATACAAAATCTTAATTTTCGACCGATCGTTCCTATGGCAGCTATATGATATAGTGGTCCGATCTTAATAGGATCTAGCATATATATGAGGAGCTTAGTAAAACTATTAAATGTCGAGTTTGGTCAAGATATCTTGAAACACAAAATGTTTTTTCATACAAAAACTTAATTTTCGACCGATCTTTCCTATGGCAGCTATATGATATAGTAGTCTGATCCAGCTGGTTTTGACATATGTGCTGCGTGCAACAGAAAAAGGGACTTCTGCAAAGTTTCATTAAGATAGCTTTTAAACTGAGAGACTAGTTCGCATAGAAACAGACAGCCGGACAGACGGACAGACGGACATGGCTATATCGACTCGACTGTTGATGCTGATCAAGAATATATATACTTTATGGGGTCGGAGATGACTCCTTCTATGCGTTACACATTTCACGACAAAATTATAATACCCTCTGCAAGGGTATAAAAAGTCGCCTATATTAAGCCCATCTGCATATAACACTTACTATGGGTACTCTTCTATTGTGTATAACAGTTGGCATTAAAAAAGGCTGTCCATATCAAGCACATTTGCATATAGCACTTTCATAGTTGTGTTCTATTGTGGTGTTATTGTTAGTTGTTATTCATAGTTGTCTATTAATAATGAACCATCAACACGAAAGCCCTCCTCCCGCTCCCCGCTGTTCCGTTCCACTTCTGGGCTTAACTTTGTGCATCATATTCCATCTCCTCCGCTTGATTTCAAATTCAATTTCCTTTCGTTTTGCCAATCAATTTAAATCCCGCCTGCGCATCCAGCTGGCTGGGCAAATCCATATCCAACAATGCCGGAACTATGCGCGACCCAAAGCAAACACCCAAAAATAAAAGCAACAAAACGAAAAAAGAGATGAAAACGAAATAAAAAAAGATTCATGCACTTTTTACCTTTTACGGTTGCGGGTTGCGATTTCACTTGAATTCGTAACACCCAAAAGAGAGTTGCAAAATTTGTCGAGTTCGAGATTTGTGTTAAAACAAAAGACAAAACGAAACCACCCGCGATTTTTTTTCTTTTTTCTTTTTTGATGGTGTGTACACATACGCACACACACACACACACATAAAATCTCACCCGCTATCACATGAGGCAAACTCTCTTTTCTGGCGATTATCTACACCTTTCACCTTTCACGCCAACAACAACAACAACAACAAGTGAAGCCACAGCTGACGTTGGCTCTGCCTTTGTTTTCATTTTGATCTGCAAATTTGCAGCCTTTCTAATTTCAATTGTGTTGTGCAATCTGAACTTAATTGCCAAGGATTGAGCTGAATTTTTGGCTCTGTGACATTTCGTACAACAATGTGTGTGCCCACGAGCTGCAGCAGCTAAATCCATGACAAATATGTATTACATAAACACACTCTCGGAGGGATTTCCACACCAGCAGCAACTGCAACAACAACAACAACAACTGCAACAACAACAACAACAACTGCAACAGCTAACAAGTCAAACAGCCCCACACACTCCCAAACAAATACCAAAACACACAAAAAAACAAAAAATACCAAAAAAAAATAAAAGAAAAAATTAGTTTCACCTCTTTTTCATGCCATGCGCTTAAAAAGCGCAGCAAATTATAAACAAGCGCGACTGAGCGCTGGCAGCAAAGAGCAAAAGAGAGAGAGAGAGAGCAAAAGAGAGCGAGAGCAAGAGAGGGACGGCTTGCAGCGCCCACAGTTGCCGCTGCAGTTGCAGTTACAGTTGTTGTTTTATTTTTTGGTAACTGCTTTTTGGCAACACCGAAATTTGGAATACACGAAAAAAAATGAATAAATAAATAAAAATAAATAAATAAAAGAAAACGTCTACAACAAATGACAAAACGCAGCCAGCGTCGAAGTCGGCGTCGCTGTCGCCTCGTTGGGGACTATTACATAACAAGCGCGACACGTTTTTGTGCAAGCGACGACGGCGTCGCGACATCGACAGCGACGCCGGCAGCGACAGCGACGTCACATGGCCAAAAAAAAGGGGGCACGACTGCGCGCCACAAACGTCGTCGGCGCAGGCGACGTAATAAGCGAAACAACAAAAACAACACTCGTCTTGGTTTAGTTGCCGCCGCTGATTGAACTCCAAAAATTTGCCATCGCTTAGTGGCTTTCTTTTTTAAACACACACACTCATACATTAATATCCATATATACATGCATACACACATTAATATCCATACACACATATACATATCTCCCTCGACAAATCGACAGAAAAAAACATTTTCAAAAACTGTAACTCCAGCAATTGAGAACAAATTAAGCAAATAACCGACTTGAATATATCCTATCAACTGTCAAGCTCAAAGCAAAGCTCTCTGACCTCGAGTTGTCCCTAAAATTTAATATTGCGACTTAAAGCATTTATTTAATTACCACTTATTATTTAAACTTTTAATATTTCTGTGCCCTAAAAGTTGGTTTACTTAATTAAAATACTTTCGAAATAGACTATAAAAACGGAAACAAACGTTTATACCCACAGCTGTGCAGGGTATATGAAAATTGGTTTTAAATACGTTTCGACTGGTGCTGCCATCTTGCGGCCAACTGTTTGGCGTGCGCCTTTTGGGCCGCCCTAATTTCGCTTAATTACACGCAAGCACACACACACACACACTCGCACACAGACAGTCAGACACACACGCACACACAATCACAGGCGCACGCACTCACACACACTTTAACAGAGAGATAACAGCTTTACAACTTGTGCGTAACAGCGGCAAAGTCGCCCGCATTTTTATTTCTTTAATTTTTGTGTTTTGGTTATTTCTTTATTTTCAGTCTTCATCTGTCTGGGCCATAAGTTTTTTCTGTTTCTCTCTTCATATTTTTTTTTGTTTTTTATTTTGATGTAATTCGGGGCTTTTGGTTTTGTGGCACTTTTGAATTTAATTTTATGACATTTTTCGGACTTCTGCCAAATGTTTGTCCACGCAGTTTTCACTCTTTCATTTTTAAGAAATTTACGCTTTATTTACAATTAGTCTTCATTTGGGGCGCGCTCAGTTTTCGGTTTTCGGGGCCAACTCTTTCCGAGTCCGAATCCAACTCCGAATCTCTCAAGCGGGCCTTGACGCTGGGTTTCTTCGCGCGTTTGTTTGCCTGTTCAGTTTGGGAGGCCTTATATGGTAAATACATATAATTTTGTCTCTGCCTGATTAGCAGCTCGTTTCGTTTGCTTACTAGATGAGGAGATACACTTTTTCTTTACTTCTTCAAATATATGTACAAATGTTTGTGCTAACTGACAAACGGACATAGGTCAAAACTTCCCAACCCCATAACTCGGTCAAATCTCATTCGATTTTCATGGGGTTTACCGTTTTGTTCATGGTTTGACCTCTAGATCAATTCGGCATCAAAAACTGGCAATCCTATTTTTGGTCAAAATTCATGTCAAAATTGTATCCTCAAATACCCTGTATAGACATAGGTCAAAACTTCCCACCCCCATAACTCGGTCAAATCTTATCCGATTTTCATGGGGTTTACCGTTTTGTTCATGGTTTGAGCTCTAAATAAATTCGGCATCAAAAACTGGCAATCCTATTTTTGGTCAAAATTCATGTCAAAAAGGTACCCTCAAATATCCTATATAGACATAGGTCAAAACTTCCCACCCCCATAACTCGTTCAAATCTCATCCGATTTTCATGGGGTTTGCCGTTTTGTTCATGGTTTGACCTCTAGATCAAGTCGGCATCAAAAACGGACAGTCCTATTTTCGGTCAAAATTCATGTTAAAAAGGTACCCTCAAATATCCTATATAGACATAGGTCAAAACTTCCCACCCCCATAACTCGGTCAAATCTCATCCGATTTTCATGGGGCTTGGCGTTTTGTTCATGGTTTGACCTCTAGATCAATTCGGCATCAAAAACTGGCAATCCTATTTTTGGTCAAAATTCATGTCAAAATGGTACCCTCAAATATCCTATTTACACATGGGTCGAAAGTTCCCAACCCCATAACTCGGTCAAATCTCATCCGATTTTCATGGGGCTTGGCGTTTTGTTCATGGTTTGACCTCTAGATCAAGTCGGCATCAAAAACTGACAGTCCTATTTTTGGTCAAAATTCATGTCAAAATGGTACCCTCAAATATCCTATTTAGACATAGGTCAAAACTTCCCAACCCCATAACTCGGTCAAATCTCATCCGATTTTCATGGGGCTTGGCGTTTTGTTCATGGTTTGACCTCTAGATCAAGTCGGCATCAAAAACTGACAGTCCTATTTTTGGTCAAAATTCATGTCAAAATGGTACCCTCAATTGACCTAGACATAGGTCAAAACTTCCCAACCCCATAAATCGGTCAAATCTCATCCGATTTTCATGGGGCTTGGCGTTTTGTTCATGGTTTGACCTCTAGATCAATTCGGCATCAAAAACTGGCCATCCTATTTTTGGTCAAAATTCATGTCAAAAAGGTACCCTCAAATATCCTGTATAGACATAGGTCAAAACTTCCCAACCCCATAACTCGGTCAAATCTCATCCGATTTTCATGGGGTTTACCGTTTTGTTCATGGTTTGACCTCTAGATCAAGTCGGCATCAAAAACTGACAGTCCTATTTTTGGTCAAAATTCATGTTAAAAAGGTACCCTCAAATATCCTGTATAGACATAGGTCAAAACTTCCCAACCCCATAACTCGGTCAAATCTCATCCGATTTTCATGGGGTTTACCGTTTTGTTCATGGTTTGACCTCTAGATCAAGTCGGCATCAAAAACTGACAGTCCTATTTTTGGTCAAAATTCATGTCAAAATGGTACCCTCAAATATCCTGATCTAGACATAGGTCAAAACTTCCCACCCCCATAACTCGGTCAAATCTCATCCGATTTTCATGGGGCTTGGCGTTTTGTTCATGGTTTGACCTCTAGATCAATTCGGCATCAAAAACTGGCAATCCTATTTTTGGTCAAAATTCATGTCAAAAAGGTACCCTCAAATATCCTGTATAGACATAGGTCAAAACTTCCCAACCCCATAACTCGGTCAAATCTCATCCGATTTTCATGGGGCTTGGCGTTTTGTTCATGGTTTGACCTCTAGATCAATTCGGCATCAAAAACTGGCCATCCTATTTTTGGTCAAAATTCATGTCAAAAAGGTACCCTCAAATATCCTATTTAGACATAGGTCAAAACTTCCCAACCCCATAACTCGGTCAAATCTCATCCAATTTTCATGGGGTATACCGTTTTGTTCATGGTTTGACCTCTAGATCAATTCGGCATCAAAAACTGACAGTCCTATTTTTGGTCAAAATTCATGTCAAAAAGGTACCCTCAAATATTCTGTATAGACATAGGTCAAAACTTCCCAACCCCATAACTCGGTCAAATCTCATCCGATTTTCATGGGGTTTACCGTTTTGTTCATGGTTTGACCTCTAGATCAAGTCGGCATCAAAAACTGACAGTCCTATTTTTGGTCAAAATTCATGTCAAAAAGGTACCCTCAAATATCCTATTTAGACTTAGGTCAAAACTTCCCACCCCCATAACTCGGTCAAATCTCATCCCATTTTCATGGGGTTTGCCGTTTTGTTCATGGTTTGACCTCTAGATCAATTCGGCATCAAAAACTGACAGTCCTATTTTTGGTCAAAATTCATGTCAAAAAGGTACCCTCAAATATCCTATTTAGACTTAGGTCAAAACTTCCCAACCCCATAACTCGGTCAAATCTCATCCGATTTTCATGGGGTTTACCGGTTTGTTCATGGTTTTGACCTCCAGATCAATTCGGCATCAAAAACTGGCAATCCTATTTTTGGTCAAAATTCATGTCAAAAAGATACCCTCAAATATTCTTATTAGACATAGGTCAAAACTTCCCACCCCCGTAACTCGGTCAAATCTCATCCGATTTTCATGGGGTTTGGCGTTTTGTTCATGGTTTGACCTCTAGATCAATTCGGCATCAAAAACTGACAGTCCTATTTTTGGTCAAAATTCATGTCCAAAAGGTACCCTCAAATATTCTTATTAGACATAGGTCCAAACTTCCCACCCCCGTAACTCGGTCAAATCTCATCCGATTTTCATGGGGTTTGGCGTTTTGTTCATGGTTTGACCTCTAGATCAATTCGGCATCAAAAACTGACAGTCCTATTTTTGGTCAAAATTCATGTCCAAAAGGTACCCTCAAATATTCTTATTAGACATAGGTCCAAACTTCCCACCCCCGTAACTCGGTCAAATCTCATCCGATTTTCATGGGGTTTGGCGTTTTGTTCATGGATTGACCTCCAAATCAATTCGGCATCAAAAACTGGCAATCCTATTTTTGGTCAAAATTCATGTCAAAAAGATACCCTCAAATATTCTTATTAGACATAGGTCAAAACTTCCCACCCCCGTAACTCGGTCAAATCTCATCCGATTTTCATCGGGTTTGGCGTTTTGTTCATGGATTGACCTCCAAATCAATTCGGCATCAAAAACTGGCCATCCTATTTTTGGTCAAAATTCATGTCAAAAAGGTACCCTCAAATATCCCGTATAGACATAGGTCAGAACTTCACACCCCCGTAACTCGGTCAAATCTCATCCGATTTTCATTGGGTGTGGCGTTTTGTTCATGGTTTGACCTCTAGATCAATTCGGCATAAAAAACTGGCCATCCTATTTTTGGTCAAAATTCATGTCAAAAAGGTACCCTCAAATACCCCGTATAGACATAGGTCCAAACTTCCCACCCCCGTAACTCGGTCAAATCTCATCAGATTTTCATGGGGTTTGGCGTTTTGTTAATGGTTTGACCTCTAGATCAATTCGGCATCAAAAACCGGCAATCCTATTTTTGGTCAAAATTCATGTCAAAAAGATACCCTCAAATATTCTTATTAGACATAGGTCAAAACTTCCCACCCCAGTAACTCGGTCAAATCTCATCAGATTTTCATGGGGTTTGGCGTTTTGTTCATGGTTTGACCTCTAGATCAATTCGGCATCAAAAACTGGCAATCCTATTTGTGGTCAAAATTCATGTCAAAAAGGTACCCTCAAATATCCCGTATAGACCTAGGTCCAAACTTCCCACCCCAGTAACTCGGTCAAATCTCATCAGATTTTCATGGGGTTTGGCGTTTTGTTCATGGTTTGACCTCTAGTTCAATTCGGCATCAAAAACTGGCAATCCTATTTGTGGTCAAAATTCATGTCAAAAAGGTACCCTCAAATATCCCGTATAGACCTAGGTCCAAACCTCCCACCCCCGTAACTCGGTCAAATCTCATCCGATTTTCATGGGGTTTGGCGTTTTGTTCATGGATTGACCTCCAAATCAATTCGGCATCAAAAACTGGCAATCCTATTTTTGGTCAAAATTCATGTCCAAAGGTACCCTCAAATATCCCGTATAGACCTAGGTCCAAACTTCCCACCCCCCTAACTCGGTCAAATCTCATCCGATTTTCATGGGGTTTGGCGTTTTGTTCATGGTTTGACCTCTAGATCAATTCGGCATCAAAAACTGGCAATCCTATTTTTGGTCAAAATTCATGTCAAAAAGATACCCTCAAATATTCTTATTAGACATAGGTCAAAACTTCCCACCCCCGTAACTCGGTCAAATCTCATCCGATTTTCATGGGGTTTGGCGTTTTGTTCATGGATTGACCTCCAAATCAATTCGGCATCAAAAACTGGCAATCCTATTTTTGGTCAAAATTCATGTCAAGAAGGTACCCTCAAATATCCCGTATAGACATAGGTCCAAACTTCCCACCCCCGTAACTCGGTCAAATCTCATCCGATTTTCATGGGGTTTGGCGTTTTGTTCATGGTTTGACCTCTAGATCAATTCGGTATCAAAAACTGACAGTCCTATTTTTGGTCAAAATTCATGTCAAAAAGATAGCCTCAAATATTCTTATTAGACATAGGTCAAAACTTCCCACCCCCGTAACTCGGTCAAATCTCATCCGATTTTCATGGGGTTTGGCGTTTTGTTCATGGTTTGACCTCTAGATCAATTCGGCATCAAAAACTGACAGTCCTATTTTTGGTCAAAATTCATGTCAAAAAGATAGCCTCAAATATTCTTATTAGACATAGGTCAAAACTTCCCACCCCCGTAACTCGGTCAAATCTCATCCGATTTTCATGGGGTTTGGCGTTTTGTTCATGGTTTGACCTCTAGATCAATTCGGCATCAAAAACTGGCAATCCTATTTTTGGTCAAAATTCATGTCAAAAAGATACCCTCAAATATTCTGTATTAGACATAGGTCAAAACTTCCCACCCCCGTAACTCGGTCAAATCTCATCCGATTTTCATGGGGTTTGGCGTTTTGTTCATGGATTGACCTCCAAATCAATTCGGCATCAAAAACTGGCAATCCTATTTTTGGTCAAAATTCATGTCAAGAAGGTACCCTCAAATATCCCGTATAGACATAGGTCCAAACTTCCCACCCCCGTAACTCGGTCAAATCTCATCCGATTTTCATGGGGTTTGGCGTTTTGTTCATGGTTTGACCTCTAGATCAATTCGGTATCAAAAACTGACAGTCCTATTGTTGGTCAAAATTCATGTCCAAAAGGTACCCTCAAATATTCTTATTAGACATAGGTCCAAACTTCCCACCCCCGTAACTCGGTCAAATCTCATCCGATTTTCATGGGGTTTGGCGTTTTGTTCATGGTTTGACCTCTAGATCAATTCGGCATCAAAAACTGGCAATCATATTTTTGGTCAAAATTCATGTCAAAAAGATACCCTCAAATATTCTTATTAGACATAGGTCCAAACTTCCCAACCCCCTAACTCGGTCAAATCTCATCCGATTTTCATGGGGTTTGGCGTTTTGTTCATGGTTTGACCTCTAGATCAATTCGGCATCAAAAACTGACAGTCCTATTTTTGGTCAAAATTCATGTCAAAAAGATAGCCTCAAATATTCTTATTAGACATAGGTCAAAACTTCCCACCCCCGTAACTCGGTCAAATCTCATCCGATTTTCATGGGGTTTGGCGTTTTGTTCATGGTTTGACCTCTAGATCAATTCGGCATCAAAAACTGACAGTCCTATTTTTGGTCAAAATTCATGTCAAAAAGATAGCCTCAAATATTCTGTATTAGACATAGGTCAAAACTTCCCACCCCCGTAACTCGGTCAAATCTCATCCGATTTTCATGGGGTTTGGCGTTTTGTTCATGGTTTGACCTCTAGATCAATTCGGCATCAAAAACTGGCAATCCTATTGTTGGTCAAAATTCATGTCCAAAAGGTACCCTCAAATATTCTTATTAGACATAGGTCCAAACTTCCCACCCCCGTAACTCGGTCAAATCTCATCCGATTTTCATGGGGTTTGGCGGTTTGTTCATGGTTTGACCTCTAGATCAATTCGGCATCAAAAACTGGCAATCCCTTTTTTTGTCAAAATTCATGTCCAAAAGGTACCCTCAAATATTCTTATTAGACATAGGTCCAAACTTCCCACCCCCGTAACTCGGTCAAATCTCATCCGATTTTCATGGGGTTTGGCGTTTTGTTCATGGTTTGACCTCTAGATCAATTCGGCATCAAAAACCGGCAATCCCATTTTTGGTCAAAATTCATGTCAAAATGGTACCCTCAAATATCCTTTTTAGACATAGGTCAAAACTTCCCAACCCCATAACTCGGTCAAATCTCATCCGATTTTCATGGGGTTTACCGTTTTGTTCATGGTTTGACCTCTAGATCAATTCGGCATCAAAAACTGGCCATCCTATTTTTGGTCAAAATTCATGTCAAAAAGGTACCCTCAAATATTCTTATTAGACATAGGTCCAAACTTCCCACCCCCATAACTCGGTCAAATCTCATCCGATTTTCATGGGGCTTGCCGTTTTGTTCATGGTTTGACCTCGAGATCAGTTCGGCATCAAAAACCGGCAATCCCATTTTTGGTCAAAATTCATGTCAAAATAGTACCCTCAAATATCCTTTTTAGACATAGGTCAAAACTTCCCAACCCCATAACTCGGTCAAATCTCATCCGATTTTCATGGGGTTTACCGTTTTGTTCATGGTTTGACCTCTTGATCAATTCGGCATCAAAAACTGGCCATCCTATTTTTCGTCAAAATTCATGTCAAAAAGGTACCCTCAAATATTCTTATTAGACATAGGTCCAAACTTCCCACCCCCATAACTCGGTCAAATCTCATCCGATTTTCATGGGGTTTGGCGTTTTGTTCATGGTTTGACCTCTAGATCAATTCGGCATCAAAAACTGACCATCCTATTTTTGGTCAAAATTCATGTCAAAAAGGTACCCTCAAATATCTTATTTAGACATAGGTCGAATATTTTTACAAAAATTTGAATAAAATTGGACCTAAAAGTAAAATGCCAGCAAAATGTGCTGGCCCTTTAAGAGACTTTTGATTAATAGGAGATATACAGGTAAATGTTAGTCATTCGTTAATAAATTGATAAGGTTGTAAAAGCATCCTCACTTTCTTAAACACGCGTAAATCAACCTGAAATCATGGACAAGCCTCATCAACAACCTGTGGCTAATTACCAGATAAGAATCCATAGAAAACAATTTTTATGGCTCCTCGACTTGCCCCAACCCTTCTTGTTGTTGGCACTCGCAAAGTCAAAGGTCACATTAGGCGAGGCCCAGACAAAGAAAATTAAATAAGAAAGCCAAGCAGAGATGCGACTGCGAAAGGGGGAAGGGAAAGCAACGCTGACAGCCGAAAACAATTAAGCCAGAACAGCAAAGGCCATAAAAATGTAGCCCAAAAACTAATAAGAGTGAGCTAGTCGAGGGTGCTCGACTAAGAGATACCTTGCAGGCAAGAATTGTTTTTTGCTGTGCCTCTTCCCTCCCTCAAACTTCCTTGTAAAGGGGACTTAGAGATACCCTGCAGGCAACATGCAGACAATAATTAGTTTCCCTTTTGGTGGGCTTCATCTTTCCCTCAGCTCCACACTTGGAAATGATTTCTTTAACTTCAATCTATCTTCTGTGTATACTTACGTCCAAGTATTTTTAAATTATTATCCCTAAAGACGGTATTTAATAGTTGGTATGCATTAAAAAGCACAAACTGAAATCTTGATAAGGAACTGTTTTCAGTTTTGAACAGATTTGGTTGAAATATTCTGGAATTCAGAGAAATTACGGAACTAGAAATCGATATGTATTCATCCTTTCATTAAACATTTTCATTGAAAGAAAACAAATTGAAGTAGCAGAAATATTCTGCTTTTCTTTGGTTTACTGTTGCGACTTTTGTCTTCGCCTTGCCTTGTTCCGAAATGTGCTCGTATAATCGAATATACAAATCGATACTTATCGATACTTATCGATACTACAATTATTCATACTTTCGTTACATATTTGCAATGTATTCTAGACATGAAAGAACACGTTGTAAATTGGGAGAAATATTCTGCCTCTCTTCGGTTTACTGTTGCGACTGACTTCTGTTTCTTTCTTCCCCCTTCCTATTCGCCTTGTTCTTGGCAGCGACGTCGCGACGCGTCGGCCACCAACGCTGCTGCTGCTCGAAAAAAAAGCAAGAAGAAGATGAAGAAACAAATTCGTGTGTGGCTCCTCCACTCATCGCTCTGCTGGCATCGCCAGCGTCGCCGAGGCCGAGGTCGACTCTCATGACTCTATGAGTGTGTGCGTGTGTGTGCGCGTGTGTGTGTGTGTGTTTGTGATTGTTTAGGCTCTGCGTCTGCGCTTGACACACACACGCACACGCTCGCACACACACGAAGCCGCACAACTTTGGTGGCATTTAGCTGTGTTTTTTTTCCCTCTCTTTATTTAAATTATTAAAGAAACAAAAAGATGTATTATAACTGGCAAGGGGTTTCCTTTTCGGTCTGCATCCTATGTGAGATCGGGAAAAGGCGCAGCACCAACAGCTCCCGAGCTCTGCTCACAGGTACCTGGCCCGTCCGGGCCACACACAAAGCCCCGCACACACGCACATCAAATTAGCCTAGCCGCAGCTACAAATGCCAAAGACCTAAACGTGTGTGTGCGTGTGTGTGTGCGTGTGTGTGTGCGTGTGTGTGTGTGTTCTTTGCATGTTGCTCCAGCTCTCACACATCTCCTCCTCGTGGTCATCCATCAGAGAAGCATCCATCACAATGGCAGAGAGTCGTCAAAAAAGCAAAGCGCAGATTGAATTATTTGCCATTGAGTCGTAATTGTTAGAAAAGTGTAGATACACTCAAAAAAAAATATTGGTATATTCTAGTCAAACGATCAGAATAAAATTCTTTGATATTCTTGAACAACTTTTTTGTTTATCAAGATATCTGAACCAAACTCGACAGTTATTCGTTTTACCATGCATCTCATATATATACATAATCTTATCCATATCGGTCCACTATATCATATAGGAACGATCGGTCGAAAATAGGGTTCTTGCATGAAAAATTTTAGTTTATAAATTGTAAGAAATTTCAAACTGTGTTTTTGAGCATAGAATTCTTTGGTTTTTTCGCCGAGTGTGGATAAGAGGCAAAGAGACCACATAAGATCGGGCCACACACGCAGAAATCCGAGTGTGCAGGTGCCCGGCTGCACCTTTTAACGTTTAATGAGCGTAAACAAACGCCGTGGGAAGTCTTTTACCGCCTGCCCCTTCGGCTATTAACCTATCCTGTTGGACTGTGGTTTTGCCTGCCAGCGGGAAGAAGAAGCCTTTGCAATTGCATTTCAAATAGATGCTGGATTTTCGAACAATCCAATTGCATCCTGCAAATGTCCTTTTGCCACTTGCCCACCCAGGTACGAGTCGAGCGATGGGCAGGACACACAAAAAGGACTCGCAGCAATCATATTAAGGCTTGTTGTTTTGACATTGTCGGTCGCTCGAGATAAGATCGACAAAGCCAGCTTGGGTGTTCCTTTGTCTTTAGTTCCTATACAGATGGGTTAGACCTTGGCTCAGGGCTCGCTTTGACAAATTGTCTATAGCTCGAGCTGTAAAATGTTGCAGTTGGTTTTGTGCACAAAGGACCTACAATCGAACAGCACGATCTGACTTTACAGATTGAATTGTTAAACAATAGATAGGAAATGTTCCAAGCACCAAAACTCAAAGAAAATTAAACTCTAGGGTGTCGAAGATTATATACACTTTCTATACCAAATACAAAGAACATAATAAAGAAAATGAAACCTTAGGGCGTCGAAGATTAAATACACTTTCTATGCTTAGACGCAAACAAAAACTCATCAATCCTTCTATAATATAGGAGAATACTTTCCTCGAAGAGATGAGTTCGGCTTAAGAGTATCCATAACATATCACCTATGCATAACACCTTTTCCGACAAACCTTTAATGCCCTTTCGCAAGGGTATCAACGAAAAAAGAAACCGAACGAATGTTGAATAATCGTCGAAAGCAGCAAAAGCCCAAGCCAAGGCCAAGACGTCAGACTCGACACGCGTTTTTTCGACACTTTTCCCGCACTGGCCAGCCTAAAACCCAGAGCTTCGACAAACCTGATTACGCAAAACGTAAAAAAAGCGAGAGAAAAAATCGAATCCAAATAATAAACTGTTTATGAATTATCGTTGAACTAGTTTTAATGGGCGCGTGACAGATACAAAACATAAAAAAATACATTACCAAACTTTATGTGTATGCTAAACGGCAAATGGAAATCGAAAATTGGGAGCTCGAAATGTGTCAGTGTTGGAAAGTTGAGATTTGTCATTGATGACGACAACAAAATGTGGGCGAAACAAAACCAAGACAAATATTTCAATCTGTGTGTGTGTGCGTTCGTGTGTGTGTGTGTGTAAATGCGGAAAATGGCGCTGGCTGCGCGCTGCTCCAATCACTCACAAAATGTTACATGGGCCACGAAAGATTATGAAAATTTGAAATGTAAATTAAGCGCAGCGCCAAATAGAAAACGCCGAGCAGAAACAAAAACGAAACAAAACAAAAACGAAGCACAACAAGAAGAAGAAGAAGAGTAAAAGACTGCAACCGAAACGGCAATTGCTGTGCAAAGTGATTACGAAAAAGTCTCAAAGTTTCACTCGGCTCACTCGGCGGCACGAGTGCGGAAGTTATCCCACGGCATTTGGGCAGCTCTCGTCGATGTGAAATGTGTGTGCATGTATTTTGCCCGCTTACAACTCTATTTGTGTATCTAACCGATCTCTACCCTCCCCCCTCCCCCCACAAAAACCGCCTGGCAACATTTACACTCAGCTATTCGTGTGTTCGTTGAGAGTTGTATTTGGAATAGTTTTTTTTGTGGACGCGTCGATCAGCAGTTAAATCAGCTCTCGCAGCCAATAAAATCAATTAACACTTTCGTCAGCGGCGCCGCAGCCCACGCACTGCAGGCGTCGCAGTCAGCCGCCAGTCAAAGTTATTAGCAAAGGGGGGAGGGCAGAGGGGGAGCGCCCAAAAGCGCTCAAACATTTGCTTTAGTTTTAATTTTGTCAAATGTAGAGAAGGTAACAATGCGATTGAGAATGAGAATGAGAAGGCGAATGAGATGACGTCGCGGTCGCTGTAAGCGTCGCTGCCTGCCTTGGTCGTCAACGCGTCGCTCAGTCTACATACACATGTGTATGTATGTTTGCACGAATATTTTGCTTTGTTGCTAGTGAAAATTGGGTTATTGTCAGAGAGCCATCCATTCATTGAAGCGTCAGCAAGGGGGAGGGGGCATCGTTTTTATTGAACTTTTTGTTTTATTTATGGAAATTAGTGTCAAGTAAATCATGTGCATGCGCTTTTGCCATACAATAAATAAACACACAGATACACACACACACACATGCACAACGCTAGGAATTTCTATTAACAGCTTATTGTAAATCGATTAACTGTGCATTAAGCTTAGCTCTTCAGTGTTGTGAAAGTCGATAGATATTCAAGGAGTTTGCTTCGAACTACGAACCAAAACATTTTAAAAGGTGAACCAGTTGTGTTATTTCCGCTATTGAAGGAAGTGGTCAAAGGCCAATGGACGTGAAATGGCCTTTAATATCAAATACATATGAATAATCAACACGAACTTGAGTCTCTATCTCGCTGCCCAATTATGGTGCGTTTGGTGTGGGAAGTATTGGATCGTAAGTTCCGATGATGATGATGATGAGAACATCGCAAAGCAAATAAAATTATTGATGAAACACGTGACACTTAATTCCCTTTCTTATTGGGAACTTATTTTATGTTAAAAGACTTGTAAAACTGTAAGGGAAATTTGAAGCTAGGGAATTTGTTTAAATTCCCCAACAGTTTAAGCAGCCAATTTCGCTAGTTTCTCTCCTAGCGATAACTCAACGCTGAACGCAATTGAAACTCTCGCCCAGCTTTCAACACGTTTCGGTGTTTGCAACTTCAAAGTGAACGACGACGCATTACTGTCAAATTTTCACACATTCAAGTGATGCCCAGACGCAGCTGTGGGCCCGACTAATGGCCAACAGATTGACTGCCGTTGTAGATACAGTAGCTGCGACGGCGACGGCGAAGGCGGCTGCGGCTGCGGCTGTTGCTGATGTGTGGCCCGGGCCAAAGGACATAGACACACACGAAGACCCTACGGCCGATGCTAATTTGCACGCCATAAATGAAACGAATGTGTTGAGTGGCCAACCAAAGAGACAGAAAGAGAGAGAGAGCGAGAGAGAGAAGGAGGCTTCAAATGGAGTAAAGTGAAGAGCCGGCTGCTTCTGCTGCTGCTGCTGCTAGTTGGGTGGGCCAAGACAACGACGACGGCGACGCCGACGACGACGGCTGCAGACGACGTGACATGCGTTGCCGACAACGCCCCTGGGTTGATACATAGTTACGAATACATACATATGTATGTACATATGCCTATACACTCTGAGAAAAAACTAAGAATTTTGTGCTCAAATAGAGAAAAGCTCCAAAAACTTAACGAAATTTCTATTTGAAGAATTGTCAAAAACTAGACTCAATTTATGCATGATGTATGCCAATTCTTGTAATTGTTATATTTAACTCTAATCATTTGAGTGATTCAGTGCCGCCCATACTAGAATTATGAGTGAACAATGCCTCTGAGAGCATAACCAATATGTACAATCGAAGTTGAAGCCGTCGCGCACTTTGATGTAAAGTAGGAAGCGCCGATAAGCCAGCCGCAACATCAGCAGCAGCAGCGGGCAACGGCAGCAGCAGCGGGCAGCGGTAGCAGCAGCAAGGCCGCCGCGGCGGCTCAATTGAAGAGCTGCCTCTGTGACTAAATGATTAAGGCTTATCTGCTCGAAGGACCTCCGGCTTGGCCAGGCCGTTCCATCAGCCATCATCATGCCATGCCATGGCCTCGTTCGCCTCGCCCTCGTCGGCCACACACACTCACACACACATATACACACGCACTTGAATACATACAATTATCAGCTGCCGTTGGCCCTCAGCGAGCTCTCTCTTGCTTGCGCGCGCTCACTGGCGCACTCTCTCCGCAGTTGCGCTCAGTGGTTTTTCAGTGTCGCCGCTGTCGATTTTGCTTCCTTTCCCATACGCTAGTCGACCTCACACAAAGCGCCCCACCAACGCCTCTCACTTGACTAACCGTGGAGAGTGTAGGTGTAGGTACGAGTCTAGTTGAGGGTGTGTGTGTGTGTGCGTTTAACGTTTCGCCATAGTACGTACTGCTGCGTCGACTTTGTTACATAGTGAAACGAAACGAAAACTGAAACGCTGCGAGCAGCGCTGCTGGCGTCGTCGACACCGAAATTCGCCGAGCATTGAAATCGGACAGCCGCTCACTCAGCAGCAACAGCAGCTGGCAGCGACGTCGTCGTAGTTGTAGTCGTCGTCGTCGTAGTCGGCAGCAGTCGCCCGACCCGTTGCTCAGTTGGCTACACTTTGTTTAGTTCTCCGCAAACTTTCAAGCGAAGCGGTTGTGGTTCGTTCTCAATTTTTGTGCGCCCACTGAAAGAAAAAAAAAGCTGACGGCCAAATTAGCAGCTGCTACAGCAACAACAGCTTTAATAAACGGCATGGAGCGTTGCAGGGTTTCAATAAAAGTTTTCCAATAATAATAACAATATTTCTTTTGTGGAATTTTGTAAATTTGTAAACATCAATTGTTTCCATTAATTGCAAACGCGTTGAACGGTTGAATCCAAAAAAAAAAACAACAGCAATAAACATACAAAAAAAAGCTTGCCAAAGAGCTAATGAAAATTTATTAATTTTATACATGTGCCTGCGTATTTGTGCTTTTGTGTGTAAATGTGTGCAATAAGCAAATCGCTTAATACATAAGTTTATCAAATTGAATACAAATACAAATAAAAATAAAATAGAGATAGAAAAAAAAGAAAATACAACAGCAACAATAAGAGAGAAAATTTATTCAGTTATAAAATGTTTGAGCCGTATGTGAAAATCAAAAAAAAGCGAAACGTGCACGAAATCTATCAAAATGAGAATGTTGTCGATGTGAATTTGGAGCAACAGCAGCAACAGTCATCGCAGCCGCAGTCGCAGCAAGCGTCGCAGCAGCAGCAGCAGCAAGCGTCTAGTGATAATTGTTGCTGCCAAAGTGGCCCGCGAAATGTTGCTCTGAGCAGCGCGTTGGCTGAGACGCCAGCAGCGAGCAGCAGCAGCGGCGGCAGCAACTGCAGTCGCCTGCAGCAATTGATATCAACGCCTCCAGTATTACTGCGCAGATCGTCGCTGTCGACGCCAGCGTCTGCGTCGACGTCAACGTCAGCGTTGCCGCAACACCCACACACTGTTGCTGCTAGCACGCCATCACCACCGCCACCGCCGCAGCAGCAGCAGCAGCAACAAGCGGCAGCGCCTTCAGTTTTGCAACAACATTTGGGTCACCTGAATTACGAAAGTGGAGCAACTGCAGCAGCAGCGGCAGCGGCAGCAACGAGAAGTGGCACAGCAACACTGGCGCAACATTTGGCAACACCCAGCAGCATATTGCAGGCAGCTTTCAACAACAACAACAGCAGCAGCAGCAACAGCAGCAGCAGCAGCAGCAGCAGCAGCAGCAGCAACAACAGCAACTTACAAAACATTTTGACGCGCGCACAAAGTTCCTCTGCCGCAGCCTCCTCAAACAACTGCAGCAGCGCCTGTGCCGGCAACAGGCACTACAACGGCGGCAACAACAACAACAATAACAGCAGCAACAACAACAGCAACAGCATCATTGCCAGCCGCCTGTTTGGGCCCACCTTATCCACCGCCAGCTCCAGTTCGTCCGCCTCCTCGTCGTCCGCATCCTCGACTCACCTGTCGCCGCATCATCATCTGCATAGCCATCATTCCGCTCTGACCAATTCAATAACGAATCGCATTAATCAGTCGATACGGCGGCATCTCAACCAGCAGCAGCATCAGCATCAGCAGCATCAACATAACAGCAGCGCCTCATCCTCAGCGAGCACCAGCACCAGCTCCAGCTCCTCCTCTGCCTCCTCGTCACACTATCAGCAACAGCAGCAACACTTTAATTGCGCTCATCCTGCACAGCAGCAACAACATAGCCACAGCCATCATCATCACCAGCATCACCACAGCAACAACTACAACAACAGCAACCACCACAACAACAGCAACCACCACAACAACAGCAATCAACAACAGCAACAATCTCCTCTGTGCCTAGTATTATTAGTTAAATGCCCCAATTCGAAGGAGTTTTGTAACGCCGCTGCAAATTTCTGTGATAAAAGGTAAATAAACTCAAACCCAATGTGTGCATTACAGTCGTGTCCATAAATATGTATATACTGTGCGAGAATAACGGAGTTTATTGACATCTGGTTTGATTGAATCAAATGCTTTTCTGCACTTTTTGTGCTATTGTCTAACAGTTCCTTTCTTAACATAACATAACACAATCTGTTACTAACATGGAAGCTGCTGCCTGCTGCCCTTCTGTTAATACGGGTCATTGATAATGTGACGTCACTGTCCGACTACAATACGTATACGTAAATGAACCGCTACAAATGAAAATGGAAATGGAACGCCGTGTTGGGAAACTATTTTTCTATATATTTTCATTTATTTAAACGCGCTGCGAGCTTTGCTTCCTCGTGAACAAAGACGAGCACGCAGCCAAGGAAAAGTTTTTTAGCCTTTTTTAACACTACCCATTCAAGGACCAAAATTTACATGGGCCTGTAAAAGTTTCCCTTTGTTTTTGACATTGCTTAAACATCTCTCATCCATGTTTGTCCTCTCCAGAGAGCTTTCACTGTAGTTGCTCAACACTACCCCGTCAAGGCGCATCCTTGACGACGGCAACAAACCGCACCATATTTGGTTTAATTTTAATGCATTTACCAACATTATTTGCTGTGTTAATTTGGATGACTTGTCGTTTTACGCTGGCATTCACTCGTTCTCCACATCCACACATACAAAACAATGTGTGTGCATGTATGTGTGTGTGTGTATGCTAGGTTATGTGCTAGTTCGGTTCGCAACCTCGGCGTAACCCACTTTTAATTGGTCGCTTTGTAGATGGGTGACCTTATCGTTGAGCGCGAGATTGAGGCTGCCTGCCAGTGTTGGTAAGTGCGACCTCATAGAATAGGGCTGGGGGTAAAATAGCTGTAACAGTTGCTTCTTCAGAAAATTGCACAATTATTTTCTTTAGTTTTATGGCAATTGGATTTGGTATTGAAAAGATAATTTTGTTGAATGCTTTTTGCACTTGTTGCTTATTTTTTTAATTAGCCTTGGGACGTCGGATCGTCTGATAGGCCCCGAAGCGATAGCCTCTTTCTTGCGATTGTATTTACTTTCTTTATTCATGTGATTCATTTAGGTAGACAAAGAGTGCGAGGGAGAGAGAGAAAGAGCGACATGTAGCTTAAGTAAAGGCTTAAAGAATGTAATTTCTTTTAATTGGTTCAGCGTATCGAGCGAGACACTGTACCTGTAATTGATATTATGCTGCTTTGTTCTTGTTAATGGATTCAGAAATGACTAAGTTGTGGTTTTTTTGTTTTTTTGTTTTTGCACGCCCTCTGCGCAAACGGAACGGGAAGTTTGCTTCAGTGCCCCTGCCACAAGGGTCACAACTCAGGCCTCAGTCACATGAGCCCCTGTCAATGTTAAGCATATGTTATGTTAATGTTAATGTTAATGCTTGTGTAATTGCTTAACGCATTCGTGGGCTAATGCTAATGCGTATGTAATTGCATTGTCCTCTCGACTCTTCAAAGTGAAATGTTGCAGCAACAAGTTGCATATGAAATATGAATTCGAAACGAAATGCGTTCATTTTTGCAACTTTCTCATTTTAATATCAATAAGTAAGCGTACATAGTTAATAAATTATTTAAAAGCCTGTGTGTTTGTGTGTGTGTGTAGAGTTTGGCGCAAAACTTTCAAAAATTAAATTAATTAACAGCGGCAGACATCGATTGCTGCAGCTGCGGCTGCGGCAGCAACATGTTGCCAGCCGCGCTGCGGCTGAGTGATTCGAGTTGCTTGAACTCTGCTCTGCTCTGCGCTGCGCTGCTCTGCTCCAATCAATGAAATCATTGCTACAGATGTTTTTTTTTCGGTTTTCACTTTGCTTAACGCATTTCACCCAATAATCATAAAAGCAACGGCAGCAACAACAACTAAAGCAAAAGGCGCCTCTTTCACTCGGGCCCACATTTTGAATTTAGAACAAATCTCTACACAAATTTCTAAGCCAATAGAAAGACACAGAGAGGGTGAGCGAGAAAGAGAGACAGAGAGAGAGAAATCCGGCAACAATATCGGCAGCAGCAACAACAAAAATGAAAGCACGACAAAAACAAAATGTGAAAACGCATGAAAGCCAATTTCTTGTCGTCGTCGTTTCCTTCGCTTCGTCGCAGTCGCCGCACAATTTGTTTAGAAAGTGCAGAGAAATGGTAAAAGCGGCAAAATGCAAACAAGCCAACAACTACAACTTTGGCCTCTTGTGCACTGTTAAAATTGGGCACAAAATGTTTATTAATTTATTGATTTCATTTCATGCCTCAACACGATAATGAAGCAAGTTAATGACGTATGTTAATGATAATTAAACATTCGTATGAGATTTTTACTATTATACAATACACACGCCACGCGCTAAGCCACAACGTGCTCATAAGCCGCAGAGAGAGCAGCAGAGCGACAGAGAGAGCGAGTGAAGGAGGCCGCGTGTAAGCTGAGCTTTGCTGCGCTACGTCATCAAACAAGTTTTATTCGCCGCAAGCTTAGCTCGCTTTGCACGCCGTTTTGTTGTTGTTGTTGTTCGCTTACGATTACATAAAGCGTTGTCGCTTCGTTTTTCGTGCCTAACAGCGATTTGCTCTCGTTTTACGTCGCCTGGCTTCGGTTACACTGCGGTCGGGTGAAATTCACTGCCGCTGCTGTAGACGCTGTCAGCGTGTCGCTGACGCCTACACGCCTGCGCATACAGTACACGCCACATAAATAAATACAGGCCAGCGACGGCGGGTCGTCGACGGCTCATTTCAATGCTGCTTGTAATGCTTATGTAACGAAATATGTTTTCCCTTTGTCATTATTCGTTATTAACGCGAAACTAGTGTAAACTTTCATTTATGTTGCAATGCTGCCAGTTAAAGTGTCAAAAATTGTGCAAGACCCCGCCCCCCGCAAGGGCTTCCTCTTTCCATTTTCTATGTCTATATTTTTCTTTGCTTTTGTGTTGGAATTTGAAAATAAACAATAAAGCGCTTCTATAAAAGCGAACATCATAGTTTATGTTAAAAGTAGAACGCAGTACATTTTGTGCATTATACAGTTGTATAAAAAACAACATTTTACTGTTAAAGATGCAAATTTCATTTTACTACTGAAATAGTTAAATGTAAACTTTGCAATCATTTGCAAAAAGTTTGCAACAAAATAATAAAAGTAAAAATGTACAAATTTCACTCTACTTAAATGATTTTATACATTTTATATAACAAAAGCAACAAAAACAACAGTAGCCGCAGCAGCTTCACAGTCGGCAGCGACTTTCACGAAAACTGCAAGTAAAACTGCAGAGAGCGAAAGAGAAAGAGAGGGAGATAGATACGCTGAGGAGCTTTCTCCTTATGGGTCGGCCTTTGCCTCGACTGCGCTGCCCCGCACAGGCAAATGGACGCAGCGAATTGACGACTGACTTCACAGTGAGACGAGGCAGATAAAACAACAGCAGCAACAACAATAACAACAACAACAAAGCCAAATATAATAAACGTAGCGAAGCAAACCCTAACGATAAAACGAAACTTGAGCGTGGGAGCTTACAAAATTAATATGCGTTCAAGTGTTGACATCGCCCCAAAATATATACATACATACATACATGCATACTTATGTATGTATAAGTATGTATAACGACGACGAAGAGCAAAGGCAAGGCGCAGAAGAAGAGAAATTGCATGAACGATGGGTGGGTGGCTATTGTTTTTGGTTATTGCTGTTGTTGTTGCTGCTGCATTTAGTAGCGGAAGTGAAGAGATGAGCAGGCGCTAAGAGTTAGTTTCTCTTTTGAAATCATTTTCATTGGCATGCAAGATCACATTATTTAAATTAAATTGCCAGGCCGTTTCTGCTCTGTTGTTAAATTTATCTTTGCATCGCCTTTATATAAGTTTGCATATGCATGTGTGTGTGTCGTCGTGTGTGTGTGTGTGTATGTAAAATGAAAAGCATTTCCTTTTCTTCAAAACGTTTTTCACTCGACTCTGTTGTTGTTGTTGTTGGACGTGGAGTGAAAGGAGTATTTTTGCCGCTTCTCTTGTTGTTGCTGTTGTGTTTTTATGTTGGTGAAAACGCCAACAACAACAACAACCACAAGCGAGTGAAAACTCATGCGATAATTTGTTGTAAAAATGAAAATTTTCACCATTTTTATTATTGGCTTGCCTTTTGTTGTCGACATTCGTGTCTTAACAGGGAGGCCTTTTTTCTATCAAATTTCATTTAAATGCTAATGAAAAGTTGCCGGAAGTGTGTGTGTGAAAAGCACCACGCGAGAGTCGACTTCAATTATATAACAAACAACTTTTGGCGGAAAATTGGTGAAAAGTTGTTAGTGTTTTGTTGCCCAATTTGGCGCGATTTTCTTTTGCAGCTGCCTGCAGCAGACCCCAACATTTTTCCCTCTCTCTTTTGTCTCCTCTTCCTCCACCATTACCTCCTTCTCCGCCTCGACAGCTAAGCGCATCTTAACACGTGCTGCTCTTTGTCATAAATTCTGTTTACTTTGTTGACCTCTCTCTCTCTCTCTCTCTCTCTCTCTCTCTCTCTCTCTGTCTACCCTGCTCTCACTCAAGGTGCCATTCTTCCTAGGCAGCGTGTCGGTGACCAAATCCATTCGATTCAGCTGCCAATGGCGGCTGCGGCTGCGACTGCAACTGCGCTGCCGGTTTGCACAGTTAGATAAAAGGCACGAAAAGGCTGGTCCTTAAAACAAGCGGCTGTACAGTGGCCCTTCGATATCGTAAGCCGTCAACGCTGGTTTACGACTACTTTCACTGCTTTGCAAGTCTTAACTTTATTTAACTGTTATTAAAGCCAATCATGTTAATATTAAACAGCTTCCAAAATTACTACTTCACTTTGCATTTATAGTGTCATATCTGCCAGCTCAACTTTCCAACCCTCAAACTTTTTGGGTCCAGCCTAATAAGCTCGCGTGCTGAGTCATTGTTCGCGTTGGGAGTTCTCGACGATTGCTGTAACTCATTAATCATCATGAGCTTAACTGTTCACTGAAGCTGCCCAAAATCACTTTAGTTTAGCTCCCCCTCCCCCTTGGCTCATTTAACCTTAACTTGTGCGCCATGTGCTTTACCTTGTGGCGCCGCCAAAGCATGTTTGAGGTAAATGTTTCCAATGTCATAACAAACAAAAGTTTTGGCTCTGGCCCTTAGTAGCGACAGAAAAAAAGAGAGCGCTAAGCGTGAGAGAGAGACGGCAGCTTGTGCTTGTGCAGGTGTAGCTTTCAGTATGCATGTGTGCCTGTGTGCCTGTGTGCGTGTGTGTGTGTGTCGCTCAATGCCAAATCAATGTCATTAACATTAAAGCACACTCACTAAAATTGAATAAAGCTACTTGAAGGTACTAAACCCGACGACTCAGCGGTCGCCAGCCCCGCATGATTGACGTCGCCGTTGGCGTCGGCGTCGGCGTCGACTGCGCTGCTGCACGCTGACTTCGTTTTTGTGTTATTATTGTGCCTGCTGCGGCTGCTGCTGCGACTGCGACTGCGGCTGCGACTGTTTCCGATGCTGTTTTACGGTTTGTTCACCTTGATAAAATTCACGTCAGCCTTTTAACACACGCACGCGCTGTCACACACAGGCGCATTGAAGGTCCTTTTCAAGCGTTTGATGGCCACTGCGCAAGGCTCAGCAGCAGATGCGACTGGGCTAAGAAAACTCCTAGAAAATCTCAGCGCTGTTGTTGTTGTTGTTGTTTCAGCCTTGTTTCCAAGTTTTTCTTTTCTTAATTGTATATAAAATGTTGCTGCTGCTCTGTTGTGCATCTGCGGCAGCGAGAAACTCGCATTGTTGTTGCTGTAGCAGATCCTCTCGCTCTCTGCCGCGTCGACGTCGCCCATTGTTTGTCAATTTTCCACTCTTGGCTACATTTTTGGCTATTGTTTGCTGTCATCTGCAGGCTCTGCGGCTGCCTGAATTATCCTTGTCTCCGCATCCTGTGACGCATCTTGGCCGTTTCAGATTCAGATTCTGATTTTACAGGCCCACACAACGGTGCAGTGTTCAGTTATCATTTGCCGCTTCAGCAGGACGGTCGTGCCTTCGTTCAGTTCTTGAATTCTCTTGCTCTCTCTCTCTCTCTCGCGCCCGCGCTCAGACAAGCCACAGCCGCTAGACTAGACAAACAGTGCTCAAAAGCTCACTCGCTCAGTTGTGATCTCTCACTCAAGTATCGCACAATAACGGTTAACGCTCAGCTTTCGCTCATTTGCGATATTTGCGCGCCTTTCTCTCGCAATTATGCGCGCTGCACATTTTGGCGCATTCCGTTTTGTGATTTCCGTGTGCCTGTGTCTCTGTCTCAGTGTCTGTCTCGTCTCCGTCTCGTTTTAAACTGTTCAAAGTGTCTTTATTGTTAACAAATTTAAACATTTTTGCGCGTTCAAGCTGGAGAACTCTCTGCTCCTAAAGCTGCTCAATCTTCTGGCCCGGCATTCCAGTTCCAACAGCAACTTTGTCAAGATTGAGTTCGAGCGCAGCATCATGGATCTACTGCACGAGCCAAGGTGCTCATTCAAACATAAAACAAATGATTATACATAAATACATTAAGTTTTTCATTCCATTCCGATTCGATCTAACCACACTTCTCCCTCACATCTTACCTTTGCAGATTGCCGGTAAACGAATGTCAGGCAAGCCAAACAGCTAGAGTCACGTCGAACCTGCACGCATCCAGTAGCACAATGGCGGTCAGCCGTGTACCCTCGCCGCCCCTGCCGGAAGTAAATACGCCAGTTGCTGAGAACTGGTGTTACACGCAGGTAAGACCCGCCAAATCCCTCTTCCTCCCGCCTGCAAAGGATTAAATTTCCAATGCACACCCAAGACACAGTCCAGGACGACCTGAACATTCCTATGGATTTGCCGCTGCATCTGCTGCTCGAATTTCATTCGATGTAAACTGAATCCATTTTGTGGTTATGTGTGCGTATTTGCACTCCCAGCTAAATGCATTTCCGTTCGTCCAACTTAATTTTACGTTACGCAGGTGTGCGCCGAGCACAAACTGAATCTGAAACTGAAACCAAATTCAAATCCATTTTGAGGATCGTTAAAGAGAAGCGAACTCTGTTAAAAAGGTTTGCAATTGCCTTGTATGAAACTGTTCAATCTGACTGACCAAATGATTGATTGAGTGACTGACGACTGATTGAATTATGACAGACTTACTGTATGATTGACTGGTTGATTGCATGACTGACTGACTGACTGATTGATTGACTGACTGACGGACTGACTGACGAACAGACTGATTGAATGGTTGGCTGACTGATTGATTGATTGTCTGTATGATTGACTGATTGATTGATTGACTGCTTGATTGACTGATTGATTGATTAACTGATTGATTGATTAACTGACTGATTGATTGACTTACTGATGCTCCGTTTTTTAAAATAGTTAATTTTTATAGTTCGTTTTTGAAATTTCGTTGAATACCTGTTTTCGATTGAATAATTTTCGAAAATCGACTATTTCGAATATTTTGAAGATATATTTCTCCCATGTCGGATAATCCATGCCATAAACGTAAAAGAGCTGTTGTAATACCGGACAAAGCCGGGTACAACCTGCCTTTAGATTAATAAATAGTTTATATCCCTTTACTAATCTCTATTTATCAACAATTGCTCAACTTGCAGGTCAAAGTGGTTAAATTTAGTTATATGTGGACCATAAATAACTTTAGTTTTTGTCGGGAAGAAATGGGTGAAGTACTCAAATCGTCCACATTCTCAGCAGGTGCTAATGACAAACTAAAATGGTGAGTACAGCTAAATATATTATATATTAAGTATATGCTAATGAATTGCCTTTTTGCAGGTGTTTACGGGTGAATCCCAAGGGTCTGGATGAGGAGAGCAAGGATTACTTATCATTATATTTACTGTTAGTTTCGTGTAACAAATCTGAAGTCAGAGCCAAGTTCAAATTTTCCATACTAAATGCAAAACGTGAGGAAACCAAAGCAATGGAATCCCAGCGGTAAGTCCAAAATAACCGGAAATAAACCCAAATAAATAAATCCGTTTATTCCGATTGCAGAGCTTACCGTTTCGTGCAGGGGAAAGATTGGGGCTTTAAGAAGTTCATACGCCGCGACTTTCTCCTGGACGAGGCCAACGGCCTTTTGCCCGAGGATAAGCTCACGATTTTCTGTGAGGTCAGCGTCGTCGCGGACAGCGTCAACATCTCCGGACAATCCAACATTGTGCAGTTCAAAGTGCCCGAGTGCAAGCTATCCGAAGATCTCGGCAATCTCTTCGATAACGAGAAATTCAGCGACGTGACGCTCTCAGTGGGCGGCCGTGAGTTCCAGGCGCACAAGGCCATCCTAGCAGGTACGAGAACAAAATCCTACCAGATCTGATAGAACCAATTGCTAATCTCTTTCCCTCTCCGTCTCCCTCTCTCCCGCTCAGCGCGCAGTGATGTCTTTGCGGCCATGTTCGAGCACGAGATGGAGGAGCGCAAGCTGAATCGTGTCGCCATAACCGATGTGGATCATGAGGTTCTCAAAGAAATGCTCCGATTCATATACACGGGCAAGGCGTCCAACCTAGAAAAAATGGCTGATGATCTCTTAGCGGCTGCTGATAAAGTAAGTCGTCCACCTCTCCAGCTCTATCTGATTGATCAGATTGCTGCTGCTTGTACATTTGAAATTTACTGTAACTAATTTTCTTTCCTTCTCTCAACTACAGTACGCACTCGAAAAGCTGAAAGTGATGTGCGAGGAGGCGCTGTGCGTCAATCTCTCTGTTGAAACAGCAGCCGAAACGTTAATATTAGCTGATCTCCACAGTGCGGATCAATTGAAAGCACAAACGATAGATTTCATTAATACGTGAGTACGAACTAACCTCTCGTTTAACTTAAATAAATTAATGTGTTTTTTATTAATTGTTTACAGTCATGCCACCGATGTGATGGAAACAACGGGCTGGCAAAATATGATCACAACACATTCACATTTGATAGCGGAGGCATTTCGTGCGCTCGCAACACAACAAATCCCACCAATTGGACCACCAAGGAAACGCGTGAAAATGAGCTGAAACCACAAAGCAACGGCAACAGCAACAACAACAACAGCAACAACAGCAACAGCAACAGCAGCAACAAGCAACAGCAACAACAATACCTACAACAGCAACAATAATATTAACAACAACAACAATTGTAACATACATTTTAACAGTTGCATGCAAATCGTTTATTTGAACAACAAACAACAACAACAACAAGGGCAACTATTAATAATAACAACAACAAGAAGAACAACACCAACAACACCAACAACAGCACAACAACAGCAACAACAACAACAACAACTGGCCTCAGCCGCAGCCGTTTATTGTTTCGATATCGAGTAATTGAATTTTGAAACACTTGATAAATGTAATAATATTTTTATTTTGTTGATTTATGATTACGATTAATGCTTAATTTTAAGATTAAATTGAAACAAGTAAAAAAGAAAACAACAAAAAAAAAAAAAATAAACAAAAAATGCTTAAAAACCGCAATTTGAAAACTAATAAAAAATAAACAACAAAAAACCAATCAATAAGCGTAAAGTTCATAAGTAAAGCGCAAGGCAAACAATATAAGAACATATACATACATATAAAAAAAAAAGAAGTAAAATGCGTAACTATTATAATTATTATTATTATTATTAACTATATTATTATGATTAGCGCATATTATTACAAAGCGTACACTTTGATTGTGATGTATATTCGATGAGTATGACTAATGCATAATGATACGGATATGATAATGAAGTTGATTTATATATTGTGTATATGTAAACTCTGCTAATTGAATTCAAGTGAGAGCGAGAGAGAGAGAGAGAGAGAGAAACATTAAAGGTTTTATTTTTGTATTTACCGAACAACTATTGCCCCCCTCCCCACTCTACACACACGCACACAGCAGACACAACAATCCCCGCCGTAATACACACACACTTTAAATTTCTTCACTTTTTCGTTAAAAATAAACTTGAATGTTTTTTGTTTTTAAGTATTTAATGCAAAACTTCTTTATTTCTTGTACAAAAACAAAAAGAAACACACAACATCAAAAGATTGTCGAAATAAAAGCAAAATTTAGCACTCTGTGTAAAGTAAGCAATGAAAACAACAACAACAATAACAACCAAGTCTTTCTTATAAATGAGGCCCTTTTTTAGTGGTAAAAAGATCCAATAAATTGGGACAGATTGGAGGCTGGGCTCGAGGCTTGTTCACACATATTTTCCATTTAGCCCAACTTATTTGAAAACATAAATATAGAGACGAGACAACCGAGAAACGAATAAAGTAAAAGTGATAATCCAACTAAAACAAAAAATATTCAAATTTGTATAAGATCAAATTGTTTAAGCAATTAACTTAATTTGTGTACGACTTGAGATTCAGGTATTCATGCACATAGAATTTTGCAATCATAAAATAGATGGAATCAAGCAAAAGCGGAAGAGAGACTTTTGCTTGAGTGTATATATATATATATATAGAGCAATAGATTTTTTGATTCCGTTCTCGTATGATATAATTCAAATGCACAAGAAATATAAGCTAGACGGGCCGTTTGCACAGCTCGAGAAGAGCCGCCCGGGAATCGAATCCAGGCATTAATTAAGTGCTATTAGGCATAATTCGTTTGTATGCTTTTTAAAAAACGATTGTTTGTGCGTTTCATTCCAATCGACCAAATGCAAGCAATCAAGCTAAGAGCTGTGCGACTGCCGCTAGGAAACTGAGATGGTTAATATCAAAAGCAACAAATATTTAAGCTAATAGGAGACATTTTTATGCATGCCAATCTAAATGTGTAGAAAACAATAAGAAGGGAGCTGGAGAACTTTATAGTGAAAACTGGGGAAATGCGAAATGCAAAAAGACAAAAAACAAGCAACACGGGAAACCTTTTTAAAATGAAAACAAAAGCAAATTGTAATTGTATTTAACAAATTAGATAATAAATTAATATGTTCTAAACGA
This sequence comes from Drosophila kanekoi, assembly GCA_037075305.1. NCBI lineage: Eukaryota > Metazoa > Arthropoda > Insecta > Diptera > Drosophilidae > Drosophila > Drosophila kanekoi. Next base: position 314,278 of record JBAMCE010000575.1, on the reverse strand, counting down.
GCGTAGCGACTATTTTTTCTCCTGCTCGTCGAGAAACTGTTGCAAAAGCGCCGCATCAATTGGAATGTTCAGCTGCTCGGAGCCATCAACGCTGCGCTTCGACTTGACCAGCTTGTGATCGAGGAACTCGGTCAGCTGGGCACGCAGTGCCAGATCCGAGCTAACCAGAAAGGCCTCACGACAGCTCCAGTATAGGTCTTTAAAGGGCATGCCCTGATAGTTGGCATTGCCCTTGTTCTTCAGCTGAAATTTGACAATCAGCATGTAAATGCCACGCGAGTTCGTTGTCAGCGAGGAGAAGACGCTGCGCAGCGAGGAGAGCGCCAGTTCGCCGGAATTCTGCACCAACAGCGAGTTCTCGAACGCCGTTTCATCCGTGTACGGCAGCATGGTGGTGCAATCCCACCAGGAGAAGTTATAGTTGCTCAGCTTGTTCTGATCCCAAACTAAATCCAAATTCAAAAAGAAAAACATTAGGAAAATTCATGAGAATTTGCCACATGGATACCTACGCAAGGGCGTGTTGATGTGGTCTATGGAGGCCAGCAGATGAATGTTGGGAATGCGCGCTAGCCGGGATAGGATAGCCTGAGATTTGACATTGCGCAGCATGGCACCGTCCAAATTGTGCACAATCAGGTAGAGATGCGTTTCGGGTATCAGGGCGAATTCCTCCTCAATCATGTCGACGGCCTCATGGGCATTAGCCCGAGCTCGGACCAGCGTCCAGAATCTCGCCGGTGATGCTGTCCAACACGTCTTTGAGCGTCAGACTGGGAAAGAATCCGTTGATCACCAAAACCGTTTGCTGGCTGAGAATCTCGCGATGAAAGGATTGCAGCAGCTGCCGCTTCGATCCGAGTCCATAGAGCAGAATGTTAAAGCCCTCGTTCAGGATGCACATCCACTTAGCGAAGTACGAGCGATACTCTTCCATAATGGCATTGATGGCTGTCTCGTGCTCGGCGGATGCCCGCATATCGGCCAACAGGCTGAACAAACGATCTGCGGCCAGTCGTGGATTCTTCAGACGATCGAGTGTGTGATCCGATGTGAGGATCTTGCTGCTGGCATGCGAGTGGAAGTACCCGTCGCTCTCTGGCACAAATTCGTTGGATCTCTTGACGCGCGCCGACTGCCGCTGACGTGCCGCCGACGGCGTCTTGGGCAGCACAGGTACCACAATGGCCCGCCGTGCCTTACACGGCGTCTTCGACTCATCGTCTGCGGCGTCGTTGTCGGAGGAGGCACCCTCACTGCTGCTGCTGCTGCTGCTTGATGATGAGTTGCCGTCGCTCGGGCGAAAGTCACTCTCGTCAGCCGAGAAGTCCTCATCAGAATCAGCCACTATTTTGGCAATCTCTGTAAGAGAGTGGAGAGTTAATAGTATTTAATATATATTGATTGCAGCTTTAAACTAAATGACATTTACGTTGCTTGACGCGCGTCCGGACATGGGCTGGCGTTTTTGGTTGATCCGCCTTTTTGCGTTTCGTATCTGGGGTCTTAACACCCAACCGCGGAGTCTTTGGTGTCTTTGGCGTGCAGGGCGTCGCATTGAGCGCAGCCAAGGCCATGGCATCCCTCTTCTTGGGCGTATTGAAGCCAAACAAACTGGTGCCAGCCACGTTGTAGTCGGCCTGTATAAGCTGCAGATCCCGTGAGCTCGGCTTTGTTGCACCAACGCCTATCTCCGCAGCATGGTCTTGGTCAGCTTCGGACTGGGACTCATCTTCATCCGTGCACTCAACATAATTGACAACGGTGTGCTGCTCACCGACTTTGGCTCTATAATCTTGATACTTCTTAGTGGGACTCGGTTTGCGGGCTGAGCGGCGTGTGCGTGGTCGTTCCTCGATCTCAGCTGGACTCGATTCATCCGAGTTTGTTAAATTCTCAATAGATTTAAGACTAGCCGATTTTGGACGCCGGGTCGTTTCTTTTTGTTTCTTTGGCGTTTTGTACTCGGAGGCAGCCAACTGTGTTTTTGACGGAGTCGCACTCATTTTAAATGTTGATTAAGCGCTATAAACAAAAATATGAATGCTTCGTAAAAAAAATTAAAAAACAAAAATAGCTTTTGTTATTTTGCCGCGGTTTTCGAGTATACCGAATCACTTCTTTCCGCATCGGGTCATCGATTATTTAACATACATCCATATGCAACACTTTCAAGGTAATTAAACGCATTACCCAACACTCCTACATTCGATTAGGAAGAAAAACACGTTTGCCGCCAATCGAAAATTTAAATATTTCCATGAAATAAAATTGAAATTATACGGTGTGGATCTTATAAAAATTTTTATTTGTCAACTAATGTTTTATATTTTTAAGCTTCAACATCTTTGTTTTTGCTTTGAGAAATACAGTTGCAAGGCTCAAACTTACACACCTCGCAAACTAATTACATTAAGCGCAAATATTCGATTATTAGCTATCGATAGGGGGTGAAAAAGTACATCACTAACTGTGAGTCAGGCGGTTTAGCGTGCGGCGATTTTTCACTGAGAGCAGTAGCAGTGCGTATTTAAGTTGTTTGAAATATATATTAAAAGTCGCACAACACAGCCTAAAAATGTCGACAATGGCAAGTCCCTTATCCATCGCTGGAACACGGCAGTCCGGCGCTTCTGTGCGCACACAGAACGGTAAGAATTCCCTGTTTTCAGCAACAGCTGCAGAAGCTTCAAGTTGCCGGGGAGAAGCACGTTGCCAATCAGGCCCCCAGATGGTGACGAATCTTCTCGAACAAATCGCTCGAAATGTCTCTTTATTCTAAAACTTGCATTTGTAAAAAGCGAAACAACAAAGTAAATGAGAATTAACAGAAACACAGTCTAGTAATTAAAGTGAGGTTATGACGTCTGGGGTCCAGAGCACTTTATCATCTCGGGCTGTATTCTCATCTGGTTCTCTTTTGCAGTTATGGCCGCGCTCTCCATATCGAACATTGTCAAGAGCTCGTTGGGCCCCGTTGGCTTGGACAAAATGTTGGTGGATGATATTGGCGATGTGACCATTACCAACGATGGCGCGACCATTCTTCGTCTGCTTGAGGTGGAACATCCAGCGGCAAAGTAAGCTTAACAATTGATTTGGTGATTTTTAATAGATTACCTATCTTCTACCTCAGGGTGCTTGTGGAGTTGGCCCAGCTCCAGGATGAGGAGGTTGGCGATGGTACCACATCTGTAGTCATTTTGGCCGCTGAGTTGCTAAAGAACGCCGACGAGCTGGTCAAGCAGAAGATTCACCCCACTTCAATTATCTCTGGCTACCGTATTGCCTGCAAGGAAGCGTGCAAGTACATTTCCGAGCACCTGACTGCACCAGTGGACGAGCTGAGCCGTGACTCGCTGATCAACATCGCAAAGACTTCAATGAGCTCCAAGATTATTGGCGCAGATGCCGATTTCTTTTCGACCATGGTCGTGGATGCTGCTCAAGCTGTGAAGATCACCGATCCCAAGGGACAGGCAGCCTACTCGATCAAAGCCATAAATGTGCTGAAGGCGCATGGCAAGTCGGCACGCGAATCGGTGCTGATCCCGGGCTATGCCCTGAACTGTACCCTTGCCTCACAGCAGATGCCCAAGAAGATAGTGAACGCAAAAATTGCCTGCCTGGATTTCTCGCTGCAAAAGACCAAGATGAAAATGGGCGTCCAGGTATTGATCAATGATCCCGACAAGCTGGAGGCCATTCGCGCACGTGAGCTGGACATCACCAAGGAGCGCATCAACATGATCTTGGGCACCGGCGTCAACGTTGTGCTCTCCAGCGGCGGTGTTGATGATTTGTGCATGAAATACTTTGTCGAGGCCGGTGCCATGGCTGTGCGTCGCGTCAAGAAGAGTGACCTGAAGATCATTGCCAAGGCAACGGGCGCTGCATTCCTTACCTCGCTGACAAACATGGATGGCGAGGAGAGCTTCGATGCCTCGATGGTTGGCGAGGCAGCCGAGGTGGCACAGGAGCGCATCTGCGACGATGAGCTCATTCTCATCAAGGGCACCAAAGCTCGGTAAGATGTCGCTTAACCGAAGGGATAACATGACTGTTTCATAAATAATACTCTTGTGCCTATCCAGCGCTGCTGCATCCATAATTTTGCGTGGTCCCAACGACTTCTACTGTGATGAAATGGAGCGTTCCGTGCACGATGCTCTGTGCGTTGTGAAGCGTGTCCTGGAAAGCAAAAAAGTCGTTGCCGGCGGCGGCTGCGTGGAGGCTGCCCTCTCCATCTACCTAGAGAACTTCGCCACATCGTTGTCGTCGCGCGAGCAGCTGGCTATAGCCGAGTTCGCGAAATCGATGTTGGTCATTCCCAAAACCTTGTCTGTGAATGCAGCCAAGGATGCCACCGATTTGGTGGCCAAGCTGCGCTCCTACCACAACTCCAGCCAAACAAACTCAAAGCATGGCGAGCTCAAGTGGACTGGCCTGGATCTGATCGAGGGCGTTGTGCGTGACAACAAGAAGTCGGGCGTGCTGGAGCCGGCCATGTCTAAGATCAAATCGCTGAAGTTTGCCACGGAGGCAGCAATCACTATTTTGCGCATTGACGACATGATCAAGCTGAATCCCGAGGACAAGAGTGGCAAGAGCTACGGCGATGCTTGCGCTGCCGGCGAGCTAGACGGTTAAAGCGACCCTTGATCCTTGCTAGACACTTAATCTTATGTTAAACTCACTGCAAACTTGCGCTCCCATTTAATTGTAATAACAATTTAATTGTTTTCTGCTAACTGCGATTTGTATTAACCCCGCATCATTTATAAGCCCGCCTCATTTCACGTAACACACATAATAAATGAAACTTCGGAAACTAAATTCGAAAACTAAATGTTTATTTGGATAGAGTATATAGAGAATTATGCGAGAGAGCGCAGCACAGAGAGCCCGAGAGTCCAAAAAAGAGGCTATATATAGAACATGCATCTATTTTGTCTATAAATACAAAAGGAAAAAAAAAAACAATATGCCAGAGCAAACGCAAAAGTAGCGTAAACCGTGTGAATATTTTTCTAATTATTTAGAAAAATTTTAAAGAAAGATGTCCGCAAACATTTCGGAAAACGCGGTGGACGGCGATGTGAACAACAATGAAGCAGCAGCAGCCTGTGGACAGGAGGAGCAGCCGGCGGCGCAGCCCCAAAACGAGCTGCTTGACATGGTGTTCACATTGGAAAGCGAAAAGCAAGCGTTGCTCGAGGAGTCCCGCAAACGAATTGGTGCGCTGCGCAAAGATTTTGAGGTTAGTTTTGGATGAACCATTTGCCGAGCAGTTTAATTTGCTTGGCATCCCATTTGACTAGGATGCACGATGCGAGAACGAGCGTTTGCAGAAGCGAGTGGCCAATTTGGAGCAGTCACTGAAGCAGTCGGTGATGCTGGGCGGCACAGACGCGCCCAAATCACGCCAGGAGCAGGAGGAGCTGCTTCTGAAGGCCAAAACATTGCTTTTTGAGAAGACCAAAGTCAACAAGCAGCAGGAACAACAGATTGCCGTGCTCAAGAATCAGGTGGACTCCATTAAGGATGTGCTGCAGGTGACCAAAGACATGCTGCAGCTAAAGACCACTGAGTGCGAGCACACCCAAGCGCGCCTGGAGAAGAGTCAGCTGTGGATCAAGGCCGAGCAGGACAAGTGTGCGCTCACCGAAAAGAAACTGGCCATATCGAAGTCCGTCTACGACAAGCTGCGTGCAGAATATGACACACAGTCCAAGATCTTCAAGGTGAGTAGAGATTGAAAATATGATGAGGAACAACTCAATAACAAACAAATTTCCAGGACCTGAAGGCAGCCTACGAGCAAAAGTTGCAGGTGCTGAGTGTGGCATTGGCCGAGGCCAAAAAGTAATTGAACAATTTAATAAACTACATAATGTCAATTAAATGCACAAATTCTTTATAAGTTCAATAATTTAATCTTCTTCTTTGTTCTGCGACCCATCGACTAGGCGCTCTGCTTGCCTTGCTGCTGTTGTTGTTGTTGCTGAATCATTTTTGCGGCGGCTGCCTGCTTCATCTCCAGCACGCCCATCACAGAGTTGAGGAAACGCGTCTTTTGCAAATGGATCTTTTCGATTTTCTCTATCTGTTCCTGCACATACTCGACGCGTCGCTTAAAGTAGTCCTTGGAGCCCTCCAGATCCTGTTGAACCAAACAAACAAATGAAATGAGCGCAGCAATATAATTGAAATCAGTTCGAGTTACCTTTTCGATGTAGTAGCCGGTGCCGATGTCTATGATGAAATTATTCAGATCCTTTATGCGACCCGGCACGTACATACTGCTGGTCAGCGGCACGAGTATTTGACGGTTCTCCCAATCTGGCTGGAAGGCTTCTAGGGCGTCTTTCGATCCAGCGTATTTCGCTTTGCAGCCGTGTAAAGTTGACAGCGAGTCCTGTATGTTGGTCATCTCCTAAACGTGCCGCATACAACATCAAATTGTCAACATGTGCCATTTTTCAGCGTGCAACTGCGCTACGGTATCCCCCGCTCCCCGCGCTCCATTCATGCCGCATGGTGAGCAGCAACACCCACACGCGACGGGCACTCACCTGCTCGAACTCTTGCTTGATTTGCATCAATTGGTCCGGACTGAGCTTGGTGAGATCAATCATCTCGGTCTTTGCGGCAGCATTTGCGGTTCCAGCCATATTTTGTGCTTAAACTTATAACTTAAAAAAGTAATTTTTATTCTTAATAGTCACACGCAAATATTGTAGTGTTGTATTATATCTTTTGGAATAAGTTCAATTGAATGACTCACGAAACTGAGCGACTAGTTCCTCACGCCCCTGCTAACATCTGTTATGGCAATTTTAACATTAACATTAACATAACATTTTGCTGCACAGTTATTTAACATTGCAGAGCCATCCCTATAAATAGAGCTGCCTTTCGAAGCTGAGCTTCAGTTGAAGGTGCGCGGCGGTCAGGTACAGATGGTGTGTTCGTGTGAAGGTACTTGTGTGAGCGTGTAAAAGCATAATAGCGTGCTATTAATTTAGGCGCCGGCAGTATAAATAAGGCTGCCCACTTGAAGCTGTGCGGCGGTCCGATGCAGATGGCATAAAACCTTGGTATGCTGGTATATTTTTTTGTAAATAAAAGTTAACATTTTTTAACAATGTTGTCTAACATTGCAGAGCCAGCCGTATAAATAGAGCTGCCTTTCGAAGCTGAGCTTTAGTTGAAGGTGCGCGGCGGTCCGGTACAGATGGTGTGATAGTCTAAAAATTATGAATTCTTGTCATATGCTGCCCAGTGCGAGTGCAATTTTTGTATGAAAATTAAAGGAGCATAACATGGATGTACGCCCGTTAAGACAATTGACCCGGCGCAATTTGAATGTGATATATGTACGTAAGAAGAGCACGCAGTATATATTGAGATGACAACGGAGTTGCGTCGAAGTTGACAAATAATTTCTTTTATTTGATAAAAAACACACCGTCTTTTATACTTTTATTTTATTTATTATATGCAATGTTATAATTCTGTGTTTTGTCAGTCATTCTGTATTTGTATGCAATTTTATACCGTTTTTTCTTTCTCATAAATTATAAAATCTAACACAAAACAAAGCCATTTCATTAACAATCACTGCCGCTACATGTACAGACACGTACATACACGTTCATATACGTTACGATTTGTTATAATATAGGCGCAACCTGATCGCTGCGCAGCCATTACATGTTCATATACATATTCTTTGTCGTTATATACTGGGTACGTGTGTGTGTATGTGTGTGTTTGGGTGTGTATTAATTTCGTATATATATATTAGATAACAATGATATTAAGCCTAAATAGATATAAGTTTAAGTTATATTGATACATTGTTTGCATTTCATTCGCATTTACCTGTTCCTACAATCATTCAACTATTACATGGTTTAACTAAGTTACCGTTACCGTTACCGTTACTGTTACTCATTAAACTAACTGTACTTGCCTTGCCCCTTATCATTTAGGTTTATCATACATAACATTATACTTTAATCAATTGGTAGTTGTATTTGATTTATCTAATATATTGTTATTGAACAACTTATTAAGTTTTATTTGCATGGCGCGTAGAATTCTCAATAGGTTGACATTTTTATTTTTTGGTTTTCGTTTTTGGGTGCACTTTTAGTAATCGCAAGGCAAAATTTGAGTTTCCTTCAAATTGAAATGAATAAACTTTGTGGTTTAGTTTAAATGCAGAGTTTTCCTTGTGCAGCATTAACATTGTGAGAGGATACATACATATATATATATATACTATATATAGAAATTTGTCGTAGCCATTGGAGAGTGGTACATACATATATTTAAGTGGGAATGTTTAATTTGTTATCAACAGCATTTTAATTTGTTAGGAATTAGTTGTCAAATCGAAGGGACGAAATACATAATAATAATAATACATTAATTACAATCGTTACAATATATTGTATATGTATGTATGTATATGTTGTATAGATGTACATTTATAAAGAGTAGAGTATATGTATATATGTATATATATGTTAGTAGGGTTGCCTTTGTATATATATGTACGTGTGTGTATATGTATGTATATATATGTGCATTGTATAGTGTTGTAAATGTCCTAAGTGTATTTTCGCTAGTTTGTCGTGTAGTTTCTCGTTTGTATACAAGTTGAGGTTCTCAATAACTCAAATATGTATCGAAAAAATTTAGAAATTCTATATATTTTGAATAGGAGTCAAAGGTACATATATGTAAATATACATATATATGTTAATTTTAAATTTAAAGCAAATTTAGGCGAAATTCAATGAGAAATTTAGTCAGCTAAGTCACGTGTTGTAAGTGTGTGTGTGTGTGTGCGTGTATAACTCCAATATATATATATATATAGATATACGAGTGCGTGTATATAGTATGTAAGATTGAATATATATAAAAAAAATGTGTACAAAACTTTGGTATACAAATAGCAGCAGAATTAAATAAAGCCTTCCAAATTGATATATATGTAATTACAAATGATTCAATTTTAATCTGTGTGTGTGTGTGTGTAGGTGTGCGCAGGTGTGTGCTTGTCTGTGTATTGGTTGGTTTGCCTTATTGATAGTTGCTGCTGCTGCTGATTGCGTATACGTCACGTAAGCCGTCGAAAAATATGCACAAAGCGGCTCTAATACTGTAAAATTGTTGCTTGTTTCCGTTACCGTTACCGTTTAACCGTTTACCGTTACCTTTTCAGCTGTAAAGTAATTCTGCTCACATATGTAAAAAAGCTAGGTAGGTTCGCTTCAGTTGTGTGTGTGTGTGTGAGTGTGTCTGTGTTTGGTGTCTTTTGAATTGATATGTCCGAGTTCATATTGCATAAGAGAAATCTATGACAATATATAGTCTCAAATACATATACATATATATTTAAAGTATATATGTGGGGTTCGTTTTGCTTTTTTGTTTTTTTGGGAATTAAATTGGTTAAAAAATCAATAGTTTTTAATCAATATGTGGCATATTGTTTTGCTGCACGCAAACAAAGGAATTGCGTTTACATTAAATTCAACTAAATTGAAAATTGTATTCCTTTTCAATTAACTTATGCCATAAACAATATTTGCATTTGCCATTTACATTATTATTATTATTATTAATAATAATTATGTATATCTTATGCACCACATTTTGTCACTTTACACGCTGCTTGTCAAACTTTATATATATGTATTTTGTATTGTATTTTTAATAATATTTTTGTTAATTACGTTTACATCGAATTTCGCTAAATTGTGTTAATTCTAGTTTATATTTTGCAGTTTGAGTTTGGTTTTAATTAGGCCGCGCTTAGCTAACGCTTTATATATTTAATAGCGATATATTATACACAATTATTTGATTGGCTAGTGGCATTATTTATTATAACACAATCATATATGCTTGTGTGTGTGAAGTGTATGTGTGTGTGAAGTGTATGTGTGTGTATGTATATGTATATGTTGTGATTTCCCTTCTTTTTCTTTTCTCTCTCTTTTTTTAAGCAAGTCTTGAGTCTGAAGTGAGTATGTGGGTGTGTGTGTCTGTATGTATGTATATATATGTATATGTTGTGATTTCTCTTCTCTTTCTTTTTTTCTCTCTTTAGCAAGTCTTGAGTTTAAAGTGTGGGTGTGTGTGTTTCTATATATGTGTCTGTGTACATGTATGCATATATATGTTGTGATTTCTCTTCTCTTTCGTTTTTCTCTTTTATAGCAAGTCTTGATTTTGAAGCAATATTTACTTAGGCATATTTTGTTTGCTGAATTTTGTTTTTTGTTTTTTTTTTTGTAACTTTTGAATACCTTTAAAACTTAATGCGTATGCAGCTAAAATATTGTGTGTTTATTTGTAATGTATTCAATTTTGTGTGAATGTCCTTCCGTGCGGGCTTTGCTTTATTATCCTTCCGTCATTTGTACACTTTGTCAATGCGTGTGTCTAGTTACTTTAACGCCATGAGATTGCTAAATAAATATATATATATTTTATTTGTTGTGTTTCTTTTTTTGCATGCGTTTAAATATAAATGAAGTAAAGTACTCGGTTTTGTATGTCTTTCGGTTCAACTGGATCACCTGGATTACCTGGTTCACCTGTTGTATTGCTAATTTGACGCTGTTTGTTTGTAGCTGGCGGCGCTTTTTCATCTTACACATACCACTCCTTGACATCCTTGGAGTCGCGCTTCTTGGCCTTCGGCTGCACCAGGCCCGCCATCTGCGGTCGCCCATCGCTGCCGTAGCCGAGCGAGCCGCTGCCGCTGGACATCATGCCGCCGCCCCCGCCGCCTGCTCCTCCTCCATTGATGTTGTGATGCTGCTGCTGTTGCTGCTGCTGGTGCTGACCGTGAAGCTGTCCGGGCAACCCGCCACCGGCTGTCTGATGATGCTGTCGCTGCTGATGGTAGGAGCCATTGGTGCTGGTGTTGCCCAGAAGCGCGGCATTCGGATTATGCGAGCCGTAGGCGGCGGCTTTTTCGCTCTCCGTCTTGTAGCCGCGATCGCCGTTCGACTTGAGCCACAGCACGAGCAGAATCACGAGGATTACGGCAATTAAAATGCCCGCCACAATGCCAATGATCATGGCTGTGCGCTCCTCCTCGATGGAATTGATGCGCCCGCCCTTCCCACCCTTGGGACGATAGCTGTTCACATTGCTGTTGTACGTGGTGCCTCCATATGGTCCGTATGGTGGCGGATCCGGCTGCGGTGGCAGCGGCGGCGGCATGGGCGGCATGGGCTGGTGCTCATCGGGCAGCTGCATGCGCTCATGATCCCGGTTGCCGGATGAACCTCCACCTCCTCCGCCGCCGCCGCCGCCTATCGCCACGTAGATATCATGTGTGGTCTCGCGCTCCGGCTCCGGCTGTGCTGTTGTCGTGCTCGTCGTGGTTGTTGTCGTCGTCGAGGTTGTTGTTGTTGTGCTGCTAGAGCTGGAGCTGCTCGGCTGGCTGCTGGAACGTTGCGTGCTGGTGCCCGGCTGGCTGCTGGACGTGCTGCTCGGCTGGCTGCTGGACGTGCTGCTGGACATTGTGGTCATATACGTAGAGGTGCTGCTGCCCAATCCGCTGCTGCTGCTGCTGCTGGCATGTTGCTGCTGCTCGGTGGTGAGATCGCTGCGTCCCGTGGTGGATGCGGTCACCAGCTCGTTGTTGGACTCTGCAAGTGGAGCACCCGATTTTAGTGTCTTATTTGGAAAACTGAGACCTCTGCTCTGTACTCTGTGCTCTGTGCTGTGGGAGTGCGTGTGTACCCCGCCCCAAAGAGAGAGTATATTTATCTGCCGTTCGACTTTAGTTTTCATAATTTATTGAACGTAAACTTAAGAGAGCGTAGATCGTAAACTTAAGAGAGCGTAGTTCGATATTGATATTGATATTGAGAGAGAGAGAGAGAGAGGGATAGAGATATGCTGGCTGATATGTACAATTGGAAGAGAGAACTAAACGTACATTTAGCTAAGCTAATTTCGTATGTTAGTATGTAAATTAATTATGCAAAAATACTTTTCTTTCCATCAATCACACTTCTCGCTACGGGTATATACATACATTTACATATCGACTGCTCGCACATATACAAACGCATTATATTTTAATACATGTATGTGTGTGCCATAGAATAAACATTCTTTTCTTCTGCGAACATTTTTCGATGCATTGAGGTCTCACAAAATCAAACATTTTTAATCTCAAAATTTGTTGTATTGCAAGAAATGTTTTTAAAAAGTATTTTTCTTAAAGGAAAACAATTTGTAAGTTAAAATATCTTTCGAAAACGTTTAAATAAAAAATATTTGTTAATTGAAGAAATTTCAAATGAAAGAATTTTTTCAAAAACTAATTTCCTCAATACATCAATAAAGTTCGATTGTGTTTTCGTCCCCCTGATCCTTGAACCCAGCTCGAACGCTTTTTTTCATGTGTTGTTTTAATAGTTGTAGGATTAATTGGAGTTGTTGTTGTTGTTGTTGTTCGATATCTTGTTGCTGTTGTTGGTGGTATTGCTCAGATACATATAATACATATATGCTAAATATGTTGTATATATATATATATATATATATATATAGGTATATAAGTAGTTAGACACTGTCTAAGTATTTAGGCGCTTAGCCTATGTGCATTGCTTTGTATTTGCGTTTCGCATTTCGATTTGTTTTAGTTTCAGTTAAATTTACAGAGTATCCAAGGCGCGATCACAGTCAGAAATATGAAGACGTGTTCACATTCTGAAAGAGACACATAAGGCGTACTCATTGTCAGTTCAAATTAGAAGCATCATCAACAACAAAGTGGATGAAGTGGGCGACGTTTTTTTTGGCGCTGAAGCTGAACTGAACTGAAGCTGAGGATGACACGAGTTGAGTGAGACTGAGAGTTGAGTATTGATTTTGAGAGTTGCGTTTCGAGATATTGAATTGAATTGAACCACTTAACATATAGAACATATCAGTCTATATAACAACTAAAGTAAGAGAATGGAAGCACGCATATTTTTGTCCGCAATTTGCTTGTGCAAACACATACACACACACACACACACACACATTTAAACGATCCCTTAACATAAAAAGAGCGCTTTGAGAGAGCACTGAGAGTGAGAGCGAGATAAAATACAGCAATGCCGTTTTACCACACAAATTATATGTATTTCTTACGCATACACACACACTCATTTAAACGATCCCTAAACATAAAAAGAGAGCATTGAGAGAGCACTGAGAGTAAGTGAGAGGGACATTAACGACAGCAATCCCGCTGTACCCCACAAATCATATGTAGTGCTTACTCTCTTTGCTGTCTGAGCATGCGAAAGGCGACAAAAATATGCGTCGATCCCATTCATTTACTCTAGTTGTCCAGTCTATATGGGCTCTATGGTTAGTTATTGAACTGAGCTTAAACTGATCAATGTGTGTGTGTGTGATATGTATGTCTGTGTGTGTTATTTTGTAAGCGTTTAAAGCGTAGCATAGTTCAAGGCGCGCAAAACCCAGAGTAGAACATCTTTAACTGAAAAGCGGCTTAACTAGAAGTTAAATATATAGGTATATGTGTGTCTACTAGGCATTTAACAAGGAACCACCTTCTACTTATATACATACATCTGTATATACATATATAGTTATATATATTATATGTATGTACTTGAACAATACAGTTTTGGCTAGCTAATATTTGTGTCTGATGATGATGTGTGATGCAAATGTCAATGACAAAATGACACCACACTGGCAGAAAAAATCAAAAATATAAAGAGAAGAACTTTATCTCACCTGCACCCTTGGCCGTGCTGGTCGATGTGAACTGCTCCGTTGTCTCGCCATAATCCCCGGAACCGTGCACACAGTCCTCATCATCGCAGGCGCGCTCCGTCCCATTGTTGTTCGTGCTGTTGTTATTGTTGTTGTTGTTGTTGCCCTGCTGCGTGGTCGTCGTCTGCTTAGTGGGCGGCACATAGACAGGCGTTATGAGGTCATCCCCGCTGCCGGACTCGAATGGAGGCGTGCACTCGTCCTCGTCGTCGCCGCGACAACCGGACCCGGCCCCGGAGAAGATCAGATCGTCTACGGCGCCCGGATAGCCGCTCGCTGGCGTCTGTCGAGTAGAGTTCAAAGTCTAAATTTACTTCAGTTGATCTGGCGCCAACCTGGCCAAGCGGTTATATTGTTTGTTACGTGATTGTTACTTGAGTAGGTGCATTATATGTTTATGTGTAGGTATATGTATATGTTCGCCATGTGATGTGTACACTCAAAGAAAAAATCCGTACATAATTCTAGCCTATAGCTGGGGCAAAATTAAAACCAAATTTCGCTGTTGAACTTGTATTTAGGATAATGATTTTTTCTCTGAGTATGAGTACACTGTGTACGTGTGTGAATGGATGTTGTTAGCTCATGTATTATGTAGTGCAGTGTATTTGAGTATTTTGTGCTGGTTATGTATAGAGTCATGCAGCATTTGTGCGTTTAAACTGGCTTCAAAAAGAGAAGATTTACAGTGCAAACGAAAAATGATAAATCTATCTGGATATGGCATAAATGTATAGCTATAGATGTGAGTACTTTAAAGTATTATACATAATACACATACATATATGGTTAAATATATATATATATGTATTAATTATTGCATATGCTGTGCAATTTCTTGAGGATTATTTGCTGGTGCTGGTTACAAAAAGCGTTACGTTAAGATTAATGTGAAAGACTTGGCGCACAGGCGCGGACAGAAACAAGGGAAATGAATATATATAAAATATTTGTATAGTATTAACGGAAATCAAATATGGCATTTACACTAGCTTAGACATTTAGTTAGTTTACGTTTAAGTTTTCAATGTGGAACCGAATTTCCCCCAGCATTCACATTTAAGTCTCAATCTCGAAGGATTGTTTCTTGAAAGATGTGTACTTCAGGTAGGAGATGCGGTTCACACAACGAATAAAGCTGGTTAATTGACAATATTTCGATTTAATTTTGGTTTTTGGTTGATTAAAGAAAGAATTTTGAATAAACTTGTTACGGATGAGAGAAATACTTTGGAAAGTTGAAAGTTGAGAGGAATTGAAATAAAATTTCAAATAAATTCCCTAACCTGCTGCATTCTCTGCAGATCATTTCTATCTAATACTCCAGTTACCAATTGAACATCCCCTCGTATGGTGATATGCGGATCGCGTTCGACGGCCAGATCCAGGATGCGCAGCTTGTTCACCGACAAGCCGGCGATGACGCCCGCAAATGGACGCTCGATCCGGGTGCGACCGTTGCGGCTAAATTTGCCGCCCACCTGGATATTCGACATGGTATTGAAGACGGTCGAGTGGTGTCCTGTCGGTAAGCGATTTACATTCCATGATTAACAGTGATCTTCAAAGATGAACTCCTCCTCGAATCTTACCCTGTGGCGTGAGCGCCTGCACGTTGTAGTCGTCCAGCTGGAGCGTTGCGTTGCCACCCTTGCGGGAGAAACGGACGACATGGTAGGCATTGTCGTTGACTTTGGTGCCGATCTCGCCCAGCGGCAGATCGACGCTGCCAATGTTGTACACCATAAAGATATTGCCCTCGACTATCTCCAGCTCCATGTAATCCTGTGTGGTTGCGCTCTCAATGCGCAACAGCACGGCATCCGGCTTGGTCGTAATGAAGCCCAGCGCAATGTTGTCCTCCTCGGTGTCCGCCTGTGCACTCTCCGGATAGCTGTACTGCACCATACCCTTGTTGTTGCCGAACTCGTAAGCAATGGATTCTACAAGATTGCGAATTAATGTGTTATCCTGGCAACAATTTATAAACTGGAACCCACCGTCATAGCAGGTCGGACCCGTGTACGATGTCATGTCGCACTCGCAGGCGTAGGCATTCCATTGCTGGACACAGACGCCGCGATTGGCGCAAGCATTCTGGCTGCACTTGGTCGGCCCCTCGCAGCCGGTGACCACCAGTGAGCTGGGCACAACCGCATCGCTGGTCAGCGAGGGCGAACTGTCGCCCAGATCCAGCGAAGCCAGGCAACCCTCGAAGCCGGAGCGGGAGGATATTGAGCCCGGCAGCTTCGAGTACATGTCCTTGAAGACGCCGCCAATATAGAGGATGCCCGCCAGCTCGAGATGCATATTGTTACCCGTTAATGTTATTATCTCAAAGGAATCGTCCACGGTCAAGGTGTGCGTCTTGGGTCCGGGTCGCCGGATGCTGACCTGATGCCAGCGATTGTCGTTCATGTGAATCCGCGACTTGTCCCGCATCGTCACAGGCCCATCGCCCAGATCGAAGGTGTAGTGTATGTGCCCGTTGACCAGCTCCACGGCAACGAAATCATTGCGTCGCCCGCCATTGAAGACCAACAGACCATTGGGCTCCACGGTCTTAAATCGGAAGTCTATGGAGATGCTTGTGTACGCCTTGAGCATGGCCAGACCAATGTACGAGTGCTTGGAGCGAAAGGTGGCCGCATGATACGGCTGTCCCGCGGGCGAGTTGACAAACCGTGCCGTCAGCTTGAACGTGGCGCTGGGCAGCGCCGACAGCTCCGGTCCCAGCGATTTGACGATGTCCAGGTAGCTATTAAGGGAGTCAATGGGGATTAGGGTGCTCCATCCCAGTTAAGAGCCAGATAAGATTTCCTTTGCTTACCGCTGACCATTAAATATGAAGCCCTGCATCTGGCCCACGAAGTTCGGCATCGTCGAAGTCATCTGGATCTCCTCTTCGGCGTGGAACAGACCGCCCAGATGTATTGAACGGATCTCCATGGTGCTGTGCCTGCCCAGTATTGTCTCAGCTGTGCAAAGAATACGCCAAAGATTGATAAACCTTGGGCTAGTTACGATCTAGCCGGGGGCTTGCGCTAGTTGTTTAGTTAGACTAAGTACCGTTAACATTTGGCATACATACATACAAACATGTATGTGTACTGTACTACATAGTATATATGTATAAGAGATATGGATATTATGGAGTATAATAGTTATTGTTGTTGTTGGTGACAAACGAATTTAGTTACAAGAAGCACATACGCATTTGTATTCAAAACGGAATAAGTAGTATATAGTAGGAGTATTTAGTAGAAGCAGAGTCAAAGACAATATAAACACTGAGATGATTAACGGCATACAGCAAAATACTGAAATTGAGAGCGAAATCAGTTTCGTTAAGCTCTCACAGCCGCAAGTGACCGTTATGTTATGTTACGTTTGTATGTGTGGGAATATACATACATAATGGCATATTTTCAATGCTTTTTGCCTTTTGCTGACAAAGAAATAAACGAAATCGAAATCAGTTTCGTTAAGAATTTAATTTCGAATTTAAGCTCAGCTTCGGCAGTTATGTTATGATGGTATGTATGTGAATATATGTACATACATAACGACATATTTGAGTTTGTTGTTTTATTCGCTGATCCGGCTGTTTCTGGCAAAGAAGTAAACGAAGATGAAATCAGTTTCGTTAAGCTCTCACAGCCGCGAGAGCGCGTAAATGTTAAAATTAGAATTTTTCTTAGCTTCGGCTGTTATGTTATGTTTGTATGTGCGTTAATACACACTTACATAACAGTATATTTGAATGTGTGTTATTTACTGCACTGGCTTTGTTCATCTTAGTGTTTTTTATTGCCTTTGGTAGAGTATATAGTGGAGTATATAGATGTATATGCATTTAGTAGACATAGAGCTAAATTTGATTCAAAATCGTTTCAAGCAGTTGAGTATTTAGTTAGGTGTCACTCGACAGTCGCAGCTTTTGGGTACATACTAAAGAAAGGTGCAGTTACGGATAGTTATCATATATATGGTATATATATATATTTGTAGATACGAGTATACGAACATACGTATACACATGTGTGTGTGTGAACTGATAAATATAGAGAAAAATTAAAGATAAATGCTGCAGCTTTAAACCAAGAATAATCGTTAGACTAGTGTAGTTAGGTAAATAAGTATATATAGTTAAGTTAGTTAGTTGGGTGCGCTTGCTGATATACATATGTACATACACATATCTAACCACATACATACAGAGTGGGTATATGTATATGTCATTTTAAGGTTCTTATTTTTAGGTGTGTGAGATACAATTTCATTACGATTACTTTACTTAGCGGTGACATTTTTATTCATTAGGTGCATTGCTTGAAAGAATATTAACCAAAGATTAAAAAACGGAACGGAAAAAGACGAGAATATATTTTTAATGCTTTGTTGTTTCCTTTTTTCGCCTAAATTCCAAACCGAAACTCGAAAATAATAAATAAAAATGTCTAAAATTGAAAAGAACGCAAAAATATTGTGAATTTTGCTTCATTTTGAACGACATTGAAACTAAACATCGATTTATACTCAAATTTTGTATAGTTTGTATAAATAGGTTATGTTGTGTATATGTGTGGTGTGTGTGTTGGTGTGTGCGTGTCACCTACGTCTAGCTAATAACGGTGCAGCGACCACAATGCGCATACGACGCGTGGGCCACGCGTGAGAATGATTGATATCTGGACATGCAAATGACTGCCGAAAGCGATAACTGGACTTACAAAGAGACTGAGAGAGAGAGAGAGAGATAGAAAGTGATAAAGAGAAATGAAATGGACTAAAACTAGGTGAAATGCAAAGTGGTTCACAATTGTTGCAGCCATATAATTAGCCGCATTTGAATTGTGACAGTTATTTTTTTTTAAGTACTCGACAAAAAGAGAAATATGAGAGAGATATATGTATACATATTTCGGGCATATCGTAGAGCGTGGCATGTACAGCAAGTCATGCGATTTTTGGCTATTATTAATTCAAAGTTATTAATTTTGCTTCCTATTTTGTTTGTTGTTGTTTTTGCTGTTGCGTTCTCATTTATTTCTGGTGCGCACATGCAAACGCTGACGTGTGTGGAGTGTGCGAAATTTATTAGTGTGCGTGCGTGTGTGTACATAACAACCGAGGTGCAGCAGATATTCGCGTGTGCTTGTGTGCGCTTGCGTGCGTCTGTGTGTGTGCGTGCGCGAGTATGTGTGCAACGCCAAAAGCTGGCCACGGCGTGCAGCCGGGCGCGTTCACAGGAGCCCGCCCGGTTGCTGACGCCGGCGCTGCTTTTAGGCGAATTTGCGCACATTTACAACACTTACACAACGAGAAACTAGTTTGGACACGCTTATTAACTAGTAGTTATTAACTAGTACATTAGTAGTTTACTTAACACAAAACTAATTACATATTAAATGGTGCAAAATTACAGCCCTGGGTGCTTCCAAACATTGTTTTGCCTTCTCGTCTCGAATAAGTCGCAGGTCGCGTGCGCTCGGACACCATTTTCTTTTTTCTTTTTCATTTACAGTTTTACTTTTTCGCATTTTCATTTTCGTTTTCAATTGTCGTCACGCTCGCATCCTTGACGCGACTTTTATCGAGCGATTTGGCAAAAAAATGCTTCACCGAGTTCTTGCGTGTCGATTTTTTTTTTGCTCTCGCCTAAAAGAATTGAAATTGCAATTGAAATTATTTCCGTTATTCGCTTTTCATTGTTGCTGTTTGCATTTTGAAATAGTAGAAAAGGTCGTTAAGATCACATTTGTGATTAGAAACTGCATTTGCATTCGGCATTAGTTGCTGTTGTTGCTGCTGCTGCTGCCGTTGTTGTTATGCTTTTGTATACATATATAAAAACACATATGTATAAGTGTATGTATTTTAATTACACACTCCTGAAACAATCTGTTCACATACCACACGTGTCGTTTAATTATTAAATGGCAGTTATTTAAACACACTTTCTTTGTTTAGCTTATACTAAGTATGCCTGTAAGTACAAATCTTTGATATTTACAAGAAAACAATAGCAAATCAAACCATAAATCATAAATTATAAACAATTTACAATGCTTGATGTTGAGTCTGACCAATCAAAACAAGGCTATTTTATGACGTCATATTATCAAAGGGCTTCCTTAACAGAAGTTCACACGGTCACTCTGGCAGCAATTCCCATGTTTGTAACAGATTATGTTAAGATCTAATGTTAAAAGCAGTCTGCAGTCTATACAAATACATTTGATTTAATAAAAGCAGATGTTAATAAACTTTATGAGCCTCTCACAATACTTTTATATTTTTCATATTCATTAAGATATTTGAAAAGCCATCAACTCAACATCAAGGTCATTATAATGTTCAAATAATTGAAATGTAACCCAAAGATGAATAATATTCATGTACATCTATAAGTACTCAATATGATAATAGTTTCAAGGACATAACAATTTACAAGACAATCAATTTCATATGGATATGTATAACATTCAATGCGATTTTGGCAGCTGTACACCTGAACTTGTCTTTTTGTTTTTTTTTAATTGTATTCTTATTTATACATAAGAGCATGTTATGTAAATACATACATATGTTATGTATGTTATGTAAATTCATTGAATTGGTTTTTTTTTTGGGTATTTGTACTGGCAATCATATAGTCGAAAATCAAACAAAATACTTATATATGGCAGAGTAGAGAGTATCGCAAATGAAAACACAACATCAAGATGTTTTGAAAAAGTCTCAAAAATAACTAACGAGAGTCAAATAAAATGATTATGAACGAGTTAATGGAATCATCTTCTCTTTGATCATCAAATCAATTCAAATACAACGTAAACGGAGTGTGGATAGTTAAGAGTTGTTACGTAATTACGTGAAAGAGACGTTAAATGTATTTGGTGTAAAGGTAAATGTGAGAATATGTATGCAAATGTCCAAATGCCGTTAGGATATGAGAAATTCAAAATGAGAAATGCGCAAAGGAGAAATGTTGGGGAAAGCAAACGTAACGTATATATATGAGATATATCTTTAAGGGTTTCCTTATGTTATTTCCTTATCAATATCCTTTTTTTTATTGTATGTGTATATGTGTGTGTTGTTGTGCACGTGTGTGTGTGTGTGTAAAAGTTAAATAAAAAATCTCTCAACGTAAAAATTGAAGTTTTGAAATAAAAAACCGAAAAAACCGCTGCTGACTGCAATTTTTTGAACAGAAATCCTAGCACCTTCACACACCTTTACGCCAAAAGGGGGCGGGAGGGCGTAGCAGGGTTTATATTATATTCTGGCTATAACTGTCAATATAATGCACAGGTCGGTCGCTTGGAGCTGGGACTTGAACTTGTTCTGCTTCAGATTGGAAAATGAGAAAACTCGAATGGGAGCTGCTTATGGATATAGCGGGAGACTCGAGATTTGGGAGTTTCCTTTCTTGAAAAAAAAAGACGACACGGCACGACACGTAGTAGGGCAATTAGATGTGCTGTTGATACATACATAACATACCCCTGACGGGGGGAGCCCCGTCAACTTGTAGACGCAGATTGGACGCTCTGCGCGAAAAGCGTATGGTGTGCCAATTATTGTCATTGAGCACCGATTGGCCAGCGAGCAGGTTCTGCAGGGAATGGAAACATGGACACATTAGATTTCCAGTTGGAGATCTGAGATGGAAACTGACCTTCTCCCGATCGCTGAGCCGTACGCTGGCGCGTATGCGACCCGCTACGAGCGCGATCTCTAGGCGATCCGGCGAATTGGATTCGGCGCTGGTTAGGAGCAGCAGACCGGCCGGTCGCGAGGTCTTGAAGCGTATGACAAGCTCCTCCGTTTGCGTCTTGGTGCCCTGGCCATTAGCCAGCCAAATAGTCATATGCTGGCTGCCATTGAAGGCCAACGTGGCCAGCTCCCGGCCGCAGGTAGGTCCGCCATACAGGGTTGCCGAGCAGTCGCAAATGGGTCGATTCCAGCCCTCCAGACAGGTGCCGCCATTCAGGCAGGGATTGCCGCCACACACATTGCCCTGCACATGGCACGAGGGCTTGACAGAAGCTGCAGGAAGAGGGAAATCAGGCCATGTTTTCCATGTAACAAATGGCGCGACACACTCACCGGAATCCTGGACGCGTGCAAAGGCAGCTATATCGATCGCTTTGCCGCTGAGCACCAGGTCACGTAAGCAGCCGACAAATCCTTGACGCAGCGTCGCCGTCCAGATGGCCGCCGGCCAGGCAACGCTGTTGTAGGCGGGCCCAACGCCGCCCACATACATGTGTCCGTCCAGCTCGAGGATGGTGCCGTCGCCGGGCGTACGAAAATCGTTCCACACGCCGTCCACGCTCACTTTGGCGTCGCGCCCGTTGCGGCGCAGGATGAGATCGTGCCAGTCGCCATCGTCCACGCGTCGTCGCGAGGCGCGTATCTTCGAGGCGCCCGAGCCCAGATCCAGATGGATATAGATGTGTCCGTTGAGAAGCTCAATGGCAATCAGCACGGGCTGGAAAAGATGTAAGATTAGCAGTGGGAGGAGAAGAGGAATTAAGGGTAAGCGTCTTACATTCTTGGCCCTTGGCTGCTTGGAGCCCGTGGCTAAAATGATGATGCCATTGGGCTCCTTAGTCCGGAATTTGAAGCTTATCGAGCTCTGCTTACCCGTCTCCCAGGGGGGCAACACCTAGAAGGGATCAGGAACGGGTTCAAACTTTGACAAAAATAACTTTCTGATTAACCTACCAAATGGGATTCGCGCGTGGTGAATGTGACAGGGTCCTGGGGATCACCGCTGGGGCACTGGTATTCGACATTGCCCGCCACCTGTATTAGCTTGGAGCCGCTTTTAGCCAGATCGATGAGATTCAGGTTCAATGTGTCCGCCGAGAATTCTACCTTGCGCAGGCAGCCTACGAAGTTGTTGTGCACGCGAGCGCCGAGCAAAGCACGGGGATTGACAGCGCCGCCGACGTAGACGCGCGAGGAGGAGAGCATGGTAAACTTACCGGCGATGTGCGAATGATCAGTATAAACGTCATCCACCACCGTGACGAGCTGTGGAAGAGGCGCCCATCAAAATGCGTGCTTGATTAGCTTTTGGAAATCAATACGCACCCGACAGAAGCTTGTTATGGACGAGATTTCCTGAATGCGCCGATGGACGGTCACCTTATGCCACTGATGATCATCGAAACGCACCTTGGCGGGCTTTATGTGCATCTCCTGCTTTCCGTTGGCCAGGCCCATGGTCAGCGAGACGCCCCCGTCGCGCAGCGCCAAGTTCAGATAGTCGGTGCCGTGGCCCGTGTAGAAGAGCAAACCGTTCGGCTGCCGGGTGCGAAAATAGAACGAAATGGCATCCTGGGCACTGACAATGGGCTCGGCGCCCGTCTGACCCAAATCGTACGAGAGGAACTGTGTACCGCGGAACGTTGCTTCGGATGGGGCCTTCTCCTTTTCACAATACTGGCCATCGTACTCTAGATTACGACACTCGCATATGGGTCCCGAATCGGTCGATATGCATATGCCGCCATGCTGGCAGGGATCGTTGCGCTCACAGGCGTCGGTTGTGTTGCCGCGAACGCCCTACAACAATTAAACACAAGTCAGGATGCGAAATAAGGATTTTAAGGAAGATTGCATTTTGATGTATATTCAACATCTCCTGAAACTGAATTAAAATTGCAAAAATCCACTTTCGGAATACTTTTTCAGGCTATACATAAAAATATTGTCAATAACGGTTTTAACTATTAATGGCAACGTGAAGCTGCGTCTCCTATCGATAACATTTTTACTTATCGCAGAATACTTTACGCGCGATAACTAAGAGAAGAGTGTTAGCACTAACATACAATGCATTGTGTGGTTAGTGGCTATACTTAAAAATGTTAATAACGGCTTTATCTATCGTCGCAGACCGATAGCGACGCAACGTGAAGCTACACCGCCTATCAATGATGCAGGATGCTTAGCATGTGATAACTAAGAGAAGAGTGTTAGACAATTATAGACACTTATTGAAGCTATGCATTAAAATAATGTCAATAACGGTTATAACTTTTGTAGCAGGCGGAAAGCGACACACGGTTGTGTGCCCAGCTGCATCGCCTATCGATCACTTTTTTATTTATCGAACAATACTAAACGTGCGTTAACTAAGCAAAGAGTGTTAGACAATTTTAGAATAAGGAAGACGTGCTTTTACTTTGCGGACATTGAAAGGCTTTTGGATTGTATGTGCTTATAGACTATATTGGGTAAATCATTCCTTCAGTAGAGGAGTATGGGCGATGCAACGTTTTATGTGTGGAAATTGGGGTTCAGATAGTAAGAATAAGCTTTAATTTTATCTTAAGTGTGAAAAAGATGAAAAGAGATGGCTAAGAAAATTAATTGGCCCAGCAAAGGTCGGGTAATATCTACTGTTCTAGGTGGAATTTCCAGGCGATGTCTGATCTAAGTTTTTCTTCAAATTTTAGACATGAGCTTGAAAATCAGCCCACCAAATCTTGACCCCCGTTTCCCCCAAAGAGGGATGAATTTTACACAAAGTATAAGACACGTTTCAAAAGAATTTGAGCAAAGATCACGGAAAATGAGATTGGGGCGGGTCATTCAGTCATTCAGTCAGTCAGAGAGACAGTTAGACAGACAGTCAGACAGACACTCAGTAATCAGTCAATAAGTCAATAAGTCAGTCAGTCCGTCAGAAAGTCCGCAAGTCAGTCCGTCAGTCAGTCTTTCAGTCAGTCATTCAGTCAGTAATCAGCCAATAAGTCAATAAGTCAATAAGTCAGTCAGTCCGTTAGTCCGTCAGTCAGTCTGTCCGTCAGTCAGTCTGTTCGCCAGTCAGTCCGCCAGTCAGTCCGCCAGTCTGTCCGCCAGTCTGTCCGCCAGTCAGTCCGTCAGTCAGACCGTCAGTCAGTCAATAAGTCAGTCAGTCAACCACTCAGTCAGAGAATAATAAATACTCGAGTATTTTAAAAAGAGTTTTATCTTACCCTATTTCCTCTTTCACGGGGCGGCATCTCGCCATGGTCACAGGGCGCATCGCCGCATTTAATGTCGCGCGGCTGCTTCATTTCCTGCCGCCTGGTGATGCCGCCCGGCTGATCGGCATAGACGAGATTGCGAATGGCGCCACGGAAGCGCGGCTCAAAGATGACGCTGGGCAGGGCCAACAATGCGAGCTTGCTGCTGTACCAGTTTGGCATGCCGCCCACATACACATCCGAGTTGCTGGCGAATTTGCCGAACTGGAACTCCTTGCCCTTGGTGGAGCGCTGCTGGGAGACGCCGTCGACGATCAGCGAAGTCTGATCATCATTGCGCAGCACCTGCACCTTGTGCCAGTGTCCGTCGTGCAGCTCGCGTCCCACCGTGATGATCTGGGCACCGCCGCCCAGATTATAGCGCAGACGTAGTGCGCCCTCGACCAGTTTGAGCTCGAAGAAATCGTAGGTTCCGCCATCGTCCGTATAGAGCACCAGGCCGTTCGGTTGCTCCGTCTTGAACTCCAGCTCCAGCGTGCCATTGAGCCCCGTATACCATTTGCGAAAGGTGTAGAAGGAGCTCTGCGATCCGTCCAGCTGGAAGCCAGCGCTGATCGTAATAAAACTGGCCACCAGGCTGACCAGAAGCGCCGTCACAATCAGCACCCGATACGAGCGACGATATTCCACCACGATGGGTGGACGGGGGCAAGGACGCGCGGGCTGCGGACGAATCTCATCAGTATCTCTTCGCCGGCGGCGCGCCTTATTGTAGAGCAAGTCGGAGGAGGAGGAGCAGGCCTTACTGATTGCCTCGTCTGGCTCGGGCAGTAATAGCCGGGCTCCGTGATTATTATTATTATTCTCGGACAGCAGCTCGTCCATTTTGTGGGCGGTCTCAATGCTGTGGACTGTCATTGCCGCAAGTGCATAGTCTGTGTCTGGATCTTATATATATATATATATATATCACAAGCTCTTTAGCTCAGATATGTTGCACTTGGCGCGCGCTCATTCACACACACACATACACGCGCACGCACGCACGCACCAATACAAGCATACGTAGTTGCGCGCGTAAAACGTAAATGTCGCCTTGCTCTAATCGTATTCCTTTTCGTATTCGTATGCGTGTTCCAGTCCTTGACGGGCAGCTTTCGTGTCCTTGTATTGGTGTATACTATTACTACACGCGAGCGAAACACTTTGGAATTTTATCCGCGCGTGTAACTTTCATTGAACTTTTCTTTGTGTAGTCGTGTGTGAGAGCGTCAATCAAAGGAGAGAGAGTCAGAAAGAGAGAGTGAGAGTGGGAGAGTAAAGCTCGTCGTGCGCAAAGTTGGCTGCGGCTGTTGTTGCACTGTTACGCTGTTACCGTTACTTATTTTTTGTTTTTTTTTTCTTTAGCACAAATCACTTAAATTGTTTCTAATGTTGCCTGGTTTCCCATTTTCGTTCTCGAGTTTTTGTTCTTTGAGTTTTTGGCATTTTGTAGACTTAATTTGCATATTGCTTGACAAATTGCTCACGAGCGTGCACATTTTTTACTTTTCACAATTTATTCGTGTTAGCGAACCGTTAGCAGCCGAATATATGGCTTGGCGTAGGGGTGGCAAAAGCTCGCCGGACGCCCCCTCCACCCGCTGCTACTGCGGCGCCCACAAGCGCCTCAACGTACATGTACATACTAAAAATCGGAAAATTTTCACTGTTCGTAGGCGAAAATTTTTAATGCCACATCAGAGTTAATATTTTCACGTATGAATTAAACAATTCCCTTGTTAGTTTAAGCACATCTTATTAATTGAAATATTGATTTGACCTCAGTTCAAGCACTCGATTTGCTTACACAACTGTTCAACTCGATTTTTAACATACTTTTTTGTATTTAGAACAATTTTGAGTTAACTTTTGTAAAGGAATTTAAAGCTGGTGAATTAGATGCATGAAAATTTGTTGTAGAATTTTTACCCAAATGGGGATACAAAAATTAAATGTCGAATTTTTTCAAAGCGCCACCCGCTGCTCCAGGTTTTAATATCGATCTGCGCTGCATTCACGACAAGACTGAACTGCAATTTCAAACTCAATTTCTTCGCAGCGTTTCCAATGGATAACGAAAGCTCCGACAGCGTTTTCACAGAGTGCCAGAGCAGGCGGCTTAGCCGAACATAGCTTAGACGCTACACTGAGTACAAATTGTACACGAATAACAATCGTTAACACTGTACAACAATGCAGTGGCAGTATGTTAATAATTGAACAATGTCTGCGCGCTGAGATGCGAATACTTTCGGTTGTACTCTTGTTTGCGCCTGGATGTATGCTACGAATAAGCCCGACTGCCAAGTGTAGGGCATCAGAATGCCAAAAATTAAAAGCTCCCTTACTTCGACGAGCCATGCATATGCGTACTACTAACATACATATGCACACACACACACACACACACACAGACACCCTCACACAGAAGCACACTCACACACATGCGTAATGAGCGCAGAACACGCAGGTTCATAACCTGCACCACTCGAAGCGTATTAGAAGGGACAGAATATATGTACATATGTACATATACTTACACAGGGACGTCTAGGACGACCCGTGTAAATGCCTTGACATTTATTACACACTTCACAACTTCGACAGCTCAGCGTCAAATTCGATTTGCATTTGCTGCCTTTGAGTGAGTGTGTGTGTATGAGTTAATGTGTGTGGGCTGTGTGAGGGCTATTTGTGGGCTGCTTGACCACATGCGTTTCTGTAACGGGAACTCTTGGGTTAATCGCGTTTAGTATGCAATTTTGCACGAATTTTGGAAGGCCGACGCGATTTTATTGGATGTACATATATTAACGTCACACTCTGCACACATTCTTCAGCATTGAAATCACGCACTAACCATAACGGACCAGCTGCAGAATGCATTTTCTATTTTATTATAATAATTTTATAATTTATCAATTTAACAATTTCGCGCTGTCCTTTCGGACGCTCAAGCAGACTGCTGCAATGTGCTGCAGCGACTGAGCGTTTCATAGCAAGAAGCTTTGCTGCGAGTGCAGACAGGGCGATTCGGGCGAGTGGTGACAGCTGAGTGCGGCTCCTTCAACAACTTGCTATAAAATGTTATAATTATGGCAATTTTATTTACAATGTATGGCATACATTGCACACTTGCGTGCCTTATTAATAATAGCTCTGTATATAATTTTTGGTATAATTGGTCATCAATGTTTATAACAATGCAACTATATTCTTACTTATCGAACCAGTGCTGTAAAGCTCTACGCAGCATGAGCGGAAAATAACAAACAAAACGGTGAAAAGCTCGCCAAACGGACGGTCATCCCCGCTGCCCCCACCGTAGTTTACAGCTGTGCGATTTATCAGAGCGCTAATCGAACACTTTACAAGGCACCTGTGTGCGCACCTGTGTATGTGTGTATTTGCACAAACAAGAATGAAAACGCGCTGATTTTAAGTGCACTCGAAGCGGACAATTTGACTAAAGTTTCTTTTGTTAATACCAGCTCCTTACGTAATGCTCTCCGGCACTCAACTAAGCAGTCTGACTCGTCTATTGCCTGGATTGGTTAGACGTGCCCACACGGAGCGCAAGGTGCGGGTCAAAGATGCCGGCGACCTGCACATAGTCGAATGCGGCAGCGGATCGCGCAGTTTGCTGCTGATGCCCGGCGCCTTGGGCTCCGCCTGGACGGACTTCAAGCCACAAATCGAGCAGCTGCCCAAGCTGCTGCCGGATCACACGATAATCGCCTGGGATCCGCCAGGCTATGGAAAATCCGTGCCTCCGCAGCGCAAGTTCGGATTGGAATTCTTTCGCGAGGATGCGCAGGCGGCAGTTAATCTGATGCGTGCCCTGAACAGACCCCGGTTCTCGGTGCTGGGCTGGAGCGACGGTGGCATCACGGCCCTAATACTCGCCGGACGACATGCCGATGCCGTCGAGAAGCTGGCCATTTGGGGAGCTGGCGCCTATTTGAATGCGGACGAGGTGAAGGCGCTAAAGGCGATCCGCGACGTGGCTAAGTGGTCGCCACGCATGCGTGAACCCATGGAAAAAGTTTATGGCGCCGAGCGCTTCGCCCAGCTGTGGGCGGAGTGGGTGGACGCCGCCTGCGCTTTCTACGAACAGTGCGATGGCGACTTCTGCCGCACGGAAGTCGGCCAAGTGAAGGCGCCAACATTTATACTGCACGGCAAAAAGGATCCCATGATTGCGGCCGAGCACGTACCTTGGCTGAGGCAGCGTTTGCCCCAGGCGCGTTACCACGAATTCCCCGACGGCAAGCACAACATCCATCTGCGCTATGCGGCGGAGTTTAATCAGCTCGTGGCCGACTTCTTTGCAGGAAAATAAAGTCCGTCGGAATTTATGCTTATTGGAAAATTTATTGCTTTAAGATTTTGGAACAGAGTGTTTATTTGATGTGGGCGCGAATGGTGGGCACATAGTCGTCGTACTGCGCCTGGAAGAAGTTGCCGGCAACGGGCGTGCCGAAGCTGTATTTGGCCACGTAGTCCCGGATCTTGACGTTGAGGCGGCCCTCCAGGGTGCTAAAGAGGAAGAAGAAAATGGGATTACTTGAAAAGTTGGGATAAAGAGATTAAGGAGCACTCACGTCTTGTTGATGAACTTTTCGCTGGTGATCTTATCGCCCTGCTTGAACACGAAGAAGACGTAACGATGCAGGCCACTGCCCTCCGCCGGGCCGGCGCCCACATACTCCGCAAGGACCTGGCCATCGGCGACCTTGTTGCCGGGAATGTTGATGACGGCCCAGTGGAGCACCTCGCGCATCTTGGGATCGGTGCGGCTGGGTGCATCGGGATCGACCATGAGCAGAGTGTACAAAGCGCCAGCCTCGGCATCCCAGCTAACGGTGGGCTCATCCTTCACCTGTGTGGGCGTCAGCTCCTTGCCGAGATCGACCTGTGCGCCGGACGGATAGGTGACCGTTGCCCGCGCCTTGGGCTTCTCGTCAACAATATCGGGAATAATGCCGCTGGTGTCCATGGTGCTCTGCGTGATGCTCTCTGTCTGGCGTTGAGGCAGTGACTCTACCTTCGCTGTCCGGGCGTGCGCTATTTATCGATCCGCCGGCCGGCGCTTCCGCTGATAAAGACACAGATAAAGATAGATAAAGACGCTCGCCCAGCTGATAACCGGGACCGGTGGACTTTATTGGCAAGAAAAATGACTACAAGAAATTTTAGTAGACTAGGCTATCCGGTTATCTCCTTGTTCCGTATAGATACATAGTCATCGTATTGTGCCTCATAGAAGTTCCCGGCAATGGGCTGGCCCAATCCATGCTTGGCCGCAAACTGGCGGGCACTAAAATTGAGGCGTCCCGCCCGAGTGCTGCAATGGACACCAGAAGATCAGTAAATCCCGGAGCAGGATCAATCTCTTACTCACCGTCTGTCTATTTGCAGCGTCTCCTCAATCCTTTCGCCTTGGCGGTACAGCAGGAATATATAGCGATGCAGTCCGGTTCCCTCGGGCGGACCCGAGCCGACGTACTCCACCAAAGTTTGACCCTCGCCCAACTGGTTGCCCGGTATATTGACCACGGCCCAGTGCAAGATCTCACGGTACTTGGGTTCCGCGCGACTCGGTGCATCGGGATCCACCATCAACAGTGTATGGAGAGCGTCTTCCTCGGCCTCCCAGGTCACAAGCGGCTCGTCCTTCACCTGGGTGGGCGTCAGCTCGTTGCCCTCCTGGACGGCGAGCTCATCCGAATAGCTGACCTTCAGCTTGTCCTTGGGCGGCGCCTCGTCGAGCACATCAGGCACAAGAGCATTCATTTTTTCTGCTTGTCTTTTTACTGTCCAGTCGACGTGTAAAATAAAATCTCAGCTGGGCCGATATCGATTTGCGTTATCGCTCAGGTAATTTCGTAATTCGATATGATGATTCAGACAAATGATAAGGCAAAAGGTGGACAGCTCCTCCTCCTCCTCCTCCTCAGCACACACATTTATGTATATAAGATATGTATATAATATAATTCCAATTAATTAATATCCAAACAAAATTGCCAGGCCCGGTGACAACTAGCGACGTCTTTATAAATCAAAAATGAACTTTGATCCGGGCCAAGTTTTTCCAGATAGTAGAAACCACGTCTCATGCACACGGCCACAGTCTAAAATTTTATAGGTCTTAAAGATATCTTTATATATGTATATGTATAGACAAATTCATTTCTTATTTACCTGAGTGCATTTATCATTTGATTCCTAATTAACTTTAGCCGGGCCATAGTCTATAGATATAAATATTTTTATATATAACCAGTTGACACACATCTCAACTAGCAACTATTTTTATACCCATTGAAAGTGGGTAAAAAGGGTATTTATACTTGTGCAAATCTATGTAACAGGCGGAAGGAAGCATCTCCGAACTAATAAAGTATATGTATTTTTGATGAGCATCAATAACGGAGTCGATAACCATGTCCGTCCGTCTGTCTGTCTGAACTCACGGATCTCAGACCCTATACAAGCTAGAGACTTGCAAATTTAGCTGTATGTCCTCCTAGTGCCCGCGCAGAGTTTGTTTCCGATAATCGATAACTTGCCCCGTTTCCAAGTAATCGATAAGAAACGATATCGAAGTTAGGGTTTTTGAGGATATCTCGTAAGTTATTAGAGATAGAGCCACCGAATTTGACATGTAGCCTCTAGAATGGTATATATAGTTATATCAGGTATCTTTCATTTTGTAGCTATCACCACTTTTCTCTTTAAGACTCAATTGTTGAGCTCAGGGTTAAGAGGGTTCAGGGTATCCCACAGTCGAGAGCTCCCGACTAGAACCTCTTCCTCTATATAATTCTTGCTCATTTTAAGAGGCGCGCTTTGTATTTATTTGAGTATATGCATATCTTGCTATTTATTTATTAAACAATTCGATTAACACTTTGAATATCAATATTATTAGCGCGCTTTGACAGAGTTTTGGTCTATCAAATACATACCCATAGGGGCAAACATTTAATATAATAATACATAAATCATAATTAGTTGTAAAAAGTGAGATTTGAGACGCGCGTAGTCTAATAAAATTACATAATATAATATTGTAAATAATAATATAATATAATGGTATGTTTAATATGTGCCTATATATGCATATATAGGATAGAGGATGGGCCAACTATATATATATATTTAAAGCCCGAACTAAATTTGGAATAGGGGACAATATTTGTTCAATTTGATTGAGAGAAATTCCAATAATCTTATATATTGGCAAAAGCTTTCAATTCTCTTTCTGTTTGTCGTCCTTATTGATGCACTTGCTCGGCTGCTTCCTGGAGGCCTGGATCGTCCGCTTTAACAGCGCGTTTCGTAGAGACCGCTGCGTCCGATATAACGCACCCATTTGACCACATCGTGATCGGAGTAGTTGAGCTTGGGCTCGAACACTTTCAGGTAGCGCACCTTGAAGCCGGACGGTGCGAATGGCACCTCGAAGTTCATGGATATGGGCGGACGGGTCCATTTCTTTTTGGTGTCCGTTTCGAGCAGTTCGATTTCGGCGGAAAGTTGAGTTTCCTTCATGCCCGCCATCCGTTTTATTTTCCACACAATCGCATTCTCCGAGGCCTTGTACTTGGCCTTGCCTTTCAGGCAAATCAGCTGCACGCCCGAGGTGTTCAGCGGCGTGGGAATTTTCACCTCGATCTTTTGGCCCAACAGCGAGGGCTTGAAGTTCGACTTGAGCACAACCTTCGCTTCCATCTTGGTGCGGCCCACCTCGCGCACCAGAGGTATCACACGGAACGGCAGCGATATGTCCTTGGTTGTACGGTAGCGCATCAGCTCGAATTCTCCGTCCGGCGGTATGAAGCTAATCGAATGCTCCGTTTCGAATTTGCTCAGCTTGACGCATTGATGGAACTGGCAATCGTCAATGACGACCACCGGCTTGCCGGAGCGTGATGTCTCAGCCTCGGAATTGCCCGAGAGGCCACGGCCTTTGGATTCCATGACGATTTTATCGTTGATTCCAAACTTGCATTCTGGCATGCCTAAAAATCGAAGTTCGAAATTATTTATGGCAATGATCGCAGAAGAGCATCGGGACTCACCCGACAAATATGACTTCATGACCACCTTGCCGGCAACGTGAGCCGACAATACCTGACCCTGTGGGCTCATCAGCAAATTAACATACTCAAGCACATCGAGGAACAGTTCGTTGCGTCGATATTTGATGCCCTCGCGTCGCCAGCCAATCTGGCCAGTAACCTGTGAGGTTATCTGCATTTGCTCCTCCTTGGTGGCCGACTTGATGCCCTGCTGGGTGATGAACGTCTTCAGTGTACCCGAGTCGGTATTCTGCGGATAACCAAAGTCCAAAATCTCGTCCAGCAGCTCATAAATGAGCACGAAGTTATTCTTGATGTTCTCCTCGGAGATCTTGCCAAAGTACGACTGCATCACCTCAATGATCTTCAGCAAGAACTCAAATACCATCGCGGCATTCACATTTTGCTTGGTGACCGCCGCCAGCCAAATGTTGGCACGCTAAAAGAAGAGTCGGAGAGGGGAGAGAAGGGGAGGACGGATGAGAGGCTGAGCGGACATCCGGTTGACGTGGCACGTACCTTGATGTGGAAAAAGCTGGTTCTGGCAATGTTGGTCACAGGGGAGCGCACCTGCTGCCTGGCATGGATGACGTTGACCCGGAAAGCGTCCACGGCGTTGCGTCCGATGTCATCGCGATAAACTCGGGAGATTAAAACCTCGCCCTTGTGGTTGTAAACAAACAAGCCACCAATCATTTTGCGCTTATCTAGCTAGCCTTGCGAAAATTCGTACTCTACACGATTAGCACTAGGTGGAAAACCAGTAATTTTCCACAAATTTGGGGCCTCTTATCACTTTTCCCCGAAAAAAATCAATTGCTCTCTCACTCCCCTTTTTTGTCGATAGGCAACTTTGCATCGCTACTATCGATAACTAATTGCTCAGTTTTTCAACACTGTCAGAATCATTGTCATCAATCGCAGCCGACTTTAACTTGTACATGACTCTGCGGCTTTGACAAAAACATATTTCATCTTCACTCGGAAATAATTTCCCTGTTTGACTTAATCGAGACGAAAAGTTAAAACAAAAACAATATGCCTGCCGAAAACCTTGAGGAGCAGGGTCTGGAGAAGAATCCCAACCTGGAGCTGGCACAGACAAAGTTTCTGCTGACGCTTGCGGAGCACAAACAAGATACAGCACTCAAGACCAAACTTTTGGATGCAATTCGTGCGGATAATATGGCTCCATGGTACGAGCATATCTGCACTGAGCTAAACTGGAATGTGGACAAGGATTTGCTGGCACGTATGCGCGAACTGAACCGCCTTGCAATCGAACAGTTGGACGCCGCCATCGAGGATGCCGAGAAGAATCTCGGCGAGATGGAGGTGCGCGAGGCGAATCTTAAGAAATCGGAGTACTTGTGCCGTATTGGCGACAAGGCAGCCGCCGAGACGGCCTTTCGCAAGACGTACGAGAAGACCGTGTCGCTGGGCCACCGCCTGGACATTGTCTTCCATTTGATTCGTCTGGGCCTGTTCTATTTGGATCACGATTTGATTACCCGCAACATCGACAAGGCCAAGTATCTGATCGAGGAGGGCGGCGACTGGGATCGTCGCAACCGCCTCAAGGTATACCAAGGCATCTATTCGGTTGCCATTCGCGACTTCAAGGCGGCGGCCACCTTCTTTCTGGACACGGTCAGCACCTTCACCTCCTACGAGCTTATGGATTACCCAACCTTCGTGCGCTACACCGTGTACGTTGCCATGATTGCGCTGCCCCGCAATGAGCTCCGTGAGAAGGTCGTTAAGGGCTCGGAGATTCAGGAAGTGCTGCACGGCCTGCCCGATGTCAAGCAGTTCCTCTTCTCGCTCTTCAACTGCCAGTACGAGCAGTTCTACGTCTATCTGGCGCAGGTGGAGAAACAGCTACGTGCGGATTACCTAGTGCATCCGCATTATCGCTATTATGTGCGCGAGATGCGCATCCTCGGATATACACAACTGCTGGAGTCGTATCGCTCGCTTACGCTCCAGTATATGGCCGACTCGTTTGGCGTAACGGTGGACTACATCGATCAGGAGCTGGCACGATTTATTGCCGCGGGACGCTTGCATGCCAAGGTTGATCGCGTCGGGGGGATTGTGGAGACGAATCGGCCGGACAATAAGAACTGGCAGTATCAGGCGACCATTAAGCAGGGTGATCTGCTGCTCAATCGCATTCAGAAACTGAGCCGTGTTATAAATATTTAAGTTCTTCATAGATATACTCATACATACACCCAAGAACATATAAATTTTATTAAAAAATTCAAGTTATTACAATGTAAAACTAAAATTAATCTGAAACGAAAA
This sequence comes from Drosophila kanekoi, assembly GCA_037075305.1. Taxonomy (NCBI): domain Eukaryota; kingdom Metazoa; phylum Arthropoda; class Insecta; order Diptera; family Drosophilidae; genus Drosophila; species Drosophila kanekoi. The sequence continues at coordinate 278,997 of JBAMCE010000575.1, read as the reverse complement.
TACGCCTGGTGACGTTTTGCTTATCGGAATTTGCAGCCCTTGTTATTGGTGAATTGCAACGCTGGGCTCGCGCGCTTTGTTCATTTCGAAAGTACGAAATCAGAACACACCGGCCCCTTGGTTTTTGCACTTCCCAATCGTATACAGAAACTAAACCGTGTTATAAATATTTTTCTTCATTCTGCTGTGCCATATATATACTCATACACACCCAAGAACATATAAATTTTATTAAACAAATTCAAGTTATTACAATGTATAACTAAAATTAATCTGAAACGATACGACTTAATGCAGAATGCAGAAATTGTTGTTTTCTTAAATTCGCTAATCAAATGTGAGTACATTTGCATTTATTTATTCACTAAACTCTTTGGAATTTGTTTGGTATCGCTGTCTTTTTTTGTTTTATTATTTGAGTATTATTGCATGCTTTCCGTTTGTACTTAAATTGGTTTTTAAATGTATATTTAAACCTCCTCAGCGAAAATACGCTAGGTGGCGTTTTGCTTATCGAAATTTGATGCCCTTGTTATCGGCAAATTGCAACGCTGTGTTCGCGCGTTTTAATCATTTTAAACATATGATATCAGTGCACATCAGCCCCTTCGTTTTTGCACTTCCAATCATGCTCTTTAGTTAGATCATTGCCAATATTGTCATTATCGGTTTGTTTGTTGTTGCTAATGCAACTACGCGCCATGTCCTCCAGTGCAGCAGAGTTTCGAATACCGCAGTCGAGCGGCTCATCGCTTTCGTATTTAAGCGCCTCATTTGCCCGCTGCTGCTGCTGCTGTTGCTGCTGCTGATTGGCTTCTGCCGATGCCTTGGCCAGATCATGCAGATTCTGGACTACCTCATCTATTATAGGGGAGCCCGGAGTTAGCGCGCCTGGTACCATGGCTATGGGTGGTAGAGCACTCAGCCCGGCCGGATTGTGACGTCGCATTGCGGCCAAATGATTCGTGCTCAAATTGATCAACGCATTCATCATGACCTTGTTGCGTTGATAGTCCTTACGCAAATGCTGGCGTATTTCCGTGTGGCAATGTTCGTTGTTAGTTACTATGATCTCGCCCGTGTCGGTCGTGGTCACTCGTGCCTTGCAATTAAATTTGCGCGACAAATTGCACTGCCAGTATTTTTTGTCCTTACGCACATACTGAATGCCAAAGGTGTGACCATCGTGGACCAGCAACGGTTTGCCGCGCTGACTCAGCATAAACTCGAGCTTGCCTTGAAACCAGTGTTCGCCGGGAGCGACTACAATATACACAAGATTGGCAGGATTGAGCGCATAAACATGTGTGTGTGTGTGTGTGTGTGTCTAGATGTGTATGAGTGTAGGTTATGTTTGATGGCTGGACATTCACAAATGAGCCCCATTATTATTATTGTCTCATGCAGACCCCATGATGTAAGACTTACCTGCTGACCGGCTAACGCTACATTTAGGCCCGTTTTTCTCAATGTCTAGTTTCGGTCTTGCCTCACAATATAGAGTTTTTCATTAAAAAATAGCAAAATTGCGTTTAAAACAATGACGTCACGTAACAGAAGTTTGAAGAGACATTTTTTGATACTTTCCAACACCCAATTGGCAGTAGTTAAATTTACATTGAAAAATCCGAAAGTCGGCACTTTACCAGGCCAAACGACAGATTAACTGGACATTGGGAAAAGGCGCCGAATTTAAGAGAAAATTTCAGATCGTATGTGAATGCGATCGCAATTGGTATGTATGTTTCATTTGCATTTGCATTTGCATTTTACATTCGATATACATGCCCGCAGGTAGTACTATATACATAGATGTACATACAATCAAATTGAATTTCGTCTAAAAAACACTAACTAAGCGGCTCCAGCCGCAATAAATTATCGTTGTCTTATTAACTAGAAACGGAGCGCCCTCAGATGTTCTCGATCTTAAAACTGTGACTGGCACTGCCGGGCGATATCGTTATGGAGTCGATGACGTGCGCTGCCGCGCCCGCTGCGCTCTCCGCTGATCCGTCCGCACTCGCATTGATGTCCGCTGCATCCAAATGGCCAGCGGCTGGCTGTGGCGGCGGGGGTGGGGGGCTCTTCATGCCCAGCGGCGACTCCGTCGCATGCATCGAGTGGCTGCTCCTGTTCGACTGCGGACTCTGCTGCTGCAGCTGCGCGGGCGACAGAGGCAGCAGCGACGGGCCTGGCCCCACGCCCAGTTCCAGATGGTGGGGCGAATGTTGCTGTTGCTGCTGCTGCTGGTGATGATGTGGGTGCGGCTGTGCCTGCATGGGCAAATGCATCAGATTTGGATTGTGCATTATGTTCTGTATAACGCTGCTGGACGGTGGAGCAGGCGGCGGCGGCGGCGGTGGACCATTGCCCATGCCATGCTGCTCCATGCTGACGTGCGACGAGTTGTGATGCTGAACGAGCAGATTGGGCAGCGCCTGTGTCAGATGTTGATGATGATGATGATGGTGATGCTGATGTGAGCCGGCAGGCGACGCTGGCGTCTGGTTAGCAAATATGTTGGCGCCCAGGCGAGGGCCGGATCCATGGTTTATTTCCACGACGGCTGCTGCCGGTGCAGGCGTTACATGATTGCCCTCGGATACGTTGTAGCTCGCCTGGCCGGGATTAGGATTGGGAGTAACCGTCACCGAGCTACTGCTACTGGGCGTGCCGGTATTGCCGGCGGCGGCGCCGCCGCGCATATGGGGCATGTGATTATGGACGCCGGTGGCGGATATAATCCGGCCCAGATGCGTGATGCATCGCGCCCGGCACATGCTAATGCGATAGGACTTGCACAGCCAGTAGGTCTTCATACCCTGCTGCGTGGCGACCGTGTTGTTGCGATTGAAAACGCAATTGCCGTGCAGCAAAGATGTCGTCGACAACATGACCATGTTGCTGCCATCTGATCCATCCAAAATGGGTGCAGCGTCCGCAGCAACAAATATACGTACAATTGTGGAAGATTAGTGGGCAAATCTTGCGGGGATTAACCAAAACAAATGCTTAACGCCTAGTCGGAGGATGTTATGTACAAGGAGAGGCTACGAAAATTCGTTTTCGGGTAAAATTTATTGGCGGTGGGGCAAAGCATGTCCAGGCAGCGAGCTGTGCAGATAACGCTGGTTAATCCAGAGATGGAAACCACGAGCGCACGTGAAATACAAGTGAATTGAAAAGTGAAATCTTCCTAATCGGTTTAAATATTAAAAGTATCCACTATTATTGTCGAGTTGGCTTAAAGCCCTTTTTCCATCCCTGTTTTAAGCCAATATTAACACTGGGTTAGTAGCAATAAGAGATGGAAACCCCTGTTTTAAGCCAATCTTAACCAGATCTCTTATTAATATGAGATGTAAACCACGCGCGCACGTGAAATACAAGTGAATTCTAATGTGATAAGTACCTAATAGGTTCAAATCGTCGACTTGGCTTAAAGCCCGGTTTCCATCCCTGTTTTAAGCCAAAATTAACACTGGGTTAGTAGCAATAAGTGGACATGGGTAATTCATGATGGGTGATGGGTGAACCAAAGGATTATAAACTAAAATCGAAAACGCATGCAACAGAGATTGAGAGAGAAAGAGCGATAGAGGGAGAGATAAAGAGATGTGTGGACACATAGATGGTTAGTTGAAAATGCGTCACCTACTTGATGGTATGTCCATGTGATTGGCAAAGTTCTTGGAGTAGTCGCTGGGCATATACAGATCATTTGGATATTCGGTGGCGGGGCCAACGTTGACGCCCAAGCTGCTGCCGCCGCCGCTGCCGCTCCCGCTGCTGCCGCCGCCGCCATTGTTGTTGCCCATGCCGACGCCCACGCCGGACAGATTGCTGGAGCTGCTGGCCCCGCTGCTGTTGCTCGCCTTGTAGAAGTTATTGTAGTCCAGATTGAAGGCCGGCGCAAATGGATTGCGCAGCGTGCTGGCAGCTGTCGAAGGACCTGAGCTGCCGCTCGCTCCGCCCTGATGATGATGAGTCTCCGCCTCGCGCTTCAGGCTGCCCATGTCGTAGCGCGGCTCCACCATTGAGATGTGCGGTATGGGCGGCAGAAAGAACTCCTCGGCGCCCAAAGGATTCTCCATGCCTCCGCCGCTGTCCGCATTCTCAATGCCCTCGCCCGGCTGTTCCGTCAGGGATCTGCGCAGCTGCTTGCGCGAGTAAATGGACAGGGAATCGCTGCTGAATTCTGCCGGTGCCGGGCGCTTGCTCTGCATATACAAGGGCAGGCCCGCATCCGCTCGACTGCCGCCCGGCGAGGTCGTCGGTGTGCGCGAGTTGCCCTTTGGTTCAGCCTGATCCGCATCCGCCTTGCTGTGGTTGTTTTGGCTGCTCGCGCTGCTGCTACTGTTGGGCTCATCACCGCCGCCGCCGGCGGGATTTGTCGCCTGGCTGGTGGACTTCTCCGATGCACTGGAGCCGGGCGGGCTGTTCGAGTTGGTCGCCAGCCCTTTGATCTGCAGCAGCTGGCCAATCTTCATGAAGGACTGCAGCTCCGTGTGCTTGACATTCACGACGCCCTGGTACATGAACTCCAGCAGCTCGCACATGATATTGAAGCTCACATCTTTGAGTATGACTGAAAAAAAGGGATGCAGAAAAAGACCAGAAATTAGAAAAAAATCTAAACAGGAGTTTATTATTTTTCGGCATTGGGTTTTTATTATATTTCCAATTACGTTCTATATTTAAATATATTTGTTGATGCGACGCAAACATCATCATCAGCCCGAAAGGAGGTCACATTCATAGTGGAGATGTTATCATCGAAGCGCTCAAATACTAAATCAATACATAAAAAAAACACACAGCTACGATAAGAAATCTGAAAAAAACTTAAATATAAAAACTCAACAACAACGGCAATAATTATTAAATAAGTAGCATGTCATATCATCGCCGGCAACTCTGACGACTGGCAACTGCCTAGCGCTGCCTTTCGACACGGCCTATGGAACTGTCCGACTATTTTCTGTTTCTGTTTCTGCTGCTCTGGAGCTGATCTCGGCACAGTGGTCCACATATGTTGACCCGGAGGGCACAAGAAAATATTCCAATTAGAATTTAATATCATTTCAGTAAAAGCTCTTTTAAGCTCATGAGCAAAGCTTTATTTTTTGAGTAAAATAGGCTTTCATCGAGATATAAATGGATAAAGAACCAACTGCTAATTAGAATATGATATCAGTTCAGTAGAAGCTCTTTGAGCTCACGAAGAAAGCTTTCTGTTTCAATAAAAATAAGCTTTAATCAAGAACAAGCTTAGAACTTAGAACCAATGGATTGACCCGGAGGCCAGCGGAAAAGATGCTAATTAGAATGTATATAATTTCCGTTAAAGCTCTTTTAAGTTCATGAAGAAAGCTTTCTTTTTCAACGAAAGTGTGCTTAATTCGAGAATCAACTTGATAAAGAACCAAATGGTTGTTGGGAACTCACTTTAATTTTTGTAATATGCTAATTAGAATCTAATATAATTTCATATTTTTATTGCCAAGTCAAAGCTCATAAGGAAAGCTTTCCTTTAATCAAGAAGTGGATTGCGAACCTGGATTCCTTACCTGGATAAGGAACCAACTGGCAAATGGGAAAGAAGAAACTCAAATCATTTCATTTTTGAAAATGTATTTTTCAACATATTAAATCAAATATCAAATCGCATGTTTATGATATAACTTGAAATAGTTGCTGATCTTTGTGAACTAAGTTGAAATCTATGGAAAACACATAATATTAATTATCAACAAAATGAGATAATGTCCGATTTTCAGGTTAAAGTTGAAATATGTGTATTCAAATTTGAATACAAACTTGAAGAAGCTTCAACATTTGTTGATGGAGCCCATCTCTCATTTGCTTTAAATGAAATATAATGGAACCAATCGAGACATACTCGATCCACTATGCCGCATCTCAATAAGCTGGCATCAACATCTAGTTAAAATAAAAACAATATTATCACTTGTTCTCAATAACAATATTCTATATATGAAATCTCGAGCTCGACTGGTCAACTGTTGCTTAATCTCATCGGGCTCACGACGCCGTCATCCTATCCCGTGTGCCTATCTGCGACTCGTATCTGTGCGTCGCCACGTCCGTGTTTGCAAAGTATTGCAAAGATCAAAATCCGGGCAATACTACCTATATATACATATACATATGCATATACATATATACGGCTGGAGAGGGGCTGCAGCCTGTAACCCTCAACGATCTCGAAAGCCTGACGGCTGATCCCCCATAGATACGCGGTGATAGTTGCAGCTAATCATATATTGAAAACTTATTTTCAATCAAAATAAATTTCTAATCAGCGATAAATGTAGAAATCCGTACAATATTTGTCGTACAGTACAGAGATACAAAATAAATATAAACACGTAAGAATGCTCTAGTCGGGAGTGAACGACTTGGAGATTCCTTGAACCATCTCCTTCCTTGAAAGATACCGCATCTGTTTATACTATTCTAGAAGCTACTAGCACTTATTATATACCAAAATTGCTAAACAAACAGGATTTCGATATCGATTTTTATCGATCACTTGGAAACGGAGCTAGTTATCGAGCTATATCGGAAATCAACTCAATCTGCGCAGGTTCTGAGATCCTTGATGATCAATAATACTTGCTTCTGCCTGTTACATACGTTTGCACAAGTACATTATACCCTATTTACCCATTTTTAATGGGCCCAGGGTATAAAAGTGTATTGAGACGTGTTGTGGATAGGGACAAACTGTCGCACAAAGAGATCCACAGACACAGCATGATCGAATCTTCGAGTCATATAAATAATATACTGCAACGAATTCTGTAGATAAACTTTTGTCTAAAGTTCACGGAGAACGTGATAAATACGCGTAGTATGCTGCTGCTGCTGCTGCTGTTGCTGTTGATAAGGAGAACATCCACCAAAATTCGGCCTGACGATCAACGATCGTCAATTGTTGCCTCTAGCTGGGTTGTGTATGCTTAAAATATTATGTACATATATGCATAAATATGTTATGTACACACATATGTGTATGGTAATCGTTTCTGTTTTCTGTTTTATGCCTGAACCCCGCTGATCTCTACTGATATCGCCCCACGGCTAAAGATCGACACAGCAGGAGGAGAATTAGAGCAGAGCAGAGCACACAGCTCACCCTACAGGAGAGTATGTTACGATATAAACTACTTAAGTTGATCCGACCTGATCTCTACTGATATCGCTCCAGTTAAAGATCGCCACGCGGAACAGAGCGCAGCTCGCCTGCCTTTCGCTTCAGTTACGATACATATTTAAGCTGATATGATCAGGAAAGGATAAAGGAAAGCCAATAGCAATATATATTAAAGTTGATCGGATCTCTACTGATCCCTACCCACCCCATAGCTAAAGATCGCCACGCGAGGCAGAACTGCAAGGCTATGCTTTGTGTCCCATACAGGAAAGTCAGTCCTTGATATTTATAATGATTCAAGTTGATCATATCTGATCTCTACTCTACCTACAGCTATAGATCGCCAGGCAGGCGGATCAGCAGAGCAGAGCACACAGCTCACCATAAAGGACAGTTACGATATATATTTAAGTTGATCTGATCTCATCTGATCTCTACCGATCTCTACTTGTCCCACAGCTATAAGTCTAATCTCTACTGATATCGCCCCGCAGCTATAGATCGCCACAGCTTGCCCGCCATAAAGAACAGTCTGTTACGATATATATATTAATGTTGATCTGAATTGATCTGATCTCTACTGATCTCCACTGATCTTTATCCGCCGCACTGATATAGATCGCCATACAGGATAGTTAAGTTAAGTTGATCTGATCAAATCTCTACTGATATTGCCACAGCTAAAGATCGCTTACGATATACATATAAGTTGATCTAACCTGATCTCTACTGATATCGCCCCTTAGCTATAGATCGCCACAGATCGCCTGCCATAAAGGACAGTCAGTTACGACATATATATTTAAGTTGATCTGATCTGATCTGATCTCCACTAAACTCTAACTCGCCCCACAGCTATAGATCGCCATGCAGGACAGTTACGATATATATTTAAATTTATCTGATCTCTACTATTATCACCACAGCTATAGATCACCTGTTGGGACAGCAGAGCACAGCTCGCCATGAGGAACAGTCAGCCCTCGATATATGTATATTAAAGTTGATCTACTCTGATATCTCCAGCTTTAGATCGCCACAGCAGGCGGAGCACAGTCCACAGCTCGCCCTACAGGAAACCCAGTTACGATATACTTCCAGTTCTAATTCTTTTTGTGCCCACACCCATTGTGAAGAACACGCCCACTTGGAGCTGGCGACGACCAATAAGATTGCAGTTCGATCGCGTTTGAAAGCAATTTTATTTTATGATTATGATAAATGTTTATCGAATCAGAACGCCAATTGGCTTTGTTTTTGTTTTTGTTTTTGTCGCCGCCTTGTGTGCCTTGTGCTGGAGTGGGCTGTCGCATTTCGACAATGTCGTCTAACTGGCACTAACATTAATAAATAAATGTTATCTTGAAACGCCATATTAATCAGGTAGTCGTAGTGGCAGTTTTAGGTGTAGGGCTAGCCTACCACCTGAGTAAAGGCGAGACGAGCGTTTCATCACGATACATAACTATCCCCCAATCTAGGATATTTATACAACTGGAAAGCTAGTTGAACATCGCTTGTGATGTCAATAAAAGTCTTGGAAAGATGGAAAGTTTGTCGCAATCATTTCTTATTATCTACTCTCTATTATCCATTATTTGTTCTTCATTATTAATTATTTGATTTCTTATTATTTATTACTCATTACTCATTACTCATTACTCATTATTCATTATTTATTATTCATTATTAACTATTTATTATTTTTTGTTAATTGTTTCTTTATCTATTATCTATTATATATTATTATTCATTATTCATTATTCATTATTCATTGTTTATTATTTACTCATTTATTGATTATGATTATCTCCCGCACCTGGGCGAAATATTGAGATGGAATTCATTCAATTCGCTTTAATTTCAATTTCTTTCGTCTACACAAAAATTTAATGAATGAAAATTAATTAGTTTAGAAAATCAGTCATCATCTTCATTATCATTTTATATATATATGCATATACTTTTGATTCTTCTTATTTGTATGTGTTTCGCTTCGTAGGACATGCTGGCTTTTTGCCAGTGTATGGACTAATACCTAAGCTTGGGCATAAATTTGGGCTAAGGTGTTTTAACGTGTTTGGGCATTAGCCACGGAATTAGCCGATAAGTAAATCTATTTGTTGCTACTGCCTTTTGACTCATAAATTACGAGTATTTGTCAACACAAGAGCTCCATAAAAACTAAAGAAATTTCATATGCCCAATGTCAAAGTCTGATATTATATGATACACTTATAAAATTTACTCCGCGTAAAATACGTAACAAACGACCAATGACGGCTGAAAGACAGAGGCGTGCTTGGCAAGGGGTAAGGCAAAAATAAAACAAAGAAAAGGAAAAACAATCAAGGAAGTCTTGATGAAGAATGAGTAAAATATAGCTCTAAATTGTCCTCAACTAAAACGAAGGGTATTTCTCTAAATTATTTCCTTTTCATTCATAAATTTAGTTAACCACTATTTACTACCCCTATTATATAGCTGAAAGACAGAGGCGTACTCAAAAAGGCTGAGGCAAAAGAATATGGGGAAATATTAATGCAGAATGAGTCAAATGATACTCGTAATTGCCCTCAACTAAAACAAAGGGCTTTTCTCTAAATTATTTCCTTTTTATTAATAAATTTAGGTAACCCCCATTAAGAACCCCCATTGAAATTGACAGCTGAAAGACAGAGGCGTACTCAAAAAGGGTAAGGCAAGAAACAAGAAGAAATCCTAGAGGAAATAGAATGAATAGAAGATGTTAATTGTCCTAAGCTGTAAATAGGGTATTTTTAAAATGATTTCCTCTTTTTACTTATAAGTTCAGGTAACCCCCATTTACTAACCCCATTGAGGTTTTAGCGCTTCCTGCATACGGCGTCCCTGCTACTGGTTTCTGGGCCATAAAAATAACATTGAGTTTGATATTTACGACAAGTTCACCCGGTCGATATTATATTATCTTCATTTATTGCGGCTAATATCAGCAACAGGCACAGCCAGAGCCCCAGCCCGATCCCTGGAGCACTTGAAGAGGAAACACTATGGTTCTCGTCTGGGTCTGTAATTGTATTTTGGGTTTATTAAGTGCCAATAGAAAACTTATCTCTGCCCAACTGGCCATAAGTCGAAAATCTTATTTTACGATTTAAAATTATACCAAAAAAAAATGGAAAAACTGATAAATACTCGAGCTCATACTTATTGGTGTTTATGCCAATAATAAACAAGCAAGAATGCTCTAGTCGGGAGTGCTCGACTTGGAGATACCCTGAACCAGCTCCTAACGTGAAAGATACCTCATCTGTATATACTATTCTAGAAACTATATGTTCAATTTGGTGGCTCTTGCTCTTATTCTATACCAAACTTGCTCAAAATATAGGATTTCGGTATCGATTTCTGATCGATTAGTTGGTAACGGGAAAAGTTATCGAATATCGGAAACAAACAAGATCTGCGCAGGCACTAGGAGGACCTACAGCTAAAATTCTCAATACTCAAGTCTCTAGCTATTGCAGGTTCTGAGACCCTTGAGTTCAGATAGACGGACGAAGGGACGGGATGACGGACAGGGCCAGCTCGACTCCGTTATTGATGCTGATCAAGAATGTATATACTTAATGAGATCGAAGATGCTTCCTTCTGCCTGTTACATTCATTTGCACAAATACATAATACCCTTTTTACCCATTTTCAATGGGTTCAGGGTATAAAAAAAATGGGAAATAGATAATATACAAGGATTAGCGTTGTACGGGGCCACAAAATGGCGTAGATATTAGAAGTGCCCACCTCTCTTTAAGTATTTTGTATATATCGATCGCAACACGGCAACAACTAGAACAACGACAACGGCTATATCAATATACAATATACAATACGGCAATTCATATCTCGCTCCGGTAACCAACTCGAGCCGCGGAGCACCCCTAATCAATATCTCGAGTCTTCAAGTGCCTAAGGACTAGAGATGCGCGCGTGTCGAAATATAGCTCACGACTTATCTAAAAAATCAACTAAAAAGATTTTATATTTTCCATTTTGATATAAAGCTTTTCCTTTTAATTTAACATTTTGAAGACTGACTTCTTTCTCATATTCTATGGGATTCAACTCTCCCGATGTTTGTCTTTTGACACGAACACGACGTGTTGATTGGACACGACACGCCACGAAACGCATCTCTATTTTGGATTTGTGCATATTGTATCGAAAATCGTTCTATAATTTGTTGTTTGATATAGATCTTCCTTTTGATTGAATTTACAAATTCTTAAGACTGACTAGACTGACTTTCTCATATTGCTAGTTTCTGTTTCTCTCATGATGTTTGTATCTTCTGACACGAACACGTCGTGTTCATTAGGCACGACACGACACGCGCCCAGCTCTAATTTGGACAGAAGTGCCGTTAGGTACCCGAGCAATCGGGCACCGGGCAACCAGTTGCTCAGTGTTGGGCAATAAATGATTGTTGGGCGCGATAAAAAGATAAAATGTTTGACTTTTGTTGTTGGACAAGTAGTTGCTGCTGCTGTGCGTTGTTGTTTGTTGTTATTTAAGTGTAACACGCAGGAGCAACAGCAACAACAACAACAACAACAACAACATCATTTGGCATGTTAGGCACCTTAACTCATTGTTTTTGTTGTTGTATTATGACTTGGTTTATTTATAATTATTTTTACCCAAAAGCATTATTTATAGCCTATATTAATATTCTTTATCATTGAAAATAATACTTATGGTGCTGTTCCCTTCTTGTTAATATACCCTCTACCCACTGAATATGCCCACAAAATGAGGGTATCCTGGTTGTGTCTTTAAATATGTAAAACACAAAAGGATACCGACCCAGAAAAGTTTTTTTATTATTGTTATTTTTTAAATATATATTTTGTTTCGACAGCAAGGTTCCCTTATACCCTATGGATATATCTTGGGCAAAAAATTCTTTGAGACGTGTTTCACACTTTTCGCAGAATCCAAAGGTTTCTCGGTAGATTGAAAGATTTTTTGGCAAAGCTTTAGGATTTGTCCGATTTGCTTAAAACTTATATTCACTGCTCTACATAAGAGTTTAGTGAAAACGTGGTTCAGCGATAAAAACAAAATCATTTTTAAAGCTTTGTGAGAACATTTCTTTTATGCGTGCCACGCGCAAGGCCGGGCAATATCCGCTAGTATTTATATATATTATGAAGCATCAAATGCAACAGACAAAGAGACACAAAAAATGTTCAAGAAACTATCTTGAATATTTGCACATTAACAGGGTATCTACTAGGTAGGTCATCTACTACTTCCTTTTGCTGATTTTGTTGCTTTTGTTGGTGTTGTTGCTTTTGTTGTTAGGTAGCACATTTCCACAGCTACTTGAAAGATAAAACATTGTTGTTTATTGCCGCTTGATCTGATAAAGCCACCGTGCAGCAGGCGAGGCGTGTAGAACAAGCCATAGACGAGGCAGCCGGGCTGGCCGGGCAGGCCGGGTAGCCAGGCAGGCGATATCATATCCATGAACAATTCCAGAGTCCATGCCCAATATCTAGGTTGAGTTGAGCATTTGATGTGCATTTGATGAGGTCAGCAACGCACCCAACTTGAAGTGGAGCTAACCTTATCAGAAGGGAGCACTTGGATGGGCATGGAGTGGGCCACGGACAGCTGCATCTGGAGACAACGTGGCGACGTCTAACCAACTCTATGGAGGATTATCAGCACTGATATATGATTTATCACTGAACCCAAATAGATATATACATTCGCCTTAGACGGGGGAGTTGGGTTCTTGTTAACGCTTAAATGTGACATCGAAATTTATGATATGGGCTTGATTTATATCGAGCACTGCCTCGGCCGGGCTTGTTAACGGCAGCTGACAACTGACGGGCGTGCTTAGATAAAGCGACAGGTGGACAGGACCGTGGACAGCGGACGTATCAGTGATAAAATTTCACCCTGTCGATAACTCGCAACTCCGTATACGGTAAACGTAACAATGTGGACAATTCTGGTTCAGGCAGACGAAGGAACCATAAGGAACTATCCGGAACAATAAAAACCCTTTGCAGAAGTAAAAACTGCTAGATGATAAAGAGCTGAGACCGCAAGAATTCCAGACAACTCGAAAAATGTATTTCAGAGAACACTTGAAGCTTTATAGATTATTTGAATTGACAAAAATCCAAGAATTTGGAAGAAACTATATAAAACTAGCTCATTCCATAAGGAAAAAACAATCTTTTTTTATACCGAAAACGTGAATTTTAGACAACATTTGATGCTCTACAGATTCTAATTTGATAAAAATCTTAGAACTTGGAGTAGTGTTTTATATGGGGAAGATATATAAAAGTGTACCTCGATTCAGAAGATAATTCTTCTTATACAAAATCGTGAAAGATCCAATTCCCACTCATTCCTTCTTCAGGGATTTTTTTTGTATCAAGAAGAGAGTCATTAAAACGTGCACCAAATGGAGATCAATTTGTAGTCAAAAATTGAAGATAATTATTGACTCTACCAAAAATTAGATGTTCGCTAAAGGGAGCTTGCTGTACATCAGGGCAAAGCTTGGCGCGCTTTAAATTTCCCATTTATATATTCAAATCCAATTCCCACTTTTTCCTTCTTCAGGGAATTTTTTCTTTGGACAAAGAAGAGAGTTATAAGAACGACACCAAGCTTGGCGCGCCTTAAATTTCCCTTTGATAATTCCCATTTATTCCTTCTTCAGGGAATTTTTTGCTTGGTAAAAAGAAGAGTCATAAGAACGTCCACCAAATGTAGATCGATTTGAATTAAAACTTTAGATAATTATTGGGACTACCAAAAATAAGATGTTCGCTCTAGGGAGCTGTCCGTTAGCAGACAGTTTACTGTACAATCAGGGCAGAGCTTGGCGCGCCGCCGCGTGAACATTTTGGGCAAACAAATGCTATACAAATCGGAGCGCACTCAAAAAACAACTTGTGAAAAGAACGTGCCAATGATTAAATATCCACATACATATACAAATATATATATATATTTAGCGCGCGTGTGTGTGTGTGTGTACTTACTGATTGGATGCTGGCAGGGATTGGTGGTGAATATCTCCTGGAAGTACGGGCTGCATATGGCCAGGACGATTTTGTGGGCCTGCAGCAGCTTGCCGTCGCAAGCCAGGGTGACGTCCACCAGGTCGCCGCGGTCATAAAGATTCTGGAAGCCGCTCGCGATATTGTCCTGGAAATTTTTCCAGCATAGCTTGAACTCATCGTCCATGGCGGTCGCCAATTGTCGGCGGCGTTTCACGGCCAGCCAGCTGTATATATATGTATTTATTTAAAATACGTTTATTTGCCGTCTTTTAGCTGGCGACTCGACTTATTTGTAATTGTTGTCGGTTAAATGTGCAGAGAAATCTTAAGTCTGTGTTTTATTGCCGTTTTTGTTAATGATTCTTGTTTATTTGCTTTTGGCCGTGATTTCTTGGCTCGTGCACTTTGTGGCTGACATTCACAACTGAGATGCCACAGAATGTCAGGTAGAACATAAACACAAAATATATATGTATATATATATATGCAAAAAGCACGCTCGCGAGAGCCAAACGCCGTCGCGAATGTAATTTGGTATTTTATTTTAAACAGATGCTGCAAAGCAATTTTAGTTTTGTTGCCGTTCACGCGCACGAAACACGAACCGTCTGCGAGCACAGCCAGATTGACTTTGATTTCGGTTTTAATTAACACTTTTTGATTTAAAACATTTTTATCAGAAAAGCGTGAAATGGCAGCGGACGCTGTTTACGTTTCGGTTCGGTCGCCGTTCATTTCTGATAGAGAGAGCGAGAAAGAGAGAAGCTAGAAATCATGCGCATAAGCAAAACAGCTGTTCAACGGGCAGTGCTGTAAAGGGCGTCGAAAAAGTTGGCGGGTCTGACTAAATTCAAATGGTGCCAAATGTTCTTTTCCTACCAGCATGCATTTTTTTGTGTATTTAAACAGTAAGAAAGTCTTCGTTATATATATTTGTTATTTATACAATCCCTATAAGTAAGGAGAACTTACTGATATTCGATTTATTTAATCGATTTTCGATACAATTCTCTGATAATATTTCCAGGCGCGGACTATAAAATTAAAAAGCGCCAGCAGCGCTGATTGATAAGCGCTTATCTAAATTTTGTAAACCTTCCGACACAGTTCGGCTGAGGTCGACTTAGCGTGTGCGCTGAAATCGTAGAGCCAAAAAAAATCGTTCTAGGTAACCAATGCGACCGAGACAGTAGATAAGGTGGACGTGTATAACCCACTTTGTGTTTTAAACAAAAACAAAGAATTTCTTATCTGTGAATGGTTTGCACGTTAATTATATACACACCCAACCGTTTATATGTGGATACCAATGCCAATTGGTCACCGGTTTGATTTCTCTGATTTAGTGCTTTAAAAACGTTCAACTGCTTTGGTACAAACGACATTTGATTATCTTCTTATTATAATGGGTGGTTGTTGTAGTAAGAAAACAACATAGCATAACAACGATTATTAAAATAATTAAATTCCCTATTAATTTTCTTCAGGTACTAGTAAATCGGTCGATTTGCCAGCTGTGCCGCCAGCGCCAGCGAAGCAGCGAGCAACAACCTTACCGGAATTCCCAAGCACCCTTTCAAACAATAATTCCGGCATTTCTACATTGGGAGGAGCCACGAACAGAGCACTTGAAGAAGATTAGCATGGCTAGAACAATGCAAATAATAAATAACACACTACAAGTAATTTCGAGCAATAAGTGTTAAATATGCACCCAATTTGAATTAACATCAAATTTCCCTTTTAAAATAAAACGTTTAAGTAATGTAGTTGATATTTTGTGAAATGTGCAGTAATAAATAATAATTATAAATATAGTTTATTCAAAATGTTTTGCCAGAGCGCCAAAAAGACTATTACAACACTTTGAGCACAACTGTTGCTCAAGTGCACACATGACAAAAATACTAAATAATACTGCTGTCAAATTCTTGTACGCAACACACAACAAGTGTTAATTAATATGAATTTACATCAAATTTGTCATTAAAAAAAACGTTTAAGAATATTAGATGCTGTTTTGTGAGATATGCAGCAATAATTAAAAAGTGTAAATAAATTTTATTCCAAATATTTTAAGAGCGCGAAAAAGGCTTTTACAGCACTGTCAGCTCAATTGTTGCACATCACTTAAATTGCTACTGAAAAATACTTCTGTTAAATACTTGTACACACTACACGTGCATGCGGCTCGTGTGTTTTATTTTTGTTGCGAGTTTTATCAAATTTGGCCGATTATATATGAAAACACAGCCAGAGACATATAAAGATGGCAATACAAACGAATAAACGGAAAAGAAAACATGAAGCTGCAGCCGCAGATCAACCAGATGATGCCGAAATAGCGGTACCCAAAAAGCAGCACAAGGAGTCGCAAACGCCAAAGAAAAAATCCAAAAAGGCAAAAGAACATGAAAACATTGAAGAACATGCGAATGAAGCAACAAATGAGGAGCAGTTGGATACATCCGGCAGTCCATCCACAAGTAAAAGGAAACAGGCAGCTGCAGAGCAAAATGGTAAAAAAGTGGACGAAGCGGAAATCAGCCCGGACTCGGGCATCGAGCCGGAAGAAAAGCCTCTACGGTTTCCCAATGATTTCAAAATGATGCAGTTCCGGAGCAAGCTGCTCGGCGACAACTTTATAACGGGTAAGACTGAGATTGACACTGAGATTTAAGAATTTTATATGAATTTTTCTCCGCACAGAATTGCGTCACTTTCTATACATGTGCGAGGTAAGGCCTCGGATCGTGGCCAAGTACATTGAGAAGCGCGGCAAGCCCTTGGAGCTGGCCGAAGCCTTCAACCGCATCGACAAGACCAACGTGCTGCATGTGGGCTACCTATGCGAAGCGCTGCAACGCATCATCATGGAGATACTCACGAATCAGCAGGCGCATATGGAGTCCGCAGCCCATGCCGGACGCTATTTCCTCAAGGTGCACGGGGCGCTGCTGGAGCAATTGTTGCAGTCGGCACAGCCGAAGCATCGACGCAACGCGCTCAAATTGCTGACGGCGATTGTGTGCGTGGACCCGCAGCTGGGTCGCCAGGTGCTCAGCTCCTACGATATACTCTCGAATGTCCGGACCATAAACAAAATGTTGTCGCATTCCAAGCACGACTACCAGAACGAGGACACGGTGCGCAAGGCATATATTCACTTTGTCCTGGCCTTTCTGGTCGATGGGAATGCTCTGCTCATACGCAACATTATGGATCGCGCCCATCTGATCCGGGTGCTGGCCAAGGGCCTGGTCTACGATGATCATGTGACCGCCTGCGTGGTGCTCAACTCGCTGCGCCAATATGTCCTGGAGAATCCGAGCATATTGAAGACGAAGAAGGTGCACGTCTTCGATCTGGAATGCTGCAAATATCTGCGCCGCCTCTACGACTGGGAAGGACCCCAGGGCCTGGCCGTCTTCTACAAGGGACACAAGACTACCAACTTTGTACCGGAGGAGCGCGAGGTTGTCGCCGCCGCGGCACATCAGTTCCTGTTGCTGCTATTCACGTCGCGCAAGCACGGCATCGCCTTCGATGCGATGACCAACTATCGCCAGAAGCACAACAAGCTGCAGGGCAAGATCATCGGCAGCTTCTATCGTCCGTATTTCGATCCCTTAAAAAGGGAGCTCATATTGAAGACCCTTCAGGCCTGTCCCGATCTGGGCAGGCACACAGTGCGCAACTACGCCTCGTACGTGAACCCCATGCGCGTGCCCATCGTGGATTTGCCCAAAGCTATTGATTTGCTGGCCGAGATTATTGCGGCAGTGCCGCCAAGCGCCCTGTCCTCGGCCATGGATAAGATGACGTTGACCGACTTCAGCTATTGGATCAAGGAGCTCTGCCTGCCCATCGAAGCGCTGCTGCACATCGTGAGCAAGCAGCAGCTCAGGAGCAACGATTTCCAGGTGCGACTGGCCGTCAACCGCCTGCTGCTGGCCATGATGACGCAGTACAGCAACTATGTCGGAGCCGTCGCGCAGCGGGAACAGACGAAGCGCGCGGGGAACTCTTTGCGTAAATTTAAATTCGAGCTACTTAATCATTTGCTCGTTAACTTTCCGCCCATCGAGAGCGTACTGTACTCGCTGTACATGAGCATCGAGGAGAGGCAAAAGGATGGTGTCCATGTGCTGGAGCATCTGTCGGTCACGCTGGAGCTGATCCTCATCATGTGCAAGGAGAATCGCGCGTTTGTCAATAAAACCAGCCAAATTCTCAACTATTTGGATGTCTTGCGACCGCTTTACGAGACAAACTTTGATGAGCCGGAGACGGGGCCCAATCCCCACGACCTGAACAAGGTGCAAAAGATTAAGCTAGAGCTAAAGTCGATCAAGACGATTTTGCTGCTATTTCCGCGCTCGCTGCAACCGCAGGAGGAGCTCTTCGAGAAGGTGTTGCGCTCCTTCGTCAAGGCCTACATGCTCGAAGATGATCCCGACGTCAAGTCGGAAGCCGGAGAGCTGCTGCACAGCCTGTTCCAGAACACGGGCATGTTTGACTCGTGCAGCTACGAGATCGACATCTGGCTGGAGGCATTGATCGGCTTCGATGCCCAAACCGTGGACAATGTGACGAGCATTCTGCTCAACATACTCTCGCTCGACTTGTCCCAGGTGGAGCAGGAGCAGCTGCCGGTCGCATCGACGTCCAGCAATGTGGAAAATCTACGCAAGCTTTTTGCCCAAATCGAACAGGGCCAAACGGTTCAGGCCTACGTGGAGACTCTGATGCTGAGTAAGATGCTGCCCCTACTCCTGCAGGGCGTGGCCATCGAGCCGCCGCACGATGCCTACGTGGAGCTGGTCTGTGTGCTGCTCTACCACTATCACACCAAACCGGAGCAGCTGCAGCAGCTCTACAGCTCGCAGCTGACGCGGCACAGGGACTACATGAAGATCCAGTCGGGGTCGGCTCCGAAGCAATTGCCCGCTCAGATTGCCCAACATTGGCCACAGCTCGCCGAGCTGCAGCGCCTGGTGCTGGAGGCTCCTGCGACGACGCAATCCTTCGAGCACATCTTCCGGCCGGCGCCGGAGCAGCGCGAATCGTTTGAGCTGCAACTGGCGGATGGCAACAGGCTGCAGCTGCATCTCAGCCTGCGCAATCCGCATCGCAACATGATCTACGCCCACCAGCTGCTGTTTCTGCTCGACCAGCTGGTGCAGAGCAAGCAACTGAACGCGAGGCAATCCCAACTGATAGCTGACTCCCTGATTAGGCTGCTCCAGATTTCCGCGCAGGTGGATGGCGGCCAGCAGAGCGCACCCCTGGCTAATGAGGAGGAGGAGCAGGGGCGGGAGCTGGAGGCGACGCACACGCAGCGTCTGCTGCACTACATATACAGCATACGGCTGAGCCAGCTGCGCGCATCGCATCTGCTTAGCGAGACGAGCGAGACGCAGATGCATTACGTCAGGTGCCTGCGACGCCTCACGGAGCATTGTCGCGGCTTGCCAGGATTTGGTAGCTACACTAGTTACTACCGGCAGCAGCTGGTCCTAGCGCTGCAGTTGGCACTCGAAGATCGGGCAGCCTTGACGACTGTTGAGCAGCCGGCGCAGCTGCTGGAGTGCGTCGCTCTTGTGGATGCCTTCGAGTTAAATGCCAGCGAATGCGCCCAAATGCTGCTGTTACTCACGGAGAAGCTGGAGGCGCGCGATTATCTGGCGGTGCCGCATTACTTTGAGCTAATGCTGCGTCTGTTGCGGCGCCTGTCTATGCTGCAGGAGGAGCCCGTGGACTGTAGCCAGGCCATGCTCCGTCTCCAGACCTTTTATGGCGAATTTTGCGCCAGCTCCTTGCCCGCCGAGCAACTGGAACAGCTGGAGACGGCGCTGCTCGAGTTTCTCAGCAGTCAGCATCATCATCTGGACGGCTGCCACGCTCAGTTTTTCACATGTTTCTTCGGCGGATCGAATCGCAAGCTGAGCAAATCCGCCGTAAAACTCGCCTGTCTTTTGCTGCAGCGCAACGCGCAGTTGTCTTCCACTTTTGTTCAGCTGCTCCCGCAGCACCTGGAGCAGAAGGAGCTGATCTATCCGTTGCTGGATGTCGCCTTCAGACGAGGCTATCCGCTGGAGCAGTCGCTGCTGCAGCGCTGCTATCAGAGCTACAAGGCGGGCATCCTCAAGAGCATCGAGAAACCGCAGAAGGCGGCCCACATCTATCGGGAGCACGCGGCGGCCAGCTCCGCGCTCATTGGCCAGTGCATGCCCAAGTCCGAGTGTCTGGATTACTGCCAGAAGCAGCTCAAGTTCGATGCCGTCGGGTTGTTCCAGATGCGTGTGCTGCGCGAGATTTACCGCCAGGCTTTCCTCGCCAGCAAGGATGCACAGCAGCAGGTGCAGATCTTTGTGAACTATGTGAGCCTGAATGTTCAAATGCTGGCGCTCGATCTGAAGAAGCAAAGCTTGCAGCTGGAGCAGCTCGAGCAGCTGGCCTTTAACTGTTACGACTGGTGGCAGCAGCAAAAGCTGGACTTGGACTCCTCCAAGCCGGATTGGACTCGTCTGCTGAGCGCCTCGCATTGGCTCAACTTTTGCCGCAGCTGCCTGAAGCAGGCGCTGCACAAGGCCGAGGAGCCAGAGGAGGAGCAGGGGCAAAGCCAGATCAACGGGCTGCTGCTCAAGCTGTTGGCCTTCCTCTGCGATCAGCTCTACGAGGATTACACTGAGGAGCAGGTGGAGAAGCAGGCGGATGCCGCCCTGCTCTACGAGATGGCCTGCACGCACTCCTGCTGCTATGATCATCTGCTGGGCGAGCCGAGCGCCGTAAAGACCCATTTGCTGCAGCTGCTCGAGACGCTGGCCAGGAAGGCGCCATCGGCACTCCACAGCGCCCACATACCCGTGCTCCTGGGCGCCTATCATGCCAGCTTGACGCCATCCGATCGATATGTCTTGGCCCTGCTGGAGCACTACGAGCGCCACGACGTGGGTTTGTCCGCATATCGTCCCTTCGTCTGGGGCGAAAGCGCCGTCGCGCATTATGCGCTGCGCGAGGCGGACGCGGATGAGCGCGCCAAGCTGCAGCAGCAGGAGACAAATGTCGCCCAGGTGCTCGCCTTGATTGTGCGCCAAACGTGCCAATATACGATCGAGAATTTTCCCATTTGGCGCACGCTGCACGCCAGCCAGCAGCTGCCGGAGCTGCAGTTTGTCGATCCGGCGACCAAATCCGTGAGATTCGGCGACAATCAGCTGGAGCAGCGCATCGAGAAGGGTAACACGCAATTCTCTCAGGATCAGCGCCGGCTGTGCCCGAAGCGCGAGGAGATCTACGAGCGCTGCTACGATCCGGCTTTTATGCTGCCGCTGATGATGCACTGCTTCGCCCCGGAGTCGGCGGTGCGTGCCCAGTGGCCCGTCCAGAACGGACTGCTCGCCCTAAGCTTCTGTGCACTGTCCTCGCTGGACAAGGACATGCGTCTGGCGGCCGCCTGCTGTCAACAGCGTTATCGCAGCCATTTCGAGATGTCCAAGTTCTACGAGAAACCGCTATGGACGCAGGCCTATGACAACATTCAGTCGGGTCTCGCCGAACTGCGCGATTCCTGGTTAGCTCAACGGCGCACACATGGCGGCATTCCACGTGTCCCACTAATCCCCGTACTCTTCATCGCGCACAGCTTCAATCTGAGCACGGATCCGACGCATTTGCTCTATAAACGGCTGATGATGTTTTTGCAGCTGAAGCAGAGCTTCAATTTTCAGACGATACCCGAATTCAATATATTCTTCTACTCGCAGGAGCCGGAGCATCAGCAATACCGGGAGTTCATTGTCCAGCTGCTGAGCAATGGCATCAAATGCAGCTCGGATCTCTTCCTGCTCGTGTCCACCAACACGTTCAAGGTGCTGCTCAGCTATTACGGCTCCCAATTGGCCACTCTGGACACTAATCTATTGCTCCTCTCCGTGCTGTCGACGTGCGTGAAGATCCCGGGCGCTGTCAAGATCATGCTCGAGCATGTTGGCATCCTGTCCTGGCTGGTCGGGATCATACGCGACACCCAGTTCCATCAGTTCGACATCATCGAGGGCATCATTAGTATTGTCAATAATCTCTGGTATTCCATTGCCACCAGCCAGTCGGAGCTGTCGGATTATGCGCATGTCCAGCTGCGTCTGCATCGTGTCGTGCTTCTCCTGCTGCCGTTGCTCTCGCCGCGCGTCTCCACGCCCGGTCTGGCCCGGCTGCTGAATGTCCTCCAGAAGACGGCGGAGGTCGCCGGCCAGTATTTGGCCCTGTCCGATCAGCAATTGGATCTGCTCCTGGACTGCGTCGCCCGCCATTGGCCGGAACAGATTGCCAGCGTCCGCTACGTGCGCAGCTTTGGCGGTATCTACGCCTGCCACCGCTCCGAATACTGCGACGCTTTGGCCAAGGACCACCACCTGGACACGCACTCTGTGCTCGCCCTGTCCAGCCTGCGGCAGTACGTGATCAACTGGTGGCAGGCGCATCAACAGGGAACAGATCCTGGCCAGAAAGTGGCTGCAAGCCTGCCGGACGAGGAGGTGTCCGCTCATTAGAGAGGGAATTCTTTTGTTTTATCTAAAAAATCCTGTTAACTATAAAATAAACTTTGTAATATAGAATATATTTTTGCATTGATTTCATGAAGATTTCGGATTTGTTTTTGCATTGATTTCATGAAGATTTCTAAGAAGATTTTTAACCCAATCTCGGTCGGACGAAAACAAAGGCAATTAATTCCCTGAGCTTCTCTGGATGGATGCTTAAAGCTACATTTAAATCTTATTCAAGAAAATCTAAAGAAATTTTAACTGAAGCCGAATGGAGCCGAGTTGCAGAAGGGGACAATCCTTTGACTGGGGGATAATCAGCTTAAGATATATTAAAATAAAATATAAATACAATTTATATAATAATATTTCTATAATTATTGTGTCGAAATGATGTTGCGCATTTGTCTGATGGCCGTAACGAGGCGTGGCTCACAGCCGCTGCTCAGGTTGAGATACTGGTCGGGCGCTGCCTTGAGGAGCGTGAGGATCTGGGCGAGCTGCAGGTTAATGGTGAGGCCCAGTTCCTCGAGGACATTCGACAGGTACTCAATGTCCACGCTGAGCTGCGTGGCCGAGGAGGCGGGCAGCGACTTGATTTGCAATATTTGCGCCTGGTACAGGACGCAGCACTGCTCCACGACGAGGGATAGCAGGACGTCGGCGCAGGGCATCGGCTGCGTATACTTGATGTTGCACAGCTCCAAGGCCTGCTTGAGCAGCGAGGACGGAGCCAGGAGCAACGGCTCCAAATGCTGCGGCAGGGTGAGCAAATATTGGCCAATCTGCGTGATGCTCTCCTGCGGCGCAAAGCTGAATGCGGGAAGATTGATGCCCGCGGTTGGATACGCCTCCAAGGGCGGCCGGATATGCGCCAAATGCGCCTCGATCGGCTGCAGCAGAATGTTTAACGTAATCTCATGCGTCTCGGCCAGATAGGTCTTTAGTGTGACATAGACCTGCGGGAAGATGCCCAAGGTGTCAGCACTGGTCGCCGCCGTCGCCTCGCTCGCCTTCTGCTGGTAGTCCGCAATATTCGCGAGCAGCTGGGCGCGCAGCGCCGGCTCGCAGGTCTGATAGATGCTAATAGCGCCGCCTGGCGGCGTCTCGCTGCAGCCGGCTTGCGAGGGCGACCAGGCGTAGATGGAGCTGCTGCTCGAACTGATGCAACTGCATCTGAAAATCGGCCAGACACTGCAGCTGGGACATGGTGTACTGCAGCAGGGACCAGTTTTCGCTGCGCGCCGTGCCCTCGCTGTTGCCGCTGCCTAGGCTCAGGCTCAGCTGTCGCTGTGTGCGACTGAAGTTCTCCAGCTGTCGCTTGAAGATACCGCCGAGCACCGTGATGAGCTTGCACAGCGCCAAATCATTTGTGATCGAGTCGCAGCGGGCGCATGCCTGCTGCAGCCACTCGTAGAGCTTGCGTGTGCTCTCCTCCAGATGACGCACTGCATCGCTGGGCGTGGCCTGATTGGACAACAAACGGTCGACTTGTGTGGAAAGCTGTGTCTCCTCCAGCCGTGGATATTGCTGTATGAACTTGTGAAAGTACTCAAAGATCGATTCGCCCAGCTGACGATGCAAATCGGGCGATAAGCTAATCTGCGACTGCTCCAGCGTGGAATTCAGATGCAGCACAAAATTCTGATTGGCCTGCGCGTATTGCGCCAACAGTTCGAGCCGCTCGTTGGAGCTCTTTAGGAGCTGCAATATATGGGCGTCCCTGGTGGGCTGCAGCGCCGGCAACAGCTCGGCGATGACCAGAAATGGCTGCGACTGCGCCATGTCCACCGGTTCCCCGGCAAAGAGCTGAACGCACCATTTCAGCTGACGCTGGCAATGCTCCAGCAGCTGGTCGTAGTAGAGCGCTAGGAAGTGCTGCTGTGGCGACTCGGCGACCTGCAGCTCCAGCGTCTGCTTCCACAGTTGCTGCAGCACGTTCTTCTGCACGGCTCGATAATATTGCTGCAGCTGCGGCAAGCGCTGAATGCTGGCGAAAATTTGCACATGCCGCTGAGCCTGCTCCAGATTCGACTCGGCGAAGCACTGCACCAGACTGGGCGAGGCCATAGCCTCCAGGCGATTCTTGAAGTCCTCCACCTGCGTTTGGCGCTCGGCATGACCGGGCAGCTGTTCCTGCGCCTGCAACGACTTCTGCAGCGCCATCAGCTTATCGCAGACGCCCTGCAAAGAGGAATTATATATATTTGTGCTGGTTATTCTCTAGAGGATCAGCCCACCTTCATGTCGTTGCGTTCGAAACAGTCTTCCAGCTCGGCCAGAAGATTTCCCCAGCCGTCGGACTCCTGCAGCGACTCCTTGGCCGCTTGCAGCTTGCTTTGCAGCGTGTTCAGGCGCTCCAATGTGGCCATACAGTCACCCGTCTCCTCCTGCACGGCGGCCACTTCCTGACGCATCGCGCTCATCTTCTGCTGCAGCGCCGCCACATCGCACTGCAGCGTGGCCGCCTCCTTGGCGATGCGCGGCATGCTGGCCACCACCTGCTGGCTGGACTCCTCGACGGCATAGTTTACCTGCTGCACATACAGTTGCAGCTTGGCCACGTAGCTTTGTATGAACGCGTTGGCAGTTGCGCCCTCCTTTTTATTATTCTCTTCCGAATATTTCTTATAGTTTGCATTTATCCAATCGGCGGCAGAGAAACTGGGCTCTGATAGCGCCGAAATATCCATTTTTCAAAACCGATAAAACACTAATTAAGAAATGTTTTTAAAATAAGTTCAGCCTCCTGAAAGGCGCAGCTGTTGGATGTGTAGTGTTAGAAAGCGTTACATTGGTATTTTTGGTATTTTTGCATTACTGATTTTTGCTCAGAGTATAGCACAGCTGTTAGACGTGAAGTGCTGGAAGGTGTTGGGAAGTTGTTTACATATTTTCAATATCCACTGATTATTTCTTAGACTTAAAGAACTTAATCAAGGTAACAATCAACCGGTAACGGTAGTTCTTAATTCTTGTTTGGCTCTCGCATAGTTAGGCGCGTGTCGGTTTTTGTTCATGATACGATAGTTCGTGCCAAGCAAAGTCAAAGCACGCGCTCATCTCTAGCGCACGTACTGACAGATGTATTATTATGAGTCTCTGATACTTTGCCCGAACAAACGACGATTTACTTAAAAGCTAACTAACTGATGTATTTAGTAAGTGAAACATGTCAGTTTGCAAAGCCGATCCCTGGCAAGTGAAAAATAATAATAGCAGTAAAGTAGAAAACGGAAATACCGAAGTGATTGCAAAATTCGAAGATAATTTCAACCCCAATAAATCAGAGAGCAGAGACAAATCCGAAATCGACGACAGCAAAACCGAGAGTGATGCCTCAGGCTCACAACGCATCGAACCGCTGCCAGATTCGGCAAACTATTTGCAATTGCTAGGTGCGTAGAAAAGAAGTCCATGTTTAATTTGAATTTCATTTCAATTTCAATTGACCACGCAGAGCGAAAATTGGAGAAAGTGCAAAAGGGCAAGAAATTGCTTGACTCGCTGCAGGAGAAGAAACAGGATTGCATGCGCTCCTTGCTGGCCGCGAACGCTGTGCCAGAGACTACGCTCGATCAGGTGCTCGATTTTGAGACGCCCATCGAGAGCGGCCGGCTGCATCGTCACCTGCTGCCCGTGCAGGCGGTAACCGTGGGCGAAACATTGCAGATCGTGCAGTACGACGCGCTCGAGGACGTGGAGAAGATCGACCAGGGGAAGCAAGACGTGGCGGAAAAGGAAATTAACTAAACCTAATAAGAATGGACTCTACGTTTGGCAATGTGTTCCTGTTCCTCACCGATTTGGCTTGGAAGAGTCGCTTGACAATCCCATTGCTCGTCACAACGGCTTTCCTGGTCATGGACATACGCCTGCAGATCGAGATTAACATCCAGACGGGACAAGTGGTACCTGAACTTCCTCTTCCCTGCCATTAAATCAACAACTAATCTCTTTATATCCCTGCAGAACGCCAGCGACCTTGATGAGCCCGACGACGCTTTCGAGGAACAGTTGGCGCACGGCGGAGCCGCGTTTGCAATGGAAGAGGAGAGCGACGTCTATACGGATGATCTCGAGGAGTATAATAGCGAGTATACGAACGGAGATGGTAACAGTAGCAGCGATACGTCACGCTACAGCGTGGATATCGACGATGACCTGGGTTCTGAGTACGACGTTGAAAACGATCTCGATGCTTATTACGCGAGCGAGATTCACTTCTAACTAGGACTACTTCGAATATAAATTTTAAGAGTAATATGTACATGTTAGATTGTAGTTGTATAAGCACATATAGCCCTACCAATATTACGTATTTGTATATTTCGGTGTAATCACAATTCGGAAATCAGTTCAAACAAAAATCTAGTTTTATTAGCCTCACATATAAAGTTTGATCAATTCGTCGCTAACCGCAGATGGCGTCAATATGCCCAAATCGGTGAAGAGCAGCGTGATATATGCGGGCGGCGTGTAGTCGACCAAAGGATGCACCTTAGACACATCATTTAAATGCTTGCGCGAGTACTGTAAAGAAATATATAATAATTAGAATTAGCACAAATCATGGCAACAGCGTTGCCAACTTCCTCTAACAAAAAGCTAATCAGACTTGAAATGCAAATAAGCAGCTCCATTGCAGCAGCGTTGCCAACTGCCGCTAAAAAGCTATTAAGACTTCAATTAGCTTTCTTTTTAGCGCTTACTAGTATAAACAGAGCTGAAAACACTTATTGAAAAGCCAATAAGTAGCTGATCTCTGAAAAGTGTCAAATATAGCTGAATTGGTAATCCACGCAATATTGCCTACCTTGTACTCGTTGGACAAATCTCTTTGATTCAAAGGATATAGGCGAGAGAACTTGAAACTTTCCGAGAGCACATAGAAGGGCTTCTTCATTTCGCGCGCACACAAGCCCATTGTGTAGGAGCCAATGCGATTGATAATACCACCGCTCTCCACGACCGCCTCGGCGCCAACCATTACAAAGTCAACCGATTCCATTACATAGCCGGTAGCAGCGTCCAGAATAAGCGTACAGTCAATGTCCGCGGCCTGCAACTCCTGCACCATCTCCTCCCTAAAAAACATAGTGTTAAGCAACAGATAAAAATTGACTATTAAATCTTACCCAGAGTTACCGATGCCGCCCTGCGTCACAAATACATGGAAGGTCTTCTTGTTTTGCGATGCAGCTATCAGCGCCTGGAGGACCACGCGAGAGCGGGAGTGGGTAAGGATCCGACAGCCATCGCTAATAAAACGTTGTGCCTGCTGTGAAATAACCTGACGCGAATTAAGTAATTTGGTTAGAAAGATTTTGCCCCGATTTAGCATGATCTGCCGGCACTCCTCCATGTGTTTGTCATCCAAACTAAGTGTTATAAAGCGACAGAATAGCTCGCCAGCCGACACGATGGCTGCAATGGAAAGATCCGTATTGCGCATTGCTGCCACAGCCTCGCGCATTGTGGTGTGCAAAATGTGTATAGTGCCAACTGAGAGTTTATTATATATTAATATTAGTTAATAAAAACAAATATATGCTTACATTGTTTCTTCTCTAATATCATTAGCAACGTTTTAATGGCCGCTATGCCAGAGGACATGTCCTTGTCATCGTCGAGCAACTGAAGAAAGTACTTGACCACGTCTAAGAAATAGTTTGTTAATATTTAACAATTTAATGACATTTTACTGCCGCTTACCAAATTCTTCGCTCGCTTTTGTAACTTGTGGCATCTTAAAAGTAAATTTAAGGCAGTTATTGCTCGCCGTCAACAATTGTGATATAAACAGCTGTTTTGTTGCGCGGGGTCGTTACACGTTACGACAGGCTAAATAGATTGGAGGTGAATTAAATAAGTTAATTGATTAACAAACCAATTAGGAAGTTGAAAGCATTCAATTGTTTTTGTTTAGCAGATATCAAAACAGCTAACATTTATATAGACAAATAATGCAGCAAATGGCATAGTGAAATATTTATTGCCTGCTGACGTTCATGCCAGTGCTGTTTCGCGTGTACATTTATAATTTAACCAACACTGAGTGCCGGGGCAAAATAGTAAACAATTGAATATTGTGGCAAATGTTATTTTGTTTTTATTTTATGTTTCGGCATAATATCGTAACAAAATTAACGAAATGTGCATTAAATTAGAGAAGGAAACGTTGATTTAACGAGGGAACCCACTTGAGCTTTGGTTAATGCGCTTTGCCAACGTGTGTAGTCGTGAACAGCGACAATGTTTAAGCTAGAGTCGTACATAACGCCAATTTTGCTTAACTACGTGGCGAAATATGTTAACATTCGCGACGAAGATGCGCAGGTGTCGCTGTGGGAGGGTGAGGTATCGTTTCAGAATTTGGATCTGCGCCTGGACGTGCTCGAGGAGGAACTGAACCTGCCAATTGAGCTCGTCTCCGGTCACATACACGAGCTATCCATCCAAGTGCCCTGGACAAAGCTAACATCGGAGCCGGTGCGCATCGAAATCAATACGATTGAGTTTGTCGCCAAACTGCCCAACGAGGAGAGCAAGCAGCGTCGCGAAGCCTTGCAGCAGGAACAGCGCCGCAATCGCGCCGCGGCCGAGGCCGAGGAAGAGCAGCAGCGGCAGCAGCAGCAGCAGCAGCCGGCTACCAGCATTCCCGCCGTGGTCAACAAGATAATCAACAACATCAACTTACAATGCCACAATATCATTCTCAAATATGTCGACGATGATATTGTGGTCTCCATGAATGTACAGTATCTGAACTTCAGCGCCGCCGACGAGAAGTGGCAGCCAACCATGGTGGATGTAAATCCCGTGAACGTGTTTTTGCGCAAACTGCTGCAGGTATCCGATCTGACCATATGCCTGGACAAGCGCAACACAGCCGGCCGTATTGAGGTGTGTCAGGAGCCGATTCTCTATCGCTGCACGCTGGAGCTGCGCGTGCTGCGGAAGCACAACGTTAATACCATGAGCACCATGAGCACTACGCGGATTGGCGTCTTCACCAAATCGCTGGACATAAATGTGTCGTCGATGCAGCTGCCGATGGTTATGAAGCTGGTTAAAATGCTGTTGGAGCTGAAGCCCGCTAAGATTGAGGAGGAATCTTTTAGCCTGGAGGCGCCAGTGGCATCGCCCAATCTCGGCGGCGGCGGCTCGAATCTGGTCTCAGCCGACGTGGTGACAACTTCACTATTTTCGCGTGCATGGAATTTGTTCCCGAGCTTCGAGACACCGCCGACCTCAGTCTCCGTCCAGGATCCCGTCGGGCATGCCTTCGATGTGGGCGTCTATGCGGAGGAATTGAATTTTCACCTCAAGAACTCGGAGCTAATCACCGACCAGGCCATGGGCGGCATCAAGCGCATACGCTACACCCCAATTCTGCGCATCAGCATCGGCGGCATCTACTACGAGCGGGCGCAGCTCAAGGAGAACGATTGGACGAATGTGCGGGCGGGCCTGTCCAGCATTTGCATGGAGCCCTTGGGCGTCTATCGCAGCGAGGATCCCATGGACCACAGCCTGATCAACACCAATGAGGTGGGAGATTTATCCATTACATTCTCATTCCTCTAAATTGTTGTCCTTTTCCCATTAGATCCACAACGAGCGCGCGTTCATAGACAAGAGCCTGTTCGATGATAAGTACACTTCCGCGGATCGCAGCTGGTCGAGTCACAACTATGACGATTATTTCGCCCGCAACACCGACGAATATATGCTCTTTCGTAGTCCGGTGCTCGCCTTCGATATTGTCGAATGCCGTGCCACGCGCCCGGCCAAGACGCCGGAGTCGCAGCTGCGAGATCTGGGCCTGCGCGTCAAGTACCGGGTGCTGTCCGCGGGCATAACATTCCATTTTACGCAGTCGTTTCTACAGGTTAAAAATGTGATTAGTGATTTATTGCGTCCTTACGATTATACAGGATCCCATGCAGAGACCGTAAACGAGAACAGCGCCAACAGCCCCGTGAGCAGGAATGAGGAGTACAAGAACCAGTACATGACCTATGCCGATTTCGAGTACCTGATGGGCTTCATGCCCATGTGCAACTATAAGATCGAGCTGCGCAACATCACCGCCAAGTTCTATCCCCGACAGCAGAGCGACGACAGCAACTCTCCCACCAATCAGCATCGCCTCCGCACCACGGTCAATCAATCTCTTCTGCCCTATCTCCAGCTAAAATTGGCCTTCGCCGAGGGCGTCATTTGCGGGCCGGCTAATCCGCAGCGTTTGGTGCAGCTGATTACCCATCTGCAGGACAAGCCTCGCGAAATAATCGAGTCCTGCTACAATGCGTACACGTTTAATGTCAAGAACTTGTCTGTGTCGGCAATCAATACCACGCCGGAAATGGGCACGGCCAAGATGTTCCATATACCCAGCATGCAGGTGCAGTTCAAGAGTCTCCTCTTGCCCAATTATTGGCGCCAAAATATGGCCGCTCTGGAGACGGCCGAGATACGATCGGAGCTGATTAACTTTGAGTTCTCCAAGCGCGAACTCGTGCTAACCACACGCATCATACCCCTGATATTGGGCTACAATGGCGCCCAACTAGGCGCCCTGGCCAAGCTGGTGGCCCAGGCAAACAAATCCTCCGACGTGATCAAGCTGCAGACGCTCGTCACCAATGTGAGGCTCAACTACCGCAAGTATCACACGCATCTGGCCATGTTGTTCTCGTTGCGCAACCTGAGCACCGATGTTTACCACACGATGATGAACATTCGGAACGTGGTCTTGTCCACAAATAAGGGCTTCACCAATAAATGGCTCGAGCTGCAGTTGCAGCTTCCGCTTCAAGACTCGTTGCCGGACAGCAAGCTAATACCCGCCAATGTGGTGTGCCTCTGGATCGAAAGCTTTCACATCACGCTGGACATCTATCTGCTGCAGTTTCTCAACTCTTTCGCGAATCCCGAGCCGTGCATCGAAAGTGGTAGGTCTCTTCTTCTCCCAGATATGCACACAAAACAATATGTTGATACCGATTTAACTAGTTTAGGGAATCGTGGGAAAACTATCAACATTTTAAGTATCTCGCTTTTATCCCCCAGATCAACGATTTCATCTATACGGACGGATGGTCGGACGGACATGGTTAGTTGCCTTTTCTAAGAAGCACAGGAAAAATAGTTATTACCGAGTATGGTAAAGTTATCTTGATAAACAAAATAGTTTTCCATATGTTGATTGAACTTTGCAAATATATGAGGAGGATAGTCAAACTAATAAATGCCGAGTTTCGTCAAGATTTCTTAATAAACAAAAAACTTTTTCAGACAAGAACCTACTTTTCCACCGATCCTTCCTATTGTACCTATATGATAAAGTGGTTTTTCAGTTAGATAAATTTTTGGCATAATTTTAATAAATTTCTCTTTTCTGCCTTTTTTCAGAAATGGAGCCCGAGTTAGATTCGTACAGTCTGTCCGAAAAGCAGCCGTCGAATTCAAATTTTTCGATGGCTTCGGTGCCAAAGTTGTCGCAAATGGAAGTGAATACGCGACGCCTTAGCCGGACGAATAGCCGCAAGATCTCCGTGCCCGCGGAGACGATACACGCGAGCTCCGAGCGCGACGAGAGGCCGACGACGCACAGGGAACCCTTAAAAATGCCGCCAAAGAGCGAATCGAGCGGGGATCAAAGCAACGAATTGATCGAGTTGATGAAACGATTGAGCACCATAGTTGTGGTCATGGAGTTAACAAAGGTGCGTATCGATGTGTGCGAGATGATGCTGCGCAGGGCCAAGAAGGATTTGGATGTAGAGTATACATCGATCCGGCTGGCGCGCATGAATATCAAGTCGAGCCACGCGGACGAGGTGCTGCGTGGCAACATCCGCACTGTCATCAATGTGACAAGCAATGCGGAGCTCTGCAACTGGGTCATGGAGCTAAAAGATTTCGCCGTCTGCTATCGCCTGGCGGCCACAACCGAGATGATTGTTGCCCCCGTGAGGACCACAATTACGCTCGCCCTGTCCCACAAGCTGGCCGAGGAGGCGACGCAAACGCTGGACTCCAATTCCAGTAACCGAACCGACTCGTTTGTAGAGGAGGACAAAATTGATGAACAGCCGAGCTCCAAGAAGGTCGAGTGGCGCGAGGCGTCGCTGACCGATGTGGAGCTGCCGAGCACCTACTCGATCAATGTTCACGTGGACATGTCAGCCATCAATATCTTTGGACGTCATGTAAGTGCTTCTCTTGGTGTTGGATCTTCTGACTGTAACCAGCTCTCCTTTTATATCTTTTACAGCTAAAACTCCTGCATGATCATTACGAGATCCTTAATGCGGTCTATAGTTCCCTTCTCGTCTTAGGCACCGGCTCGTGCCCAGCGCACCGGACGGAGCGCAGCCCAAGTCTGGAGATTTACACGGGCAACGCACAGAACTATGCCGTGCTGAAGGAGTTTCTCGAGCTGGACGCCAACTTTAAGGCGCCGGCTAATAAACCAGGTAAGCTAATCATAGATTATCGTTTACCTTTAATCAAATCCTTTTTGTGTTGTTTTTTTAGATCCCAAAAAGAAGGCCTCCTTGATCTTCTTTTGCCAGTGGACGATTCCGCGCATTTCCTTGGAAGTCGAAGGCTCTTGTGATCAAAAGCACTGCAAGCTATTGCTAAGCCTTGAGGATTTGCTGCTGAATGTGGACAGGCACGAGGACTTCACCAAGATCACCACCAAAGTGGAAAATTTCAGTCTAAACTACTATGAGGCGATCGTGCCGGACGAATGGCGTCTCATGGACGACTTTCACATCAAGATGCTCGGCGACAATACGAATTTGCCGCTGATCAATGTCGTTGTAACAACCGTCAGCCTGCAGGATCTGCACTCCAAGATTGGGGCTCGCGATCTGCTCAACGAACGTCGCACAATCTCCGAGCTAATCATCGAGGTGCAGCCCATCGAAATGATCTTGCACGTGGATCGCATCAGCGAGTTCTTGGTATCCCAGTGCGAGGTCTTCGAAATAATACGGACCAAGGAGGTCGCCACGACCAAACCGGCAGCTGTAAAGGATACCATTACGACCGTACAGGATCTGCCCATGGTGCATCTGAACAGCAAGGGCATCTTCATTTACCTGCCCGTCGAGTCGGAGAAGAAATGCTGCAGCGTGCTGCTCCTGAGGGTGAGAATTACTTCCATGAGAAATTAATCCGTATTCTTTACTTTACCTCTCACAGATCGAGAGCATTAAGCTGACGCCCAGTGTGGAGAATCCTCTGGTGCGTCAGCCCATACGCCCGGATGTGTACAACAAGGCAGCGGAGCTGAATATGTTGAGCACGCCGGGCGCCCTGGTCGAGGATCGTCAGTACGAGCTAAGCGTTCGCCGGATTTCGCTCTCCTCGGGCAACTGGCAGCAGACGCAGAAATATCGCTCGGAGGCGACGCTGGCAAAGAATCACAGCAATCCGGCTCTGGAGTGGAATAAGCAGACGCGTTCCACGGAGCTGGAGCACATGGACATCTTCAAGGATTTTGATTTTATTACGGTTTTCGCGCCCGCAATCGGCTACGAACGGTTTTTGATTTGCGGCGAAAGCGTCGAATTTAATTGCTTGACGGATTTTGTTGCCACGCTGAATACGCATCAGATTCACCTGATCTCCTGCATCATCAATCGCGTGCAGCGGCTGCAAGGGTGGGTCTCATAAGTTTAACTTCAAGAAAATCAAAAAACTTGTTAATATTTTTTTAGCATTCTGGGCCAGAGCTGCCTGGAGGCTTGTCCCAAACTCAGACAACCTTCGATTTTCGACATCCTTAAGGTCGCCCCAGCGGATGGAAAGCTCTATCAGTCGATATTGTCTCAGACACACAAAAGTAAACTAGATAAGAACTGGGCCAAGAAGAAGGCGCCTGCCTTCGACAGCTTCAAGGACGCCCACAGCAGCGACACGCTGCTCCGGTCCTGCCAAAGCGACTCGGGTATAAATATACCCAAGAATACAATTGGTATCCAGGTGCCCAGGAATTATACGTTGGAGGCGCAGAAGCTGCCTGGCGGCACAAAACATAAGCTGAGATATCCGCGCAGCGTCTCCTTTGTCGCTGGCATCTTTGCCCTGAAAGTCTACGATGTGCTCGAGGAGGAGGATCCGCTGAAGCTGCGACCGCTACTGCTGGTCACCGTATCCCAACCCAGCTTCATGTCCACACAAACGCCGCGTGCGATCATTACCCAAGCTTCCATTTTCGACTTTAACATCCACTTGGCTAAGTCGAACACGGTGGGCGACTTCGTCAGTTTTAATGATGCTCAGGACGCACAGTTCAGCGAGCCCGTTTTCGACACACAGCCTGGCACGCTCGGCAGCTCCGGCATTCCGCCCCCCCTCTTTACCCTCAAGACGCAAGTCGATCACAGCCAGCACGTGGACGTGGACATCGAGCTGCGCAAACCGATGCAGCTGAGCCTGTGCGAGGGCAGCGTCAAACTCCTCGCCAGCGATCTCATACGCATATATTCCTTGTTGAGCCTGACTCCGTACTTAGCGCAGCGCAGCGAGAGGCCTGTTGTGCACACGACGCGCATGCGCCAGCTAAAGTTGCAGTGCTTCAGCGCGGATCGACTGCATTTTGTTTGCGACCGGATCACCGTCAAGTTTTATGATGAGGCGCAGCGTTACAGCTGCAGCGCCGTCTGCCTGGACTTTAATGCCAACGTCAAGTTCACAGATCGGCCGCAAAAGGCTTCCCTTAAATCGACGCTGAACGCCTTCTATGTCCAGACCGGCGACAAGATCCTGATGCATCCGCTGCTTATACGCCTCTCTGCGGATCTGCTCAGTGAATCTTGGTGCGATCAGCTCCTGACCAGCATGACGCTCAAGCTCAATTTTCTGCACGTCGATGCGAGCATCCAGAACATTATGCACCTAAGCCAGGCGCGCGACGGAATGGACAACATTAAGGCACATGCTGAGCAGGAGTGGCAGAAATTTCTACAACAGCGTCCATCACTGGGCCAGCCGCCGGCAAATCCGCCCAAAGAAC
Source organism: Drosophila kanekoi (assembly GCA_037075305.1). Lineage (NCBI taxonomy): Eukaryota > Metazoa > Arthropoda > Insecta > Diptera > Drosophilidae > Drosophila > Drosophila kanekoi. Next base: position 243,150 of record JBAMCE010000575.1, on the reverse strand, counting down.
TCTTAAAATACACGCCCTCCCAGGCGGAGATTGTGCGCTCCAAGACGACTCAGAAAACCAAGATTGAGTTCTACCAGGACGACCTGCGGTGCGTTTGGGAATTGTATTTATTTTATTTCTATTTAAATATTTCTATTTCTATTGCAGCGCGGGCGCCTTTCAGTTTGTCTATCTGAACACGGACACCATGCTGCCGATGCCCTACCAGGTGCAGATCATCAAGAAGAATTATGGCATTATTTGCTGGCGCTATCCGCAGCCGCGCCAGATGAGCCGCATACACATCTATCCCGTGCCAATGCCCGTAAGTTCCTCTGGAAATATTGTACTGGATCCTTCTGAATCTGGATTTCTCACCCTGCAGGTGGAGAATCCCATCCACATCCAGTGTCGCATGGAATACTTTAGCGAGACGCACGAAACTTTCTTGCATTATTGCGATTTTGAGCTCTCGGAGATTGCCAGCAAGCAATTGACGCCGCCGGATCGCAACATTAGCGCAACAATTTGGCGGGTGGTCATCATGCAATCGCTCATCTCCGTGAACGGCTCCTGCTTCGATCCCGAGGAGGACGAGGAGCTGCAAACGGTGAGCATGCACATAGGATATGCCTAATCTCTGATCAATTATCCCTTTGCAGATCGAGAACAGCCGGTTGGACCACGACTTGAACAACGATTTCATCCTGCATCCAAAGGTTTTGGTTGGCTGCATGCGCATCGATACTACCTTCCAGGCGGAGCTGGTGCCCAAGCTGCAGCTGCTCGTCTGCTTTCAGAATATTAAGCTGAACTTCCTGAACCAGCCGGACGCGTCGAATGTGCTGCCGCCGCCGCTCCAGAAATATTATTTGCGACGCACGACAAAAAGAACGCAAACCTTTCTCACGCTCCACGTTGATGATTTGCGGCTGCACGCGTCCGTCTATACGCCAACCAATTACAGCGTGGAGACGGACTTTCGTAGTCGCATCAAGTGCCTGGACTACGGCTGCCTCAATATGCTGGACATCATAGAGCCGATGGCCTTTCGTAGTTATCTGAGATTTAACGGGGCGCAGAGCTTGCTGCAGGCCAACTTTTTGCTGGACAAGCTGCGCTTCAATTGTGGGCCCTGCGTGATCCACACGCTGCTCTGCTCCAAGCAGCACTGGATGGAGCTGCTGCAGCAGCGCGAGGTGGTCCACACCCTGATGCCCAGGTGCGTGATCGTCAATCGCATGCAGCTGCCCCTCCTCTTCGGCCAGACGGGCACGAGCGAGCGGCTCCCTTTGGCAAGTCAGGAACTGCGTCCCTACTATTTCTGCAGCGATGTGCACGGCCAGGAGCTGACGTTCCACATCGAAGATGCGGACACGCATCAGTTGGAGGTCAGCGAATCGGTGCCGATTGCCTTGAAGTTCGAGGACGAGCACCAAGTGCGTCATGTGCGCATCGGTCGGAGATGCCTCACCATCAAGCTGAACAAATTATCCGCCACGCAGGTGTACATTCTGGTCAAGGGCCAGATTGAGCTGGTCAGCATGGTGCCCTTCGAGCTGCTCACCGAATTTCGCACGGAGGGCAAGGAGCAGGAGGAACAAGTTGCACATTTTCTGCCCGCCAAGGGACGCATATCCTTCTTCCAGGATGTGGCCCGAAATGCCGAGATCAGCATGAGGTTCGTGGCCGATCCTTGGGTCAAGTAATTCTTGTTCTCAAAGGGAACAGGACTTCCCTCTTAATGGGACTTCCGGCTTCCACAAGGAGCAGGACTTTCCTCTTTATGGGACTTCCGACTCCCACACGGAGCAGCACTTCCCTCCACTTATTATTGTTATATTGAATACATCGAATAATCCGTCCCCGATTTATTTTTCCAGGATCAAGCTGAGCTCGAGTCAGGGCAAAGGACGCACGGGGGACATTCCGCTGAAGTCGAACAACAGCCTGCCCTGGCTTGTGAAGGTGCCGACCCAGTTGCCGCAGCAGTTCATCAGCTTTTGGGTGCGCATTGTGCGCGAGGACATTCCGCTGGGATCTATCGATGATGATCCTTCGATCCTTCCGGCGCAAAGGATACTCATCAGCATTTGGCCCATATTCGAGATCTGCAATTTGCTCAGCTGCGAGCTGCCGGCAACGGAGAGCAGCACCGAGGAGCAGTTCATCATTGCCGCGGAGGGCGGTCGCCAATCCCTGAGCACGGCCACAACGCACGCCACGGAGCACTGTGTGCGGTTCGAATTTCCGTAAGTTAATCCTTTAAATAATATATAGTCCTTTTCCTAATCTATCTCTTAATGATCCTTAGCTGCGCCCTCGGCCCCACCTCGCCAGGAGAATACACTTTTATGCTCAAGTCCATCGATTGGCACAAGTTCTTCCACTATGAGCCCGCGGATTGGCCCATTGAGCGCACGCTGGATCAGCTGGACAGGAATCTGAAGCCCAAATGGCCGTTCAACGATGCCGAGGAGCTGCGCATGCATCGTCCGACCAAGCTGCTCGGCCAGCTGGATGTCCAGTATCGTACGCAGGCGACACGCGAATTCTCCTGCACTCAGGGCCTGGAAATTGCCCCCTGGGGCATGTTCATTAACGACACCGAACTGGATGTGAGCATCTGTTTGCCGGCGGCGGGCGCGCGTCATCTGATCCGCGCCAACTGCTTGGAAATGCTGCCCGTGCTGGGCGGCCCCTTCACCATCGACGCACCCATTCGCTCCAGTTGGATACCCTCGATGCCCATCTGCTTGGAGAATCAGACGGGCCTGGGGCGTCATGTGCTTCTGCGCGCCAACTCCTTTGTGGACATTGTTCTGGTGCGCTGCGCGGATGTACTGCGATTGCTGCTCGAGTTCAGGCTGGAGGATGGCCATCGGATCTTCAAGCTGCGCTCCAAGTTTGTGATTGCGAATTTCTCGGACATCGAACTGTCCGCCCTGCCGCTGACCATGGACCACAAGGAGACCGCATCGCGCTCCGAGGTTAATTCCTTGGACCTTCCAATGAGTATACGCAAGCTTCAATCCTTGCAGGCCAAGCAGCAGGCGTGAGTGCAGCAAAGAGAGCAGGAATCTTATCGGATATTAATTGATCTTCCTTTCCCCTTTTTCCCCAGCAATCTTGGCGTCTCCGTGGAGCTGTTCCACGATTTGAATGCGCATAAAGCCAAGCACACCTGCGACACGGCTTTCGTCTACTTCATGTGCTTCACCATGGCCGACAGGCAGGAGATCTCCATTCCTGTGCCGTTGACCCTGCCCTTTACGCGGCGCTGCTTCAATCTGCAGGACGGCAGCGATTCCATACCCCTAATGATCAGCCTGATCGAGAAGGACAATGTGTACTATTTGAACGTGTTTCGGGACACATCGCCGGCTCTGATCATCAACAACAATACGAATGTCAAGTTGATTGTGGCCCAGACAAGCGCCTCGGGCAACAGCAATGTGACCTGTACCTCGCCGGAGTTCGCCGGGAAGCATTTCGAGTGGAATCAATTGATTGCGCCGTTTAGCAAATGTTTCTATACGCCGCCCCAGATGTACGCCAATTTTCCGGACGTCGAGTTCACCATGTGCAACCTCTCCCTGGCCGTCTACAGCGGTGAGTCCTGGGACTTCCCATAAAAGATTCCCACTCAATTAGTTCTGCTTGCAGATGTGGTCGCTTGTGGCAAGCACAAGATCAGCTGGTCGAAGCCCATTCGCACGGACAAGTCGTGGCAGAAGTTTATCCATGTGCCCAACCATGGCGACGTCAAGGTCGTCATCTGTGATAAGCATCGGGCGATACGCTTCAATATCTACTACATAGCTCAGCAGCTGGAGTTCTCCGTCAAGGATCTGCGCTCGCGCCTCAATCAGCCCCAATTGCCGGAGCTCGCCGAGGAGCAGCCGGCGCCGTCGGAGGCGGTACCCACCGGTTGCGAGCACAGAACGGTTGACTGCATCCACTTTAGCCAGGAGTGCGAGGCGCACCTGACGATCGCCGTGCGCTGCTTCGTCAAGAGCTTCGTCTTCAGCCTGCACACAAACGATCGGGATCGGGACTACCTGAAGTCCGAGGTCTGCAACATCTACGCGGACGATGTCATGTTGGCCTATGACGACGATGAGGACAGGCAGCGTGTGCTGCAGCTGCAGCTGCCCAATCTGCAGGTGGACAACCAGCTGTACTCCAATGGCAAATATGATTTTCCCGTCCTGCTCTGCTCGCAGAAGCTTTACAAGCGCGACAGCTGCCTGCCCAAGGTGTATGATCTGGAGGAGCTGTTCCGCAGCCAGGCGCTCGGCTCCATATCGATGCTGACCTTTGTGATGTACGAGGATGAGTTGCAGCTGCAGGCGGTTCGCTGCCAGCTGCAGCCGCTGCGCGTCTATATCGAGGACGCGTATCTCAACCAGCTGCTGGACACGCTCGTCGAGTGCGCCCCCTCCAATTGTGTTTATACGCCGCGAACGGACAGCAAGCGGGTCCAGTTGGATCCCGGCCAGATTTGGCTGCCGGATCAGGTCGTCGCCCAGGCGCGCTACATCGCCGAGCCACTGCGTTTGAGCAGCTTCATTGTGGAGCCGCTCAGCCTGCTGCTCTCGGTGCACACATCCTCGCGCCTCTATATCGCCCTGGATCATTCGCCTTTGTCCTTCTCCCGTTACGAGCGCGAACAGATCCTGACCGTGCCGCTGCGCTTTGGCCAATCCCTTGGACTGCATTATTTGAGCGGCGCCATTTTTGGCGCCGGCTGGGTCGTCGGTTCGCTGGAGATCCTTGGCAGTCCGAGTGGACTCGCCCGATCGTTTACGACGGGCATGCGCGATTTCATTTCGATGCCCGTCCAGGGCCTGTTTCGTGGCCCGTGGGGCTTCCTTGTGGGCATTACGCAGGGCTCCGCCTCGCTGCTGCGCAATGTCACAGCGGGCACGGTCAACTCGGTGACCAAGCTGGCCGGTTCGGTGGCCCGTAACATTGATCGACTCACGCTGGACTCGGAGCACATGGAGTTGACGGAGGCGCGACGACGTGCTCGACCCCAGGGCTTCGCGGATGGCCTGACCCTCGGCCTGACCGGGCTAGGCATCAGCCTGCTGGGCGCCGTCGGGGGATTGGCGCATCATACGTTGGAGGCGCGCAGCTCCGTGGGCGTCCTGACGGGCCTGACCAAGGGCATTGTCGGCGCCATAACCAAGCCCATTAGTGGCGCGGCTGAAATGCTCGCACTGACGGGTCAGGGCGTGCTCCATACCGTCGGCTTTAATGCCATGCCGCAGCAGGTGGAGCCGAGAGTGACGCGGAGCGTGTTCGTGCATGCCAGCTCCTATCGCATCTGGCGTTTCCTGCCGGAGCAGCTGAGCACCGATCAGATCTTGTTCTTCCAGGAGATTACCCTAATGCTTGCTGGCCAACTGCTGCCGGCTCTGCTATTCCTCACATCCTCCGTGCTGGTCATTATGGAGCTCAAGTCCGACGAGCTGAAGTTCATTTCGCCCGTGCTCAAAGTAAAGCTGCTGGCGGATCGCGACGATCCCTCCAAGCTGTACCTGAGCCTCAAGCCCGAGCAGGCCGACGACATGGAGGGCGTAAGCACACAGCTCCTCTTTTATGGCTTTTCAGTAATCCTTTCCCATTTTCTTGCAGCAGATGAAGTACACCAACGAGCGCATCATTAGCTTCCTAAACGCATCCCGTGCCCACGGCCCGACCAGCGATTCGCTGAGCGATCTGCTGCAGCTACACGACCATGAGCAGGACCCCGAGCAGGACAACGACGCTCGCCGGCAGACGCAGTGCATCTTCTACATTAGACCCAACCTGGGCGAGCATTTAATACACTATCTGAAGGTCATCAGCCAAACGCGATGAACTCCCAAGCTTAAGCTGAAGCTGAAGTGGCCGTTCCTGGACAGAATGTATTGTTAACTAGATGCACATTTGTACATAATAATTATTCTAATATAGTCAACGTGCATCCGTGTTTCGTTCATCACATTCCCCCGCAAGTATTTCTGACTCCGACTCCGATTCTGCACACTTTATACCAAAAAAAAAAAAAAAACAGATATAAGACAATTTTGCAACCTTTTTTTGTTACCTTTTACCGTTTTACCTTTTTGACTGGTTGCCCTTTTGCAAAAAAAAACTTAATTTCTTAATATTATTATACTTGTAAACAAAAAAAATGTCCTTATATCGGTTCCTGAGCCTTGTTTTGGTTTGAACCTTATAAACATTTTTTTATATTAAAAAACTTTCTTCGTTTATTTGATTGTTTTTTTAAATAAAAGGACAAAACTTGCTTGTCTCTTGGTTATTTAGCTGGGTCTCGTTATGAATTTATAATATATTTACCAGCTGGGTTTGGTTCGATTTTCAAGTTCATATTAAGGAAGAGTCTCTTCGTATATTATATAATTATTGTATATATAATTGCAAGTTTCAAAAGCATTATGCTTATTTTAATTACAATTAAATTGTCTTGTTCGGATACTGAAGTCAGATTTAACTTGTGCTTGTTTATGCTTGCATGTCGAATCGCGAGTTATTGAAAAGTTTCGAGCAGGATGCTCGTTTGGAATTTCCGCTCACGTGCGCCAAGGACAACGTTGTCCTGCCGTGGTACATATTAAGCGTGCCGCAAAACTCAATTTAGTCAAATTGATTTTAGCTAAGACCAGAGCAACAAAACTATGTGGTCGACCAGCGCACAAATACCTACAAAATGGCCAGGACACGGCCGCATCCCTCGATGCAAGTGCACTGCGAGGCCAAGAACTTAATTCGCCGCATCGTAAGTAGAGCCCAGAACAACAACTAACCAAGAAGACTCTCATTTCGCCGCAAGTAGTCGACTTGCAGATACCAAAGACAATATCCAATTGAGAACAAAAACGAAATCAGTTTCATTTGCGCTCTCACAGCCAAAAGATCAAAAATATAATTTACTCTCAGCTTCGGCTCTCTCAAAGGCAATATAAACACTAAGCTGAGTAACCGCATATCACAAAATTGAGAACGAAAACGAGATCAGTATCATTTGCGCTCTCACAGCCGAAAGAGAGCGTAAATGCTAAAAATAACATTCTTCTCTCTCAGCATCGGCTCTATGAGGGCCGTGCTATGTTTGTATGTGTGTTCACATTCATACATAACGGCATATTTGCATGTGTGTTATTCGCTGCACTAGCTTTTGCTGGCAAGAAACAAATTATGTTAAATATTTATATAATTTCTTCCCTATCTAAGCTAAGCCTTTAAGAACCGACCAGGATGGACGCTTTTACACAGATGGTCAGCAGTCGTTGTGGCCTATTATTGAAAGTCATTGTGTACAGGGTATAAAACAATAACAACAAAAGCAGCAAAACCATAAAATTTACTTGGCGCCAACCGCCGCAGCAAATTGCTTCGCATTTTTTCGCTTAAAATATAATTTGCTTGGTGGTTGGCTGCATAACCAAAGGATTCAATTATATTATGGCCACCACCTGGCCAAAACCACAGCATCATGCTCACACGTGGCTGCCTGTGTATGTGTGTGTGTGTGTGTGTTTGTGTGTGAGTGCGTGTGTGTGTGTGCTTGTGGGCATCTGCTGCATACATGCGGGCACATTATTCATACTAAAAAGTTTGCAATAAGCTGGCCTATTTAATATACTATAAATAAACGTTGCCCACAATTTGAGTTCACAAAAGAAGCTTTAAAAGTATATTAGATATATAGCCATCAATTGTTCTTAAAGATATGCGCACTTTACGACTTGTTTTGGCTTTCGCAGCAAAGTTTTGCCTTTGTCTTCCGGTTCCGCCACAGCAGATGTATGTATGTGTGTGTGCGTGCGCGTGTATTGTGCACTTGCGTTGCGCTTAAAAGTAGGCAACGAATTGTGTCAGGCACAGACAGTTTCCTTTGCCTTTGACTGCGCTGAGGGCATGCGGTGAGTGGGTGTGGCTGCTCTTACCCTTGGATGCAGCACTACACAGAGGCAGATCCCTTAAACGTGGGAGCCTTATGAGGCATTATAAGAGCTACATTTTAATCTATATCTTGTCCAAAAATGTATTTTTATGCCAGGATGGTTTTTCATACATTCCATGACTTTGATTATATATAATTATTATTTGTATTTAATTTATATACTTTAAATTTATACTTTTTTTCAATTAGTTCTTGACTACGCGGTTTTCTCCATGTTCGTTCTGTTATCGAAAGTCTGACTATCGATAATTCCTTATTATAAGCACTAACCATACAATGCATAGATACACCAAACAGCCTTTTTATCGAAACACGATTATTCGCAACGAGGGAACCCCAAGGGTCTCTGAGACCATTTTAGTGTGCCCAGATAGAGTAAGACTGCTGAGAGTGACAGCCGAACGGCGGCCTCAAAAGCCGAACGTTCAGTATGAAGCCGCATCTCGCTCAGCACACGTCGCTGCGGCTGATGCATTTTCTTAATATATGTATGTTAGTTTAAAATCCAACAGCCCAAATATATACATCCTTTGCGCACATGTGTGCATCTCTTTCTCCCTGCATAGCTTCTCACAAAACCCCGAGATCTACACACATACATACATATGTTTGTGTTGTGTTGATGTGCACATAAGTAGATCAGAGCGTTTGTCGCGAGCCAGAGAATTTTTTACAATTGTGTGCCCTTTTTGCTTGTGGTAGCGAAAGGCACACACATTCAAATGCTCTATCATTTATTTCTTCGTCCAGTTAGGCAAAATGAGAAGAATTTAATCTATATTTATTAAATAAACAATTAATTGACCTAAATTAAATATTTATATTTATTCTTTGTTTACTGTGGGGACCTATTTTGCTTAAAATAAAACAATATCTAAGTCGTATTTCTACAAGGGTAATTGGTCGTCGGTTTGTCAGGGAATTCTAAGAGAACACCAAAAATTGAAAAGGTTCAATTTTTTCGACTTGCTGCTTGTGCACGCGCACACTCTTTCGAGTAAGCAGTTGTATGAAATTTTTAGAGGGCTTGCCCTGTTTATGTGCAAAATTGCTATTTTCCATGCTTGTTGTAGGGTAAGGGTACCTGAACGTTGACATGTGTACATTATAACTTTTTCGGCCGGCCAAGCACGCACACTTACACACTTTTCTATGTGGATGGAAGCATTTATGAGTTTGTGTGCGTGTTGGTTGCCTGCCTGCCTGCCCGATGCAAATTTGACAAGATTTGAAGTTTTTGGCATTTCTAAATTTCGAGCTCTACACACACATATACACCCACAAATGTGTGTGAATGAGGCGATCAAGTATTTGTAGTGAGCCAGAGATATTTTTATCAATGGGTGCGTAAATTTGGGCGACGGGCACGGTCCTTGTTTTCTTTTGCATGCCTGCGGTGGGCTTGCAAACGCAAATCGCACAAATGTGTGAAGGAAGAGTCAATAAAAATAGGAAAACCGCACTTCTCCAGTTCTGGACCATTTTTTAAAATTACGTCCTTTGTTATATTTCCATAAAAAAGGTAAAGACGAAAGTTACTCTACTGCGACACATTACGATTGTACAATTTTCACTTTCCTTGCACATAACGGTCAAAATGTCTAGCAAGCGTCTGCATCCATATAAAAATGCAATGCGACAAGTGCGGTTTTCCTATTTTTATTGACTCTTCCTTCACACATTTGTGCGATTTGCGTTTGCAAGCCCACCGCAGGCATGCAAAAGAAAACAAGGACCGTGCCCGTCGCCCAAATTTACGCACCCATTGATAAAAATATCTCTGGCTCACTACAAATACTTGATCGCCTCATTCACACACATTTGTGGGTGTATATGTGTGTGTAGAGCTCGAAATTTAGAAATGCCAAAAACTTCAAATCTTGTCAAATTTGCATCGGGCAGGCAGGCAGGCAACCAACACGCACACAAACTCATAAATGCTTCCATCCACATAGAAAAGTGTGTAAGTGTGCGTGCTTGGCCGGCCGAAAAAGTTATAATGTACACATGTCAACGTTCAGGTACCCTTACCCTACAACAAGCATGGAAAATAGCAATTTTGCACATAAACAGGGCAAGCCCTCTAAAAATTTCATACAACTGCTTACTCGAAAGAGTGTGCGCGTGCACAAGCAGCAAGTCGAAAAAATTGAACCTTTTCAATTTTTGGTGTTCTCTTAGAATTCCCTGACAAACCGACGACCAATTACCCTTGTAGAAATACGACTTAGATATTGTTTTATTTTAAGCAAAATAGGTCCCCACAGTAAACAAAGAATAAATATAAATATTTAATTTAGGTCAATTAATTGTTTATTTAATAAATATAGATTAAATTCTTCTCATTTTGCCTAACTGGACGAAGAAATAAATGATAGAGCATTTGAATGTGTGTGCCTTTCGCTAGCACAAGCAAAAAGGGCACACAATTGTAAAAAATTCTCTGGCTCGCGACAAACGCTCTGATCTACTTATGTGCACATCAACACAACACAAACATATGTATGTATGTGTGTAGATCTCGGGGTTTTGTGAGAAGCTATGCAGGGAGAAAGAGATGCACACATGTGCGCAAAGGATGTATATATTTGGGCTGTTGGATTTTAAACTAACATACATATATTAAGAAAATGCATCAGCCGCAGCGACGTGTGCTGAGCGAGATGCGGCTTCATACTGAACGTTCGGCTTTTGAGGCCGCCGTTCGGCTGTCACTCTCAGCAGTCTTACTCTATCTGGGCACACTAAAATGGTCTCAGAGACCCTTGGGGTTCCCTCGTTGCGAATAATCGTGTTTCGATAAAAAGGCTGTTTGGTGTATCTATGCATTGTCTGGTTAGTGTTATAAGTGATCAAGATGTGGCTTATACATCTATTTTATACTACTCTCAATCTGTCTTTTGACAATCTATCTTATACAACTCTCCATCTGCCTTTGCCAATCTATCTTATACTGCTCTCCATCTGCATTTTGACAATCTATCTTATACTAATCTCCATCTGCCGTTTGACAATCTATCTGATACTACCCTTCATTTGCCTTTTGACAATTTATCTTATACTACTCTCCATCTGCCGTTTGACAATCTATCTTATACTACTCTCCATCTGCCATTTGGCAATCTGTCTTATTCTACTCTCCATCTGCCTTTTGACAATCTATCTTATATTACTCTCCATGTGTCTTTTGACAATCTATCTTATACTACCCTTCATTTGCCCTTTGACAATCTATCTTACACTATTCTCCACCTCACTTTTGACAATCTATCTTATACTACTCTCCATCTGCCGTTTGACAATTTATCTTACACAACTCTCCATCTGACTTTGAGAATCTATCTTATACAACTCTCCATCTGCCGTTTGACAATCTATCTTATTCTAGGCTGGGCTCTCCTTGAAGGATTTTGAATTGACTAAACAACTTTATGAACGATTAAAACTAATTAATTCTTGTTTTGCAATGGCAATATTTATTGCACAAGTTGAATTTCGAAACGTTCGATTTATGGGTCAACTAATGCATCTGTGACTGTAAATGAAAATCACTTCGAGCAGAAATTATAAACTTTATTATGCATTAAGTGTGCTTCCAGGCGAATGAGTTGCATAAACATAATTACCTCCGAGCTGTCAATCAATTATTTATGGCAGCTGATTAATTGCTGGGACAGGCAGGATATACTCTACATGGGTTTCAGAATCGTAGGGCATTTAGAGCCCAAGGACATGCGAAATCGCCAAATGTTTGCTCGGCATAAGTGCATGATTTTTGCTCATATTTATTTAACTTTACACAAAAATGAGAAAAAAGTGCTTTATGCGGCAAGCCGAAGACTTAATACCCTTGCAAAAAGCAAGTTTTCATAATGCTTTGCTCGTGTCTAAAAAGCACAGGAAAATAGTTAATTCCGAAATTGGTTAGGGTATCTTAAACCTACTTTTCGATCGATTATTCGTTGATATATATATGAAAAAGGCGGACAGCCAAACATGGCTATATCGACTCGGCTGTTGATACTGATAAAGAATAAATATATACTTGATGGGCTCGGACATGTCTCCTGATATCGCGTTACATATTTCGGGACAAACCATAATACCCACTGCAAGGGTATAAATACACATGCATATATATATTTTTGCATGCGTGTATGTATTAAGGGGTGGAAATAGGGAACATGCTGGCGTGGAGTGGAAATTCATGAGGGGGTAGGGGGGTGGGGGGCGGTATTTGGGTACATTGTGCACATCTATGCAAATATTAGTGGGACAGGCCTCAAGCGATTTAAAAGGCGCCCAATGCGAGATTTCCTGGAAGGCAGCCTAGGCACAGATGCTAAATTACTTTGACACACACACGCACACCCTTACACACACACACACACACGCGCCCATAAAGCAAATAACGGCAAATGCAATTTTCTCAAAAATTGTAACTTATGAAAAATTGATACGGCAACAACACAAAATACGGCTTCAAGGTACGTAAATAAATGTACGTATGTGTGTGTGTATGTATGCATATGTGCATGTATGTATGCATGTATGCATGTATGTAAGAATGTATGTATGCATGTATGTATGCATGATGTATGCATGTATGTGTCCATGTATGTATTCATGTACCATGCATGTATGTATGCAAGTATGTATACTTGTATGAATGTATGTAAGCATGTATGTATGCATGTAAGCATGTATGTTTGAATGTATGCATATATGCTTTTATGTATGAATACATGTATGAATGTATGTATGCATAAATGTATCCATGTATGTATGCATGTATGTATGTATCTATGCATGCATGCTTGTAAGTATGTATGTATGTAAGCATGTATGTATGTATGTATGCATGTAAGTATGGATGTATGCATGTATATATGCATGTATGTACATACATTAAATGTATGTATATGCTCGTGCTGTCAGACTTTGGTTGTCATATATGTATGGGCAACCGCGCCAGCCATACTTCACGTCTAACACGGACGCCGCAGGGCAATCGGATTATATCTATTTGCATACAATTTTTCTAGCTTTCCATCCTGCCCCGAAGCGCAGTTAATGGACAGGGATTTTTATCAATCTGTTGCTACGGATCCGGTTGTTGTGTGAGTTTTGCCCCTATATGAATATTTAATGCTGGAAACGCTTTGGATTCTGAGTAAGACGCTTTATTCACAATTCACAGAGGCAGAGACATGCTTAAATATATAAATATATACTTATACATATTTACACAGCAATCTTTCACAAATCAAAATCAACAAGAATATATATTTTCGGTATGCCGAATATTAAATACCCTGCCCTATCGAATTTCAAATATATTTCTAGACTAGACACAAAATTGATATTTTAACTGAGTTTTGTAATTAGAATTTACTTTATTATATAGTTTTTCGACTTGGTTTTCTTGCTTGGTGAATATAATATGAAAACTCTGTTTTCATCCGTTTTTTCTAATACTATAGAGCTATATCATTTATTTACCTAGGCAAAGTTTGATCAAGCATTAATACAGACAGACGTAGCTGGCCAGATCGAACAGAATAGGAATATATATTTGTCTGAGAATTGTTACACATCTCGTGAGTAAATCGTAGTACCCTATAGAAGGGTACATAAACATATACTTAAGCTTATATACAAGGGGTACGGGGAAAAGTCTTCATATGCTTCATATGACTTTGTAGCATACATACATCATCAGCACACATCATATATTTGTAGCATGCATACATACATATAGTTACATACATCATATATCATTTACACACATAGATCATCAAAATTTTTAACTAGACTTGGGTAATTTTATCTTTTTTATTTAACACTCGCTGACAATTTGCAAATTTTACAAATTCGCCATAAGCTTCATTTTCAAGCAATGTTTTTAAGTAGTAGAAAACCTTGCTACAAAGGGAACATTTTCTTTAATACGAATATTTATTTATTCTATGACGATTCTATAATAATTGGGACAACATTTGGTTTGACAGAGAGTTCAATCAACTTAAGGAGACTCGAATCAATCTGAAGTTAAGATTTCAATCAATTTGAAGCTGAGGCTTGAATCAATTTGAAGCTGAGACTTGAATCAACTCAAAGCTGAGACTTGAATCAATTCGAAGCTAAGACTTGAATCAATTTGAAGCTGAGACTCGAATCAACTTGAAGTAAAGATTTCAATCAACTCACGCTGAAACATGAATCCATTCGAAGCTGAGACTTGACTCAATTTGAAGCTGAGATTTGAATCAATTTGAAGCTGAGACTTGAATCAACTCAAGGCTGATACTTGAATCAATTCGAAGCTGAGACTTAAATCAATTTGAAGTTAAGATTTCAATCAACTTGGACTCCAGTCAACTGGAGGCTCGAAGCGCATACGCCCTGTTGACATCTAGATGCTAGTTGTAGGTCTATCTAACTTTTATTTTTGCTTAGGCTAAATTCGAGAGATAATGAGAAGAAGAAGAAAACCTACAGCCAGGTCTTGTCATCAGCTGCAGATGTGTTGATGTCTCGTCGGTAGTCGTTGTTGGAGCTGCAGACGAGCTGCATCTGAAGCTCCACGTTCCCCGGGGCTGTGGCCTGTCAGGAGAGCAGCTGCGTTGTGCGAGATTCGGATGCCGAGTTGAGGGAACTGCTCGACTTCTCGCCCGTCCAGCGTTCCTGCATTTCCTGTTGATACGGCGATCTCTGGCCACGCCGACTGCTGCCCAGCGGCGGCACGGGCAGCGAACGCGCTGGAACACCTGGAACGAAGGAGGAGGAGGAGGAGTAGGAAGCGCAACTAACTGACAAGTCTTTGCCAGGCGATGACAGCTTACCACAGTGCGAGACGCGATGCGACTTGGGCGAGCTGGGGCAGGCGTAGAGCATGGACTTCTGCGTGTCTGCAAGGCAACATTTATCTGTTTAAAAGTGAATGAATTAATCTTTGGCTGCATACCATTCCGTTTGATGCGATTGTGATCCGGCGAGCCGGAGCAGGAGTAGCGCGAGGTTAGATTATCGCGACGGTTCAGCGATTCGGCGCCCACATGCACAAAGGGACACCAGCGGAAAACCATTTTGAAGCCATAGCGGAAACTGGAAATGGAAAATGGAAAAAGGAAATTGAAAAAGGGGAAATCTGAAAATTAAAACTGCAAAAGTCAACTTGTTCGACAAGCCAACTAACTGGCTGCTCATTAAAATTTGTTGACGAGCTTCATGTTTCAATGAAATTTCTCCACAGCCTCTCTATGCAATTCTCAGTCTAATTGGTAGCACATCGTAATCTGTAACACATGCAACTCGGTTATGTCAGCTGCCTGACAGTCTGTCTTTTATAATCCCATCGTTTTTCATAAATTTTCAGTTGCCTTTTCTCTTGTGTTCCTCAGCATTTGTTTTCAATACCCTTTACACATTAAGGTTGGACGGCAGCGGGCATATCCGACCAGGACAACAGTCGACCTTAGAGACTGGGAGGAAGAAAGGAAGCTTGGACTCGGTGGAAAATGTGAATGTGAGATATTTACAAATGAATTTGAGGAGGAATGGATTTTCCAAAAAGTGTGAAACGCCCCTCAAATGAATTAGATCAAAGATCTTTAAAAATGAGTTTGAGGTCGATGGGAAGGATTCGAAAAACAAAGTTTGTTTACCAATAATGTCCCCATAACATTTCTTACATTTATTACATTTACATTCTTGAAAAGAAACCTTTGTTTAGAGTTGCATCACATATTCGCATTACAGGGCATTAGTTAAGTCGGCTACTCTCGGCTTCAGCAGCCTTATTTATTTTCTACAAACTATGCAAGCATTTCCCAGCCCCCCTCGCACCCAGCCATGACCAGAGAATCTTTGGCATATGAATGATTGGGTAGCTAACCAAGCCCTGAAACACGTCAAGCTGCTTGATTTATGTCTCAGTATTTCAGTTCGTACGGGTCTTTATTTCGTATTCCTATGGATCGACACGGAACGACAACCCGTTAACGGCACCTGCAATAATAATAAAAAAAAAAACACCTTCATAGCCGACATCATTTACATAAGGGCGTCGCCGAGCGAGGAAGGACTCCGGGAACGGGGCGGGAACTGAGAGAACTGGGAACTGGGCTGTGCCGATGGAGGAAAGGCTCCTAACGTGGACGGGAAAGGGAACGGGAACGGGAAATGGGCTGTAGTTTCACGTGTCGGATTCTTGACGCTAAAGTTGTACATGCACGTAGTACCCCATTCCTCCCTTACCCGCCATCTCCCCCCTCATCCAACCTGTTTGCTGGCAACAGTCATTGGCATGTTGACTGGGCGAAATTAATTGCAATCAGTTACGCTTCCTCTTTTGGCGGATGTGGCCCACGGACGCGACAACATCAACAGTCAATTTGCGCAAACGTAACGAACATAGTTCACTGTACATATGTCCATATATATGTCCATATGTATGTCTACATATGTGTATAAGTATGTGCATGCGTTACATGCGAGGGGCCGAGGATGGTTCCACATATACAAAAGTTTGTCTAACAAGTAGAGTTCCCAAGCATGGAAGCACTCGTAAGATATGATGAACTTTTGAATACAATTACAAAACAAACTTGAATTTTAATAAACAGTTTAAGTTGCACGCATTTTTACCTACACCTACCTACAGCATGCATTTAATTACAAATATTTGAAGCATTTTGATAGGAACCGCCCTCGTATATGCTGTTGGGAAAGTTAATGCTAATGTCAATGGCGCGCATGGTATTGATGTTAATCGTGACATTGATAATGATGATGATGGACGGCTTCATTTCCGGATAACAAGCTAAACGACCAACTGACTAAGTGATGTTACCAGGAGCCAGCTGCGAGGAGTGCGTCAAAGGAACGACCCTCGACGCGAATTACATAATTTGTTGCGGTTGCGGTTGCGATTGCGATTGTGAGTTGGGGGCGTGTGTTGAGACTTATCGAGGAGCACTCACCGCGAATTCATCCAGCAGTATATAATCGGATTGTACATGGAATTGCTCATGGCCAGCCAGTAGATAACCAAATATAGCTCCTGAATGAACGGCGCCTCGGTAATAGCCGGATAACAGGACGTGACGATGAAGTACGTGTGGAAGGGCAGCCAGCAGAAGCCGAATATCAGAACGACCACAATCATCATCTTGACCACCTGAGCGGAAAATTGAAAGTCAAAATATCAAATATGTTCGCATAAAAAATTTGAGACTTAATGTTAGACAATAAGCAAAGCAATGATGCGATGAGTATGAAAGGAAAGAAAAGAAAACTTAGCATACTTTTTGGGGCAAAGTTCAAATTAATGCTGATGCAAGTTATTAAGACCCTGGACTCACACTTCGCACATTGGAAAATTGGAATTCAAAATATGAAATATATTCGCATAAGAATGTGGATCTTAGAGAGGTTAAACAATAAGCAAATGATGGGATGAGGATGAGCACGAAAACTTAGCATACTTTTTGGGGCAAAGTGCAGAGGGTAAAAACTTAGCATACTTTTTGCGGCAACATTCAAATTATACCCTATGCAAGTTATTAAGATTGTGAACTCACCCTCCGCTTGCTGCGCACATTCTCCGTTTGCCTGGGCGTGTACTCGCCAATTGTCTTGGAGCCCCACAGTTCAATGCCCACGCGCGAATAGGTGACCGTCATCGAGATAATGGGCAGAAAGTAGGTGAGTATAAGGATGAGAATATTGTATCTAGATAGAAGACAGAGAATAAAAATGAGTCCATTGTAGATTGATAGAAAATAACTATTCACAAACTAGTCAAGGATTATTTTAATAGGGTTTTATTTTACCATACTACAAGCTTGCGAATATATTGACCCATTTAGGTAATTACTTTTTCGACTTCCAATTCTTACACAGATGATGCATTGACATACATATAGTTGAGGCTAATAAGACGTCTGATGATTATTTTATTTTCATTTTTATATTGTTACTTTGCACAAGCAAAGTGCCTTCAGTTCTCATCGTTATGTACACAATGTTCTCTCCCATTTTTATTGGACTACTGGATCCTGGTTTAATGGTCTCGCGTGCCCGAATGCATTGAGGCGGGCAGTTACTTTTTGATTACCCATATTTGCTTTCAAATTTGTCATGCATATATCTTTTATGTGGACAGCCCCTGGACAGTTGTTGATGTACTGACGATTGTATAACGTGCTCAAAGGGTATGATGAACTCATAAATAACTTGCCCCCGATTCTATAAAATCTATATCGAACATATTTCGTAGCATAAGTTAGCTAGGTGCATATACTTCAGCACTATAAGTACTCATAGAGCTATAGATAATATGAACTAGTCAACTTTTCCGCTCATTTCTCTTACAATTGAGAAAACCCACGCTTCAAGGCATAGTCTTTGGTATTTTCTTTATATTACCCTTCATTACTTTGCATTACCCTTCATTACTGTGCATTATCTTTTATTGCTTTACACGACCTTACACTTACACTTTTGAATGCTAAATTAAAGCTTTCAAGTTCTTATAAGGATCGGAATGTAAACTCTCAAGTTAATGAAGAAGAAAGCATTTCACATACTCAGTGGGGGGCAAGAGAAGAGGAAACACAGCCTAATGAATATATAGAGGGTGTCTAATACATTACTTTGCATAACTTGTAAGCGCAGTATCTGCTGATCGGATACTCCCGACTCTTACTCGTTTTTATGTGTCTGGTTTAGTGACTGCTTTTATGACATAGATGCATTCCAACCAGAGTCCGGCTCCTACTCCGACTCCCCATGATAATCTGATAGCACAGATTGTCTCTGTCTCTGTATGCGCATCGCAGATTTCCTGATTTATGGCACGTTTACTTCAGCTTTTTTCACGCTGAATGCACGCACACACACACACATACACACACACATACATACACACACAGGTACACACACACGCATTGACTTTCTCACACTTACATGTGCTCCTGCTTGGAGTGATTCGTCTGTCCATCGGGCCACTCGGGAAAGCAGACGATGCGTGTTTTGTTCTCGATGGTCACCGGCACCTTAGGGCATTGAAATAAAGTGTTCGCATATATTAAAGGGGCCACAATTGGTTAAGGGAAAAGACTACCTCCTCGGTCCTGAAGAAGAGCAGCATGGGGCAGGAGATGAGCGTCGAGGAGAGCCAGATGAGTGCGGCAATGCCCAAATTGCGTCGCTTGCTCATCCGCGGCTGCAACGGCTTCATAATTGCCACGTACCTGCAAAAGGGCCAAAGGACACGCCCACCATTATTATTGATGCTATTAAAGTGGCACCCGACCATGCCAAAAGCCGATTATAATCATACGCTCAACATTTATGGACATGTCAACAAACTGTCAGTGCCAAAAGCTGTCGTTGTAGCTGAGGTTTGAGCCAGCACGATGGTTCGAATTTCGGCACTTTGGTCATCCAGCTAAAAACTCTATACTATACTAATATTCATCAATATTAGTATTATTTAAATAATAAGAGAGTATCTAGGTGAGGTTTGAGCCAGCGTGATGGTTCGAATTTCGGAAACAAAGCTCCCTATGCTATAGTAATATTAGTTAATATAATAAAATGAAATATATAGTAAAAATTATACAGTATCTAGGTGGGGTTTGAGCTAGCGCGATGGCTCGAATCTCGAAAAAATATAGCAAAATAATAGAGTATCTGGAAATCGCGTTCAACTTTTCAGCCTTTCACATTACAAACTCTTGTTTTTGGAACACATTTTTGGCGACTCGCCTAAAATCAAATTAAGTCTGCAAATTTTAGTTACGCGTCAGCGAAACCTGAGCCTGACGTAAAAAGCCTAGTTGACTGAAATGTTGATTGCCAGCATTTTGCTCTATTTAAGTTTGTATGGTTTTTGGCTGGGAAATTAGTTTATCGCTGGCCATTAGAATTATCGATGGAAAAGTCGAAAAGCATTTCATAAATTTTGCATATATTTTTGTCTGAATATATATTTTGATGAATTGACTGTCAGAGCTTGTCAAAATTGATGTGCTGCACAAAATATTCGAAGTTTCGATTTAAGCAAATCCCAGTTGGCTTTAAATGAGCCTCTCATTGATGGGGATGAATGATGGCCTACATTCTACATGTTTGTTACCCCTTGAGTTTGACATATCGAGAGACGGGCATATACATAATATTAAATTGAGCAGCTTTTTCTTCATTTAACAAGATTGATAAGGGTAACAAATCCCGCTGTCCCTTTAGCCTGGCCACGCACAACTGCAATTTGTTTGAGTATGTAACGATGTATGTAACGATGTATGTGCGTACATCGTGATGAAGTGCAGGGCATTAACTCACTCACCTGTCAATTGATATGGCCATCAGAGTGAACACCGACGCGCAGATACTCAGCATGGCAATAAATTGTGAGACCTTGCAGTAGAACTCGCCGAATATCCAGTCGCCGTCCAGCATATAGTAATAGTTGAAGGTCACGTTCAGGCTGGAGACCATCGCGTCGGCTATGGAGAGGTTCACTGCGAAGAGTACACAAAGGAAGTGCGTTTATCAGTGAAAGTCCTTCAAACGGAAAGCTAACAAATGGAAATCCAAATGGCAAATAGAGAAGTGACAAAAAACGTATCCCAAGCCAAACAAGAGTAAAAGCAGCTATCTTCGATAAGCCGACGACTGAATACCCTTTCAAGAAAAATGAGCTTTATTAGCTCAATGTTTGCTCCACGACGGAGTTAGGTCAAACAAGTCAAATAACAGCTATCTACGATGAGCCGACGGCTGAATACCCTTCCAATGAAATGCGCTATATTAGCTCAATGTGTGCTTCATGACGAAGTGAGGCGAAACAAGAGAAAAAGCAGCTATCTACGACAAGACGACGACTGAATACCCTTTCAATAAAATGCGCTATATTAGCTCAATGTGTGCTTCATGACGGAGCTATGCGATACGTTTGGCTAACTGCCTCATATATATTTTATACTTATGCATTATTATTACTGCGAATACATTATTATTCTTATTGTTTACTTATCTAATAACATAATAATAATGATAAGAATAAGGCTAATGCAAATAATATATGCTGCTATTTAACATATTTCAAGCAACAATCTGATTACCCTCCGTTGAAGAGCATGAAAAGGTAACCAAAAAAGGCAACAGTTCGTATTTCTTTTGGTCATATGTACTTATTTTTGTTTGTTTATGCGTTGTGCATTTATAATTAGTGAAAGAGCCATCGAATCTGAATGGAGTGGATGGGACTGGGACGGGGACTTGGACTGGGATTGGGCTTGAGACTGGGACGGGGATTGGGACAGGGTTTGGGACTTGGACTTGGACTGGGACTGGGACTGGGCTGCGCATAATTAAATGGAAGCTGCAAATGGAAAGACAGCCATTTGTCTGTCTGCCTGTCGGTCTGTCTGTCTGTCTGTCTGTCTGTCTGTGTGTCTGTCTGTCTGTGTGTCTGTGTGTCGGTCTGTGTGTTGGCCATCATTTATTACTTGGCACATTTGTTATTGTATTTCGGTTTGTGAGTGTCTAACGATTTACATGCCAATGAATCACCAAATACAATGCGCTCGACAACGTAGGGCAACAGTCTCCGCCCCGCAACATAAAGCAGAAATTATTATGGGATGCCTTTTTGGCATTGTTTACTTTTCATTATCTATGTAGATAAGCAGGGCCAGAAATAAGCATAAAAAGCAACACTCGCAACAACGCCCTCACGTGACAACAACAACAACAACAACTACAACAACTACAACAACAACAACAACAACAATAATAATAATGACACTAGTAGGTATCTCTATGTCGGGTACAACCGACTGCTTAATACTCGTTCATAGTATAATACCACAAACCAAACTATAAAACGACATTTAAGAAGAAATTGAATTTGTACGCATTTTTTGCGGTACTTAGACATAATGAGAGAGCGTTGAGAGAGCATTGCGAGAGCACTGAGAGTAAGTGAGAGCGAGTTAAAAGAAAGCGTTGTTGTTCTATTGCACTAATCATATAGAAGAGTGTAAACCAAAGCCAAACAAGTTTCCTGTAGTGGGAGCGAGATAAAAGATATGTTTATCTTACTCTGTTTGCTGTCTGAGCATGTGTGAACATGCTTCGAGCGTGTCTCGTACCCGATCAAAAAACGAACTCGATTTTGGACCAGATGTGAACAATTGTCAATGTCCACATGAATCGTACTGCATGTCTTATCTTCATATATATTATTTACTTAGTGATAATACAGAGCATATTAGGAATTTCACATCATTTCTAAATATTTATATGATACATATATTTTAACCATATCTTGCATAGGCAAGATATATTTTGGATCTGAACTAGACTCGAATTTGCAATTTATTATTTACATTTAACCGAACCTTAAACAAAATCTTCAAAAAACTAAGTAGAATATGAAAAGAAACTTGTGATAAAGACTGTGTGGCAATTCGGCTCATATTAGGTATATGAAAGTTTATGGTATACATGGTCTAGAAAGAAGATATTCAATATAATGTGGAGCACAAAGCGAACCTAAGCTAGCGAGCTGGTTCAAGCCCTGAACTGACCTACCATCACTTTATTTAGGTCATTTCTTCTTTAATTACAGCTCGCTTGAATTTCAAATTAAAACTGAAAAGATATAAATTTTCCTGATTGCCCACGCCCCATTAAAACTTTATCTATTTTGGATATCCTGGAGTATATATATATATCCCAAGATTCCAATCTCTATCTTCAATCCAATATTCAACAAAAGAGTCTCAGCAAGTGGACAAACCCGGCAGACTCTCTCTTCTCACTTCGTAGGCGAGTATAAGGAATATTCCTCTTGCCACATTCGACTGTGTATAGCACTTGCCACGCCCACAAACGTGCCGATTTTGGGCAAACGACCTGGCCCAGAAGCCAAGGGCCCCACGCAGCCTGTCATCGCCACGTAGTTGATATCGATTGAGCATCGTCTTAATTAATCAAGACAGAAACACAATGCGAATGAACATTGAAATAATCAAAATGAAATGTGAATCAACCAAAATAATTCAAATCAAAAAGCTGGCATATTATCAGTCTGCATCCGGCTGGGCGTTCTTTCCGAGCAGAGGGCAAACTTAACTTGGTAAACTAATAATAATGGGCCAGCGTGTATTTAGAAATGCAAATTTTTCGTAATGGCTTCCAAAGCCGTTCGAGGCTTCAAGGCATTTAGTTTACATAATAATAATAATCATGGCGCTGAGATAACAGCTGCCCAGACGAGGACTTGGCTGGCTTTGGGCCACCCGATGCCAGCGACAGCATCCGTTCCGCAGTAAGTTAACTTTCCAGCTAGGTCAGGGGGGAGGGGAGGGGGAAGGGGGTGAGTCTCAGACGCTATTGTGCCCGACAGTGCAACTAGTTTGAATTTCGATACCCTTTTCTAGGGTTGAGTGGGGTCTACCGCCTGCTGCTGAAGCTTGCTCAAGATAACTATATCATATCGATATAGATATATCTAGATTGTATCTAAATATAAAAAACCTTCCTAACAGTGAACATTTATGTTAACTTCTAAAAGTCAACAGCCGCTGCAACCAGTGCTGTAAGGCAATAGTAGTATAAGACTTGCTAATATTTAGTATATATATACTAGAATATAAGAGAAAACTATATTATATGAGCTTTAAAATATTTGATATACCCCACATATACTTTACATGCCTTGAAGGGTATTTAACTATCGAAAAGGTCTCAACTTTTTTTTCATTGTCAACTTTCGCATGCATAAGGCCTGCGGGCTTTCGCATGTGTGTGTGAGTGTGTGTGCGTATGACAATTGTCGGAAGGCAGTCAGCTGACAGCATCTGGCCAGGGCTAGTTGTTGTTGTTGTTGTTGTGTGTTGCATTTTTATGCCCTTTGTTTTGCACGGTTTCGGCAAGCCCAGTCGGACGGGGGGGACATGCGGACAGACATGCAAACATGCATACTTTTGCATGCAATATAAATGACTCGGCTGCAGGACAAAGACAAGGCGCAGTCACCAATCTTCCACTTAAAGACATTCGAAAGGAGAGAAGCAATGTCGAAAATGTCATTATTATTAGACAGGCCGGAAGAGAGAGACAGACATAGAAGGAGAAAGAGAGAGAGAGAGAGAGAGAGAGAGAGAGAGCGAAACACTTCCATTAGGTAACCTTAGTCATATATTATCTCTCAAAATGCAATTACGATTCAAATAAAATGTTGCTCAAACGAAGTTAAACAACAAATGCTGTAACCTTCGCCTAGTTAGACTTGAGTATGTCAAATATATGAAGGAATATTTGAGTTGAAATTGAGGTATTTACCGTCTTTGCTCAACACAAGCATATTGTATCACAAATTAAGAACCATTAAGTACTCTTAAAAGAAACTATTCAAAGTTAACTTAGGTTGAAAAATACTTTAAGTTAAATAAATACAAATCGAATACTGCAAAAGTCTTAACAGCCCTGAGGGCCCTGAAAGCCGCAAGAGCCACAAAAATCATTTGCTGCAGTTGAAGTGCAGCTCGCAGCTTATAAAACAAATAATTCACTTAATTGTGCACTGGCACGTACCACGAATTTTCGGCTTTAATTGAGAGCATTTTGAAGGCAGCAAAGAAAAACAAAATCACAACAAATTGTTTGCAAAGGGCCAGCGTGGCGTATGCGCAATTTATGGCTCATACGCCTAGTTCCCATGGCCACACGCACACGCACACGCACGGGCACACACTCACACACACAGGCACACAGGCACACACACAGGCAGTGTATACTCACCTATAAAGTAGTTGGTAACTGTGCGCATACGCTTGGTGGTCAGCACAATCCAGACGACAATTAGATTGCCGCCAGTTGCCACAATGACCATGCCGCCAAATAGAATGCTCCAGAGCACCTGGCGCCACCAGGGCACAACGAACGCAAAGCTGGCCACGGGCGATGCCGCATCCTCCTCGACATCTGCAACCGGAAGTCCTGTGATGCCCGTGGGCAAACTGTGGGAGAGAGGAAGACGGAGCAGAGAGGAGGAGAGAGAGAGAGAGAGAGGGGGAGAGTTGAGTTATAAAACAATGGTGAATTAGTGACATGAAGATTATGTGCGTTAAGCCGAACCAAGTGGGTGACAAGTGTGTGTCATGTGAGTGTGTGTGCGTGGTGTGTGTGCGTATGTGTGTGTGCGTGTGCGGCATATTAGGCGCATGTAATTGTGCGTGCGTTAACAAAATCCTTGTCTGTTGTTATTCATAAAACCTCAGGCTCAGACTGGGTTACGACTCCCCTACGTTTATTTAGAGCGTGCGTGTGTGCGTAAAAGTGTTTAAATAGGCACACACACACATACAAACACACGCCTGGAAAGCCTGAGATTTGGGGGCTTTGTCATACTCTGAACTCATTTAAACAGGGTATAAAAGGGTATAAGGTCTCGTCGATCTCAATAACTTAAATAGCCAGAGACTAGAAATTTGATACAGTGAAAACTCGATTGGGTCGTTATGTTAACTGGATGTCCGCTTAAGAGGAGTGAACGCTGAGTAGGGGTAGGGTATGGGCGTGTTCTGTTACACAATTCTTTAAGAAATTTTGAAATTCGAAGACAGTAAAAAATATCTAGGTTCTTCGTGCAGATATATGTCCGTTTAAGAGAAGTGTACGCTTGTCAGAGGTTGGTGTAGAGGTACGCTCAAGATGGATGTCCGCCTTACAGAAGTGTCCGTTAGAAGAGTTTTCACTAAATTCATTTATTTCTCATTATTTTTCGATAAGTTTAGTTTAAGTTTAGGGTAGCCGCTAGTCGGTCACACCCGACCAAAAAACGCTGCTACTTGTTTTAAGAGTCTTCACAGGCTGTTGCTGGGCCTCGTCATCGTCTGTCAACGCTAATACGGCCGTAAATTGGGGCCCCGGCTCGTTAGGAGCCCGGACATCAAGTAATTTAATATGCTGTCCCTCGTCTCTATGTGTGTGTGTGTGCGTGTGTCTGTGTGTGTGTGTGTGTGTGTGTGTGCTGACATTTGAAGCCAGCTGGGCGTGGCTGCGCCCCAGTTAGTCAGCTGTTAGTCATTAGCGGTTAGTCGGCCCTTCAGAGCAATTAAAAGCATGTATTATGATCGGTTAAGCATACCCTGTACACAATTTGCATAAGTCCTCTGTTGCTGAGAGGATTATTGATTTTTATGGACAGCTAGTTTCGCACAGAATACAAAACAAAATTAAAAAGAAACAATTTCGAGCAGCAGCCGCAGGCACGCGAAAACAAGCCAAGTAAAAGGAAAAGCCTCGAGTGGAGGATGCTGCACTAAGAGCTACCCTGTAAATGAGCTATTTTAGCTTATACGAAGTAGAAAGTTAGCAGAGGAGAAAAGGGAAAAGCCTCGAGTGGAGGCTGCTGCACTAAGGGCTACCCTGTAAATGAGATATTTTGTCTTATAAGAAGAAGATGGACAGCAGAGGGTAAGTTTTTATATTCACTTGAGTAAAAGGAAAAGCAAAAGCCTCGAGTGAAGGCTGCTACACTTAATGCTACCCTGTAAATGAGCTATTGTACCTTATATGAAGTAGAAAGACAGCAGAGGAGAAAATGGAAAAGCCTTGAGAGGAGGCTGCTGCACTAAAAGCTACCCTGTCATCGAGCTAATGTGTCTTTTAAGAAGTAGATAGATGACAGGCTGACAGCAGAGGGTATTTTTTTGGGTTCACTTGAGACTTTTGCCAATATATTTGCCTCGTGTAGTTTCTCAGGCATATTTTATGCCTTAGAGCGAAGTCTTCCTCTACTTTATGGGTTACCTTTTCTGGCAATTTAACGCGTGCCGGGAATGAAAATAAGAAAAAATACATTTCGTGTTCTTAAATCTATTGTTGTTATTTTTCTTCAATTTTTTTTTTTTTTGACTTCTGCTTGTTTCGATTTTTTGCATTAAGCACGCCAACGCGCCGACAGTCCAAACAAATAAACATTCTAAAGAGGGAAAATATTGTGAAAACCGCAGGAGCCGAAGCCAAAAAGCTGTTGCAAAAGATACTTTTACTTAAGGATGTCGTCCATTCATCCTAGCTGAGGCGGAACGAAGACGATTTGTGGACTGCCAAAAAGTATTTTGCGAACAGTCAAACGCAGCAATTATCTGTTCGGGCGGAACAGACCATATAAGACTCCAAATGTAGGTGTGTGTGTGTGTTGTGTGTGGTTGTGTGTGTGTGTAGGTGAGTGTGAGTATGTATGTATGTGTGTGTGTGTCTCGTCAAGAGTAAACAAATTTATGCTGCAGTAAGCCGACTGTCGTTAAAAATAATATAAAATTCAGAAAACCACAGCTCGACTAGAAAATACCCTATAAACTGTCGAGATTTTGGAATCTTTTTGAATATCTAATGTAAATAAAGGTGAAATGATGCTGATGAAAATATAAAAACAATATTATGTAAACAATTTGGAAAATAATGTGAAAAATAATATTAAAATCGGTGCGAAACAGTTTTAGTGCGCATTTTAGAGGTTAAATTGAGGTTTGGTCAAGGTTCAAACCCAAGTGCGAGCAAACTCACAAACTGATCTGATCAGGTGGAAAAGAAATGTAAACATAACAGAATTATGTAAACAGTGAACATTAATGTAAACTTCTAGAAGTCAACAGCCACAACATCCAGTGTTGGAAAGCAGCAGTTGTATAAGACAAACTAGTATATATATACACTAGAGTATAGTATAAGACAAGCTAGTATATAGTATTTATATACTACTATATGTGGATTTTTTGTAAATTGAAGTTGGGCACTCTAAAATAGAAGAAGAAGAGAACACGAGCTGATGCCGACTCATGAAATTAATAAAGATAACGAGAAAATAACGAATAAAAAATTACAAAAATAACAAAGAAGAATATATAATCTATTTGATAATAAAAAAAATATATGTCCTACCCTTCCGCTGGGAATGCTTTAAGTGCGCGGCAGAAGACATAAAGAAGTCACGAGCAGCACACACACGCACACACACGCACACACTCGCACACACACGCACACACGATTATAGATAAATGCGGAATGTGTTTTGTATATATTTGTATTTGTATTTGTATTCGTATTTGTATTCCGCGTGGGCCATCAATGTAATGTATTTGAAACGGAAATAAAAGCCATGGCAAACGGAAATGCATGACTGATTGAAGTGAATGACTGATTGATGTGAATGAATGATTGAAGGGAATGAATGAATGAATGAATGCCTGAATGATGCGTCATTAGATATGCATGGCCAGTAGAGAAAAAACAGGAGGAGCAGCAGGAGGAGCTCGCTCATCAGCCCAAATCCTGAGCTGTCCTAATGCATTGCTCTAATGAGTTGGCGGCATGTGTCGTGCATTAATTCAATTTGTATCATAATTAGACATTCGGACTGAACGCTTTTTCTTCATCTTTTCTCGTGCTGCCTCTGTGTACTTACACCCTGCTCAGATTGTAGGCCAGACTGGGGCCAAATTCGGGGGCGAGGGGCGTCTGATTGGCCAGGATGCTATTCATGGCATTGTAGAGCAGGACGGGGGCGAAAGTGCTCCAGTTGCTCCATGTGTTGTCCAGCAGCTCCTCGCTGTTCTCCATGACCTGGCCAGCTCCAGCTCCGTCCAGCATGATCTTTAGTTGAGAGTGAGGGGGAGAGAGGGGGAGGCGGGAAGGGCCTTCCTCTGCTTGGGACTCCCCTTTGTTTGCCCGGACTAATGTTGCGTGTCCTTATTTGGCTGGCATTTGTTTGCTTGTGCGCCTGCAAAAACGACAAACGGATAGAATAATACATTTAACTAATTTCCTTTCCATTTCTCTTTTTTATTTTTAGCATTAGGCCAAATAATTCTTAGATGTTGGCCCCATTCGTTTTTTTTTTGGGCTCAAAAGTTTGCAATTTCATATTCGACTTTTGGCCGGGCTCAGATTGATTTTTTCATTTGTATTTGTCGTCGGGTTGGGCTCATTTGCGGCTTCTTTGACGATTTTGTCGCCAGAAAAGGAAAAGGTTTTTATTTTTGCGGTTTGTTTTGGGTAACAAATAAAATGTATTTCCACACAAAGCGCTTTAATAGCAGGCATATTAGGTCGCTTTTCAAATGTAAATAGGAAGCAGAAAATGTCAATTTGAAAGTGAATCAAGAGAGTTCTAGTCGGGCATGCCCATTCAGGAGATACCCTAAACAGAAAGAAGAGATTCCTATTGATTCGGTGCTTATATTCCGATTTTCTTCTCATTTTCGGTCCTTGAATATTTCAAATGTAAATTGAGCTGCTTTTTATATAACATATTTAATATATATATTAATTTGTGTATATATGTATAATAAATACTAGTTAGAGTATTCCAGTAGGGCGTGCCCGTTCGGTAGATACCCTACACTTAAGCTTCTATATATTTACTTTACTTAAACTTAACTTAAATTATTTCACCTTATTTAAAGATTATTAAACTTTTTGCTTAACTTCGGTGCTTATAGTCCGATTTTCTTGTCATTTTCGGTGATGATGGGCAAGAGATAACTATAAAGCTAATGCTTAACTCGTTTTGCCTGGGGTAGACGATCTACCCGATCAGCTTTATAGTTATTTAAGAAGCCGAGCTTAACGTATTCACATAGATCGATTTGACTGTATATATATTTATACTATAATATATATATATTTAGTTATAGTTATGCTACTTTTATATATATATATATATATATATATACTATATATTGTCACTGCCCAATTAAACCAATTTCCGAATGGTCTTAACCTTTAACCTTAACCCCAAATAACATAAAATGAGCAAACTTCTAAATTGGCACAACCTTTGTTAAACTCTATTGAAAACAGGCTTGAATAGAGCTTAAAGCTCTCATATCATGCTGTAAAGTCTTTTGTGGTCTGCAATTAATATACTCTGTAGCTCAATTTCGGTTGATATTCTCAATTAGGGCTTTCCCCTGAAACTCTCGTCCGCTCAGGTGAAGAGTGCCAAGCGCAACCACAACAAACAGCTTAATTGCACATTATTTAAATCGAGTTTAATTAATGTTTGGCATTTAATAAATTGTTTTATTGATTTTGTACTAAGCCAGCAGAGAGCAAGAGCTGGCTTTGGTATCTAATCAAATCAAACGCATTTCTTATCTGCGAAAAACACTTGAAAAGAACTTGAGAAACAAACTTGAGAAACAGTTCGAGAGTATTTGTCGAGTGATTGACTTTGAGATACCCATTGTTGAAGAGCTTTAAGCTCATTCAAGTATTCAATTTGAATTTGTTCTTGCTTTTTTGGTTATCAAACAGTTTGCCCCTTGACTACTGGAAAGAGTTTGAGAACTTTGCATGTGATTGACTTTGAGATACCCATTGTTGAAGCCCCATCCATCAATATTTCAACCCCAAACCCCCCAAACCCAATTTTTTTTTTCCCTCTAAACATTCAGCATTTTCGAATATTACTTTAGATACCCATTGTTGAAGCACCCATTGCTCAGGTATTCAATTTGAATTTTTCTTTCTTTTTGTTGGTTATCAAACTCTTTGCCCTTTGACGGGTGGAAAACAAAGAAGAGCAGAACTCTGCCAAGCTTAAAGCCCTACAAACTAATTCAATTCGCAACATTTGCAGTCGAATGGCTCCCCAGAGCTGAATTTACTTAACCTGTCGCCGCTTTCTTTGTATGTTTGTGACAAGGCAACGAAAATTTCTTTTGTTTTCAGCCCAGCCACGCCCCGCTCTGCCCCGATAAAGTTTTCTGCCCCTGATAAGAGGACAGGAGTTTGTCGACGTCCGGCGCTAACAGATTGAGACAATTGCGTCTTGCCTCACCTGAGGCAGTTGCCACTTGCCACATGCCACCTGCCACATGCCACACTTTTCACTTAGCGAAATGAAAGCAGCTGCAGTCAATGGAATTTGACATATTTATATAAATGTATATATTCATATTTTTCATACACTTTTACATAAATGTTGCTAAAAATGGGTAAACAGGGTATATTGTATTTGTGCCAATGTATGTAACAGGCAGAAGGAAGCATCTCCAACCCCATAAAGTATATATATTCTTGATCAGCATCAACAGCCGAGTCGATCTAGCCACGTCCGTCTCTCCGTCCGTCTGCCCGTCCGCCTGTCCTTCCGTCCGTCTGTCCGTCCGCCTGTCCGTCCGTATGTATGAACACAAGGATCTCAGAACCTGTAGAAGCTACAGACATGAAATTTTAGCTGTAGGTCCTCCATGTGCGCGCGCAGATCGAGTTTGTCCGATATTCGATAACTTGCCACGTTTCCAAGTAATCGATATCGAAATCGATATCGAAATCGAAGCAAAGTTGACATGCAGCTTCAAGAATAGTGTATATATCTGCATTTGGTGCTGGAAGAAGAGGGTTCAGGGTATCCCCTAGTCTGAATCTCCCGACTAGAACCTCCTACTTGTTAAATAAGTTAACTAATCTCGAAAAACAATCGTTATTTATTGCTTAACTTCGGTGTTTATTGTCCGAATTTTGCTTGTAATTATCGGAGCTTAAATATGGCACACAAAATGCTCTCTCACTCTTTGCGTTCTTCCAGATGTGAAATATTTTGGATAATATTATACTTGTTTTATTTTTATACATTTACATAATTGTTGCCAAGGAATGTTATTTTCTTTTCGCCGGGATTTGTTGGAAAAGCAGCTCATCAATTAATTGCACAAGACAAATATTGAGGAACTAGGCAAAAAATCAATTAGCGGCGAGTTGTCTACGCTCTCACAATAATCAGAAATGTGTGTGCATACAAAACATATGGCTAAATTATATGGTGCGAGGGTGTGGCATACGCAAAGAGAAGGGGAGAGGGGGGAGATGGGGGGGGGGGAGACAGGAGGCGGGGCATCGGGCTGCAGTTGCGGCGACGACGCGCATTGTTGTCTTAATGAAATGTAAACAAACTTCAAAAGAATGTTGGCCATAATTGGCAGCTAGCCGGACGGACGCACGGACGGACAGTCCGGACTGCAATCGAGTGGGGGAAGAGAAGAGGGAAGAGGAAAGAGGCGGGGTAGAGGAGCGTTGCGGGGCTTGGCAGATGCATGCCAGAGCGTCGTGCCGCGAAATAAACTCAAAATATTTGTTGCAAAAATATTTGCCCAAATAGAAAAATTGCGGCCCGGCAATAATTCCGGCTGTCCGGCAAACAACTCCGACTCAGCCCCGCCCTCCCCAGTGTCCACACACGCCCACATTGACTGATGTTGCCATGAAAAATGTTTTTTATTTTTTCTTTTGTGTCGTTTCGCAATAATCGCACAAAAATTGAATTCCATTTTTGGCCCACTTTTTGCCGTGGACTTGGAGAAATGGGCAAAATGTCATGCGGGCAGATAACGTATACGCCCCGTTGTACTAGAAGAATTTAATGTTTGTCTGCATGGCATTAAAATGAATTTGTCTTCGGCCCGTCTCATCGTTAGAGCTTCTTTTTCTTTCATTCTTTTTGTTAACAACTTTATCACAAAATTCACACGAGGCTAAACACAGAGAAAAACTCTCTAGCTTTAAGGTTCACGCAATAAAGTTTCTTGGCATGGCGAGATAAATTAGGAATGGGTCTAGACAGCTGTGTGAAATTGATGGAAAATGTTTGCATCAGCCTGAAACTCTTCTTTTTTAAGCAAACTTTTTAGCAAAAGGCACGCTCTTGTTGGCATTTTAGGCCTGAGGCAACTGTTGAGTGAAACTTTTTGTTTCTGGTTCAATTAAGTTGGACTTCGTTCCAGCAATAAACTGTTTGCTCAAATTCACTATTAGTAGAAGATTCACATGTGTACATGTGGGCGGAAAACTGAGGCTTAAAATCACATAGCAAGCCCGTGCAAAGCCGGGCAATAACCATACCAATTATTTGTATGTACTTGAGTGTGCGCATGCATTCTCTCTTGTACCTGGCAAGCAAGTTTCGCTGTAAAGCAAGTATTTTTTTATATCGCCCTACTACGCGATTCTCAAAAGTACAAATTCAAGCAAGTATGACTTTGGCTACAATGCATTAGTAATAAACGTTATTTTCAAAAAATTGTTGTTAGGTTAAAAATTTCAAAAACTTGACTAGACCAATGCTCGAAACAAAAGCCTGAACTAATAATATTGAACACCCAATTCGCAAATCCAACCTATGCGCCATGTTTATCTTCTTATTTTATAGTAAATTCTGTTTATATTGTATCAAAAGTAACACTAAATTTGTATGACAATACATATAGCCATTTGTATTCTAATACCTACATGCATCGTAATCATAGGTAATACTTGAATGCATGAGAATCGCATAGTAGGGCGATGTGAACTACTTTCAACTATTCTATATAATCAATTTGAGCATCAGCACAGAAAGCGTATTTAGGCTTCGCAATGACTGAATCTCAGTTTGTTTGTTGTTTGTTTGACAAGTCAAGTACAGGGTACAAAAAAAATATATATGAGAATAATAATAATAAAGGAGAGTTTTTTGGTCTGCGTGGCAGTTGGGCCATTGTGTGTGTGTGTGTGTGTGTAGGCCATGCATGAGTAAGTGTATATGTATGCATGTATGTATGCATGTATGTATGTATGTGTATGCATGTATGTGTATGTATGTGTATGTATGTATGTCAATAGGCGATGGGTATTCCGTCGGGCACAAAGCGCCATGCTGGTCTACTTTTAGGCTCTTTGGCCCCCTACCCTGCACCCACGCCCCTCTTTACCCCCCACTTGGCTGGTGAGTTCTAAAACAATTTAATGTTAAAATGCGCGCAGGCCTCGTTTGTGGGCGTGGCAGGGAGGCGAGGAAAAACACTTTTGCTTTTCATTTAGATTCGGCTTTTGTTTGGCTTGTTTCACACAATGGAAACGAAATGAACTTGAATTGTAATTGCCAAGGCGAACATTTTTTAATTTGCCACACACACCTACACACACACCTACACACACACACACACAGAGGTACACTCATAATATATTTAAATAAAATTAATTTTAATGCCACGCTGCAAATTGGCCACATGCCTGGCTCCAGCCGCAGCTGCTGAGAGCGAGAGGGAGACAGAGAAAGAGGGAGCGAGAGAGAGAGGGAGAGAGAGAGAGATGGAAGAGGGTGGGTGAGAAAGATTGAGAATTGTTCTTTCTGAAATTCATCAAAATGATTTTTTAATGAGCTGCGCGGGCCTCGCCGTGAATTTATTTATGGTTCTGTGTTTGCTTTCGCACCTAACAAAAAGCAGCCAAAAATTTAAACAATATCCGCAAATACCAATATAAATAAAAGGGGTGCAAAGCACACACACACGCACACACACACACACACACATGCCTGTTGCGGCGAAAATCTGGCATGAAAAAGTCGCTGGCAATCTGTTTTTGTTTTTGTTGTTTTTGTTGTTGTTGTTGTTGTCTGCGTGGGCGCGAGATAAATTGTTTATGCGCTTTTAATTTGTTTGCGTGTGTATTAAAATATTTAAAATGAAAGCAATTACGCTCGAGCCAGGCGAAGGCGAAGGCGAAGGCCTACTTAAACGCAATTTGCCAAAGCGATTTGACAAGATTTTCGCGCCCAAAAATTTGGCCCCAAAATTGCGCTGGAAAGTCTTAATTTGATCTCGAAATCAACTCGGAAACACGTCGAGTTAAGCTGGAAAAACTTTCCAAGTTTTCAAGTTTTTGAAGTGGAGCTCAACTGGAACTGCCGAAAAGTCTAACAATGTCAGTTTGGAACTTTCTAAATGATATTATTAATTGTTAGACCCAACCAAATGAGGTTAAGGACAGAATATTCTTATAATTTGTAAGTCAAAGAAAGAGTTTTAAGATTCTTAACTATTTTTATACCCTGTACCAATTGAAAATGGGTAAAAGGGGTATAATGTATTTGTGCAAAGTATATGTAACAGGCAGAAGAAAGCATCTCACACCCCATAAAGTATATATATTCTTGATCAGCATCAACAGCCGAATCGATCTAGCCGTGTCCGTCTATCTGTCCGTCCGTCTGTCCGCCTGTCTGTCCATCTGTCTGTCCATCTGTCTGAGAACCTAAAGGAGCTAGAGACTTGGAGCTGTAGGTCGAGTTTGTTCCGATAATCGATAACTTACTCCGTTTCCAAGAAATCGATATCGAAATCGATATCGAAATCTAAGCAAACTTGATATGTAGATTCTAGAATAGCATATAAATCTCAATTTGATGTTGGATAAAGAGGATTCAGGGTATTCCCTAGTCGGGAGCTCCGGACAAGAACCTCTTACTTGTTTTCAACTGGATCGAGTCAGATTATCATACAAACTATCTCAGGCTGAGTTCTGAGTTTCTTATTAGCACATAGTTACCTTGATTTCCCATAGTTTCCCAGACTGAAAACTAATCGTAAAATATGATCTATAACTGCGAGGGCATTTTATATATATTTTATATACATATATTCGTTTTGTTTGCGCACATGCGCAGAATTTCATAAATTTGATTCAATTAACTATGACATTTTTCACAGAAACTACAACTAGGACAGTTAATGAACATAAATATACGCATACGTCCTGTTGTACATGGAGTAAAAACGTCAGTTTAGATAAAGCCAAGCCCATAGATGGGGTGTGAGTGACTAAGAGATACCCTAGTTCGACTCAAGCTTCGTTTGATACTTGCACAGAATACACGACAATGCCTTCTTGATAAAAATCGGTGCTTAGAGTCCGATCTTTGTTCAGTTTTCAAGTCCCATATGTAATGCGAGAAGCTATTAAGAAAGTGTAATAATGCAATCTATAAATATAAATACGAGAAGTTTACAAAAGCAGCTGGGCTCATTTTCGAGTTGTATACACATATTAGAAAGAAAATGCGATGCGAGCTGCTGCGTTCTGTCTGATACATAAATTTCCACCCACTTTCAATGGGTTCAGTTTATTAAAGGACAGAAAAGCACGAGGCAATAGCCAGCCATGAGCATGACTTAAAAGCCATGGCCAAAAGGACAGAAGCCAAAGTTCTTGGCTGGCAGTAAATACGTTATCCTATCGCCTTTGAGTTTATCAAGAAGCCAGCAGATATTTATGCCCCTGTGCTGTGCATGGCAAGCCGTAGTCGAACCGGCGGGGCGGAACGGAGACAATCGACGGCTGCATTACTTTATATTTCTCTCTAAATTGGAGCAGGAACTGTGCGTTGCGGGGATCACAATCTATATATATATATACATATATATATTTCGCCTGTTTGCCCTGCCCTCGTGTCAATTTATTGCAATTATGTGTAAATTGAGGAACAAAGCCAATCCAGACGTTCGCATTCATTCAATGAGATCTCAAGCAGCAAGTGCCAAAAGGCACCCAACCGCCAGGCACTTGTCACCACACAGCGGGGGGCGGGTTGGAGGGGCATTTGAAAAGCTGAAAACTTAATAATCAACTAAAACGAGAATGAAGACACGCCGAAGATTAAATACCCTTGCAGAGTCAACCAACCCGTATCTAAGAAGCACAGGGAAGGGTATCTTGAAGAACAAAAAAGTTCTCCATGCAAGAACCTTCCCTTCGACCGATCCTTCCTATGCCAGCCATATGATATAGTAGTCCGATGTTGATAGGATTTTGCAGATATATGAGGAGCATAGTATATCTCAATAAACAAAAAACTTTTCCATACAAGAACCATCCCTTCCACCGATCCTTCCTATGGCAGCTATACGATAAAGATAGTCCGATCAACAGAAAGAAGCACTTCCGCAATAGTTTCATAAAGAAACCCTTAGAACTGAGACAGACGGACATGGCTCGACTCGATCGACTCGGCAGTTGATTCCGATCAAGAATATATATACCTTACAGGCTCAGAGATATCTCCTTCTGTGCGTTACACAAGTCAAGACATAATTCGAATACCTTCTGCCAGGGTATCAAAAGAGGAACAAACTGAATGCGCAGAAATATGCACATGATTTACAGAGTTCTTTAGAGCTATGGCCGTGGGCTTCATTTAAATTCATAGTGTGCAGGATCGGAGTGTAGCAAGGATCTGGGTCCTGGCTAGCTTCAGTTCCAATTTAATTAAATGTTCTGATGCATGACAGGACCCACAAAATATGTTAGGGCGCAGACACAGCCCTTCACACGGACTTCAATTGGTTTAAAGACCTTTCCGCTGAGTGAATTCGCAAAAAATAAAGTATCTGAAAAGCGAAAAAGTATCTCAGTGTGTAAATATATGCCAGCGACGTCTGGGCATATAAAATTTAACTAATAGCTGGCAAAGCGCTTCGGACTAGACCCCAATGTGTGGGGTCGAGGGCTCGCTAAAAGCAATTCGTGTTGAAAGGATTTCAGCTGGCTAAGCTGACCAGCGAGTGATGCTCGTGGTTTTTAATACCCTGGACAAATTGGAATCTGTTAAAGGGGTATATTGTTGTTGGCAAAGCGTATGTGACAGGCAGCAGGAGGAAAACCTCGAGCTTATAAAACGTGTACAGTCTATATTGAGAGATGTCAAATATAGAGCTGAAGACTTCAGATCTTTGATAGCTTCACATCGTTTTCAATGCCATGTTTAAGCTCAAGTTCTCTCATACAGATCGGACTCTGAAGACCGAAGTTAATACAGGCAGCAGAAGGAAAACCCAACTCCCATAAAGTGTGGACAAGACTTGGAATATTCGAACTCCTACGACAAACCAGATCAAATGTTCTTCCTTCTTTTCAATGCCATGTTTAGGTCGAATCGGACTTTGAAGTCCGACAATTATTACCGAAATTAATCCCAAATGTAAGTCAGAGGCATGCCATGCCATCTACTGGCGGGTTTAGAAGGAAGCTGGAATTCTCAAATGGCAGCTATGTTGAGGGTATCTGCTAGTCGTTCACGCCCGATTCACACCCATACTTATTCATTATATTAACAGGCAGCTGGTTTTGGCCTATTAGCCTGACCGCCAGATTGCGCAAATTAAGCCATAGTTCACGGCGCACGGCCACACTATTTCAATGGCCCATTGGCCCATTGGCCAATTGGTCCATTGGGGTGCCATTGGGGTCCATTGGGGTCCATTGGTTACGTGGTTTGGTGGTTTCATGGTTTCATGGTGTTTGGCGGTTCTAGTGCTCCCGGAATCAAAGCCCGACCGCAGCTGGCGCTGCCTCACGGCCAACCGGATGACCCTCATTTTCGACACTAAAATATTTAGTGCCAGACGGGTTGGTCGTCGTCCGATGGATTTACGAGATTTGGCCACATTATGCTCCGGGACAAAACACGCACACACACACACACACACACACACAGAGAGAGAGACACACACACACACACACACATATATAGAGAGACGTGGAAAATTGAGTTATGTTTCCGGTTTTGTAATAAACGAAAAAGAAATGCGCAGCCAACAATTTAATTAGATATTTTGAGTTTTATTCCCGTTTTTGCAATTTGTTTTAAAATCAGTTTCCAGGCAAGGCCACAAATTGTTGTTCGAAAAGCAAATAAAAACTGAAATACGACCAGGAAATTGTCTATCAAATATGCGCAAAGTTTGACTATGCGAAAATATTGTTAAATTTTTCATAAACGGGAATAAATTTAACTTAAACTCAGCTCAAATTTACTTGCAAATATTGCGACAGCCTTATTATACCCTGAACCCATTGAAAAGGGGGGTAAAAGGGGTTATAATGTACTTGAGGAAATGTAAATGTATGTTACAGGCAGAAGGAAGCATCTCCGACCCCATAAAGTATATATATTCTTGATCAGCATATATAGCCGAGTCG
Source organism: Drosophila kanekoi (assembly GCA_037075305.1). Classification (NCBI taxonomy): domain Eukaryota; kingdom Metazoa; phylum Arthropoda; class Insecta; order Diptera; family Drosophilidae; genus Drosophila; species Drosophila kanekoi. The sequence continues at coordinate 204,365 of JBAMCE010000575.1, read as the reverse complement.
ATCTAGACATGTCCGTCCGTCTGTCTGTCTGTCTGAGGACCTATAGGACCTAGAGACTGGGAGCTGTAGGTCCTCCAAGTGCCTACGCAGAACGAGTTTGTTCCGATAATCGATAACTTACTCCGTTACCAAGCAATCGATAAAAATCGTTATCGAAATCCAGTTGTTTTTAGAGTCCCCAAAAGTGATATGTTTACTCTAGAATAGATATATACTATATCAACTATCTTTCAGTTTATAGCTATCGTCAGCTCCCCTGGTTCAGGGTATCTCCTAGTCGGTAGCTGCCGACTAGAACCTCTTACTTGTTAATAATTTCTTTAGTTATTTTTATTTTCATTATGATCTATTTATTTATTATTTTGTTGCTCGATTCAGTCTCGATTTCTCACTTAATTGCACTCAATTAATGGCAACCCACAACACAACACAACAGAAGAGAAGAGAGGGAGAAGGGATGAAGAAGAGTCGATGGGGCGTGCTGAATATTTGATTCGAGCTTCAATTATTATTCGCTCGATTTGAATTTGAACATGCAATGCTTAAATCGAGTGGAAGTACGAGACATTAAATTCAAATGGCGCTTAACTTGGTTATCTTCTGGCTTCACTGAGCTAGAGCTACCTTTTCCGAAATTCGCACAAAAACCTAATTAAATTAGCTTAGCTGCGACAAAACAAGTCAGAGCTTCTAGTAGGGAGCTCCCGACTAGGGTATACCCTGAACCCTATATGGGGTTGTATATCCTATTCTAGAAGCAACATGTCAAGTTTCCTGGCTCTAGCTCTTATTATTTACCAAAATCCAAAGCTCAACAAACAGGATTTTGATATCGATTCTAATCGATTGCTTGCAAACGGGCCAAGTTATCGAGTTTTATCGGAAACAAACTCCATCTGCGCGGGCACTAGGAGGACCCACAGCTCCAAGTCTGTAGCTCTTATAGGTTCTGATATCCTTGCCTTCATACATACGGACAGACGGACGGACAGACAGACGGACAGACAGACGGACATGGCTAGATCGACTCGGCTATTGATGATGATCAAGAATATATATACTTTATGGGGTCGGAGATGTTTCCTTCTGCCTGTTACAGGACGACATACATGAATTATTTAAAAAATTTACTCTTATTTCATTTCATTTCATTTCATTTAAACAGAAATGGTTCTTGGCTCTATCAAAGTTTCTTAGTTTTTAGTAAAATTGACGAAATACTTCAAATACTTCTGCATCAACAAAAGAAAACTTGACGAAATACTTTAAATACTGTCTGCATCAACAAAAGAAAACTTGACGAAATTCTTAAATGATTTCTAAGCAATTTCTATAATTGTTCATTAAAATTGAAATATTCTCGGCTTCGACAAAAGTTTCTAAAGAGTTTATTTAGATAAATGAACGTGGAGTAGAAATTTGTAGAATTTTAGAACTTTTTTGAATTTTTGGCATTTCTTTTAAGGTATTGAAAACTTGACGAAATCTTTTTGATTAATTCTGCATTAAGTATTCGCAAAAAATGAAGTATAAATTGAAAGAAATTTAAAACATTTCTTACATTTTTGTGCTATATTCTTATAGTTTTTGAAAACTGTTAAATTTTTGAAAAATTACTGAACTGAGCGGCTCGAACGCGAAATGCTACTGAATTGACTGCATTTCAAATTAGTTGCTTAGCTTAACAATTGCACAAGCTGGAAACTTAATATTAGTTAGTCAATTGTTTAGTTTATGAGGCATTATTAAGCACTTCCTGTTGCGCGCTCAGCAAATACGCGGAAAGCTAACTAAAAAAATATTTGTCTCAAATAACGGCGGCTTTTAAGTGCCAAGCAAGCCTCGCCGGAGAGGTTTCACTGTACAGTTTTTCAATTATTTAAATTTCCGGAAAAGTTGAAGAAAAAAGACAAATGAAATTCTTTTTGGTAAAACTTACCGCGAAATTAGTTTTCAGAATCAAATGTGACCGCGGGAAACAAAAGTCGGCAATAAAAAGCGTTTTTTATTTATGATTTGTTTTTTTGTAAATATTTCTGGGATTCATTTAACTGAATTTACCCAAATTTTCTTATTTTTTTCGCACACACACACACTAGTTTATTGTTTAATGCCTTGTGTTTATTTAGCACAAATTTAATTTCGATTTCAATTGAATTACGATTCGAAAAATGTTGCCGCCGGCATTTTCCACGCTCAACATTTTCCGGAACAAAGTTTTCTAGCGACGCGACGCAACGCGACGCGTTTCTCCCGTCTTTTCGAACTGTTCGCGCGCGAGTTTCACGTCGAACTGTGGACGACATTCGCTGCTCCAAATGCTCCAACAGTGCCTTTGCTCAGTATGTACACACCCCGGCCCCGTCCGCCCTCACGCCCCTCGCCTTGGAGGTCGCAGCAGCTGCTACTATTTGCTTGCGCTTGTTGCTTCTGCGTGCGATAAGAGAAATCAGTGGGAAATAAGTCAAATTTATATTTCTCTAATTTTACATTTTAGCAAACAATTCAATTTAACAACAATTAATACAAAACTGTAAAGTGTTTAAATGACAAAGCACATTGCCCGCAATTGGCCAGTGTTGTTGTGCTGCGCGCATATATAACAAGAATTATGCCCAAACTGTAAAGTGCATGAACTACAAACGATTGGCCAGTGTTGTCGTGCTGCGCGCCGGCTTTGCTGCTACTATTTGCTTTCGCTTGTTGCTAATGCGTGCATTAAGAGAAATTCGTATAAAATAAGTCGCCAAACAATATTTTACATTTCTGCTACAAATTTCAATTTATGTAATTTTACTTTTTGCAAACGAGTTCGACTAAAGAAGAAATATTCCCAAACTGTTTCAAATGAAAACGTGCTCTGGCCAGTGTTGTCGTGCTGCACGCCAACTGCGTGCACTTTTGGTTTGCGTCTGCGCTTTGTCCCGTTCGCCTCGCTTTTCGTGCTCTCTCTGTTTTCATACGCACATTCGTAAACAGAGAGGCCGCAATTGTCTGCGGCACGTGCAATTGGGCCCACATTCAAATTGGCGGCCACACGCGGTGCTAGTTGTGTCTGACTGCGAGTTTGTGTGTGTGTGTGTGTGAGTGTGTGTTTGTTGCTTTTGGAGGCGGCAACAAATGTTTTGTCTCATTCGCATAACGCAGCTGCAGGTGCGCGTCTATAGACAAAAATGCCTTAAATAAGCAACATTAAAGCATATGAGAAGGCGAAACTATAACAAAAGTGTTCCAGTGCCCGAATAGGGTATACCCTGTATTAAACACCGACCCGCCATAACGCACATTCGGTTCAGCTCGTCGCTTCGATCAAAAATTTGGGTTCTTCTGCCTGTATACCCTGTATACCCTTCATAATCTGCATACCCTGTAAGCCCCGTATTCAACACCGACGTGCCGTACCATTCGTTCGACTCAGCTCGTCGCTTCGATCAAGAAAATCGAGTCGGAAATGTTTCCTTCTGCCTGTATACCCTGCATACCCTCCATACCCTGCATACCCTGTATTCAGCTCCGACCTGCCGTGACACACGGTCGCCTCAGCTCGTCGCATCGATCAAGCATTTGGATTCTGAAAATGTTTCTTCTGCCTGTTACAAACACTCGCACAGCTGCAAGCCACCCATTTGCATTGCGTACAAGGTATATCAAAGTTTTTATGCATGAATCTTCGAGTACCTCGTGTGATTTCCTTAGCTGAGAGGAGAAACTCATTAGCCATTGCTGGGCCCTGATTTCGTTGATAATATGCGGATTGCTGGAGCCCTGATCTCATTGCGACGGGTCAATCAATCATCATCAGCACCTGGCCACGCCCAAGCACACGTGGCGTATACTTTATTAAATGCCGTGTTAATGGGCCACGTTTAATCCACATTAATTGCGCGAAGCTCGCTTCTGTTTTTGGCTCCCCACAAAAATGTGGCCTTAATGTTAATCTGTTTGTCAACCTCAACTTGCAAATTTTACATTTTTTTTGTGGCTAAATACCGACGGGATTTTTTTGATTGATGGCCATCTCACACCTCCTTCTGCTCGTCCCTCTCATACAATTAATGAAAAGAATTTAATTTTCAACAGGATATCCTGTTGCGCGTCCTGCTTGCAGGCTGACTACAAAAAGAAGTCAACTACTTTGCATTAAGTTGGCCAAAATGCAGCTGTAATTGAATACGGTATGTGCACAATTAACTTAAGTGTATTACACCGAAAGAAATTACCCGGCGTTGCCCGTATAAAAGGAATGTTGTTAAATACGCAAAACTTTCAGCATTTCTTTGGGTCATTTTTTGGAGTTCTCTTGAAAATGAATATTGGATTTGAACCAGCGATTTTATACGGATGCCGAAAGAAATAACCCGGCGTTGTCCGTGCACAATATATATTAGTTAAATAAATGTAGTATATTATACAGATAGCGAAAGAAATAACCCGGCGTTGTCCGTGCATATTGTATATATTGCGGACTTCACCCAAGAATTAATGTTGGATTTGAACCGGCGGCTTGCCGTTTATCAGTTCGACGCCCAGACATTGTCAGCAGCCGGTTTCTGACGTCACTTTCGCAAAGAAAATGTATACGCTTGCGTTTCTCTTAGTATTTCTTTGCTTTTCCAATTAATGCTTCGGCTTAAGATTGAGCTCAAAGCTGTTTAGGCTTTCCCTAGATTTGGTTACCCGGCAACAGGCCACGTATAAATATTCGAGCCGCCATCTGTTCGTTATCAAGGTTCGAGATTCATAAAGTTTCCAGGTATGCCCCTCAGGTGTTATTTGGAAACTCCGCAACAGTTTGATTTACGGGCTAATAAACTGCAGGCATAAACATGGCCAAGGGGAAACTTTATTAAAATATGCAACACGGTGTCAATAGTTGTTGTTGTTGCTGTGTTGTTGTTGCTTGTTGTGTTGTTGTTGTTGTTGTTGCTGCAGCTTCATTAGAAAAGGTTCAATTTCCATAAAACACAAAGTTTTCGTTCTTTTTAAAGGCCGCATGCGAAATATGCTCGTAAAAAGAAAAAAGCTGCCAAAAAAAGGGAGCCGCAAATCAACTACAAAAATTGGAGGCACAAAACTTTTGCGGAGCACGTGCAGGTGTGCAGCTGTGTGTGTATAGGTGTGTGTGTATAGGTGTGTGTGTGTAGGTGTGTGTGTGTAGGTGTGTGTGTGTAGGTGTGTGTGTGTGTAGGTGTGTGTGTGTGGGTGTGCAGCTGTGTGTGTGTGGAAAAATTGAAGGTGTCACCTTATGTTGCTGTTAATTTCACAAAGCAAGCGCTCCCCCTGTTGGGGGAGAAGTCAGAAGCTAGCCGGGAGTTGGCTGAGAAGGAGGCTGGGAAGCAAGGGGGTAGCGGGGGTAGGGGGAAAGGTGCTTTATCCCTGGCTGGGGCTCCTGTTAATTATGCGTCTACGTGACTTTTGTAACCAAGGCAAAAGTGCGTTTGTTGCGTTTCGGTTGCAGCGCAAGACTTAAGCTCAACCTTGAACTCTTAAAACGACACGAAAGACACACACGCAGCACACACACACAGTACACTCTCACACGTAGCACATACACACACACACACCTACATTTAATGTGTATTAAGTGTAACATACGCCATTTATCAGCCGAGCCGCCGTCTAAGCATATCCAATCAAGCGAAGACTCAGATGCCAGCCGGTGGGAATCAATGCGAATTGCCGCATGCCACAACAACCTGCAACTGTGACCAAATGTGCCCCACCCTCCCTCTCTCTTACTACCCCTCTTCCACCCCCCTCTCTCTCCCACTCTCTCGCTCTGGTGCGGCAGCTGCTGCTTGTTATTTGCATGCACTCCAAATTGAAGTGCAAAGTTTCAGAAACTCAAAACAAAATAAAACATGTTGCAAATGTTGTTTCGAGCTAAAGCCTAAGTTTGAATACCCTTCACATGCAGGCTATAAATTTACCTATAAATATACCCTACACAGCAAATCTGGAGCATCAAAGTTTCCACGTTCTAATTAGAATATACAACTTTCCGTCAACAATCCAACAGTTACAAGTTTAGTGGAGCAATTAAACTACCCCACAGCAAGGGTATAATATGAAGCTGGATGCTTGCCTGGGGACGACATGAAATGTTGGGCTTTGGGCGGACTCGTGCGGAGCTCAGGTAAAACATGGTTTATGGTGCGAAAACTTTGATTTGAATTGTGAATATAATTTTATATATAGACCGAATGCAGTTTTGACACTTGATTGTAGGACAGAACATTTATTATAAGAACCTAAAGTTTCAGGTGTAAAATTGCTTTAAGGCAACCTTCAACATTTTCCATCATTTACTTGGGCCAGTTATGTAAGGTGTCCCTCAGGGCTTTGACTTTGGGGGCACGTCCTGTTAAAGGTTACATTACGGGATTAGTTTTCAGGTGTAATCAGGAGAAAAGTTGCCCGTTTTATGGCCTTGCTGCGGATGTGCCTGAGCCTATCGTGTTCCAGCAACAGCTCCAAGTGGGCCTAGACCCGCGACAAAGCTGCCATTTGATGGGCAATTGGACAACCTCAAAGCTCTGAAATGGCCCCTTTTGGCCTCCATCTTATATTTAATGTGGGCTGGCAAATTAGCTTAACGATGATCTAGTTTACGGAAGTATGTTGGGACAACTTTTCCCGAAACAATGAAACTTACAATGTCAGCTCAGGCCGAAAAAGCCATTAAAAAAATTTGTGATAAATTTCATTCACAGCGAGCAAAAATAGATTACGTTTTGCCCTGTCGAAGATTGAATACCCTAGCTGACATATTAGAGATTTTATTTAGATTTTAGAGAAAGTTCAAGTTGTATTTCCAGTTATTCATTATACCCATTGGAAATGGCTGCAAAGGGTATAATATATTCGTGCCTAAGTATATAACAGGCAGAAGAAACCATCTCCGACCCCATAAAGTATACACATTCTTGATCAGCATCAATAGCCGAGTCGGTCTTGCCCTAACCGTCTTCCCGTCTTACCTCAAGGATCTCATAACCTATAAGAGCTAGAGACTTTAAAAAGTGGGTCCTCGAAGTGCGCGCGCAGTGCGAGTTTCTTTCCGATAATCGATAACTTGACCCGTTTCCAAGCAATCGATAATAATCGATATCGAAAATCATGATTTTTGAGCAAATCTCTCGGGTTTTAAGAGCTAGATTCACCAAATTTGACATTTAGCTTCTAAAAGAGTATATTCAAATCAAGTATCTATTATTTTTAAGCTAACTTTATCATTTCAACGTTCTCCAGACCTCGATACATGTTCGTCCAAATCCTTAATCAAACAACTTTGAGGCAAAAAGCTTATTTAGCATAAAAACAGACTCAGCTTGTCGTGCTGACCCTTCCTTCGGAAGGGTAAAATACCTAGCTAAACTCTTTAACGCGCCTACAAAATTGAATTAAAGCGAAAATGGCTTCAAGGACAAAATGTTATTATAGAGCAAAAGGCTTAAGGCATCATCACATTCTACTGGACATAAAAGCTTATGGCTATTTTGAGGCTTTCTTAATGCCCAAGAAAGTACATGAAAATATGTGTAAGCCAAGCAAATCAGGTTTTCAATAAGAACAGCCAGCCACAATGGCGATGACAATGACAATGTTGACGATACCACAGAGATTAGGGAGTGAGGAAGAAGGGAGTAGGAAGTAGCGAGTACGACGTGGGGAATGGGAAGTGGGGTGTAGGGAGTGGGGAGAAGGGTGTAGGAAGTAGATAAGTTGAGATGTTGGGAATGAGGAGTAGGGAGTAGAGAATGAAGAGAAGTTGGCAAGTTGGGAATGAGGAGTAGGGAGTAGAGAATGAAGAGAAGTTGGCAAGTTGGGAATGGGGAGAAGGGAGTAGGGAATTAGGAATAGGAAGTAGACAGTGGGGAGAAAGGAGTAGGAAGTAGGGAAGTTGAGGTGTTGGGAATGGCTAGTAGAGAGTGGGGATTAGGAAGTAGGAAAGTTGGGAAGTTAGGTAGGGGGAGTAGGGAGTAGGGAGTAGGGAGTAGAGAGATGGGAGTAGGAAGTAGAGAGTGAGGAGAAGGGAGTATGAAGTTGGGAAGTTTAAATGATGGGAATGGGTAGTAGGGAGTGGGGATTAGGAAGTAGGGAAGTTGGGAAGTTGGGAAGTAGGGTAGTAGGGAAGTTGGGAATGGGAGGGGGAGTAGGGAGTAGAGAAGAAGAGAAGTAGGAAGTAGGCAAGTTGGGAAGTTGGGAAGTTGAGATATTGGGAATGGAGGGGGAGTAGGAAGTAGGGAAACATTCTGCGGCTAAAACGTGGCCAACTCCAATTGGCCGGCAATAAAAACTTTGTCCTTGCTCAGACTTAAGGCCAACTCGCCCCGCAAGGCCCCTTTGGGGACTGACTTGGTAGATGAGCGCGGACTCAACGGAGCGAGAACTCTGTCAACGGAGAACTTGAAGCAGAAGCCCGCCGAAAATAAAAACAGATTTGGGTCGACGTAACCAACTTGATGACAGATTTATTACATTTTAATTTGTTGAGCAGAGCCGGCAAACGAGTCTATACACAATATATATTTGTGTATTTTATGCCAACAATTACCAAGTTGTTCATAATTTTGCTTTTCTTTTGACGGGCAAATATCCTTTGCATGTCCCTTTTCGGGCACAAATTGAGAGTATATATTTATTTACTGCCCGACAACTTAATGCAGAAATACCTTTTCCCGCATCGAGCCAAGTTGAGCGTGAAAAAATAAATAAGTTAAGCAAAGGCTGGCAATCCTTGGACTCAGCCCGCCTCAGCTCCCGTTTCTAATAACGAACAGCGAAGCAATTTGCTCGACTGTCAGGCAAATTTGGAGGCGACGCCCGGAATTTGAAAGGATAATTTGAAACAAATTACGGCAAACACAAAAAGAGAGAGAACAAAATAAAACTGGGCGACGATAAGAAAATGTGAAAAATCTTGAATCACTTCGTCATCTCGTCAACTCGTCAGCAGACATTTTGCATGCGCCAAAATAAATGTTCGCCCATCTCTGGCCAAAAGCGGAGATCATAAATTTTAACTGGCAACTGGCTGAGCGACTCGCTCCTCAGTTGCAAGTGCAGGGCTTAGCGAGGGTCGGCTACGACCGAGTCTGCCACGAATCGGCGGGAGCCAGGGGACAAGTCGCTTCAGCCAGACAATATGGTAATTCCAGGGAGCATAATGTAATGTAATTGAGACAGCAACGAGGGGCGTTTAACACCAAGGCACGAGAGAAGAATGAGTGCTATATAAGGGAGTGCCCGACTAGAAAATACCCTGAATGTGCTCTACGACGTTGCCTACCACATTTGGTGCAACTAGCTCTACATACTCTCAAATGCAAGTAATTCGATTATTATCTATTAAATTGAGACAAAATGAGCTATCGATAATTTATCGATAATACAGCCTGCATTGCACATCTCTAGCTCCTTAGTCTCCGCGATAGAGCTGGAAAACAATCCATAGAACTATCGCGTATATCGATATATTTAGTGTTTCGGAGAACTATCGATAAGGCAATAACCTTATTCCACTATGCTTATGAAATGTCACATTTCCAAATTTCACATATTGTACAGGTAAAATTGTTCACATTAGCAAAATATGTTACATTCGCAACAAAAATGTAAGAAATGTGGACAACATACATGAACACAAAACCATTATACCCTTTAATATGCATTTTGAAAAGATGATGACAAAAATGTACAAAAGTGAAAAATAAAAATAAATAATATCTAGAGCTGAAACGTTGAACGTGACCCTGGCGAGCACTTTGTAAAATGATGCGAGCTATCGAAATCCCAATTTTTTCTGTTTTCCTTTCGTTGGGATGCGTGTCAAACCCTTCTCTGGGCTCAGCCAGGCCAAACACCTTGGCGATATTCATAGTCGGCCCCCTGTTCCTGAGTACACAATCGCATGCAAATGAGCGCGACGAAAGTACAATATGTCCCCGAAAAGAATATAATATAAATATATATGTATAAGATTCCCTATCCTCACTTATGTAGCTGCTCCTGTTAATGTTCATCTGCTCAGCTGGGGGATTGAAGTGGGCGCTGCTCGTCTTTATGCTTATTAATGTCGGTCGCATTTGTTGGCCGGGCAAATGACCCGGGACCCGGGACCCGGGCCCAGACGTCGCCCACTTTTCCGGGCTGCCAAGCGGCAAACTCGTCCATCAAGCCCCAAGTTTATGAACTTTATGAGCAATCGTTAGACTGTATTTAAGCAAGTGCCAAATGAAGTTTGTCTCAAATTATTTATTAGTTTGCCCTCGTTCAGTTATATGGTATACGACCCTTTGGCCCGACTCCCCGAAGAAGTTAATTCGCAACAGTTACTTCAAGAATTCGCAACTCACATTTGCGCCCAACCTGCCGCCCAATCATGTGGCCAGAATCAGGGCTGCAAGAAATGAATTTCCTTGGTTCAGTTCACGATTCAATTGGTTCAGTTCACAAGTCACAAATATTTACAATTTGAAATGAACGAAACTTAATTGTCAATTGATCTGAATTTAATATAAATGCAGAGCAACATTTAGTTGCAGATAAAGGAACTGGTTCGCTACGAACTAGTTCAGCAGCCCTGGATAATGTTGAAGTAACAAATTGTTTACTTTCATATTTAAACAACTGAAGAATCTGATTGGGGTAAATTAAATAAATACTAGAAGCTTATTTGGCAACTGATTTAATTCATATTATAGTAAAGATTCATTTCATGTTGAATGTGGAGATGGAACTGGCTCGCTACGAACGAGTTTAGCAGCCCTGGTTAATGTTCAAATAGTAAAAGTTTTCTTAGTTTTAAGTTCAAGCAGCAGAAGTAGATTATATATTGGAATAAATTGAATAAGAAGCTAAGTTGGCAACTGAACCAATTCAGCTCATATTGATTGAGCCAGAGGAACTGGTTCGCCACGAGCTAGTTCGCCAGCCCTGGCCAGGAATGTGTGTGCGTGTGTGTGTGCGTAGCGGGAATGTTGCGAAACTGTTGTCTACTTATCGGCGCCTCTGACGCGGTTGAGGTGTCGCACTGTCACGCGCAGGTTAATTTTGTTGGAATTTCGGCACGACACGTTCACCTCAACCAACACGTCACATGTCAGTTTGTGTCTGTGTGTGTGTGTGTGTGTGTGTGTGTTTGTCTCTCCCTGAGTCTTTGTGTGTGTGCTTTAAAGTAAATGGCTTTTGAAAAACTTGCTGCATACTTTTTGGGGCGGGCGCCTTAAGAAACCGGCCCAAAACCCGTGCGGGATTTGAGAGCCATTTATTGAAAGTTTGCTGGCAAATTCACGAAGCGAGCCTGTGGCTCAGGCATAATTTCAACTCTCAGTTAAATTTGCATATTATTTTAATTGAGTGCTTGTCAAATTTGACAGCCAGCTGAGGCGGCATCCGTCTGTTAAGCCAAGCTCGTCGAGTGCACTTCCGACTTCCAATTGTAATTTCTGCCACATTCAAATGCAATTATTTAGAAATTATATAGCTCTGAGCGCCAAATGGCTGCATGAATTATGTGAGCATAAATTGTTGCCCCAACCCTAGAAATTATTATTGTTTTAATTTATGGCGCACCTTTTGTTTTTGCTCTACGTACTTTATGCCAGGTGTCTGTGCTACATTAATCAATATGCATAATTCAATTTATGATTTTCTGTTTTAATATTTTCATTTTACTTCTGAGTTTGCCTTCTGGCAATCTGTTTCTCACAAAGTCTAGTACCAGGGCTGCAGAAAACGTTATTGATTTACGATTCAAGCTAATGTCACGACTATAAACCTTCATTTTGGATCCAAACTTGGCTCGACACATATTTTACAAATATATGGCTATGATCTAGAATAACTTCGATTCCGTTGAAAGTTTTATCGTTCATAAATTAAACTGTCAATTTCCTTTCCTCATTATTATCAAACAATTTCTTGACATGAACCAGTTCAGGCTGAGTTTCGGCTGAACCTAATGCAACTGTTCCGGCTTGTGGTTCGGATCATAGTGAGAAAATTGATAAATTATAATTAATAATTATTGCTCCAAGTTCCAACTGGTTCACGTTTTTCGTTCTTTACTTCGATTTCCCTCCTTATTTAATCAAACAATTTCTTGATATGAACCAGTTCAGGCTGAGTTTCGGCTGAACCTGATGCAACTGTTCCGGTTTGTGGTTCGGTTCAAAACCAATTTGCGGGCTTTGTACAAATCCCTTTTTCCCTTTACAAACAATTTTTAAACCTCTTTACCTCATTCTTTTTTTTTACGTATTTGAACACAATTGTTGGGTTCATGCGAAACCCAGCAGAAAACAAAGGGAATCTATTGGGTTAAGGAATTTTCTGTGAGCCTTAGATACTTATTTGTTATGCATAATTTGTAAATCGAATGTTACGCATACGCCGTGTTAGACCATGTGTTGCCAACATATTGAAAGGCAAGCACAATTTGTTTAAGTCTCGTAATATTTTCGACATTCAATTTCACAGCTCGCTGCAAAGCTGCAAAGCTGAAAATGAACCTGACTTTCACAGGAGTAGGGCGGACATCATCACATGTCAATCTCTGAGTGTGTGTGCGTGTTTATTATGTTTGCGCTAAGCTCGGTAACCTTTTTCGCAGGGCTTGTTTATTTTGTCATGATTTCAAATATGCGCCAAACAAAAATGTCACAAAGTATTTGTTGGCCCTAAGATATGCAAAGGTTGTGGGCATGGAACTTCTTTGGGCCAGGTATTCCGGCTCCAGCCTGACATTTAATGGGTTTTCAATGCGAACCTGTGCTCAACTCCACAACTCTCTAATTTCGGCTTTTGTTTAATGTTTTCGACACAAAAGTTGCTGTGTTTCTTTGAAATTAAACAGTTTAATTGCATTAAAGTTAAATCAAATGCGCGTGCAAAAGTTTTACGCACAACCGAAATCAAATCGCGCAACTCAACCATGCCAAGGCCTTCAATTGGAGCGGGTCGCGGGGAGGGGGAGGGAGGTTGAGGGGAGACTTGGAAGCTTGTTGGCTCCATTTTGCTCGAATCTCGTTATACCCTTGCAGAGGGTATTATAACTAAGTCGTGAGCTGTGTAACGCATAGAAGAAGACATCTCCGAGTCCATTAAGTATATCTTGATCAGAATCAAGGTGCATCTGTCTGTTCTTATTTGAAGAAGTTTCTTGTTATTCAAAATATCTTGACCAAACTCTGCATTTATAGTTTATAGTTATACTAAGCTCTTCACCTACTTGCAAGATCCTATCAACATCGGGCTCCTATATCATATAGCATCCATAGGAGCGATCGATCGAAAGGTAGGCTCTTGCTTGAAAAACTTGTTTGCTTTTCAACGTATCTTAATCCCACTCGGCTTTAACTGTTTTTCCTTCTGCTTCTTACATACTCGCAAAGCTCTGCGAAAAGCTTGGATCTGCAAGCTTGGATCTGCAAGGGTATTGGGTCTTCGGCGTGCCGCAGTTAGACCTACTTTCTCGCATTTCGTTTGCGGTTGCGTTTCGTTGTTTTCGCAGCGCGAAAAAGTTTTAATTAACCCGGCGTTGCCTCGACTTTCAAGCTCAGCCTTTAATCAAGTATTGAGGAAATCAGTTTGTCCCAGGTAAACAACTACCTGAGCCCCTCTTCTTAGCCTACTTTTACGCCTCAAACTGTTTTTGTTGTTGACTTTGTGGCTTGCATTCAAATTGTTTTTCCTAAGCTGGCAACAAGAACAATTCTCAACTCTGCCCAGAAATTGTCATGCTTATTGCAATAGAAAAGCTAACTCTCATCTCATGGATTAAAGTCTTTGTCAAGGCTTTCTCCTATCTGCCTCAGATACGCTCATATTTCTGAAGATTAAACTTACTTTTAAAGGGATTAAAGTATTTGCAGCTGCAATATATCCAGGCTTCTATCTGTTATCCTGCCAATATTCTCGCACATCTATTGAACCTGTCGCCAGTTATTCTATCAATGAATTTCGTTTGCCTCAATCAATTTGGGCGAGTTTCATGCGTTTTTTTTCTTTCAGTTTTGTTTTTATTCCACTTTTTTTTTTTTAACTAGCAGCTTTTACACGCTGAACCCTTTGAAAATGCTTATAAAGGGTAGATTACTTCTAGGATAAGAGAAGAAATCCTCCTAGCATAAATATATATATATATATATTCGATCAGGGTAACGAGCTTAGTAAATGCTGCTATATCCTTCCGACCGTCCTTATGAAATATCATAAATATATATATGATCTATACTTCTGATAAGAGTAGATCCTGCTAGGGATCCTGCTGCCTAACTCTACGTCTGTCTCTTTCATCAGGACGATGGACTGAGTAGATCCTGTTATATCCTTCTGCCTAGCCACTCTGTCTGTATGAACTCATAAGAAAATATATATTTTTGATCAGGTTATATACACTTAACACTGCTATATCTTTCTGTCTAACCGTCCCTCTGTATAAACCCTTCAATTAGGACCTTAGCAAATGGATATCTTGAGCATAATTCATAGAACTCGATAAAGAAGAGTTTCCAAGAAGTCGATGTTGATATTTTTGGTATTTCCCATTAAATGCCGCTAAAGATACCCAAGTTAGGAATATATATATATATATATATATATATATTTGATAAGAGAATATATATATCTGAGTAGATCCTGCTATATCCTTCTGCCTAAGCCTTCGTTCAGGAATAGAGCAAATGGACTCTTTGAGTATGAAAATCGATATCGTTCTATTATTATTTCCCAATATATCCCGCTGGAGATGCCAAAAATAGGATTTAAGATATCTTAGAGCATTAATACACAAATTCAAAATATTTTACTTTCTCCTATAACTCCTTTCTCCCATTCTCCCCAGCCTAAGAGAAAGATCCTTGCTCTTAGATACATCTCGGTATGCCATATTTAGTTACCAAATATTTTATAAGACTTCCACTTACAGATCTCAAGGAAAGTATGTGAGATCAAGAAGCACATTCGCTCTTCGTATGCATAGCAAACAGGGTATCTAGCAGTCGTGCATGCTCTTCTTTGTATTGTATTTTTATTTTAACGAGCAGTTTTAACACTTTCACGTGAATTCAAATGCCTGACTGCATTTTTTGTGAATGATCAGAGCAGCATATATGTGTGCGAGTGTGTGTGTGTGTATCTGAGTGTGTGTGTGTATAGCTGAGTGTGTATGTGTGTGTAGCTGAATGTGTGTGTGTGTGAGCGTGTGCATGTGTGCAGCTGTCATTAAGGCAACTGCATTAATAACGCACCTCTGCACCTGCTGCTGCTGCAATTGTTGTTGTTGTTGTTGTTTTTGTTGTTGTTTTTGTTGTTGTTTGCAATTGTTGCTGGCGTTTTATTGACAGCTTCCTGACCAATTATGGTGCAATTAACACACCTGATTGGTTAACATCTCTGACTCGGTTAACTGCAGCACCCACACATGCACACACATGCATGCATACATACACACACATGCACACACACACATGCATGCATACCCATGCATACATACACAAACAAGCACAGTCTGGCCCTCACACACACACACACACACACACACACTCTGCTGCTGCTGCTGCTGCGCTCGTTTGCATGCTTTGATTTTAACATTTCAAAGGTGCCTCTCAGCGCAAAGCACAGCAAAGCCCTTTGCCCACCTGCCTTCTACTTGGAGCAAGAACAACAAGAACTACAACAGCAACAAGAAGAACAAGAATTTGCAACATTTTTCCGTGCTTTTGACTCAAAACTTTGTTCCAACAACTTAGCCATAAAGCTGATTGCCAGCTGGCTTCTATTTTGGCCTAAGGCGACTAACTTGAATTGATGAGAATCGCGTAGAAGGGACTAAGTTAAGAATACTTTTTCTTGTTCTTTACTTTGCTGTGGCTTGAGTTTTAGGTAAACTTGGTCTCGCATATACACGTACAAAATATATGCATACATTCTTTGAATTATTGATTATTTATGCGTGCGTACATACTTTGTCGAAAATGATTTGTGGTGCGTTTTATTGATCTAAGATATAAATACATGTAACATATATATGTAATAGCACTTACTACAAATGGAATTCAAATGCATTCGTAATGAAATTAGGTCTAGTTTATCACCTTTAGCATGTAGATAAAAGATATCAAGCAAAACATAATAAATCAATCAATTAGACATAGTACACCATTAATCCAAATAGGGAATTTTATTTGTACTCTTGATTATGAATGGGTGTATGTATGTATGTATATATAGTATGTACTTGTCATTATGTATGTGTATGTGAATATGTATGTATGTGTGCGGGCATATGTATTTGTATATGTATATATAATTGTATATATGTGCATGCATGTATGAATGTGTTTATGAATGTGTGTGTGTTTGTATGAATGGTTGTGTATATGTATGAATGTATGAATATATGTAAGAATGTAATCCAGTCTTAAATAAGTCCCTTCTACGCGATTCTCATGAATTCAGATAAGTCTCATAGGCTTTCCTTCAAGCAGCGGAGGCGGCTGCTTTAATATTGAAGAAAACGGCAATATAAGAAAGGGAGGAGGAGGCGCCTTCAACTAGGAAGGAAGCGACGGCTTTCATATAAAGAATGATATGAGTTCGACTGTGGCTTGAAGAAGATGGCGACTATGGCTTTGTGGAAAGCCATTAAAAAACTGGTAAGTGTTATAATCATAACTATGTCTCATTATATTTAAAATAAAAGTAAGAATTATTTAAATATCTTATAATTATTGCTCTGCTATGCGATTCTTACTAATTCAACTAAGTTTTAACCAATATATCTTTGTTTGTCTGTTCTTTCAGTACTGATTGATGACTATAAAATCATCGAGCGAGTGAATTGATAGGTGAGTATGCAATAACAAATATATTTGTAGACTCTATAACTATGGTAAATTGGTGTTAATCCACCCGATTGGCTTCTAAATCAAACACAAACATCTTCAAGGGATTCATATAAAACGTGCTTCACACTTCACACAACTCTTGGTTAAGAAATGCGAGGCAAAAGCTTCAATTTCTCAACCCAAACTTAACTTGAGAACTAAACTTGAAATTCACTCAGGGGAAAAGTAAGGGTGGAATATGGGTGGAAAACTTTAAAATTGAAATCTATAGACCTTTTTAATCAAACGATATTTTGTGCATGTTTATTAGATATAATAAAATTTCGATCCCCTTCCCGAAATGTCTCTACGTAGAACATATTGTTCGATAAAGTTACCGATAAACTGTCAAAAAGTTGTCTATCCAAGGGGAGATGTTCTTTAGCATAACTTTTTCACTGCCAACAAAACTTGAAGGCCAATTTACTAGCAAAAAAAACCCCGTCAAGGCCTTGAAGCACATTAAAGACTGTATTTTTAGCAGGCCTTGCGAATGGACTGCCAAACCTCTGGACAATCAATAACCCGAAATGTCAGAAATGTCCAAAATGTCCGAAATGTCCTGTGTTCCAGCTTGTGTTTACCGACACTTGCTGTCCAATTTGATGAAATATCCCGTCTGGTTTAAGGAAATGACATACACTGGCATTAAGTATAAGGACAATGGCCAAAGCGAATGCTACAAGTTGTACTTGAAATACATAATTTATCAAAATCGCAATCCGGAAAAAAGGCACAGAACGAGATCCCAGAGCTGGGACCTGGAAAGTGGGAAAGGCAAGGCAAGGAGGGCTGGCCTGACGCATTATTTACGTGGCAAGGACTAATAAAATGAAATGGCAACTGGGGACAAGGACAATGAGGACAAACGCCGCCATCGCCTTATTATGTTGACATAGCATTCCGGGCTGGCGTTTGTATAATTGATTAGGTTTGGCTTTACTTATCGCCTTCCCCAGACCCCAGTCCCCAGTCCCCAGACCCCAGTCCCGAGTTCCCAGTTCGCAGTTGCCGAGTCCCCTGAGTAGTATGTGGGTCGCCTCTAAATAATAATTTATGTGCTGTGTACAAAGACATTAATCTTTATTGGAACTGAAAAGTATATGCAAACCGCTGACAAGCTATTTGGCTTGCCCAGCCAAAAGTACTATAAATAAAGCGACTTTCTCCTTTTCTTTCTTTCTTTCTCCTTTCTCAACAAGTGCCAATATATGTATACCTCCAATAGCTAGCCGCAATGAACATAATAATTCTTAAGGAACGTTTAGGCCGTGGGGCCTTACCCAACATTTAATGTCCAATTTGCTCGTCTTACAACACTGGACAATGGGGCCAATTCATCAATCTAAGAAAGAAAGAAATTATTAATAAAGTAAGAAAATGTATGCTAGTTATATGTAGATAGGATAAAAATATATTTGATGGGAAATAAATAGTGGGAAATAAGGGAAATTTATTGCCTATCCGACAAGCTAAGCCCCTACCCAAAGCTATGTCTCGGAGATTATGGAAGCTAGACCCCCGAAAGTCGGAATGTAGGTTTTAAAAAACGCCAAAGAGACGCCAAATTTTGTGTTTTGGTTCTTGTAGGGTATAAAAACATCCAAAATATTTTACATTTAGCAAATCTAACGCATTTTTGGAAATATTCATATTTCAAATTAACAGAAGTGAATCAGGGAAGCATTTTCCACAGTGGAAAACCAAGAGAAGAAGATTTACATTCGCAATATGTGTGTTTTATGGATTAATTTATAGAAGTTAGGGTATCTCTTATTCGGGCATCGCCTACTAGATAAGTCAAATCTGCAAATAAGATACTTTTGAGCTGCTCTTTCATTTAAATTAAGTACATTTAATGCTGATGGATTGGTTTTGGGCCTTTTTTTGGGTTTCGGTTTAAGCCATATGTTTGTTTAACTGAATACCGAATTTGACCTGTTAAATGGGGTTACGCACCTGGGTCAACAGTCTGGACGTTAACCAAATTTAGCATATATGCAAATTAAAGCGTGCCAATGGGGAATGAAGGGCGTGTCTGAAGGCGTAAAGGGGCGGTTGTGGGTGGGCCAAGAGTTTTCACCAAGTTGGCCAAAAGCCAGTCGAGTGTTGCGCTTAAGATACAATTCATTCGTTGAACGATTTGATTTATATGGTTAAACACGACAGTTGCACTTTTTTTTTGTTTTCTTAAGTTTTCATTATTAAGATAATATTAATTTGTTGTGTGTGGATCGGATCGGCTGCTTATGAAAATGGAAAGTAAAAGAAATCTGTGCGCTGTTAACATGCATGCCTTAACATGAAAAACCATTAAATATTTACTTAACAGTATATGTATGGGGGAGGGGGAAGGGGGAGCAGTCTCCTGGTGCTAACAACCTCAGTCTAAGCTGATGATCATTGTGAATATATTCGCTGTCTCGCTCTATGTAATTAGTTCGCAAACAATTTGCTAGATGGAAAGTGAGCGCCGTCACTTTTGTCACTTGTCTTTATTGAAGACTTAACCTCATTAGCGGGAATTGGCGCACTTGCCGATCAGAGCAGCAGGTATCTGGCAAGGGCAGTGGGCGGGGGACTGCGGGCGGCGGGCGGCGGGCGGCAGCGGGCAACAACAAAGAAACAAACTTTCTGCGGCATGCCAAAGAACGGCGAGGCGAAAACTTTTACCCAGCCCAAAAGACGCACAAAACTCATTCACGAAGCTGCGTACCTAAAGAAAGAGATGACGAGAGCGAGAGAGGAAAAGAGCGGGAGAGCAAGAACCAGAGGCTTGTGGTCATCTTGGGAATTTTTAGTACTCCGCTTTTAGTACCAATGCAAAGAAAAACCTGTTTCAGAGCAGGCAGCAGCCCGAACGAGCAGCAGCCATGGCCAGCGCCAGCGCCAGTTGGTGCGCGACGCTCAAGTGGAGCACAAGACGAACAAAGCACAGTCGGAAAGAAGCTGCCGTCGCGAATTGAAACGGGACGCGACGTCAAAGTCGAAGTCGAATTCGAAGCCGAAGCCGCTGCCCATGCGCAGTCAGTTGTAGTTGTAGTTGTAGTTGTTATTGTGTACTTGTTGGTGTGCAACGCCAGTGCGCAGCTTAATTATTGCCCCAGCTCCAGCTCCAGCACCAGCAGCAGCAGCAGCAGCTCCCGCGCTGTTGTTCCCGTTCCCCCAGTTGGCAAAGTTTACTTGTTTGTCTGCATTTTTCCCGCACTTGTATAAGCACAAGCACACAAATATATATACAGACACACTGTAATATATTTGTTACCAACTGTGTGTGTGTGCGCGCTTTTCCCTGGGAAAATATTCTTGCCGTTTTGCGCTTTCATTTTGTATGCGTGTGTGTGTACTATAACAAAAACACAAATGTAAACAAGCCACAATAATACAACAACAACAACGACGACAAAACTTCCTCGGTTATTACGGTGCTTTGTGCAATCGGCGAAAAAAAATAAAAGAATCGAGTCAAAAAATTTCCCAAGCAAAAACAACAACAACAACGACAGTGACGTGCAATTTCCCAAACAGCCGACACAATCAAAAAAAGTAAGCCAAAATATAAATCAGAAGAGAAACAAGTTACAAACCAAACACAAAAAAACACAAAAAAAAAAACATTGTAAACCGCAGTTTATGATTAACATATTTCCCATCAAAAAGCCTGTGTTTTTAATAGCCATGTGCCTGGGTGTGTGTTTGTGAGCGAGTGTGCAAGTGTGTGTGTGTAGAAACAAGAAGTGGACGCAGTCGCAGAGCGAACCATGTAGCTAAACGAGACCTTGAAGCTGTCTCTGCCAGTTCAGGTCAGCTTTTGGTATCGAATCGATACCCATCATGCATTTCAATGCGTAAAAGGGGCACACTGCGATTAAATGGTTGGGAAATTTAAATGAAATGCAACCTGCCTTGTTGTTTTATAGGCAATATAAATTTACATACACATATTTACGAAAGATCTGCGGCCCGCTATTTCGACAACTGACCAAATAACGTTTTGCATGACTATGGACCGTAGAGCAATAGCAAACACACGCACCTATACATGCAAACACTTGTGTGTTGTACACACACACACACACATATGTACATAGTTATTTACGCTCAGAGTTTTTGGTGTCGATGCGCAATCCAACAGTCCAATCCAACGGTACATCAAATGCCTTGAGAGAAATAATCAAGAATATGATGCATAACTGCCCCACACATTCATATGTGTGTGTGTGTATGTAGAACAAACAGACATACGTCTGTTAGAACGTGTACATAAGTATAGGTAATTTCTCGGAGTGTATGAATGTATCCAAGAATAGCAGTAATTATTGACTCAATTAATTAGAGACTCAAGTAACCTGCGCAGGTGCTTAAAAAACCGCCTAATGTGCTTTAGAAACGAAATTCTATGAACGGATATTATGTATTCTTGATTGATTGATTGATCTGGGCAAGTATCAAATAATATTTAAAAACAAAAAGGAATATTTTGAGACAATATAAACAATGGAATTACAATTTTTGATGCAATTTCAATTCAAGGCTTAAGGTCCAATTATAGAAAATCTTAGATTTATATAGCGTGGCTCAAAGTTTCCGAGAATCGAACGTCTTCACAGATCCTGAGAAACTCAGATAGAAGATTTCTTGGAAGGAGCCTCATCTAATTGTACGTAAAAGTTAGATTTTTGTTGTGATCTTTCTATTTGGTAGGTTTTTTTTTTGGGGATATAGCTCCGATAATTGGTTTCAATAGGAAGTCTTTAATAGGACTTTTTATTTTAACAAAAAGTAACCAAAATACCTTCAATCATTTTTCCATGAATCGGGGAATGTTCCAGGTCGAAATTGTTATAAATTTTGGCGGGAGAAGCAGCCCCGAAGATGTTTCCACCCTTCTTCCACTCATTATAAAACTATTTTATATATATATATATATTATGTATTACGATTTACCAGTTCGTAATGCCGCATTCTTGGCCCAATGTGTGGGTAGCTGGCCTCAACTTGTTGTTGGCCTTATTGATTATAGAGCTTGGAGAGCTTGGCGAGAACAAGAAACTCAACTTGTTTAAATATGCGGTTTTCGACAATAACAAAAAAAAACAACAAAAAGTCTCCAATGTTATTTAAATTAAATGTGCTGCCCGGGTCCGAAGATAAAAGAGGAAATGACCAAATACAGCGGGGCTTTGACTGTGTTTCGAGCCTGAATAAATGCTCAAATCGAAGCGCATAATTAGCGCTATGTTGTAATACCCTGTAACTATTACAAGAGGGTATATGGAGGGATTACAAATCAAGCAGAGTATTTAAACTTTTTGCTCAGCATCAATGTCCCTCGCGCTTTTACACGCACTATATATCTCGGTATCCAAAAACTATATCATATAGTTGCGATAGGAACGATCGGTCGCAAATTAAGTTGTTCTATGGAAAGATATCTTGAGCAAGCTCAGAATTTAAAGGTCTCACAATGTTCCCTACATTTATGCAAAAATCTTATCTATATCGGACTACTATATTATATAGCTGCCATGGGAACGATCGGTCGAAAAGTACAGTCTAGTTGCGTTAGGAAAAAGTTGGATCTGCAAGGGTATTAAATCTTCGGCGCTCCCTTTTATATCTGCTTGCATCAAAGAAAGTTCGACTGTTAGTGACTGTTAGCAAAGGGTATCTATTAGTCGGCTCTGCCGACTGTTGCACTCTTGCTCAAAACAAGTTTTTACTGGTAATAGGTGTTACTAAATGGAAAATCAATCTTTAGCTGCAGCGAAAATGGAAACGTGGAAACAGATGCTGTTGCTTTTGAGCTTTGTGTGCTGCTTGACCCAACGCAGCGAGGCCTGGCGACCGTGTCCGGAGCTGAGTCCCGCCTTGCGATTGCCATGCAGGTGAGTGAAAAAAATAACTGACAGACAGACGGACGAGAGACGGACGGACAGACGGATGAGAGTTGGACGAGAGACGTACGGTCGGTCGGACGTCAAATTTCCGCTTGTTGTTATTTTAATGTCTGCAATTTGTGAGCTGGCTTTGTTTGCGTTCAATCAATTGTGATTGACGACAATTACAATTACAACAACAATTACAATTACAGATGCAATGTGGTGCCTTTTGCGGCAACTGGTCAGCTCGGCGCGGTTGCCATGGACTGCGATCGGGTTGTCTTCCACGGCGATGCGCCGCAGCTGCCGTATGGGGCGCCCATCGTGGCGTATACGCAACGGCACAGCGGACAGCAAACGTTGCCAGCACAGGTGAGTTAACTCTGTTCAAATCCGAATCCAAACGGAAGTCAATGACCAAGTCTTTGCAGACATTCGGTCAGCTGAAGTTGCCCATCGAGGAGCTGGACCTGTCCAACAACTTGATACGTCGCATACCAGAAAAGGTTTTCGATAGCTTGAAGGATGCGCTGAACGAACTGCGTCTCGCTAACAATTTACTGGGCGATAATCTGAATCCCATATTCTCCACGGCAGAGCTGCACGCTCTCAAGAACCTGCGCCTGCTGGACCTGTCCGGCAACAAGATCAAGCTGATTGAGGAGGGCGTGCTCAAGGGCTGCATCGATCTGAAGGAGTTCTTCATGGATCGCAACAGCCTGACGGCGGTGCCAGTCAATTCGCTCAACGGACCCAGCGCCCTGAAGCATCTTTCCTTGCGCCAGAATCACATAGGTAAGCCATATTTAACAAATATCTCTTACAACCTTGCTTCAGGTGGATGGAAATGGGTCACGAGAAACCACGAAGCAAGTTTTGGTTTATCTAGCTCTGACAATCTTCGAGATGTGCTTTTAAAAAGCATGACAAACAATCGGTATCAAACGAGGTTAAGAAAATGAGAGGATATTTGGAGATATAGACAATCAGGCGGTCTTGGCCACTTGGTCGACCTGAGTTGGTTAACCTGAATTCGTAGATGCTTCCCTCTGGCTGTTAGCCGTTTTCAATATCAATATCAGTATTAATCGAGGCTAAATCAAGAGCCCATTCAGTTGAACTAATCCCACTTCTGGTTCCCAGCTAGGCTACATTAGAGTTCCGTCAGAGCGAAGGATCGGAAGTATGCCTTGACGGATCGTCGTCCTGCTCAAGAATATAAATACTTTATGGATTCGGAGATGCCTTATTCTCCATTTTTCCCCCTTTTCATTGGGCTCAGCCCCTACAAATCAAAGCACATTAAGTTGAACTAATCCCTTTTCTCTCATTTTCCAGCTACTCTCCATCGGGATTCCTTCAGCGCCCAGGCCCAGCTGGAGATAATCGATCTGCGCTACAACATTTTGCGCAGCATTGACAGCCAGGCCTTTCACGGGCTGCGCAAGATAAGGGAAATCAAGCTGGCCGGCAATCGGCTGACCAATCTCAACAGCGATGTCTTCGAGCAGCTGCACTCGTTGCAGAAGCTCGATCTCTCAGAGAACTTCTTCAGCCAGTTTCCAACCGTGTCCCTTGCCGCCATCTCAGGGCTCAAAGCGCTCAATCTAAGCGCCAACATGCTGCAGGTAAGAAATATGTTCTTTCAATTCGATTTGGTTATTAATGTATGGCGCATTCGCTAGCAACTGGACTACACCCACATGCAGGTGGTGAGGTCCCTGGAGAGCCTGGACCTGAGCCGCAATAGCATAACCAGCATTCCGCCGGGCACATTCCGCGATCAGAGCGCGCTCAAGTATCTGGATCTGAGTCTCAACTCGCTGCGCACGGTGCGTAATAATTGAAAACTAATAAAAACGATTTAGTTAATGGGGCTAGCTTCCTTCTCTGCAGATCGAGGACGATGCTCTGGAGGGTCTGGAGAGCCTGCAGACACTGATCATTCGGGATAACAACATCCTGCTCGTGCCGGGCAGCGCTCTGGGCCGCCTACCCCAGCTCAGCTCCCTTCAAATGGACTTTAATCGCGTTGCAGCGCTCTCTGCTGAAATTCTGGGCTCCGTTCAGGCTAGCGACATAACGACCTTGTCCCTGTCACGAAACGTGATACGAGAACTGCCGCCCGGCAGCTTTCAAATGTTCAGCAGCTTGCACACGCTCGATTTGTCGGGAAATTCATTGGTCCTTGTCAATGCGGAGACCTTTGCGGGCTTGGAGGGCACCTTGATGCAGCTGAGGCTGGCGCAGAACAAGCTCAGCGGGCTGGGGAGCGCGCCGCTGGCGCTGCCTGAGCTCCGCGGCCTGGACCTGAGCGGCAACGGCCTCGGCGAGCTGATGCCCAACATCTTTGAGGACCTGGAGAATCTTCAGGCTCTGAATTTGAGCGGCAACCATTTGTCGCCGTCGTTGACGCCGGCGCTCTTCCGGCCCTTGACGCGGCTCCAGGTGATCGATCTAAGCGAGTGCCAGATCCGGCAGCTGAGCGGGGATCTCCTTGCCGGGCTGCAGGATCTCAAGCACATCCATCTGGCGGGTAATCAGCTGCAGGAGCTGCAGGACGGCAGCTTTGTGAATCTGTGGAACATCAGCTCCATCGATCTGTCCAACAATCAGATCAACTCGATCCGTGCCGGCGCCTTTGTCAATGTAATGAAGCTGAAGCGCTTAGATCTGCGCGGAAACCGTCTGTCCGCGTTCAAGGGCGAGTTCTTCAATACGGGCACGGGCATCGAGGAGCTGGACATCTCGAACAATCAGCTAAGCTATCTGTTCCCCTCCTCATTCCGGATACATCCGCGTTTGCGGGAGATCCGCGCAGCGCACAACAAGTTCTCGTACTTTCCCGCTGAGCTGATCGCCTCGCTGCAGTATCTGGAACAGATTGATCTCTCCGACAATCAGCTGAAGACTGTCGAGGAGCTGGACTTTGCGAGGTTGCCGCGTCTGCGCGTGCTGCGCCTGGCCCACAACCAGCTGGACATGGTCAGCGAGATGGCCTTCCACAACTCGACCCAGCTCCAGATTCTCGACTTATCGCACAACAGCCTGGATCGGATTGGGGAACGCACCTTCGAGGGCCTCGTGCGTCTCGAGCAACTGAATCTGGAGCACAATCGTCTGGCGGAGTTCTCGGACAGCGTCTTCGAGCACTCCAAGCTGCACATGCTCGAGAACATAAATCTCGCCCACAATCGGTTCGAGTATGCGCCTCTAAAAGCGCTCCAGCTGCGTCACTTTTTCGTCTCCTCGGTGGATCTGAGTCACAATCGCATCCGGGAGCTCCCTCGCGACGACAGCATTATGGTCAACATTAAGCGGATTGATCTATCCTTTAATCCGCTCAGCGGGCAGGCCGTGCACAATGTCCTCAACGAGCCGAAGACGGTGCGTGAACTCAACCTAGCCGGTACTGGCATCGAGGAGTTGCAGCTGCTGGAGACGCCCTTCCTGCAGTATCTGAATCTGTCGCACAACAAGCTGCGCAACATCAAGGCTGAGGTGTTCCAAAGGGTCACCCTGCTGGAAACCTTGGATCTGTCCAGCAATGAACTGAAATCCCTGGCCGACCTGTCGCCCGCCTGGCCGCAACTGCAGGTGCTCCAGGAGCTCGATGTGTCCAACAATAGCTTCGAGCTCATCTCGCAGTCGAACTTTGGCCAGCTGGAGATGCTCCGGACGCTCCGGCTCAACCATTTGCCGCTCTGCAGCCGCATCGAGAAGCAGGCCTTCCGGCCGTTGCCCAATCTGGCCACGTTGGAGGCGTACGACCTGCCGCTGCTCGGGTATTTGGATCTGCAGGGTATCATGGAGCTGCTACCGGGTCTCGAACAGCTGGATATTGAAGTCAAGGATGCGACCATAGGCAGCGAGCAAATACAGCCTCTAAAACATCCAAGGCTCCGCTCGATTGGAATACGCGGCGAACGCCTCAAGTCCATATCCTCGGGCACCCTGGCCGGACTCCGGAGCTCCGATCTGACCATCAAGCTGCAGAATACTTCGTTAACAGCGTTGCCCCCAGCTCTGCTCTTCCCCGTACCCCGCTCCTCCCAGCTCCGACTAAACGTGGCGGGCTCCAAGATCGGCTCACTTGTGCCGCAGTTCCTCAACGCACTCGAGGATCGGCGGGCCAGTCTGCAGCTGCAGGGCTTGGCCAGCAATCCGATTAACTGCAATTGCGATGCACGTGCTCTGCGACGCTGGCTGCCCAGCTCGGGCATGCCGGAGCTCGTCTGCCGTGAGCCTCCCTTCCTGGCCGGGCGTAAACTCATCGAGGTGGGCGACGATGAGCTCACCTGCGATCCGCGACGCATGACATCCTCCAGCTCCACCTCCACCTCGTCAAGGCCCTCCACTTCGCACAAGACCTCCGGCCAGCTGTTGACCTCCCGCACGGAAGAGCCCCTCATCATCTGGAGCCTGGAGCCCACACAACCGACGATCATGAAGATCAAGACAAAGGCGCCGATTCTGAAAAGCGCCCAGGCGCCGATCATCAGCAACGACGACACGCTCATCATTGGCATCGTCGGCGGCGTTGTCGCCTTCATAGCCATATTGATTATCATCATATGCATCATCCGGCTGCGGATGAGCAATGCCGAGTATCAGCAGAGCACCGCCATGATGGGAATGCCGCCGCCGGGCATGCAACTGGGCGCGCACTACAAGAACGGAGCCGGGCCGGCGCTCTACGCCGTGCCCCCGTACCAGGCCAATTATGCCACATTGTCGCACAAGGCGCAGTCCACGCAGAATCTGACGCAGCGACAGCAGCAGCAGGTGGCACAGCAGCAGCAACAGGCGGCAGCGCAGCAGGCGGCGGCGGTTGCCGCCTACTCGACCATGTCGCGCATGTCCTACTTCAGCGGAGCGGGCGGGCCGGCCAGCGCGGATGGCGCCGAGAGCCTCACGCATCATCAGCCGTACATCATCTACTCGGACGACAAGGCTTATAGATAGACACAAATCTTCTCTCGCTGTCTCATCGCAATCTCTCAGTCAGTCGCAGGTTCTACATAGGCTCTACATATGTATATAGACCTAGTTCATTTCGTATCTTAACATAATTAAGTCGACAAATCGCGCAAGCGTAATAAACAAATTATAGTATAATATTAAAAGCGATTTAAGATATAATTATTATCTTACTTGCTGTTCGATATCAGGATTTCTTTCCCCTTGTTATTGGTCTTATCTTTGCCCTAATCTGTCGTGCCCTAATCTGTTGCGGTCTTACCTTTGCGCCAATCTGTCGTATATACTTTGGAATTTGCAGGTTTTCTTTATTTATGAGTTCTTTAATTTAATACAGCAGCCTTTTGTTTTAATTTTGTGCCCGTTTTCGTTTTTTATTACAGTTCACAAAAAATGGTTTGTACAACAAGATGTTTTCAATATATACTCTATACTATACTCGTAAATGCAAATATATTCATCTATGCACATATATATATATATATATATATTTATACTAATTAATGTGATATATATATATATCATATATATATATATACATCATATGATATATAAGATGGGACACATGTAAATGTGTGCAAGAAACTTTCAGGGTAACCATTCACAGTCTTTGTTTTGTTATCGTTTAACAAAAAGCAACAACAAGATCATATAAGCTTAACGTACACACACAATTATCTTAATGAATTAATACCATTAAATGTATAGACAAGAGGAGATATATAAAAGATCTGAAACTGAGCAATAACTCGATCTAAATTTACATTAACAATTGTTGCACAAAGTACGTACATATATGGAGCACAGACAATTATCTTAAACAAATAATTAATGGCATTCAAACAAAGAAAATAGGAGATATATAAAAGTAAGGGTCTATAACTCGTTCGTAATTCAGGAAGTTGACGTAGTCTTTCAATAACCTCCCAGCCATTCCATCCATTCGACAGTCTACGCCATCTGAGCGTAGGAAGTGTGCATGTTGTAATCCCGGCGCCGATAGTAGATCATTAGGCCATAGCTGACGCAGAGCAGAGCGGCAATGATGCATATGAGAATGCCTAAAAGAAGATTTTAATTATTAAATATCTGCTCAGTTAATTAATACCTAAAATACTTAACATACTCATAAACAACTACAGATACTTTTACATATATTCTGCATTACCCCAGTTTTTTCTATAATAACTTGCCTGTTGCTGCGCCCAAATTGGCCTCCTCGTATGTCATTGTCAGTGTGGATCGCTTGCACTCCTCCGACCAGTTCTCCGGCAGCACATCCTCGTACAGTGCATACATCTTGGCCAGCGGACAGGATATACCACAGCCGGGTATATACATTGGCAGCGGTTCGGCTGTTGTGTTTTTATAGAATACCGATACCAAGGGCCTATTGCTGTCATCCACACGCAATTCGAACATTATGCACGCCGTGTACGGTGGACTGTGCAGCTGCAAATTGAAATCAAAACTAAACTGAAAAAATCAAATACTCATCGTTCGGGACGCTGAAGATAACATAACAACATGTTAAAAGCATGCGGCTCATATATAAGGATTACGGGTTTAGTTTAGCTAAGACATTTTGAACAAACAAATATTCGCTCGATCCTTTCAATGACAGGTATATACTGTTTGGAACAGGAAGGCGGACCTATGAAAATTTTATGAAGATAGCTTTAAAAACGGAGACTAGTTCATTAAAAATATTTTCATACAAGAATCTACTTTTCGACCGATCGTTCCTATGGCAACTATATGATACAGTCGTCCGATCCAGTCGGTTCCAACAGATAGATGGCAAAGTTTCATAAAGATAGCTTTAAAAGCTGAAACAGACGGACTTGGCAATCAACTCGGCTGTTGATACTTATCTATAATACTATATACATATAATTTAAAGCTTCGGAAATGCCTGACATATTTCGCGACAGAATTATAAGATCCTCTACAAGGTCATTATTGGTTATATCCTTATACCTGAAACAGCTTGAGGGTATTCAACGTGTTGGCAATTGTGGTATCATGCGCGCTGTATATAAACACAGAGCGATCCGGCGACAGTTGTTTGTTGTGCTTGCTTTCGAAACGGGTGAGCACATCCTTGAGGAGCGGTCCACCCTTTAGGCGTGCCAGCTGACGTGTGTAGGTATTGATGGAGAATGCGAAATTTGAGACGTAGGTCAGGTCAGCGCCGCCGTAAACCTTCTGTGCCCACTCGGGCAGGGTTCGGTTGTACAGGGTTTCAATGAACAATGTGTTGTTCAAATATTGTGCATCCATGAATGACTTAATCGGCCGACCGCTATTTTGCCCCAAATACTCAAAGAGATCTTTGTAACGTGCCCATTTGGCCTGGAACTCGGCGGATGCCTTAAAGTTTTCCAAATAGTAGTCGAAGGCAGGACAAGGTGCCTTGGCAGCCAGAATCTGTTCAAAGAAAGTTTTTATTTATTCTTTAAGAAATCCTCAACTTGGGAGATATCCCTACCGGATCGTCCTTTTCGGGCACGGAATGCACCGGAATTGGCTGCCATTTGATAAGGGGGTTCCAGACATCATCGCCAACGGGCTCGTATAGGCCAGCCAAGTTGGACTGTGCACTCATGAGTGTGCGGTCCACGTCCGTGGACTGAACAAAGACCTGCTCCCTGTCGTACCTGCTGTCCAACAATGAGCTGTAACGATTTCGCAGCCATTTGCCCAGCTCGTAGTGTTGTTGCTTGCCACGCTGACGAAAAATATATTTGTGAGTAAGACTTGTTGAATCACAGCCCGTACAATTACTCACATTTGTAAGCTGACCCCAGCCCGTGGGCCAGTACTTACGATTGTTCCACGGATCTGTTGGATACGGGTCGACAGGCATTCGGTCGCCATGTCGAAATATCTGCATTGAAAGAACTCTGACATTAACCATATGGCACAAACTTATATGCCCGGACATTGGCATTGACTTACCACATGTACGAACTTCAGCTCTCCAGGCAGGGCGGCCCGGACACCCTGAGCCTCCTCCTCGACATAGGTGGGCCGAAAGGCATGGCCCACACCGAAGAACGAGCAGAGCAAGACAAGGGCCTTAACACAGTAATATGGGTACTTCCCCATCTTTTATACAAGGGACCGCGTTGCTCACCAGACAAACAACTTGAAAGGAATATGGTTTAAGCAATTCCCATTGTTGTCCGATTGCCGTCGATATATTATTTCGAGCTGTGCTATCGATTATTTGTGAGTCGATAAGATAGTGTGACCAAATGTTAATATATTTTCTGTTAACAAAATATATACTACAAATTTGATATTTTCCTATGAATTGATGATTTAAAATACAATTTAGACTGTGTTCACATGGCGTTGTAGCTTTGCTTGCATATCTCCCACATATAACATTTGCCAAATATGTTGGTATTCGCCATGAGTAACTGGCTTTTTTGCCATATATGTAACACTTGCAAAACTATCGGTAACGCAGTACTCACAATATTCAACTGCTACGGTTATACGACCACATTACCCATCGCTAGTAAAGATTGCGATCGCTTATTACAAAAAGGGGGAATTCAGAGTGCAACGGAGAAAAACGACGCAGCAAGTTTTGCAATCATAAAACATTTCTTTTTAACCTTTCGTTATGACGTCTGTCGAGGTAAAATAAATCTTATCCCCAACGGGAGACTGAGTCAATTAAGTTGTAAGTAATCAAATTTTGCAGGACAAAAAAATGGAGGAACTCAAGATTTTATTGGACACCCGCAAGCTTCAATTGGAGGAAGACAAGTTGCAATTTGAGAAAGAGAAGTTAAAGCAAGAAGGAAGATTGGAAGACAGAAGGTTGAATCTTGAGCGATATAAGTTAATGTTTGCGAAATATCAATTCGAAATTGAGAACAAAGAACATTTAGTTGAGCTCTCGGTCCTTGAGAATTACTTATAACGGACATAAGACGTCAGGTTCTGTATCTCTATCACAGGTTTTTTTCAATAATGCATTAAAACCTCTTAATCTTCTAATAAAATGTGACGTGGTCAAATCGATGATTTTATTTTTCTGCGATTCGAGGTTAATTAGTATTGTATGAAGTATTTAATGAAGACACTTTCGATAGTGCCACCAGCGATAACATAAATGCTATCGACTTTCAATAGAACTATCGATCTTTTTTCAGACGTTAACTTCCACATCCTCATTTCTTAAATTTTTGAATTAAGTTTGACTGGGCGAAATTTATCTACAGATATTATAACATGAAAAAATGCACCTGATTCACACAGCGCACTTTACGCACGATCAACAAATCCAATTTCATATTGTCCTTGTATTTAACAGTGTATCCTAATTGGCATCTACCTCGAATTAGCAATCATAAAAATCAAAGCAACCAAGTTAGCAATTAATATTTGTATTGATAATATCGTAAGTCGTCAAACATAGGGAAGAACATGTCGCATAAGACGTTCGTGTTGTCAAACTTTCTATTTGCACATTGCTCAAATGGATAAATACTTTGCATACTTAATGAATACAATTAACAAATATACTGTTGATTGGTTGGGCTTAATATAATGCGTGTTGTTATTGAAAATTTGTTTCAAACTTTTTGCCTTAACTTAAGATGTTGCATGGGCGCAATTATTGGAAAACAAAATTCGGCTATTAGGTCAGCAATCCACATAGATTACACCGGCGTCTAGGGTCCATGATAAAATGTTACATACAGCATGTTGTTGGCATTAAAATCTTCTATTGCCGCTCATATTCTGCGCTGGCCTGGGTCCATTAAACCTGCGTAAACCGTTTCTATTAAAGCATCGATTATGTATTGAACAATACAAGTTTCAGCTTACCGATTCCTATTTACTGGGCCACCCCCGCTACCATGACTACCCCCCAGGGGCGGAAAATCCGATTGATATGCATTTGCTGCGTTGTGAGTGTGCCCGTTTGCGGGTCCATGTTTGTTAAAGTTTTGCGACATGCTGCTACCACCACGGCGAGCACTGAATCCACCACGGTCACCAAAGCTGCCACGATTGGCGTTAAATCCACCACGACCGCTTTGCGTGCCGCCACTGTAAAAGTTAATAAATCATTTTTGTCAAACTTTATAGAAAACTTTATACGTGTCCAGTGCTGCGATTGAGCTATTTTAGAAATTGTCGCCGTAAAATAGTTGACAATTTTATTTGATTAAGCCTTTTTTTTGCTTCGCAATGACAGATAATAACAACCCTGTCATTGCCAATTGTGCCCAGTATTAAAAATATATTTAAAATTGGAATAAGCAGCAGCTAGCAACGTTTGCATTTGTCGTACCTGTTAATGCCAGAATTGTGGCGATTCCGCTGATACATTCCACCATCTGCATTATTCCCGCTCGGAACCATTGTGCCGTTGCCAAAGCGACTCTGCTTTGCTCCGAACGACAGCTGCTGCTGCTGCTGCTGGTGCTGATGCTCGACGGCGGGCAGTGCAAAGCCGCGACGATCTTGGCCAATGTTGTTTGATGGTCCATGGCTACCGCCGCTTCGGTGAGCGCCACCAGCGCCGGCAGAACCAATATTGCCAGCATAGTAATCATTGTGACCCATCTGGCCTTGGTTAAATTTGTTTTTGTATTGTTGTGCGGGCCCGTCAAAGTTATGGTTCTGCTGTGGCAGGACCTTGGTGTAGGGCGCATTGCGTTGCAGTCTAAAGTTGCCTTCATTTCGCATTGGTCCAAACTGACTTTCATTCGAGTTTAATGATCGATTGCCGCCACCTGATCTGAAATTGTTGCCACCAGTGTGACCGCCACCACGACTAAAGCTACTGCCGCCATGTCCTAAAACAGTACATTTTTGTTACTGCCATTGAATCAGTGCGTAAATTGCTTACCGTGTTGCATGGGTCTTCTGTTGCCGGCACCGCCCCCGCCCCCTCCTCCAATACCAACGCCACCGCCACGTCTGTCTTTGGGCCTGCCCGGTTCGACGACAATTGTCTGACCTTTGAATTCAATGCCATTTAGAGCGGCAATTGCTTCCTCTGCCATTTCAATGGTCTCCATGTGCACAAATCCGCACCGGTTCATAATATCGCACTCGACTACCACGCCATAATTTGTGAACAAATGTCGCAGCTCCTCGGGCTTGCAGCCAGGCGGCAGGCTGCCCACAAAGACTTTGGCGGTCTGGAGAGCAATTGAATACAAATTTAGCATTCCCAGTGATTTGGTAACATCAGGGTGATAATACTTACAGACATATAGATTGGTACTTGTCTCGCTTTGTTTTTTTTTTTTGCGTGCACTTTTATTTTCTATTTCGTGTGTGCAAAACGCACAATAGCGGTGAATGCGATGAAAAGACACTCAGTTACTATCCATGTATCGATAACATAGCATTGATTGCCGTTGTATTTGTTTACGTTTGCTTGTAATTACTGTGGGCGCCAAGCACTGAGGAATCATATTTTACTAGCATAAACTTCAGTGATTTGGTAATTGTCTCGCTTTGTTTTTTTTCGCGTGCACTTGTATTTTCTATTTCGTGACCGAGGATTGTGATGAAAAGACTCTCAGTTACTATCGATGTATCGATAGCATAGAATCGAGTACAGTTGTATTTGTTTACACTTTTTTGTAATAAATACATATATTTTAAAGAATGTGGGCGCCAAGCACTGAGGAAACATATTTTGCCAGCATGGACTACACAAAAAACGTAGTAAACATAATGCCCAGCGCAGAAATGCTGGTCACCTTCAGCGGCGGGGACAGGGATATGATGCGCTCTAAAAAAGCTTGTTTACTGTACGCCGAAAGAGTCGACTTCAAAGAACTGATTGTAAGCGCCGCCTCGAAAGGACCTCCAATTGTAAATATTCTAATTTGCATGTTACACATGTCTCACAGCAATTGCGTTTGGCCGAGAAGTGCGATCAGCGACGCATGTACATCACTACCGTGGACAGCGCATCCTTCCAAGAGCTGAAACAGGATCAATCGCTAAATGTTACATTCGCTGGATTTATGGAAAATGTGATCCGCATGCTGAAGGACTGCCAGGCCGGCAAGCTGGAGCTGTGCCTTTCAGCGAAGGAAACAACTGCCAGCGCAGCTGAGCACCTGAGTCACGACTACCATCTGCAATTCGTGGAAATACGCGCCTTCAAGAATCTGGTTCACTTGTGTCTACCCTGTCGTTCCGCGCCGCTTCACACGGTTCTCTTCTACATCAACACGACTCTGGACGCGGCCCATAAGAAGCTTTATTTGCTGGAGCAGAACGCGCAGCAGCTGCAAATGGAATTGAATTCCCAAAGTGCGCACATCGAACAGCTCAGCTCGGACAATGGCAAATTACGAGAAGCGCTGGCCGAGAATACACGGCACCTTGGCGAAAAGCACGCGGCCGAGCTGCAGCATATGCAGGATAAGCTGGAGAAGCTGAACGAACAGCGAGCCAATGAGCTGGAGCGCAACCGTCGCTCGATTGCCGGACTGCAGACGCAATTGGAGCGCGCGACGCTAGACAAAGCGGAGCTGAAGACAATGCACGAACAGGCCGAGAAGCGCAACCAAAGCCTTAACGAGGAACTCACCTGCTGTAAATCGCGCATGTGCAGCCTCAAGGAGCAAAATGAGAAGCTGCACACCGAGCTTACCGCAGCGAAGAAGCAAGAGCGCAAACTAGAATATAAAATAGAAGACTTGAAACAGCACACAATGGAGCTGCAGGAGCACATTCAGAAAGGCAACAAGGAAAAGGTGGGTGTGTCTCTCTTAACTATTTACTTAAGCCAAACTCTTCACGCATTTCAAGCTATAGGCAAACATTGCAGCCGAGCTGGAGGCCGAGAAGAAGATACTCCATACGAAGCGGCAAGCACTGGAAATGGCCTCCGACGAAATAGCCAAAGCGAATCAAATCATACTCAAGCAATCGCAGGAGCTGCTTAACCAGAAGAAGACAATTTCGTGGCGCACCGAAGTGGCGCTGCAGCAGGAGAAGGCGATCAAAGAGAAGGAGAAGCTCCTGACCATGCGCGAAGAGGAACTAAAGCAAACCCGTCAAACCATCCAACAGCTGCGCGAAGAAATACCACAGCAGTTGCAGTCGATGCGGCACTTTGCCCAGGGCCTGGAGGAAAAGTACAAGAATCGTAGGTGCACCATATTTAACCCATAAAAGTCTCGACTTAATCTCTAAATCTTCATTCCCTTAGAAATTCTCACGCTGAAGGAGCACTTGGAAGCGGCCGGCGGCAAGGAGAACTGCAGCCGCAAAGCGAATCGCAAATAGGCCTACATTTAGTTAGAATTATTGTGTATTGTATAAATAATTGGCATTGTTAGTTAACTGTTTTATCGTAACTTTAAGTAAACCTATTTATCTTTATTCAAAATCTTCATCCTGATTTTTGCCTGCCTGCACGTGCGCCGTGGCAACATTCACAACCTGGCTAATGTCTTCGAACTGATTCATCTTCAGCCTCTCGCGTATTAGCTCCGCAATGGCCTTCTGTGTGCGCCGTTCCAGACGCTCCAGCTTTTTGCTAACATCCCGCTTCAGATCCCAGTCCGGCTTGCGCGGCGCCAGATTCGTGATGTCTATCTCATCGATGACCATTGGCTGCTGCAGCAGGCTGAGCTGTGACTGGACGGCGGATTCAATGTTTCCGGTGGGCTCTTGTGGCAGTACTTCCCCTATTGTATTTTCATTTTGTGGCTGATAGCTGCGAAAAACTGGCCTAAAATGTTCAAATGTTTTTATTCGCATTCAGAGTCTGAAAAATGTCGCATCCCACCTGGGCAATTTCTCGGCAGCTCCCGTAGTGCTGCTACCTTTTAATTGCGCTTGTTCGCGCAGCTTCTGCAAACGCTCTTTGCGTTTTAGAGATTCCTCCGTAAGTTTGCCCAAATTGTTGTCATTATTGGCCATTGTTAAGCAAAATAAATAAAGCAGAAATATGCGCTCTTGCGAAGTGCTACCTTTTTATATCGAAACAAATATAACGAAAACATATATCGACTGCTTTTCGATTTAGATACCAACGTTATCGATGTTCAGACATCGACATAAGCATTCAATTTTCGTTAAAATTAATCAATTAATTAATTGCTTTCTGGCAACCAATTTTACGAATTAAATTTGTTTAAAACAGCTATAAGCATGAAAAATTAAGCTAATGAACCACGCAAACGTTAGTCATTTGCATGACGATAGCTATTCGATAATAACTTATCGATACTTGGACAAGCGAATGGGATACATAAACATGGCAAGTTGGCAGCCCTTTTTCAAGGTATAAGTGTGAGGGGAGGATAAAAACAACGCAAAATTTTACTTGTAAACCAAAAAAAAACAACAAATATATATTGTTAAACTGTTATAATCTTGTACGCCAAATTGAAGCCCAAATAGGAGCCCTAAATAGCTGTTTGCCTTTTGAACTATCATGAAGCAGATATAAATACAATTAATAATGTGGCAGCTGCTGTTGCAACTGTTTTGGAGTAACAAAAATTAGCTGCAGGTAAAAAACTCGTTGGCTATGCAAAAACTATTTATACAATGTGTGCAAGAGTGTGCTAATTTGAGTCGGTTTTCGATTAAAGGGAGCCGCCGTCGCCGCCAACAATACAACGGACGATCGCCAACTAACTGCAGCGGCATCCGCCTCGTCGAGCTCATTGTTCTGTGACTGTGACATCGTTTATTCCTCGCCCGCCTGCCTGCCCTGCCTGTCTGCCCGGCCCGGCCCCAGAGGCAGCTGTAGCTGTGGGCTAAAAATGGAGTGGACCAGAGAGAAGACATTGCTGCTGATCAGCGAGTACCGACAGCGGCGCGGTCTGTGGGATATGACATGTGACGAGTATCGCAAGAAGGATGTCAAGCAGCGACTCTTGAACGAAGTGAGCGACGTGCTCGGCGGCAATATACCCATACCGGAGCTGGAGAAAAAGTTTCATACGTTGCGCACGCAATATCATCGCGAGATCAATCGCATGAAACGCAAGGAACCCTACAATTCAAAGTGGTTTGGCTTTAAGAATCTCGTCTTTCTCAGCTCGCCCTTTGCTTGCCGCTCCACCAAGGGCCGTTCCAAGGAGGACCCCTCAGCACACAAGTATATATTGGGCGAGGTCAACACAGCCGGAGCAGCAGCAGCCGCCGGCTCAGCGGAGGGTAACAATATGAACGACGAGTACATGATTGCTTCGCGCAAGTCGCATGCCAGCAGTAGGGCGCAGGAGCTAGAGAAGCTCATCGAGGAGACGACCAAAGATGTAGAAGATGACGACGATGAGCCGGGCGTCGAAGAGGATGTCGATACAAAGCCCAAGCTGAACAAAGAGCTGAGCGGCACGTATGTACACATCAACGAGGATGAGCACGAGCCGCTCGAGACGCACACACAGCAGCATGCCCAGCAGCCGTCCATGATGGAACTGCATCACTCTGGGAACGCCGTAGAGGCTGTCAGTTTTCAGGCCAGCGAAAGTGGAGAACTGCACTACCAAACCACATCTTCGTCGGGCAATGCCGGCAATAGCTCCTCCGTGCATGTGGTGCCCACGCGGATTATAAAGATACAGAGGCGTGACACATCCAACCAGGAGAACGGCTACTTCGAGGAGCAGACCACGCAGCATCAGCTTCATCCGCCGCCGCCCAAACGACTCTACTTCGATCCGAACGGCACGCACAGCACCACAATACTCTCCGCCTCCACGCTGGCAGCGGCCACCCAGAACGGCAACGGCAGCAATGTGCTGACCACGACAGCTGGCACGGCCGTAGCCGGCGGCACACTACGTCTGCCACGTGTCAATGCCATAGTCAATACGCAATCGCTGTCGCCGCCCAAGCCGGCCAGCTCACCGATACCTCCGCCCGCTGTCGCCGGATCGCAAGTACGCGATGAGTTCTCCACGTACGGCGAGTACGTGGCCAACGAGATGCGTGCGATTGGCAACAGGGAGGTCCTAATCTCGCTGAAGCACAAAATCAATACGGCCATCTTTGAGGCGAATATGGCGGAGCTGCAGAAATGAAATTGAAATGGGAAAATAATCAAATAGCAAGAATTTATATTAAGTTTCCACTTGAATTGTCGAAAATCGCAATCCCCCAGTAATTATTGTAAAGCTTTCGTGTTTTTATCTCTGTGTTTCAAACTGTAAATTGACATTAATTCACACAATATAATATTTATGTAACAATTTGTTTAAATAAGCCAAATATAACATTTAGTAGAATCCGAATATATGTACATATATATGAAAAAAGAGTTTGACCTGGAGAAGAGAATAATATATCCAAGTAGGCGGCGATTAGTTTATTTGCATCAAAGGTATTATATAAATTCTTGTTTCTTTTTTGTTTATTTTTCTTTTTGTCGGCAATATGATTACTAATCCGATTTGCGAACCGTTCACAAATTTACCTGTCCGAGTAGATATGGAGAAACTGGCAGCCGAATTTAAGCCCAAGGACAAGGAAAAGGGTGTTGAAAAATCGAAGAGTCCGCGTGATTTTCTCAATATTCCCGACAAGAATTGGGTCGTATTGCCCATGTTCAAATATCATTTGGATCATTTAAAGCCGGCTCTCTCGTTACGCACCAATCCATATGTACGCTGCCGTTACAGCCAGTTTCTGAATAATGTGCCTGAAAACTATGTGAACGTTACCTTATACAGTTCAAACATTAACAAGTATTTATATTAATTGCAATTTTTCAAAACGATGTATTAATATATATCATTTAGACAGCCAAAGCCACGAAGAAAGTCGCTTAATGGACAATTTTACGGCGTGGACTATAAATTGGCGCCAATTCCTGTTTCAGCGGATCCACGTAATTACGCGGGCTCAAGAGCGGTCAAATCGAAACCGGCTTGCAAGTAGCCAACAGCGAACTTTTCAATTTGCCGCGCTACCTAATTTTGTTATCGACTGTAAATATTATCGAACAGGTACAGACTGGGAGATATCGGCAAAAAATATGGGGCAACCCTAATGGTAGCAGACGCACTTGGCAACACTGTTCGATCAATTGGGGACGAAAAATGTTTACAAAATGCATTAATTGTTGTGCTCCAATAATTATTTGTGTAATATTTACATGCCTTTTGGTCGAAAACTGTGGCAAGTACCGAGCTTAACTTATGCATACTTTTATTTATTGAAATTACGATATAATTTTGGCCAACAGTCGCCCTGAAACGCACGCTGCGCCACTACGAGGTTTTCCACAGAGATGATGTTGTACATCGGATTGTCAAGCGGGGCGTTAGGCAGAGCAATAATCCATATAACACCATCAAGGAGCTGGAGTTTAAAACACTTGGCAAAAACTTTCGCGTGATTTTACACCCGCATCGCGATGTGCTCCACAGCAAGTTTCGGGCGTACGCCGTGGACGCCGATGGAAATGAAACTGTCGTCCATTTGGGTAAGCTATTATATATATATATAGCTTTATATTATTGAACCTTTACTTTTGCCAGATCATGACAACTTTTATACGGGTCGCGTCTTTGGCGAACTGGAGTCGTCTGTGCGCGCACATATCGAGGACGGCACATTGACCATGTCCATTGAACTGCCCCAAGAAACCTACCACATAGAGCCTTCCTGGCGCCACTTGCCGACAGCCAAAAAGCATACAATGGTCGCCTACAAATCTTCCGATGTTAAACTCAATCACGCCGTGCCCAAGACCTGCGGTTATATAAAAGAGGGCCGCGAGCTAGAAGCCAAGGATGAGCTAAGCGTGCGCGACAAGCGTCAGGCAGATCAGTACGAGTATACGCCCACCAAGACGCGCTGTCCCCTGCTGCTGGTGGCCGACTATCGTTTCTTTCAGGAAATGGGCGGTGGCAACACAAAGACAACCATCAATTACCTGGTAAGAGGAGCAGCGGGCTACTATTCTCTGTCATCAATAACTCACATTTTTCCTTCTCAGATAAGCCTTATAGATCGTGTGCATAAAATCTACAATGATACGGTATGGCAGGATCGGTCCGACCAAGAGGGCTTCAAGGGCATGGGCTTTGTGATCAAGAAAATCGTTGTCCACTCGGAGCCGACGCGTTTGCGCGGCGGCGAGGCACACTACAATATGATACGCGAAAAATGGGATGTGCGCAATCTGCTTGAGGTGAGTCTTTGGCTGCCTTCCCGGACACGCGTTGATCAGTTGTCCTATTCCAGCTAGCGTATAGCTAAATCTTGTAAATCTTATTCTCTCGTCTCTTGCCAATTCCATTCATGCATCATTTATGTAGGTCTTCTCACGGGAATACAGCCATAAAGACTTTTGCTTAGCCCATCTCTTTACCGATCTCAAGTTCGAAGGCGGCATTTTAGGCTTGGCTTACGTTGGCTCCCCGCGCCGTAATTCTGTCGGTGGCATCTGTACACCAGGTTGCTAATCCCCGACACAATTAGACCAAAAATCAAACAAATCATGTTTTAATCATTATCATTTCGCTTACCCTTGTTTCTGTTTCCTTTTCGTTTTGTAGCCGTCGTCTTCAGTTTGTTATACTTTATAGCCTTGCAGAGAATACTTTTATTGATTTTCATTGGATTGTATAAAGCGACATCTCTGATGCCATCAGGTATATATATATATATATATATATATTCTCGATCTGGACGACAAGCTGAGTTGATAACAAATCTGTCAGTTTCTATGCAAACCCCAGGTTCTTAATTTATGATTTCCAGTTCTTTTATCCTACTTATTTTCCTATACTCCCCAGAAAATAGTTCTCAATCCTTTCTCTCCAGTCTTTGAAATGATTCAATTTTATAGTTTTTTTTTTATACTTTCGGCTTGAATCTTTTCCAAAAAGTTGTCTTCCATGAAAAATAATTCTGTTTATGATTTGTTAATCAAATCTGAACGAAAACTCAGCAATTATTATTTTGCGAGCTTTATCATAATTATAGAAATATACCAACAACTTTTTTTTTGTATATCTGCAAGGGTTTTTAATTTTCGCCCTTTACCTTTCTGAACATTTTTACTGATTCGTCCCATTTTTGTTGACCAACTCAAGAATACTTCAAAAATGGCTATACACTCTATCTGAACTCGGGCCTGAGCAGCTCCCGGAATCATTACGGGCAGCGTGTGATAACGCGCGAGGCCGATCTGGTAACCGCGCATGAATTTGGACACAATTGGGGCTCGGAGCATGATCCCGATATACCCGAATGCTCACCCAGTGCCTCGCAGGGCGGCAGCTTTCTAATGTACACCTATTCCGTCAGCGGTTACGATGTGAACAACAAGGTAAAATCCACCAGCAGACTATTTAATCATTAATTAATAAATGCTTTCCTTGTAGAAATTTTCGCCCTGCTCCTTGCGTTCGATACGCAAAGTACTGCAGGCCAAGTCTGGGCGCT
Source organism: Drosophila kanekoi (assembly GCA_037075305.1). NCBI lineage: Eukaryota > Metazoa > Arthropoda > Insecta > Diptera > Drosophilidae > Drosophila > Drosophila kanekoi. The sequence goes on along the minus strand of JBAMCE010000575.1, from coordinate 162,193 downwards.
GCTTCTCGGAGCCGGAGGAATCCTTCTGTGGCAATTTACGCGTTGAGGGCGACGAGCAGTGCGATGCCGGCCTGCTGGGCACAGAGGATAACGACTCGTGCTGCGACAAGAACTGCAAGTTGCGCCGCAATCAGGGCGCCATGTGCAGCGACAAGAATTCGCCGTGCTGCCAGAACTGTCAGTTCATGCCGGCGGCCATGAAGTGCCGCGAGGCTCAGTATGCCACGTGTGAGCAGGAAGCGCGATGCACGGGCTCGCATGCCGAATGCCCCAAATCGCCAGCAATGGCCGATGGCACCATTTGCCAGGAACGCGGCCAATGTCGCAATGGCAAATGTGTGCCCTACTGTGAGACGCAGGGTCTTCAGAGCTGCATGTGCGATATCATAGCCGATGCCTGCAAGCGCTGCTGTCGCATGAGCATCAACGAGACATGCTTCCCGGTGGAGCCGCCAGATGTGCTGCCTGACGGCACACCCTGCATCACAGGCTTCTGCAACAAGGTCTGCCCCTTTTCGACACTTTGATCTTATATCCAAAATCTATATATGTATATATTTCTATACGTGTACAGGGCGTATGCGAGAAGACAATACAGGATGTCGTCGAGCGCTTTTGGGACATTATCGAGGAGATAAATGTCGCCAAGACATTGCGTTTTCTCAAGGACAACATTGTCAGTAAGTAAAGAAAAGTATAAAGATATTGGTGGAAATTAATTCGGGAGTTAAACTAGAACATTATGGAAAAGCCCCATATATTTGGTGGAAATGGGGGGAAAGGTTTAGTGGGAGAAATTATATCTAAAACTAAAATAAGAGTAAGAAGACGGACAGACCATTTCAATGGGTTCGGGGTATAAAAAGTACCCCTAGCAAAGCCGGGTAGTATCTAACTATAGCTAAATAATATTTCTTTGCTCGTGCAGTGGCCGTTGTGATGGTGACCGCTGTCTTCTGGATACCCGTCAGCTGCGCCATCTCCTACTTTGATCGCAAGAAGCTGCGCCTTGAAATGAAGCAAATCGAGTGGAGTCACAAACTAGATCTCATACATCCCAGTGACGACAGGCGTCGTGTCATACACATACGGTAGGATTAGCTTGTTTAGACATTTGTATTGTATATATATACATAATATATATCATGTTTTTTCAGCGTACCACGGCAGAAGATCTCAGTGGCGCGTGCTTGTAATTAGCATATGGAAATCGGGTGGCGGCCATTGTTTTATCTTCCGTGAGCATTCTTCTCAAAACTGCCACAATTATTTGATATTAAGCATAACATTTAATAATACCTAAACATAATGAATAAAATTCCCGATAAAATAGACCAATTCAAAGGGGATTTGAGAAACAGATTCAGAGCAAATTCAGAGAATTTAAAGGGATTTCTAGGATACATCTTTGAAATGGACGGTTAAATAATGATCTCTAACAGCTGTTGTCCATTCGTGTATATTTCTCAATGTCTAGAAAAAAACTTAAACTTAGTTATTAATTAGTTAATTGTGCTTTGTATTGGATTGTTTTAGTTTATTCATACTTTAGCAAAAATATGTTTTTTGTTTTTCAGAGTTTCTTCTACTGCATACTGTTAATAATTATGATTGATTTTTTCTTTCTTTAATTCTGTTTGTAGATTAGCTTACTGGAGGTGTGTATTACTTCTTTTTTATGCTCTTGCCGTTTGTCTGTGGAGAGCAATCGTCATCCAACTCCAATTCGCTGTCATCCTCGTCGTCCGAATACTCCTCGTACATTTGCCCGTCGTCATATTCACCCAGGTTCATCTCCGCCTGCAGAGAAATGCGTGGAAATTGTAGATTAGATCATTTTTGAGAGGAGCATAATTTACCTTGCCGCAGACATAGACCGGCCCCGTGCCCTGGACCAGTTTGAATGTGACGGAACCGTTGGGGAATTCAACATTTGGCCTCAAGCTGCGAGTTTCGCCAACCTTCAAGACCGCAATAGGAATTTTGACTGTCTTCTTCTCGCCGTCATCGTGCACGTTGGTTTCCGCCTGCAAATTTGTTATGCCATATGAGTACTAATAGACCCTAGCCGCCGCCCCAACCCCTCGACAGCCCCTTGACCAAGTGCTTGTCGGTGTTTTTCCACTCGAGAATTGTTTACCTGTACAACATTGAATTCGCCCGTTTTTGCCTCGGGTCCGAGTGATATCTGTTTTATGATCAGCTTGTGTGAGTGTACTATGTACTCCTCTGGTATTTCCGGCACATCAAACTGTGCAATTGGCTCTTTTTCGCTCAGCGTAACACCTGAAAGGTAATATAATTGTTAATATTGCCGTTATTAATAAATCTAGTTAGCCGGCGTTGCCGTAAAAGCAGACACTTGTATCATGTACTTGCACGGGCAAGACTCAGCGATGTTGGTTGCTGCTCACCATAAAAAGATTCGGACTCCATTTGTAAGCTCGAGGAAACGCTCTTGTACAGTCCAATTAAAGAGTTTATGAAAACTTGTACTTTTCACACGTGCCCGTCCAATGGCGATAGCTGAAGAGACAAATGCGGTAGAAATGATGCTAGACATTCATCGATGATACCGATATATTAAACCGCCGATAGTACTTTACTATGAACAGTATGAAAAGAAATGAGAACTTTAAAAATCTAAACGAATGTTAAGCCAATGAGGAATAAATGAAAATATCTTGGTTTTAATTTTACACTCATATAATAATAAATCGTAAACGATTAATGTATTCGCAGTTCAAGTCGTTGCATCTGGTAACGCCATGCGTGCATGGCCAACACATCACTAACTTGCGTTGCATCCCTAGTTGGTAGCTACCATTTTGCGAAAGTTTTTGCTCAACACGTGCTCGGCGCTTGAATTTTAGATTTAAAACTATATCAAATAATTGCGATGGCAGAGGAATCATTCTATGGTAAGTACCGTATTTTGGCGCGCCAATTGTGCACTGTGGGGGCTACAGGAAATGGGTTTATTTGCGGTGCGCTGGCCGTGCGCCGGCTGCCGGCATTTTTATTCAAGGTTGCGTGTGCCTGTATGTGCGCGTATATAGTGTGCATACACAAGCATACAATATATCGGTGTGGGTTAAGCATATAAGTGGTTGTATTTTTATTTTATCAATTCACAAGTAATACGTTTAATTTTCAGGTGTTACCCTAACCGCAGAAAACAACAGCGTCACCTGGGACGTTGTCGCCGATGAGGATTATGCACGAGGCCAGAAGCTGGTCATCAAGCAAATCCTGCTGGGCGCCGAGGCAAAGGATAATGAGTTCAACGTGGTCGAGGTAAGTGCGCCAGTCAACTTTGTCTGTTCGTCTGTGTGTGTGTGTGTGCGTGCGTAGTGTGTGTGCAAAACTCTTATTGTCGCCTGGGCATGGACCGGTTTGCATTCTCCAAGCACGCGCAAGGGTAATTTTGTCTGTATCTGCAGTACGCGCCCTTTGTCTGTAACCGGCGCTGCTCTTCTGTGTGCATATATGTGACGTCACAAAATGCCCAACAGTCTGCTTTACATATGCTAAAGCCTAAAATACGCCAGGCAAGCAAATATGGCAAAATGACCCAAAAAAAAATGGTTATGTTTATATATATTTTTATTACTATTTATACATAAATTGGCAGGCATTATTATAAGTATGTTAAAATAACGCTTAAATTATCCCTATGCGAGCCGACGTTAATGAAAAACTGTTAGGGTAAAGTGTAGGCATATGTTGCTGCTCTCTTCACACACATTTAGTTAATCAAACCCTTAGCGACGTCTCAATTAGGCTGTGGCGCTTAATACAGGGTATCTACGCGACGACTACTTGCGAGTCAAACACTTATTTAACTGTACTAAGCAAAACAGTTTTATTGACTCAAGTCGCATGCAATTTGATCGCAGTTATTGTTGCCATCGTCTGCTGTCATTTCTAACAGCTCCGTTAAGCTTTTCGTAAACCAGAACATGCTGCGTGCCTTCCTCTGCAGCCGGCAGACAACGCCCGCCGCCGCAATATTCCAATTCCAGCAGATGAGCTCGCACTGCAACAACTGCAGATCATCGCGCAAAGAGATTAAATTCTGCGGATTAAAGGAATGAACAGTGAATTGAGGTAAATTATTTTTGGTGTGCCCAAGTTTCATTATAAAAAATGACAATAAAAAAAAAGCTGAATAAACAGGTCTGTCATAAAAATACCAAAAAATAATAGCTAAATTAGTTTAAAATGTCAACTCTGTATGCAACTCTGGCTTGGAATGTCAACAGCATGCGACTGAATTTGGAAACTCTGGTGCGCGTGGGTGTACTTACCAGCGCAACTGTCGCATCAATTGAGCGAATCTCCGGGCCTTTAATGATCATGAATCTGACCATGCCCATTTGCTCCGTCACGTGACCGACAGTTGTCGTTTTTAAATATTCGGCAGCCGTGTAGTCCACGTCGCCCTTCAGCTCCGCCAGGCACAGCTCGAGGCCGTTGTGCTATTTCGCATGGTAAACAAATTCAATTGAAATTATTGCAAAATAACCAAAAGTCATGCGCTCACCTTTTGCGTTTCAAGCTCAAACTGTGGCGTCATGCTTTTGCCCAGTATGAAGAGGGCGTTGATGGCCATGCCCACCAGCATGCCGTACTCCAAAGACCAGAACAAACAGCTCAAGGCGGTGGCCACAAACGGCACCAAGTCGCGCTCTGAGTGGGAAGAATAGAAGAAGAAAGGATCAGGCTATATGCAATAGATGGATAAATGGGGGAGCTTACTTTTGGCGCGCCAGATCTCGGCTATTGTGTCATACTCCACCATAAACAGCATGGCTGAGATGATTATGGCCGCCAGCGTCGCCTTGGGTATGTAGCCAAAGGTGGAGGTTAGAAAGGCCAAAGTTAGGAGTATCAGAATGCCGGTAAAGGCGCCGCCCAACGGGGTCCTCACGCCGCTCGCATTGTTGAGCGCCGAGCGCGAAAAGGAACCGGTTATGGGCATCGAGGAGAAGAAACTGCTAAACAGATTACAAAAACCGAGGGCAATCATTTCCTGCGAAGCGTCCACAATCTTGCCCTTGGCTGAAATAGTTTGAATATCAAATATATAAAATAGACAAAGGGGCTTGTAGGTTTACGCACAGAAAGCCTTCGCAATCGAGACGCACTCCAATATGCTTAGCAGGGGAATCGTTGCGACTGCTCCGCCCAAATGGGAGATCATGTCGCCAAAGCTCAGGGACTGGCCCTCGGCGTCAACTGTGTGAAACGGCGGCGGACGAATGGGCGGCAGACCGGGCGTGATTTCATCGCTGATCCGGAAGGGCACCTCCTCCGTATCCCGGCTAAGCAGATAGCATAGCAGAATGCCAATGACAACGGCCAGCACATTGCGGCACAGGGACAAATATTTGGTCAGCTTGCGGCAGCCACATGGCAGATCCTTCAGTTTCTGTTCTCAGGATAAGGATTAGATTCATTTCATTTGGCCTGCACATCTCACTTACTCGCATGATCAGTAGCAGGATGAGCGTGCCGCAGCCGAGTAAAGCATCGTTGCGTCGCGTCTCCCGAATGTGTCCGAAAAAGTTAATCCACGCGGGAAGAAACTCATTTGATTTGCTTTGTATACCAAAGAGATTGTTGATCTGGCCGCTGCCAACAGTCAGAGCTGCGGCGAGTGTAAAACCCGCCGTAACTGGCACTGAAATGTAACGCACCAAAACGCCGAGATTCAGTAGACCCAGCAGCAAAATTATGCAGCCGGACAGGAAGCACATTAAGACGGCATAGTCAGGATTGCCGCTGACATGCGGATAAATCATCATGGACATGATGGCCGTGGGACCTGGCGACAAGGATTAGATTAGCTAAGTCTAACTGGAGCTTTGTTATCTCCCATTCATAAGTAAGCTTTGATTCCATTCCGTTTTCTATCCACTCACCCACTGTGATATCCTTGCAGGTGCCGAATATAATGTACAGAAAGCAGCCCATAAATGATGAGTAGAGTCCGTAGACGGGCGGCAGTCCGGCGACGGCGCCATACGCAATCCCCTGCGTGACGGCCGTCAGGCCGACCGTCATGCCCGCCACAAAGTCCACAATTAGATATTTCGTCTTGTATTTGGGCAACCAGCTGCAGATGGGTAGCATGCGCTTGAGGTTCGTCGGGCTGCAACAGCTGCGCGCCTTATCGCCCAAGGCGCCGCACACATCGGGCAGCCGTTCGCGATAGAGTTCATCTGGGAAGGAAAAGAGGGAGAAGAGTACTTAAGCTTGATTAGAAGCAACAAAATGATTAGCCAGCCAGCCTCTTATCTAGTTGTCAATGTTCTTAGACTGTTTATTGCTTTTCACTTGAAGCGCGTTCTCAAGTGGAACGACAAGTTTTTACCTTGTTGCGAGCTGGCTGCGTCACAAATTAAAGATCTCTACAGCTAGATATAGGCTTTCCATATAGTATCAAAATGTTTTTGATGCGAATCATCTGTAGAATTCCATTGTGATAGCTGTGTCAAAGTACTCTCTTGCAGAGTATATATCAACAATTGTTTTTAAAGAGTTATATTCCATAATTATTGCGATTAAATACTGTTAAGATCTCTAGAGATAGATAAAGGTTTTCCCTATATTATCAACATGTTTTCGAGCTGCTCAGATGATAATCATCTGTAGAAATATATCCATAATTGATTTTTACTACATTCAATATTAACTAAGAAATATCTCTGAGGATTCATAGATTGTTCCTTGTTAATTTAAATCATTTTTCAATGACATATTAACTTTCATTGATTTCATAGAGTTGTTTATTGAACTTCAATTTGCATTTCGGGATTCACTAATCAATTATTGGAACGTACCGTCATAGTCGCACATGTCTGTGAATAATTATTATAACTTTTTTAACACTTCACACTAAGTGGCTTTTATTTATGATTAACTTTTCGCCAACTAGTTAAACATAACACGTGCTTGTCGTTTGTTTTTCTATCGTTCGCTTAAGTGGGAATTCTTGAATGTAAACTTCCGTTCGGATTTGTTAAACAGCGCTTGTGATGTTGTCTCTTCGGCAGCAGCTCGTCGAATGGCCCGGCCAGTTGGCATAAGCACACTTTTTTAAGTTCCCGATTTCCTCCAGTTATCGCTTTTTGCTGTTTGGTTTCTTTGAAATGTTAACGTTGAGAATTACGATAGAAAAGACAAATGTTAGACAAAAATGGGACAGCGCTGATTGAGGATAACTTTTGTCGATCGAAGATTTGCCGAAGATCGAATATGGGACAGCTCTAAGAGAAAGATATCTTGGTGGAAGATTAGTTTTGGATCAGATCGAAGATCAATATGGGACAGCTCCGATTAAGGAGAACATGATTAACTTTCCCTCCATTTTTACAGAATTTTTCTTGTGTGTGTTCTGTAAAAATGTGTTAACTTATCAGTATTATATATAATATGCTCGGATCGTAACATTATATAATACCCTCCGTGTGGACGAATTGAAAGTTTATGTGGTGTCTCTTTAAGTTAATTACCCGCTCCGTTGAAGTTTTGCGGTTTACTAAACATATTCTCTTTTATGTTGTGCCCGACAGGTGACCACAATGAAGGATTCGGTGCAGATACCGATTGCCGTGCTAAAGGCGGGCGAGACGCGCGCCGTCAATCCCGATGTCGAGTTCTACGAGTCGAAGGTGACATTTAAGCTGATTAAGGGCAGCGGACCCGTCTACATACACGGCCAGAACATCAAGGATGATGTCGAGGTTGTTGACATGGAGGAGGAGGACGATGAGGACGAGGGCGAGGACGATGAGATTGAGCACCCGAAGAAGCGAGCCAAAATCGAGCCAAACGCTGCCGATAGCAAAAATGCCAAGAACCCGAAAAAGAAGTAAAAACTAAACTCAAAAAAGCAATTCTCTAAGCTAAATCTGTAGATTTAAAAAAAAAAAAAACAAAACAAAACGTGTTTTAGGCCCTATAAACAATACAATTATACAACTACATACTTACGCTATGTAAAACTACAATTTAGTTCCTTTCACTCAGATCCTTGAAGCATTCAAAACATAAATATACGACTAATCCTCCCCAATCCCTATGCAATAAGCCAGAGATATTCCCCGATTTAGTCAGCATATTTGTATATAAGTACTTACGATGCGATTTCTCTCGATTTCTCGATTTTATACAACAAAAATAAAACAACAACAACAACAAAGAAGAATTTAACAAATATTCCTTTTTCTGTTTTAACATATTTCAATTTTTACTTCTGCTTTCTGCCTTAATAGAGAAATTCGAAATTCTTCATTCGGATAGAATTAGAGGGCGAAACCGTTTGCGGGAATGCATTTGAAAAATTTGCTTAAATTCCCTGATACAACAACAAACTGTCGCCGCTTAACAACAAAGATTCCTTTTTATATTTTAACATATTTTATTGTTTTTGAGTTCTGCCTAAATAGAGTTAAATTGTAAAACTTTCAACAGAATTTTTTTCGGATTGAATTAAAGGGAGAAACCGTTTGCGGGAATGCATTTAAAATTTTTTAAAATTCCTTTACAATTCGTTTACTACTATTGCATCCTTAATCTTGGTTGTTTATGGGGGAGGATTTGGGCTCAATTGCAGGAGGGCATCACCTTGAGTCGCTCGTAGGTGGATTTCTCGAGGGCCTCGCGATGTTTGGGATCTGCGATTTGGATCAGTTCGTACGCACGTTGGCGCACATTCTTGCCGAACAGCGAGGCAATGCCGTGCTCGGTGACCACGTAGTGGACGTGGGCGCGGGAGGTGACGACGCCGGCGCCTGCGGAAACATATGGAAAAAGGATTAGCAAGAGAAGCAAGAAGGGATTACGAGTGGCGGCTGGCCCGTACCTGGCTGAAGTGTGGGTACAATCTTGCTGCCTCCTTTGTTGGTGGTCGAGGGCATGGCAATGATGGGCACCCCGAGGCCATCGGTGCCCTCGGCTGCGCCGCGTATAAAGTCCACCTGTCCACCGAAACCGGAATAGAAGCGCGTGCCAATCGAATCGGAGCACACCTGACCAGTTATGTCAACCTCAATGCAGCTGTTGATGGCCGTCATGCGCGGCTGCTGCTTCACAATTCCCGTATTGTTCACGTAATCAATTGCCAACATCTCTGCAAGTACGATATTACGGATTTACAATAATCTTATATAATAGGTAATCTATCCTGTCTATCCTACCGATGAACGGATTGTTGTTGACAAAGTCGTAGAGCGGCTGATCGCCAATCAGGAAGGAACCCACGATGCGACCCTGGTGCATCTTCTTCCTGCTGTTAGTGACGCAGCCCTTCTTGACCAGATCGACAACCCCGTTGGCAAACATCTCCGAGTGTATGCCCAGATCCTTGTGATTATGCAGCGCAGCGAGCACGGCATCCGGAATGCTGCCGATGCCCATTTGGAGCGTGGCGCCATCCTGGACCAAATTCTCGGCAATCAGCTGGCCAATCTTCTTCTCCACAGGCGAAATCTCTCCGGTGCCATGCTGTGGCAGCTTGTCGTTTACCTCGATTGCAAAATCAAAGTGCGACTTGTGGATGATGGAATCGCCAAAGGTGCGCGGCATATTGGGATTGATTTGGGCTGCCAATAAAAGGGAATTAATTTGATGATATTTGATTTACGGATCCTTCGATTTTATTTACCAACAATCTTCTTGGAGTTGACCAGCGCGGCCCGGACGCAGTCGACGCTGGTGCCAAGGCTGCAATAGCCGTGATTGTCCGGCGGAGAGACATGGATGAGCGCCACGTCTGGCTGGACGATCTTCTTGTAGAACAGCTGTGGTATTTCATGCAGAAATATGGGCACATTATCGCCCCGACCCTCGGCGACGGCCTTGCGCACATTGCCGCCCATAAAGAACGAGTTCGAACGGAAAATATCCTTGTTCTCGGGCTTGCAGTAATCGGCCGGTCCCTCCGTGTGCATATGGCAAACGGTAATATCCTTCAGCTTGTTGCACTTGCCATACTCCGTCATGGCAGTCAGAAGCTTTATCGGAGTGGCAGCTGCGCCCTGGGCGAAAACCGTATCGCCTGCAAAAATTTGTAGCCTATTTAAAACGGGCGTTTATCCAAAAACTATATTTATGATTGATTTCTTTTTTGATTAATTGCTGATGAGCTGGACAAAGCCGGGTAACTAATGGAATATAGCATATGAATATCAGTTACTTGTAAGCAAATTATTTATCTGAAAACATTTTATTTGTTCTCTCTTTACATTTTACAGTTACATTTACTTAGGCATATACACCCCCTCTCTTTCTCTCTCTAACCAAATACCACAAATCTTAAACGGTTTTTTTTTGCACGTGTTATCAAATTTTTAGGAATCTAGCCAAGAGATTGCGCGTCAACAGACCGGGCAAAACAAACATCCACAGTGAACATACACGCGCACGAACGAGCTATGTAATTTTAAAATGTTGTATTATCATAGCGGGTGCTTACTGTACTTGATATGACTAGTTGACGTCGCAGAGCGTCGCAAAGCGCAGCCAACGTATTTACATATTTACGGTACAAGCTGTATATGTACATATATACTCATGTTTGTGTGTACATGTATGTATATGCCTCTGTGTGTTTGTGTGTGTGTGTGGGCATGCCAATAATCTATTTTTATTGCGCCCTACAGATGCAATGTCGTGAAGATGCCAGCCTATACATTTATTAATACACAAAACGGGTGTGCATGTGTTTAACAATAAAAAAAAGTGTTTTAAAATAATTTACATTTAATAATTTTTATGAATGATATTTGTTTTTGCCATTTATCAAGCTTATCGAATAAAGTACGCAGCGTACTACATAACAGCGTACTTGCCTTATTGGCCAAAAAGTGTTGCATAGAAAACAAAAGCAAAACGAAAATCGACAAAAAATAAACTTTTCCAAACGAATGACGTCGCCGATTTAGTTCGGCGCGTGTTGTGAATTGATCTAAATTTAGAACGACAGCGCTAACTGTATTTGTGCAAGTCTTCGTTAGATCAAAAATGAAGCTCATGAAGTGCGATCTAAAAATCAAAACTAAAGATCTAAATAAAAATACGTACATATCTATGCATGTATTCGTTTTGGGGGCAGGGCTTCTAAACTAGTTTTATCAAGATTCATAACATTTTTAACTAAATTTCTTTTGCTTCGAGCTCTTGCGCAACTGTCGATTGAACTTAATTAAATCAAAGCTAAATTAACACCAACAATTTACCAAATTTATTTCGGCTGTGGGTCTGTTATCAGAGCTATGGACCCGCCCACTTGAAAGCAGCCAATAAAATGCTAATTTTCCCCCACGCATCTCTCGTTGTACAGTCCCCTCAACTTCTGATGTTATTGCATAATGTCGGACATGCATATGTACATTTAAACAGTTTTAGCTTTGTAGTTATTATTATTATGTACATATGATAAGTTGCCCTTATCAGCACAGCTGTCAGCAGGCAGGTTCTAACGGCAATGGCTGCGTTTTAATGTGTGTGTGTGCGTGTTTGTGGCACTAAGCTCAGCTTTTGTCGGGCGCAGCAAGACAGCTGGACAGAGTCCAAAGTACAATGTTATCTAACACTGTTTACTTGGAAGGAAAACAACTTGCAGCTGCAGCGAATCAGAACCTGTAACTTTAAAGCCAGTGCTATAAACAATTACATAGTACAGATGTATATATGTATATGTGTGTACATATAAATATTAGAGAATTTAGCTTTCTATGATTTGTTTTTTTTTTCGAGGGTAATTTGCATATGTGGGTGCGCAGACCTCGTAAATAACTGATAAGTCCACTGTCAATTCATAGGACTAATCACGGTCAATTGAATTCTTTATGGGGCCTGCTACCGAGCACCCTGTAATTGCCCACTTAATATGTTTATGTGTGCGCGCACACACAAACACACGCACGCATGTGTGTAAATAGTTTGATTTACAAGCACACGCACAGACGCGCCTTTCATTTGCATTCTTCGAGCGGTCGTCGCCCCCTCCTCCATGCGTCTCTCTAGCTGTAACCTTTGCTTTGCTAAGCACATAAACTAGGGCAAAGGGCTAAGGGGGGCAATCACTTTAGTGGCTGGCACTTTCAGCGGCAGACATTACATAACACTAAATTTTGTGCCATTCTGCGACGCCACACACAAATCTGGGCAGAATTATGACGGGAGGAGCGGGGGCTCCGGGGATCCAGTATATGTGGCTACTCACCAGATTTAATGCAGGCGACAGCTTCTTCGGGCGACACAATTGGCGGCTCGCGTGGAAGCGGATGCGACAGCTCCTGCACATAGGTAAAGTAGTTGTTGTGCGTGAAGCCGGCAGCATTCGGCGTGGCGGTGGTCAACAATTTGTTGATTTGTCTGACACGACGCGACAGTTGCTTGCTCATGATTGCAGTCTAATACACAGAGGACAAAAGTCTTCTATCTTTCAAGAACGAAAATGGTCGTGGCAGGTTATGAATGCGCAGCTACAGTTCAATCTTTGGTTTTTTATTCCGTTCACACTGTGCTCTTGCGGGCTGTCAGTCGGATTCGGTCTGTGTCTCACCACTCCAGCGGCGCGATTGCAACTAGCTTCGCCCGAAAGCTTTACCACACCGCAAAAGCTTTTATCAGCGGGGGTCTTTTAAAACATCGGCGTTTAAATAAGAAAGAACTATGGAATTTTGCCTGTCCAACTTTACGATTTGCTTCTAATATGATTGTAACATTGTTATTGTATGTTTGTCACATATTTACTAAAACATATATGTATTTTTTTTTAATAATATGTACTTGCTGACATATAGTGCTCAGGGAAATAATGACGTTGCACAACACTCAACACATTTCCGGGCGAATGGCATTCTACAGCAGCCCGCTAAAATTCAAAATTAACAAAATATCTGGCCACACGTTTGTAGTAATCGGATGGCAAATTCAACAAAGAAAATTTTCGATGTGTTCTAAAATAATAATAATAATAATATCAATAGGAAGACAAACATGTGTATATGTAAGTTATTAAGATCCAAGCAAAAAGACTTGTTAATTGTATTTAATTAGCGTTTAATATATACTATTTTTCGTTCAGTTATAGTTGAAAACCTAATAGATAAAAGCGCCTTGGACTAACAATTAAAAATAACAAATTACGTACATAATCGTAATACTTATAGATTAAGAGAACTTATGTGAAATCTATACAACAAAAGGTTTTCTTTTTTTAATATTTACATGCTTTACCTATATATCATAGACAATATCTATTGAAGAGATTTACCAAATATTATATTATCTGTTTTCCATGCATTTCGGATTTATATGTTTATATATTTTATGACTAGTTTATGCTTTATGGTCTGTATTGCTAAACTTGACTTTGTTTCGGCACAATCTGGGGTTGTTTTCTATATATAGACATATAGTTGGGCTGATCTCATGCTAGTTATATAAGAAATGATCGTGAGTGTTTGATGGAAATAGTTCGGTCTTTAACATTGGACGGAACCTAAACAATAAATGATATATCTTTATATAGAGTATGAAATTTCATTCTGTTGCCTAGACAAATCTGACTAGAGGCTAAACTTAATTGTGCAGCATTTTAAAATAAGTTCTCCTGTTCCGATTTTCTTTTAAATTTTTATATGTATATATATGTATAAAAATTTGCATATGATGCACAATTTTGCGTTGATTGCGATTTCGAGTACTTTCAGATAGTTCTTTTAGCTTATAGAGTACTTTCAAGTATAATACGAGTACTTTCGAGTATAATTCGAGCGGCTACTTAAAATGATGTTCTACGCAACTACAAGCTAATATATATATATATATATATGTATATATTAACTAGTTTAGCCAGTATTTGGCTTAGTTTGTTTTTCTTTTTTTTTGGTGCTCGGCTCTATCTCGTCGGTTGCGACATGTTCAGGCAGAGATCGTGATCGCGTTGATCGCCCCAGCCGCCGTTGCCCTTGCGCAGCTTGGATTTCTTGATCAGGCTGGGCACCGTCATCATCAGGGAGCGCGGAAATAGCTGATGGGAATTGCGTGCGATCCGCAGCACATGCTGCACCTTGGAGATCACCTGATTGGACTCGCAGTTCTTGTTCTTGTGATGGACGCCGCTGCAAAAGGATGACATGAGCTCTGGGAAATCCTTATGAGGATCAGCTTCTTCACTCACCACTCGCCGATGTGGAAGACGCGCGGTCCCTTGACTATCATCGCGTGCAGCTTCCGCTGCAGGCACTGCTGGGAGACATGCTGCAGGGACCAGTCCCAGTTGTAGTCGTCGTAGGTGCAAAAGTGTTGGGCGCAGCGCCGGATGCTCGTCCAGGTGGTGCGATTGAAGGCGAAGCCCATATTGTGCTTGCTGCTAATCCAGGGCATCGACTCCACCTGGGACGAGGCAAACAAAAATGCACATCAGTTGAATTTACATCAGTCGCATTTAAATCAATTCAATTCGAAAGGGGATAAAACAGCGAACAGTGGGACAAAAATGGAATGTGAGCATGCAAATTTTTTTCAAGTTATATAACAAGCCAAGAAAATGTAAAATATTAAGAACAAATTTAACAACATTAAGTTAAACGTTCTCAATTTGTTGAGAAAATTTGAATCAAAAGAATTATTTTTGTTAGGCAACATGTCCTGCTAAATAGGCCCAATACACTGTACATCAGAGAGCAAAACATAGCGCAGCGTTGCCAGACTTTAATGCGAGATGCATTGTGTATGAGCCCCTAATGAATTTTAACGGTTAAATTTGCTTACAATTTAATTAGGTGAATTTGTGACGCAACAAGTTCTTCTAGGCCCAATACACTGTACATCAGAGAGCGTATACATATCAAACGCAGCGTATGTACACCTTGCTGTACAGTGCATTAAGCCTCTAATGAGTTCTGGTTTGAATTCTTAATAAAAACTCGATTAAAACAATTTGAACGCTTCTTCTACCTTGCGATAGTCTTGGACGATGCTGTGCCTATCGAGCTTTGCGGTACGTACGCGGGCGCGCAGCTGTGTGTTGCATGCGTTCGTGTGTGAGGGGGCGGGGTGACGGCGATTGTAACGGTTTATCGGCATGCCAAAACAGAGACAAAGAGAGAGACGCACACACACATACACACACAACATAAAGAGAAACAACAACAACAGTTACGGTAAGTTAAACAAAATAAAGCAACGACAACAGTTACATGCAATTTGCCAAAGCATTTGGGTAGGGTATACGGGCGGGTAGCATGCCAACAAGTATGCTTTTGCGACACACTACAAAAGCAAATGAAAAAATTGAAAATGAAAAAAAATGGTGCTCTGCTACGGCAATGATCGGAGGTGCTAGATTTCTTTTTGGATTATAAAATATGAAAGATATTTTTGTTGTATTTGTTTGTTGCTGGCGATGGTGCGCTACCTTCTGATAGACGGAATACAATGACGGCAGGACATGATAGTTCCATGTTTGTGCACCATTTTTATTGTTATTATTATTATTATTATTGTTATTGCTATTGCTATTGACATTATTTGTGTTGGATGCGGCGGTGACAGTGTTCATGTGGCTAGTTCTTTTATTGTTCATATTCTTTTTGATTTTATTATTATTGTTGTTATTTTTGTCGGCATCTACGGTGTCGCCCACATAGACTTTGGCATTCTTTAATGAGGTGCTGGATGATGAGGAGGCAGTCAAGCTTCTACCGTTATTATTATTATTGTTATTATTATTGTAATTATTGTTCCTATTCGATCCTAATAGACTGTTTGACGAGCTCAGCGAGGAAGCGTACGATTTTTTGTTAGTCTGCACGAAGTAGATAAGAACGCAGAGAAAGATATGATTTTTAGATACAAATATGAATTGCAAATGCGCGTGTTGATGTGTTTTAAAGATTAGAGATAAAAGCAAATAGTTAAATGGCATTACATACATATGTACAACATACATATTTATGGGCGTTACAGACAGATGTTATATGTGTGAACACAGCTATGTATGTATGTATGTATGCATGTTCGAGTATGTATGCAACTGTTAAATGTATACGCTATGTACAGTAAAAGCTCTAAGATTTCCAATTGGATGTTGTCAACGATAGAGCATCTCATTAAAAACTAATAACAGCCCTGATTAACGGCCAACTTTGTCGTTATTAGCACTAGAAAATCTCTACTGTTTCCAATTGGAACTTGTCCATGTCTCACTAACAAGTAATAACAGCCCTGCTTATTACTTAATCGTTTTTAACGCTGTTTTCAGCTACTTTTTCCAAGCGGCAGTTAATAGCACTGCGGTTAACGGACATTTATATTCCTTTTGCTTTGTTTTTCATCTTTTATTTAAATTCTTCATTAACTATTATTGTTTAAAATATCGGACAACAATATGAAATCTTACAACAAACATTAACAATATTTGATTTGATTCAAGTTAAATTTGGAAATACTTTTTACACACTATGAAAATGTAATTATGTTTATATGTTTCCCTTTAGCAAGCTTTCACTGTAACCGAGTCAAGAACAACATGATGTATGTACTATAAAGCCCTAGTGCTGATATGATGTACATTATAATTTCATGTTTAGGTAGGTTGTGTTCGTTAATAACAATTAAATTGGCACAAGCGACTGACATTTGCTTTTGGTTAAAAAGACATTAATTAAATATGCTGTAGTTGAAGCAGTTTTCTCTTAGAAGACTAACGAATAACGCAGCCAGGCAGTTGAGGATCTCACCTTACTGTGGTACGTATAATAGTTGAATGTCTTCAGATAAGTGCCCAGCGAGAGAATGTTGCACTGCGGGCACAAGTCCTTGGTGCGCTGCTGCATCATGCCCAGCAGATAGAGAAAGTCCTCGGCCACATAATGATCCTCCTCCAGGAACAAAACGAGACCTGTCAATAAATATCCAAATATTAATGTTGTTTTCTTTCCAGGTATGACCGAGACTAACCCGTATGAAACCGGGTGACCTCCAGCTCGTTGAAGACGCGGTTCGATTTCCACCACCAATGATGCTTGGTCTGCGTGAACTTGGCCTCGCGATAATGGCCATAGAGATCCGGATACAATGCATTATTGCAGTTGCTGATAAGGGCTCTAAAAGGATAATGTACATTAATATGGATAAGACTTCCTGATTGACTGCACCCACTGCTCCTTCTTGATGTTCCGGGGACAGTCGTTGGGATCGACGCCGGGATACTCGTGCGGATGCGTTTGCATCGAGTACGGATAGAATATCTGCATCACCTTGCAGAAATCGATCTGCTGCACCAGATCATTGATGTCGTCGTCGTAAAAGTCGTGCGAGAATACCAGCAAGGATTTGGAAATGTCACGGGCCTGCGCCAGGCTGACAATCAGATGGCGCAGGTAATTGATGCGCGTGTGCACCTGCGAGCAGGAAATGTTTCTAGAGCCAAGGAAACGAAAACAAAGACACGATCCACGCACCTGTACGACAATTATCACAGAATCGTTTTGCAGCGGACCGAACATGTCCTCGTTCAGCACCAGCTGCAGCTCGTTGTATCTGACAATCTGGCGCTTGATCTCCGAGATGTTGGGCGGCCGATAAGCCTCAAAGTTGATTGTGGTCGCCGCAAGGCCGGAGTTGCTCAGCCCGGAGACGCTGCTGTTGAGTTGGAGCACTGCAGCAGGGAAGGGAAAATGGAAGCAGGAATAAATATGAAAGAATGCTCTAGTCGGGAGTGCACGATCACCATCTCCTCCTTGAAAGCTACCTCATCTTTATATACTCTTCTCTAGCCTCTATTATTAACGGGGCAAGTTATCGAATATCGGAAACAAACTCGATCTGCGCAGGCAATAGGAGGACCTACAGCTCTTATGGGTGCGGAGATCCTTGAATTCATACGGACGGACAAGCAAACGGGCAAAAACGGACAGGACAAGATCCACTTGGCCTGCTACATACATTTGCACAAGTACATTATACCCTTTTTACCCATTTGGGTGCAGGCTATAAATGTGGAAGAAACTGTCAATCCTCACCTGTTGCTGCTGCCGCCGCCGGCGCGCTGTGATTGCGCGTATGTGGCGTCAGGTATTTGTGAAGCGGAGCCGGCACCATGGACAATATGGCATCCGCCGAGTCATTGGCCAACGCATCGCTGAGCAGCGCATCCCGGCTGTCCACTGAGAAGGAAGAAGGTAA
The DNA here is from genome assembly GCA_037075305.1 of Drosophila kanekoi. Lineage (NCBI taxonomy): Eukaryota > Metazoa > Arthropoda > Insecta > Diptera > Drosophilidae > Drosophila > Drosophila kanekoi. The sequence goes on along the minus strand of JBAMCE010000575.1, from coordinate 143,983 downwards.
AGCAAAATTGTTATTAATTATTGCATAAATAAGCTAACAAATTCTCTCTTACGGTAGTTGAAATTGTGATACTGCAGCAGCCCGAAGACGCACAGCGCCAGGATGAAGACGCTGCGCATATAAAAATTGTTGCGTTTGCGTCCCATTGCCCCTGTATTGGGCAGTGGTATCAGTACACGGCCTGCAAATAGGTTTTTTATTTTAATAGAAATTTTGTAAAAAACAAACATAAAGTGCTCCGAATTACCTCTCATTTTAGACATTGTTTTTTGGTCCGAGTTGCTAGCAAATGCCTACTAGGCGAGCTCTTTTATAGCGCCATCTGAAAAAAAGCACAATAGATAAGACAATGTTTAATTGAGATAAAAACGTACAGTAAAAGATCGCTGGAGTGGACTTGAAGAGGACTTGCTCTGGACGGGGCTGCCCGACTGCGCAAGTAGCCCGAAGCCGACGCCAAGGAGAAGTTACAATCGTTTCAGCTTCCTGCTAAGGCCCCTTTATAGCACGTATAAGATAAACATGTACAGTAAAACCTCTTCGAGAGTGAACTTAAACTTGACTTGTGACCTCGTTAAGATGCTGCCCAACTGGGAAGTACCCCGAAGTCAACGCCAAGAAGGAGTTACAATCGTTACAGCTTCTTTCTAAGGCCTCTATATAGGCGGAATAGAAGGAACAAGATGTACAGTAAAACCTCTTTAGGGTGAACTTGAAGAGCACTTGTCGACGATTCCACCGCCTAGCCGAAGTCACAATCGTTACAGCTTCCTTCGAGGCCGCTTTATGGGAGAAATTCGACTCGTGAGCTCTCAAAATCGATAAATATCGATAAATGATATCATGAAAAAGGAGATATGGAAAGAAAAGCTTAGCTCCTTTCAAGATTTGAATCTCTTAATCTCTTATTCCACGCATTGCCACGGTCAGGCGGACAGATCAGCTTATCGTACGGATCGAGAATATATATAATATATATAGTTTATGCCCTGAATGTAACATACAAACATTTTCCGGCAAACGTTACGCCCCCCCTTTAGCCAATTTCAGTTGACGCAGGGCATGGAAATCTTATCACTTTTCATAGAACAGAAAACGTAATTATTTGAAATGTTTTTTATTTTTTTATTTTTGATTTAATCGTGTTTCGCATTTCAAAATAATTGTAATTTGTTGTTGACATCTGCGAATGGAAACTGAAAACTGGCAACGCAATTCGCGCAATTCTCAAGAGGCTCTTAATAATAATAGAAACTGGCGCGAAATGCACTCGCAAAACGTTAAATGTGGGCACAATTCCGAGCGGGGCTTCGTTCGGAGTCTCGAGTCTGGAGGCAGCACTTGAAGCTCGGCTAATGGCTGGGCGATTACCCTGAGCCCAAAGGGGGCGAGGCGGCCTCCTAGCGACACGTAGCCATTGCGTGCGTTGTCATTAGACCCCCCGTGGAGGGGGGACTACCCGCCCGCCCATCCGCCCGTCCGTCCGACTCGACACTCGACTTGTAATGTGGGCGATCGCGCGGCCTCGCGTAAATTGGCATAAAAATAGAATATATTTGGCGAGTGCGCCGTCTGACGACAAAAAAAAAAAGATTTCAATTCTTAGCAGTTGTCAAATAGAAAAGAATCTAGTTGCAGTTAAGACGAACAAAATGTTGATTTAGTCAGCACAAAAAATATATATATATATATATCAATATGTATATAAATATGTATATAGATATATACATGGGATGCTCTTAGATAGATTTTACATTTCCATTCTTATTTATTTATTAATCTTTTCAAATGAAATTCTGAAATTTGAAATTCTTTAAGTTGTTAACTTCGACTATTTTTTGAATTTCCCGCGCAAGTGCGGAAAAAGAGCGGAAAACGATTATGTAAATCTTATTTGTCATCCATACGCTAGAGCCAATTTTTTAAGATTTGTTGTTCAAATTCTCATGAGACGTTTTCACGTTTTTTTGGCAAAATCCGCGCACTTTGAGGGAAAATGCGGGACAACGAGGTTTTTGGTGTTGTCCTCGACTTAGTTTCAATTCCACGCAACTTTCACTACAAATTGAGCTATACTTATAGAGATATATATACTTATTATATATAGATAGAATGTTCTTTCACATACGTATTTAAAATAAAATGATGAAAGTTTTACCATAAGTAGTTAACTAAGTTTTTTCTGTTAATTTCACCCGCAAGTGTGGAATAAAAGTGGAAAACGATTGTGTAAATCTTATTTGTTTTCGATTCGATCGAACTGAAAATAGTCTTTCAAATTTGTTGTTCACATGAGAAACATTTCACATTTGTCGCAAAATGAAAACTTAAGTAAAACGTTTTTCTATAATTTTGGCAGTTCCACGCAACTTCCACGACAATTTTTCGTTAAATATCCGTTCGGCTTCGAAGTTCTTAGTGAAAGCGCATTTGACAAAATGAATGCAAATGATAAAAATGAAAAATCCGCCCCTCTTAAATGTCTCTCTTAGATGTTTAGACGGACAATTGCAGAAATATAAACATGATGTTTATATACAAATAAACAGATCGGGGAATACGAGACCTTACTGTACAGAAATCACCTCAGGCAGAGCCTAAATATGCCAACTTTGAATATCCTCTACAAAGATTTCCCATTCTTCTCCCATTCTTTGAGCTTGTCCCACAATTAAGTATTTGGTAATATTCCTGGCATCCAATTATTATAATATTTTGTCGATAAATTTACGCCCCAAATCTCAAAACTAACCAATATATTGGCTATAACTAGGCTTCATTAAATAAATCACAAAAGTGGCAATAAAAATGCGTTTGCTCATTAACAATGAACGATAATTGATTGCGGCCCCTGGCACGCCCCCCGACACGCCCCCAAAAATGTCATGGCAACATTATATTCGAGAAATGACAAAACAATAAAAAGTATTTGCGGTTAATGAGAGAAACACCAATTTCCATAAATAAATAGAGCAGGCGGCAAATGGACTTGAGGGGCAACTCGCCCCGGAAACGGGCCTCGCGTTTGACTTTGAATTTGAACTTTAGCCATCGATTAAAGATTAAAGCAAGTGAAAGATATCGAACTCAAAGTGACCGACTGGGAAATACCGTGTAATCAGTTTTTGAAATAAATGTATATGTATATATATATACTATTGGGCATAGCCAGGCTTTGCCCGCATCAAATAACTTCTCCCAAAGATCTTTGAAACTTGTTTTTAAACTTTCGTACAACCGTTTTTCGCCAATTTCCCACTGTTGCGGGTGAAATTTGCCAAATCGCTAAATACGTATTTACCAAATTCTTGAAAAGTGTAAAACACGACTGAAAAGATATTTTATATAGAAAAGTGAGTTTGAGGACGATCGGATGGTAAACAGAAAAGTGTCATACAAAAATTTTTCGCGTTTTTTCCACACATGCGGGTGGAATTTCCCGAATCCCCATCTTAACGTGGATCTATATCACATAAGGTAACTACAGTCAACATTTTAGGTTCCTAGCTCCTACAGTTTAGGCTGTGCGTTGATCACCAATCAGTCAGTCATTTAATCAGTCAGTCAATCAGTCAATAAGTCAGTCAGTCAATCAGCCAGGCCGAACAGTTATATATATATGCTTAGCTAGCTTACATCAAAATGTAGGCTTAAAATCGATATTTATCGATGCTGAGCATATCCTGTTCTGCGAAAGTCGCGTTAATCCAGTAAAACATGTTTGCCGTCTGAAACAATGCTTGTCACAAACAGACAATGCAAAATCAACATACCCAGTGCTACACATATTTTTAAAGGGTATAGGGTAGGCAAAAAATACGCGAAAGTGCAAGCGTACGCAAAGAAATCGGACATTGTGCTCGAAGGTGGCGACGAGTGTGTTGGAGGGGGCAGGGGGTTGGTAAGAGAGGAGAGGGCAATTCAGGTGAAACAGGTATTTATTTATTTATTTACTGTTTGGCTGTTACGAAATCTGAGCGACATACAAAACGGCCAAAATGGTCGCAAAAAAAAACAACAACAACAAAAAACTGTTGTTGTTCGCATTTTCGTGCTAATTTCTTGAGAATAAATGTTAAATGGATGGTGGATATGGGATTTGTTTTACCTTTGGCTAAATTTGCAAGTGCGCAATATTTTCGTTTCTGCCTCCGCCTCGTCTGTGCTCCGCATTGTTGGTCAATCGATTTTTCAGACGCCCCAAGTCCCGTTAATTTCTAGCCTAACGGTAACATTTGAATTGTTGCCGCCGCCTCGTTGTTGTTGTTGCTGTTGTTATTGTTGTTGCTGTCGTTGCGTAGTCAATTTGTAGCATTTTGCAAAAGTTCGTCAATTGGTTAATTACTTAAATCGCGTTTGTTGTTGTTGTTGTTGTCGCTGCGCGCCTTGCGGCTGAGATTCGTGCAATTTCTACACACACACAAGCATTCACATACATGCTGGACACTGCGCTAACACACACACAGATGCACAGCACACACACATATGGCGCTTATCTTATTGCCTCATCTCACTTTTGATTAGGCCAATGCGTTTTATACAAATTATCTATTCACTTTTCATATATTATCACATCAGTTTTCGCTTTCTTTTGGAATATGGCAACAAATTTCACCGATTTTCGACCGCTGCTCGCAAATGTATCTTACGGTGCGCTCTCTCACAACTGAAAGTCAAAGCGAAACAGCTGGCTTGTCTAGAGAATGGTACGCTGCTCATCGCAAATAGAGTGACCGTATTCGTGGTGAAATTACTGTTATCGATTTCTATCGAGTACACTTCTATTGACGGTGCTGTTAAGCTAAAATTCTAAGATATTTTTAAATAGTATACATTTATAAAAGAATAAAACGTGTTGTTACCAAACAATAAAAAAAACTGGTTCCCTTTTGATATAGTTATGCGTATTTGAAGCCGTGAAAGCTTACGGGCTATTTGACTGCTTAGCGCCCAACTCGACTCGTAGTTTGTAGTAATAAGTTGACTGAGAATCTGTCAAGGTGATTGTAATTTTCAAATTTTCTTCCATCACATTGTCAAATTGTTAAGCCTTTTCTAATTTTATTTGAATTTAATTTAGTAATTTGTGGAAATTTCAAGTGAGAACAGTTTTCAGACGGTGGTGATGATAATCATAATCGCGCGCAAATAATATGCCACCCTGGACATATATCGTACGCTGTATCGGCCTATCGGTGCGATAAATCGTGTCTATCGATAAGTTCACTTGGATTTGGAATTGCAGCCTTGGTGTCCGTCGCTTTGCACCAAACTCAGCCGACCAACATTTTTTTATTCCAAAAATATACGTACGCGCGTGAATCATACGCGACGTCTCGACTCACGACACGCACAGCTAAAAATCGAGTGTACATAGTATATAATATATATACAAAATATTCAGCATTTTTTTATTCACTATACAGAATTTATTTAATACGCCTCTCTCTTCAGTATTCCCCCCCCCCTCACCGCGCCCCGCCTCCGCGCCGTCTGAGTGTATTACGAAAAAATTTGTATTAATAGTTGTGTTCAGTTCAAAAATGTTTAGTTTTCTAAAGCGCGAGACTAAAAATCAGGAGGTTGTCGAGAACGTCATCGGGGAGCTGAAAAAGATTTATCGCAGCAAATTGTTGCCCCTGGAGGAGCATTATCAGTTCCATGACTTTCACTCGCCCAAGCTGGAGGATCCGGATTTCGATGCCAAACCCATGATACTGCTGGTGGGCCAATATTCAACGGGCAAGACGACCTTCATACGTTACCTGTTAGAGCGAGATTTTCCCGGCATACGCATCGGCCCGGAGCCAACGACAGATCGCTTCATTGCGGTGATGTACGATGACAAGGAGGGCGTGATACCCGGCAATGCGCTCGTGGTCGATCCCAAGAAACAGTTCCGGCCGCTGTCCAAGTACGGCAACGCATTTCTGAATCGATTCCAATGCTCGACGGTGGCATCGCCAGTGCTGAACGCCATCTCGATTGTGGACACGCCCGGAATTCTGTCCGGCGAGAAGCAGCGCATCGATCGCGGCTACGATTTCACGGGCGTGCTCGAATGGTTTGCGGAACGTGTGGATCGCATCATTTTGTTGTTCGATGCACATAAGCTGGACATATCCGACGAGTTCCGGCGCTCGATTGAAGCGCTCAAGGGACACGACGACAAGATCCGGATCATACTGAACAAGGCGGACATGATTGATCATCAGCAGCTAATGCGGGTCTATGGTGCGCTGATGTGGTCGCTGGGCAAGGTGCTGCAGACGCCGGAGGTGGCGCGCGTCTATATTGGCAGTTTCTGGGATCAGCCGCTGCGCTTCGATGCGAATCGCCGGCTCTTCGAGGATGAGGAACAGGATCTGTTCCGTGATCTGCAATCGCTGCCACGCAATGCCGCTCTCCGCAAGCTCAACGATCTGATCAAGCGGGCGCGCCTGGCAAAGGTGCATGCGTTCATCATAGCCGAGCTGCGCAAGGATATGCCCTCAGTGTTTGGCAAGGATAGCAAAAAGAAGGATCTGATCAAGAATCTTGGCCAGGTGTATGATCGCATTCAGCGTGAGCACTCCATATCGCCTGGCGATTTCCCCGACATCAAAAAAATGCAGGAGGTGCTGCAGCATCAGGATTTCACCAAGTTCCATTCGCTGAAGCCGCATCTGCTCGACATTGTGGACAACATGCTGGCCAAGGACATAGCGCGTCTCATGGAAATGATACCGCAGGAGGAGATGACGCTCGTCCAAGACCCAATCGTCAAGGGTAAGTTATCCCAGCCCAACCCAATATGCAATATTAATCTTAATCCAATTGTGGCTCCAATTAAAATTTGTTGCTCGGCTAATCGAAAGCTGCCCCGCACCTGGTCACCCTGTCGCTTGTCCACAATTCAATAATCGATAACCACCTATCGATCCGAACAATCGTTATCAGCACTGGCCGCCCTGCATTTTGCTGTGTGGCTCTGGCTCCAATTGAAATTTGTTGCTCGGCTAATCGCAACCTACTCCGCACCTGGTCACCGTGTCGCTTGTCCACAATTAATCGTGCACAATCAATCGATACCCACCTATCGATAAGAACAATCGTTATCAGCACTAACCGCCCTGCACTCTGATCTATGTATCCGTTTCTAAATTTAGCACTTCGCGAACTGGAAAAAAGCACGATAAGCGGACTGATTCATTTTTTTTTTGTTGCCCCCATGCCCGCTTCTCAGCTTAGGTCACACCATGCGTACATTTATCGTTTATCGATAAACACCAGACAGCATACCATGCCAGAGTTTTTCTTTGCTACGATATTGAATTATAGACATAAACGTTTTTGTATTGCTTGGTTTTCTTTGGCTGAGCTTTTTAGGCTGCGCGCGCGCAAATGCTGCAAATAAAACAATATCAAAAACAAACCGAGTTGACCCAGTTTGCAAATAGTCATACCAAATTGTAGAAAACAAGTTTGTTGCTGGCACACACACACACACTCACACACACACGCACACCGAGATAGATCACAGAGTGTATCTAATGGATGCAGCAATTACAATTTAACTGCTTAGCGGCGCATGCAGGCACAAATGAAAGCTACAGGAGCTGTACTTGGGCATTTCCACTCACATTAGTGGCTATACATAGGTAGATTGACTGATTGACGAACTGCCTAACTGATTGACTGACTGACTGAATTACTGATTGACGATGCAAGTGCAAATGAAAGCTTTAGGAGCTGTACTGGGGCATGATTACTCATTTAAGTGTACACATATAACATACATACAAGGCTGTGTGTGTAAGCTGATTGACTGATTAACTGACTGACTGACTGACTGACTGACTGACTGTGTTATTGATTGACGATGCAGGTGAAAATGAAAGCTTTAGGAGCTGTACTTCGGCATATCCAGTTTTTTAAGTATCTATGCGTACAAAGCTGTGTGTGTAAGCTGATTGATTGACTGACAGACTGAGTTTCTGATTGATTGATTGACTGACTGAGCTATTGATTGACAATGCAGTTGCAAATAAAAGGTAAAGGAGCTGTACTGTACTTGTACTTCCACTCACTTGAGCAAAAATTCATCTTAAATTTACTGAATAATACTTCTCCCGGGCTAAGCCGGGCATTGCCCGTTGTGCCTGAAACATTTAATTGAACAAATCGTCTACCAGCTTCCTCTTTTCGCACTTATGTAATATATTATACGCATACATATTATATATACGTGTAGCACACAGATATTCTCTCACTCTCTATATAGTATTTGCTACGTAAACAGAGTGCGATAAGAAAAGCCTCGCTGATAACAGGTTGCCCGCAAACCTACATCGTGCTCCATGTGCCAGACGCTAGACGCACTTTTCTTTTGGCAAAGATTATGTGTGCAATCCGGCGGAGTTCGAGTAAATAGTCGTTGGACGTGCCGGTGTTAGGGTAACATACTTACTTCTCTCATATCTAGCTCAAATATTGTAAATGCTTGATAAGCTGCTAGTTTTCTACATGCCAAAGGGGCGGACAAGTACTCCGCCAGAGGAGCGTGGCCAAATGACTATGGGTATGTGGGTTAATTATTTGCTTATTATCGAACTTGTCCGAGTGATAACAAATATCGAACCGCATTGTACGGCATGATGTAAGCGGGGAAAATAAATGAAAAAGAAATAACGTCAAAGTCATGACTCACGGTTAAGGCGAAACGGGGAGTGGAAGGGAGCCCGGCGGGGTGACCCTCCGGTACAGTTAGGCATGATGCATACATACATACACATATATGTATATATATATGTGTGTATATGTATATAGTATATATATTTTACAGTCCAGCGACCAGCATAAAGCTGCGCACAGACTGGCCATAGACGCATCCAGACTCAGGCCAACTCGACCATGACGACGAGCACGCATTGACCAAACACAGTCGAAAACAGTTTAATTCGATAGAAAAAACTCAGCTGTAATTATGCTCGACTACGAGATACCCAGCACTGACAGCAAATTACGTTTATATATGAAAATATCTAGAATATGTTAAAGTTGCATCTGCAGTAAAGAATTTGGTGCTCAATTCGAGTGAAAACTCGGCTGTCATTGAGCCCGACTATGAGATACCCAGCATACACAAGAAAGTAATTAAAGCATCTTTGAAAATGCTTTAGCTACATCTACAACGAATGCATTTTCGCGAAAATGAGTCAAGAATTTTCTGTTTAATTCTAGAAAAACCTCAGCTTTAATCATGCTCGACTATGAGATACCCAGCACTTGTTAATATATCAAAGTACCCTTAAAATGCATCTGCAGTAAATACATTAAAATTTTGTGACTCAATTCGAGAGAACACTCGGCTGAGAGAAAACTCGACTACGAGATAATTTTTGTCGCTCAGTGTACTTGTAGCACCTTTGGCTTAAATCAAATTACTTTTTACTGAATTCAAGACTTCTTTCATTTGTTAAATTTAGTCAATAATGATTTTTACTTAATTTAAGTTTTAAGTTTCAAGAACAAAACGTCAGCAAATGTTCCTAGTGATAATATTTAGAAGCAAGTTTTTCTCCGAGTGTACTCGAGAAGCCTCTTAAAGCGGCTTCCGCTTTGGTTTGCGAGGCATTAATAATTGCATTGGCGCCATAAATACTCTACAGATGTGTTATGTTTGTACATGAAAGCGATATATAATTGTCGCTTAAATTATAATCTCTGGCGGTCTCTGTGTATGACCCATTGTTAGTTATTTGTTCGACTTTGCTTGAGTCTGAGGTTGAGTTCAAGGTTCCGCTTACAAGTCCGACGCTTACTTTAGCACCTGTTCATTTTCCAGCCAATAAATTGTTTATAGCTCGAGCTCTTATTAAATGTGGGCCAAGTCAACTGACTGGCTTTTTTGTTTGTTGTGGCTATCTCGGTTTGTCGCGTTGCCAGGCTCCTCCATGAAAATAGATATAAAACTAAGCCTATTTCTAGATAAAAATCAATGCTATGCGAGAACCTCAAGAACTCTTAACTGAAAACATAGAGTGAAAAAATAAACTGCAAACATATTCGGGATGCCGAAGATTTAATACTCTAATAGCTTGATTATACTATGATCCAAAAATGTCACATTCACTTATGTCACATTTTGCGGTTCCATTGTCCGTTGTCGTTAACATGTGAATGTTGGGAATGGGATTAGTAAAATTATAACTTATAATTGAAAGTTAAATATGTGGTTTCTTATGGGAAAAACTTTCATTCGTTTCATTCGCAAAGAAATGTAAGAAATGTTGACAGTGGAATTGGACTATTCAGCAGCTAAATTAAACAATTTTGTACATATTTTATATATACTCAACTTCTCTTAATTGTTAAGGATACCAGATTCAACAATGTAGGTTCTTATGGAAAAACGTACAGGCCACATATTTCACATTTAAATAAAAATGTGACATTCGCAAAGAAATGTGGAAAGTGGAATTGGGCTAAAAGGTTGTTTACATTACCTTCGAGTGATGCGTTTCGTTGGAGAGAGATAATATTTAATAGTTGTCAACTTAATGACAAATTGGTTATACCCTTTGGAAGGGTATGCTTATTCAACTAATCTGTCCCATGCTAGAGGCGTTGCCCGCGCCTGTTTTTAGCGCTGTTCTAATTTCCAGCAACAAAGAACTCGCCCTGTTATCAGTTCAGAGCTTCAAAGCGAAACATATGAGCGAAGAGTAAATAGAATATTATTAAGTAATATTTATGCCACATGACGGCTTTTTTTCTTTCTTTTCTGTCGTTTCATGACAACTTTTCAAACCTAGCGAAGCGAATGCTTTTAAGAAACAGTGTGACCAGCTATGTTTATGAAGATTATGTATAGTCGGGCCATGAATATACGAATGTCTATATATACATACATGCGGGAATAAAAATAATTATTACCTAATAAGTGAAGCACGCTGAGTAATTAAAAACGCGGAAGATGACATAAAATAGTCAAGAAATACATACATATTTATAAATATATATGTATGTAAAAACGTATAGCCGAAAGCTGTACACTCTACCACAGAGCATATAACGGGTCATTATAAAGGCTGACTGTTGATTTAATCTGATCTGATTTTGTGTATATATCTCGATAACTTTATCAGCACACACATAATACAGTTTTTAAATTCCCCAGTTAAACACTATTGAAATTTTGTAATCGAAATTTGTTTCGGTACTTGAAGTCCGATGCTTGAGACATTTCCAAGGCTTAAATATAACAGCCAAAGCAAGAGGCTCTAGCCTTAAAAGTCAGGTTTTATAAAAGTTCTTTATCAGAATATGCTCTATCAGAGCCTACATATCATAATTGTTAAGTATAAGAAGCTCTTATAATCCTTGACTTATATCATAATTGTAAAGTATAAGAAGCTCCTATAATCTTCGACTTATGCTTAATAGAAATATATATATAGATATCCCTTGCATAGATCAACATAGTTTCCGATATCCTACTCAGAAATAACACCAAAAGGGCAGCAGATAATCTCAAAAAAAGTGAACATTTGATCATCTTTTAACAGTCAAATAAAATAGAATCAAACATTTTCATTTACCTAGAGAAATATATGTGCATGTACGTGTATTTAGGTGACAGCTGATTCAAGCTAGATAAGTGAATAGATAAGTTATAATAGGATTTACCTTGCCAGTCTCGGGGCATAAACATATTCAAATTGGACAAACGCAGTCGCCGAGGCACAAGTCAAGCTCAATTGGGAAAGGCAGCTCCTAAGTCGAGCCAAGCCCAAATGCAACCCATTCTAATTCAAATTCCCATTCAAATTCCAATTGGAATTGCAATGCCTCGCGCCGGGCAACCTGATTCCGCCGCGTATCAATTTGTGGGCAGCACGGCGCCGACATGCCGCGTGTGCCATTAAGTGGCCCCATCCTGAAATTGAAATTGAAATAGATATAGAAAAATTGAGAGACAAGTCTCGGGCATGGACTTGCGCTAAGCGCAGGAAGAAAGCATTTATTTGATGATCGCCAGTCTCTAAAATGATTCCACATTTGCCCACTTGACTGGCGCATTTAGCCAGGCCTTGCCAAAGTATTATCTTTTTATTATTTATTTTAAATAGTTTTATTTCAAAATGTTGCCCAAAAATTCCAACTCGATTTGCAAGCGATCGCAACTGATGTCATCCGATCACTTTTCTCGTATGCGTCATGCCTGGCCGCAAAGTCTTCCCTGGTTCCCTGGCAATTCAATTCCGTCGATTTTGCAGTCGGGAATGATCAACTGTGGAGATACCCTATATGCAATGCCTTTACAAACATTCCAGCTTACAAACACGAGTACTTTCTGGCTAACCAGCTATGCTTCTTGTTCCCTTACAAACGTACCTGTATCCCAAAACCGATATTTATCGATAATCTGATATCGAAATTAAGATATCGAAATGGGATATACTTGGTATCGGTATACCGACCACCGACCGGCCAACCAGCTATGCTTCTTTGCTTGTTCACATGTCTGGCAATTGCATTATATGATATCGATATATATCGATAATTCATTAAATCGGCAGGGCATATCGAAATGAGTGTGTTAGAGAAAATTTCCTTAAATTAATAATTAATAAGATAAGCAACTTTCGTCTATATAGGCACAATCTGTACAGCTTTTAAGCATTAAATTCTGCAGCAAACTAGTTCAAATAGTCGTGTTGTCTTCTTGAAGAGTATAAAGAAAAAACTCCACTAATGCAGGCAACAAGTGAATGAACTTGCCGTTTAAAATTACCCCAGAGCAGGAAGGGGAAAGGGGGGACTGAAGAGGGTATTCACTGCCAAAAGATACCCCCCAAAAGAATGCGCTGATAATGCGACGATGTGAATAACAAGCGAAGAACAGAGAGCTGAGCAGAGCGGAAAATCAAAGTCAAGAACGCGTGAAATTTGTGTGTATCGAATGTGTCTCGAGTGTGTAAAAGTTTTTCGACTATGTTTTGTTTTTTCCCTTTTCATTGTTGCCGTCTGACGATTTTCCGATTTGTTTGTGCATTTGTATTGGTGCGTTTCCGTTTTATTTTTGTGTTTTCTGCGCGGGCAAATGACCTTAAAATAAGCTAGTTTCTCTGGAGACTGCAGAGTGCAGAGTGTCTCAAGAGGTCATTGATAGCCAAGGTTACATTAAAAGTAATTGATCTATAGGCGAATACATTGGACTATCTCTTATGCTTCGATATGGGTCGTTATATATTTGTTTAAATTGTTATCTCGCTTGTTAAGTAGAAATTTTATTGAAACTTTAAAGCAATCCATAGTAGGGCTGTAAAAACATCGAAAGCTAAGTCAATCGATTTCGATTGTTTTTAAGTATCGGTAGGTCGATATTGTCTTAAAACAATAATACCAACAGACCTTGATGTTTCGAATATTCCAAGAAAACACAAAAAACAATTATTACATTAAAAATGATTTTACTTGTCGCTTTCTTTTGCTCAATAAGTGTTCCAAAAAATTATCGATAGTTCTCAAAGCAACAAATACATCGCTATAATCGATAGTACCATCAATTGTTTTCCAAGAAATGGCCAAAATAAACATGATTCATTTTAAATTATTTTGCTTGCCGCTAACTTCGAAAACATCGATACTACCGAAATACTCATCGATAGTTCTCAAAACAACATATACATCGATATAATCGATAGTGCCTTCGATTGTTTTCCAGCACTATTTCATGCGTCACAGGCTGCCGGGTCGAATTGGTTGCCAAGCAAATCAAGTTGCGATATTTTTAAACTAATTCTCCAACTGATTAACAACTGGCAAGAGTATCATAAGGCTGGAATTGAAGTGAAGCGTTGCGATTCCAATTTGAAGCAACGACATGAGAATTCCTAATTTGCAACGCCATTTCTTTTCTGAATGTGTGTGGAAATGTTCTTATTGTCTGGAAGTGTATTTAAACTTCGGCACTCGCAAGAACTCTGTTGCCCCTCACAGCAAATTGGCACAGACTGAGGCTTAAAGCGAAAGCATCATTTCATTATTTCCACACGTTCCCGGACAAGTTTTTAGTTTCTTGCTTCTATCTCCCGTTTTATCATGGCAAAAATGCATATGTGTGCGTACCTCTGTGTATATATGTACGTGCTCTTATTACCAACACCTGTGCAATATCACGAATGTTTAGCAATATGTCGCTAAAAAGTGAGCTGCTCTTCTTCTTTAGATGGCCAATTCTTTTTTAGTTTTTTGACAATGGCACACTAATTTTTTTATGTGTTTTTCTGTAGATTTCCAAATGTGCGTCAAAATATGTTTTGCAATGCTTTGTCACGCTCTCGCACTAGAATCTGTCTTTCTCTCTCTTTCGCTCTCTCGTTCGCCTTTGCTAATTTCTTTTTTGTATCGCAGAAGAGGAGCAGGCGCAGGCGGCGGAGTTCGATGTGTCCGAGGAGGAGGAGCCGCAGGTTCTGACCCCCGGCACACAGAGCGCTCAGTTTGCGGAGCGCTTCGATCGCTGGCTCCAGAACCTGCGCCAGCAACAGCTCCGGCTGTTCACCAGCTGCACAAGTAGGGTAGGGAATGTCGCCAATGACCACACAGAAATCGAACCCGTAACCGAAACAGACAACAACCAAATCGTTGAACCGACAGCCGCCGCGTCTCCAATCCAACCCGATCCCAAACTCGACTCCCCGCCAGAGCCGGCTATTGATGTAAGCAAGCATATAACTATTTCTCGAACTCGCCATCAATATCCATTGCAACAAATATAAAATGACCCCAAGTGGGCAGGCAAATATCAAAAACAACAAGGAACTCTGCTTCGGTTGGCCGAAGATTTGAATGCCCTGGCAGAGACGTGTCAGAGAAATTGGGATATATATCCCATTGTTCGACTGATCCTTCCCATGGTATAATTGTCCAATCTGTCTGATTTTACCATAAGCAACAGAAGATCAGACGTAAAGCTAGCCTTAAGACCGAGATACTTTGCATAGAAATATGCCATGAGAATCAACTTCTCTGCAAGGGCATACAAAACAGTTCCAGTTGCCTCACGGGAAGCTTCTCTCGATCTCTCGAGCACTCGCTTGCCTCGTTCAGTATGCGCCGCGGCTGCACTTGAAGCAGGCGCAGCCCAAAGTGCGTACTTAAGTCGGTCGCCAGACGTCAGACGGAGCCCTGGTCACGATGGGGCGGCGACAACGTCAATTGGAGCTGAAGGTTTTTAATTGCGCCAAATTGAATGTGTGTGTATGTTCGTGTGCACCGAGAAGCCACCTAGATAAGATGCTTAATTAAAATATATGCACGCATTTGTGTTGCTTGACCCCACAAGGAACCTTCATCGATCCGAACCGTAACTGATTCCATTTGTAATTTCTTGCAGGAGGCGCCTTCGAGGGCGTCATCGACGACAATGTCTCGCCGTTCGGTTACATGAAGGGCGAGGGCATCGATGCCGGTTGCGGCGAGCACGAATGGATATGCAACAAGGATAAGCCGCGCACAGATGCCATCTTCAACGGGCTGGGACCGGTCGATGGCAAAATCTCCGGCTCAAGTGAGTACCGACAATTAGATAACCCAATCGAATAACATTTAAACCAACTATTTTTCGTATTTGCAGCTGCCAAGCAGGAGCTCATCAAATCAAAGCTGCCCAACTCTGTGCTTAGCAAGATCTGGAAGCTCTCCGATATCGATTGCGATGGTTTCCTCGACATTGATGAATTTGCGCTCGCCTTGCATCTTATCAATGTCAAGCTGGACGGCTGTGAGCTGCCCAATGCACTGCCCGAGCACCTGGTGCCGCCGTCGAAGCGTTTCGCCTAATCCTCCGGCGAATCCTCAGAGAATATCGCACACCCTTCCCAATTACCACACACAAAAGACGGAATTATGCCGGCAACTCCTATGCTGCACTCGTGTTTTCTTGTGTTTTGTTTCGTTTTCGCAGAAATTGTCTTTTTATATGTACTTTCTTTGTCTATAAAATTGCTAAACTGGGTCATTTTGAACCCAGCAAAAGCATTGTGGCATAAAACTAAAAAATATCAGATAAAATCAAAGCATGCATAAATTCATAGAATTTAAACAATGAAATATTTTTGGATAACAATCAATTTTAAATTGTACAGCGAGCAGGAATTAATAATATATTAAAAACTAGCTAGTGGAATTATACAAAATGAAAAGAATGCAGTCCGCCTAAAAAAAAAACCGACGTCAAATGTTGATTTAAGAGAAAAGTTCATAATAATCACTTGTTCAATGATATAATACAATAATAATAATAATAATAATAATGATAATGAAAAAGGCACTAAATAAAAACGTATACAATATGTAGGCTTAAATATGTTTATGCCCCAAAACTGAACCACTTTTGATATACATATTTTATATATAGTTATATATACAAACATACTTGAAGTTGGTCGAAAGTAAAATATTTATTTGCAATCATGTTTAATTTATCCATGCAATGAGAATTGTGCAATTGTTGGTTTAGTAAAATGCCTTTGCGTCTTATTTAGTGAATTCTTGAATTATAAATAATGTGAAATTACTTTAAAAAGTATGTAAATTACGAATAAAATGAATTATTTTGAAAATTACCATTAGAGCAAATTTAAAAAAAAAACGCGGTTAACTATACCCCATATGGTCACACTACGTCGAGCAAAATGCCAAATTGACGTTCTCTGATATCGATAACGACGGCGACAATCGATAATTAGTTCTAGCATAGTTATTTGGCGTTAGTTTGATAGTCATTACATTTAATCACCGGCTTTTATTCCGTCTAATTATTTTGTTTTGAAATGGCCAGCTACGAGGAAGTGAAGGATGTGCCCAATCAGCCATCAACGTATTTAGTTGATGTGCGCAACAAGTCCGAGTTAGCGGAGACGGGCGTATTGCCCGCCAGCATTAACATTCCTCGTAAGTAGTTAAGATATGTATGTACATAGATTAATTAAACCAACAAAACTAATGAGTCATGCTTATTTTTCTGTATACCAGTGCCCGACCTTGAAAAGGCCTTTAACCTGCCGGATCAGGATTTCGAAAAGTCCTACGGCCGCGCTAAGCCACCAATTGACGCCGTGCTGATATTCTCCTGCAAAGCCGGAGGCAGAGCTGCGCGTGCCGCCAACCTGGCCAAGACCCTCGGCTTTGTCAAGTAAGAATTTAAGCAATGTTGCCAAAGTGCTAAAGTCTAAAATGACAGTCGGCAACACTAGGCGTACATGTATAATGTATATTTATTAAAACAAACTTTTTTTCAGCGCCAAGGCCTATGCCGGCTCATGGACCGAATGGGAGCAAAAGCAGGCCCAATAAATTGTACGCTCAAAAGATGCGCATCTAAATTTTAAACAAGAAATAACCTTAATAAAAAATAATTTGTGAAATTTGAAACCTATATGCCTAATCAACTAACTGTACAACATATAGATAAGATATGTAGTAAGACATGGATTATTTCGTATTACTCGCCTCTTCAGAAGGAATGGCTCCAACATTTGAACTTAAATTGTTCGCATTTTTGCTTGTGCGGACACATACACACACATACATTCAAACGATCGCTAGGCATAAAGAGAGACCACTGAGAGTGAGTGCGAGGTAAAAGACAGGGTTGCCTTTCTACCACAAATCATATATACATATGTATATCTTACTCTCATCCTGTCAACTAATTGATTTGTATGTCTTATCCATATGTTGTTTACGTAGTGGTTAAACTTTGACCTCCTGCAGCTCGCCCCAGCTGCGTCCAATTTTCAGCTTTACCCGCAGCGGCACATTTAGTTTAACACAGTTTTCCATCGTCAGACTCAGGACTTTGGCCACTTTTTTTGCCTTGTCCGCGGGCACCTCGAAGATGAGCTCGTCGTGCAGATGCAACACCAGATTGACGGCATTCTCGGCCAAGCCCAGCTTCTCGCGATAACGCCCGATATTTTTCTCCATGCGGAGAATGGCGCTCTTGGCTATGTCCGCGGCGGAGCCTTGGATGGTCGAGTTGATGGCCTGGCGCTCGGCTTGATCTGCAAGAGATTTGGGTTTAGCAAAGGATTGGGCAATTGGGAAGATGAGGTGGACGCACTCTTGAGCTGCGGCTCGGCGCTGTTGATGTGATCCAGATAACGTCTCCGTCCGGTTATAGTCTCCACGTAGCCATTGTTGCGCGCAAACTTGACGACTTTCGAGGCGTAAGATCTGAAAATTTAAAGAATCAATTAATCAATTTCCTTTTGGAGCAGCTTAAAACCCACTTGATGCCCGCGTAGGCCAGATGGAACTGCTCGGATATCATTTGGGCCTCCTGCTCCGTGCATTTGAGCGCCTCCGCCAAGCTGCGCAGGCCCATGCCATAGACAATCCCATAGCATATTTGCTTGGTGCCGTTGCGCAGCTGCTCGGAGACATCCGATTCGGCTATTTTGTTCCAGTGCGCCGCAATGGCCGTGAACAGATCCTGGGGAGAGTTCATCACCCGGAGCAGCGCCTTGTCCTGCGACAGATGCGCCAAGATGCGCATCTCCAGCTGACAAAAGTCGGCCGAAAGCAGGCAAAGCTTCTCGTCCATGGGCGCAAAGCAGCTCCGGCAGGATATGTTGATCTTCTCGTGGCCCAAATCGACTAGAAAATCCTTGGCTACGTTCTGCAAATTCGGCTCCGACATGGAGATGCGTCCGGTCGAGGTGTAGCTGATGCTCTGGCCATGCACACGATTCGCCTGGCAGCACTTGAGCAGCGGCTGCATGCTCTTCGAGAGGAGCATGCTCAGCTTCCGGTGGTCGAGGATCAGCTGCGAGATGGGCGAATCAAGTTTCTCGAGTATCTGACGGGATGTGCTCACGCGTCCGTTGGGCTTGCGATGCAGTCCCAGCACCTTGGCCACGGCCTGTGTGGAACCGAGATTGAAGCGCGACCCATGGATCTCATAGATCTTGGCCTCCAGCTTCTTCATGGTGCCCAGCAGCTGCTGGAAGAGACGCTGCAAACGCTGCTCCTGGGCCGGGAATCCAAGGCATTCCATATGGCAGAGCGACATCTGGACGGGCATCTCCAGCTCTGTGGGTGGATCAGGAGTGGGTGAGGGTTCTTTTAAAGATTTCTCAAATATTTAAGCCTACCTCTGAAGAACTTGAGCAGCTGCCCAGAGCCAATCCTCTCCAGATTTTCCAGCTGCCCGTTCAGTATGTGCACGCTGAGACACGCCTCGATGGAGGCGCGCACCTTGCCCAAGATGGCGCTGCTGGCATCCAATCCGTAGCTGCTGTAGCCGCGCCCGCTGCCGCACAGATGGGAGAGAGCCGTGCACTCCGGCGCGAATTGCTGGCACTGCATGGAAGGAACCAAAGTTTATCAATTTGGGCAATCCCAAATCCGAAAGAGACATTTATTCTTACCATGTTTTGAAAGCTGAGCGTCTTGTCAGGCTGCAGCAGCCAGTTGCCCACCTTGGGATCCTCCAGCTTCGCCCGAATCCTCTGCAGCTGCGGCAGCGCCTGACACAGCGCCTTCAGCTGATCCTTGCCGTCGTGGACGAGCAGCGTCAGCTCCGCGCGGCTCATCAAGCTACACAACAGCTCGACTTTCTGCTCCGTGCTGACCGGTTCCGGCTGCTGCTCCTCCTCCGGCTGCATGTTTATGTAGTAAACCACATTGGCGCCCAGGCAGAAGGCAATCCCCGCCAGATAGGCTCCATCGTCCACCTGGTGGAGCAGCTTTTGGCCTGCAGCAGCCTCGCGCTGGGCGGCTGCCGCTACCTGGTTGATCAGAAGATTGGCGCCAATCAGGGGCCTCCTGCGGCCTGCCTGCGCCTGGAGGCCAATGCTGAAACCGCAACGATTGGCCGCGTGCAGCTCCTTGAAGGCCAGCTGGAAGAGCTGCCCGTTGCCGCAGATGTCTACGATGTCAATGCTGCTGAAACTGGACGCATTCTCATCCTCCGTTTTGGAGCAGCTGAGTATATGCGAGGCATTCAGCAGCAGCGGATGCTTCATCAGCGAGTTCTCCAGCGACAAGTCGGAGAGCTCCATGGAACAGGCCCCAGTTGAAATGGAGACCTGCTCCGGCTTCATTTCCGGCCGGGTCGCCGGCTTGGGGCTGTTTTTGCGCTGGGAGCGTATCAGGCGGGAAGCATGCGGCGTTAGAGCTCCACGAAACAACTGCTCCGGCGATTCCTTGGGCTGTGAGCTGGGTATCTCATCGGCATCCGGATGAGCTTTGCTCTCCGCTGCCGTCAGCGCCGCTGTCAGGCCCAAAAAGGAATCCTCGTCGTCTCCGGCGAAGAGCTCCTGCTCCGCGGCCGCGGTTGTTCCTCCTCCATGATTCCGTGGACTGCGTCGCGGCAGCTGCGTGGTCGTTGCCCCGATCAATGAGCTGGGCGTCTTGAAGATCCTGGTTATGTTCTCCTTGGTGCCACTCATTTTTGTGGGCGGCGTCTGACCGGGCAGCGTCGCTGCCGGCGCATTGCTGGGCAATCCTTGGCGCACGTTCTCCATTTCGGCGCGTCTTTTGTTAATCTTCATCACGGCCACGAGACGACGCTCCTCGATCTCCTTGCGGAGCAACTCCTTGCGGCAAGCGGTGCTCGTGCTGGGCTTCTCATCGGCCTGGCAATTGGTTGTGCTCCCGGCGCTCCCCTGGTTGAGCTCGCCGAGGGGTTGTCGAGTCAGCTTTGGAATCGGCTCTTTTACAATCCCTTTAACATGACCGGGATCCTTGGGATTTGTTCGTATTGTTCCATTCTCTGTGGGCTTTGGCTGAGATTTGCTTGATTCTTGCTTGGAATTGCGCAAGTCGGTTCGAGTCGGTTCGTATATCTTTCCCTGCCCTTGCACTTCATCCTTGGGATTTATTTCTTTGTATTCCACTCTCTGACGGCTTTGTCTGGGATTTGCCTGCTGCTCCCTTTGGAGTCATCTTTGGACTAGGGTCTTTTACTATTCCTTTAACATGACCTAGATCCACTGGGTTTCTTTCTATTACTCCACTCTCTGCCGGCTTTGGCTGTGCTTTGCTTGATTCTTGCTTGGATTCGCGCACGTTTTCGACCTTTGGTTTCATCTTTGGACTAGGTTCTTTTACTTTTCCTTCCCCTTTCAATGGATACTTGGGATTTGTGCTCATTGCTCCACTCTCTGCCGGCTTTGGCTGGACTTTATTTTCGTGAAGCTTGCGTAACTTGGATGACAACGGCTTCTCCGCGCTGTCTGGGATCTTGCGCTTGAGTTGGGAGCCTTGAAGCGGCGCCTCCTCGAGAACATGCTCGACCTTGCCTTGCGGCTGCGCCTCCTCGAGCGACATGTGCAGATCCTCAACCGCCTTCGCTGCGTCTGTTGCCCGCTCCGCCTGAGTCCACTGGATGCTGCCCACTCCGATCTCGTATTGGACAAACTGACGCGCTTCGTGGACGAGCATTCTGGCCGCCTCGGTGACGGTCATGCCCTCCTTGCCCGTTATGAAGAAGTTCCGGGCCGTATTACGCTGTGCCGCCTCCAGAGAATTCTCGTGCTCAAGCTGTTTGCAGGAGTCAAAGCTTAGGGAATTGTAGAGCAACTGCTCCAGAACCAGGACATTGGCGCCGGCCAGCTCGACGAGGCTCGTGATGCCCGCATCGTGGAGGGCACGGGCACGCTTCTGGGTGAGATCGGGCAGACGCATTAGATCTATCAGATCGCGGTGCACGCCAAAGTAGAGGCGATCCTTGAACTGGGAGACAATTAGCGAGAGTGTGGACCATTGCAGGGATTGGCAAAAGGCAGTCACAATGCCCGCAAAGGTGGAGGCCATCTGCTGCAATCCTTGGAGCATGCCGCGCTGACACTTAAACTTGTGGGCGACCACATTGATGGGCGTCTCGTTGACCAGCTCCTGCAGTGCCAGCGCCGTGTAGAAGCTACAAGTGAGAATCTGCTCTGAATATATGCTCGAACCTAATCCCAAGCAGGAGGGGGACCTACCGCTTGTGTATCTGCATCAGCTTATAGTCCAGCTTGGTTTGGCCGCGCATGGCGCGCACCAGGAACGCCTCCTTGACACCCACCAGTTCGCCCACTTTGCGCATGGCGGGATTCAGCTTCTCCCACATGTCCAGATAGAGCAGCCAGTCGATCTCCTGCAGCTGATGGCACACGGAATACGGCGTCACCAGATAAACCGCATGCAATTCCGACTCGAGTACAAAGCATCTTCGCGACTTTTGCAGCTCGGCAAAGAGGATCAGACCATCCGTTGGCGGCATGGAGGAGGCCAGACAGGCGGCGCCCAGCCGTGTGGCCATATAGTTTTCCGTATCCGTCTCCTCATCCCTTTGCAGGCGTACGAATTCGTACTCGACGAGGAAGTCGAGCGCTTCGTTTATGTAGTGGGAGCCAGGTTCCTCCTCCTCCTCCTCCTCCTCCTCTTGGGGTTGTCCTTCTCCCTTCTGAGCGCTGAGCAGCGTACAATTGAAGAAGCTATCGATATCCTGCCTTGTGCTGGCCACACCCGACGAGATGACCTCGAGTAGCGCGCGCTTCAGATGCGTCTGGAAAGGATTTTACTTTTTAAATATTAGCTTGAAGATTTACATGTCGCTCCTTACGCTCCCATCCAGATCCAGGCAGGATCTAAGGGGCTTCAGCTGCGCGGTGACCAGTTCCCGGCCGATGCGCGCATTGCTCTCGCTGCAAATGAGTATGGATTCCCCAAGTGTATCCCTGCCCGTACGTCCGGCACGGCCAATCATTTGCCTGTAGGTCAAGGAGCTCATGGGCTTTCCGCCAAACAGGGGCGAACGGATGAGGACGCGGCGGGCGGGAAGATTGACGCCTGAGCTGAGCGTGCTGGTGGCCACGATGACCTTAAGGGCGCCCGCCTTGAAGCTGGCCTCAACAATGTCGCGCTCCTCCGTGGTGAGCCCGGCGTGATGGAAGGCGCACGCATAGCTAATCGCCTTGGACATGACCGAGTCGAGACCTGTTGAAGCCAGCAAAGTATTAGAATTAGAAGCTAGGATAATCTTTAGGAGGGGCTCTTACCCGTGGGTATATCGCGCAGCTGTCGCTTCACATCCTCCAGCTCGGCGCGGTTGAGCTGGGCGCGCAGCCTCTTGCCCAGCTGGCTTTCGGATTTGATGAGCGTGTGCATCGCCGTGGCCAGCTGCACGGCCAGATTCTCGCACCAATCCTTTGAGGGACAAAAGACGACAACGGAGCAGCCCTCCAACAGCGTCTCGATGCACAGCTGCGCCACCTGGTCGCCATCGTTGGCCAATCCGGCCAGCTCAGCGTCGCTGCCGACATCCCGCAGGAAACGCAGCTGATTATCGTAGATCCTGGTGCCCACCTTGATCATCTCCTGCAGCGCCACTGGACGGTAGTCGGTCACGTAGAGCTCGGCGCTGAGCCAGCGCTGCAGCAGCTCCACATTGGCCAGCGTGGCGGACATGGTGATCAGCTGAATTTGCAGCGCCTGCTTGCGCGACATGTACAGAATCTTGGCAAGCAGCAGCTCCAGGATGTAGCCGCGACCCGGATCGGAGATCAGATGCACTTCGTCTACGATCACGGTGCCCAGTTCGTCCAGTTTGCCCATCTCCAGCAGTTTGTTGACTATCGAGTTGGCCTTCTCGATCGTGCAGATGGCCACGTGGATGCTCTCAAAGCCGCCGGGCGGCGTGTAGCCCCCAAAGAAGCCCTCCACACGGTAGCCAGCGGGCGTCAGCAGATCCTGCAGGTAGAACATCTTCTCGCGCACGACCGATATGAAGGGCAGGATTAGCAGCACCTTCTTGCGGCGCTCCAGTACAGTCTTCAGTAGGAGGATCTCGCTGACGAGCGTCTTGCCTGCGGACGTAGGAGCCGAATAGACCAGGTTGCAATGCTCGAATAGCACGCTCGGCTTGCTGAGGCACTCGACCTGCCAGTCGAACATTTGGAGCACGCCCTTCTTCCTGTACTCGCCGAGCACGCTGTGCGGTAGATTCCACGCGGAGATTAGCTTCAGGGCGGGCGCCGGTGGCAGCTGTTCTCTTGGCGTGGGACTGTTTGGACTATTCGGAGACAGGCGCAGCTGATTGGGCGACATGCTGCTCAGGTTCTGGGTCAGCTTCTGCGTCTGGGCGAGACTCTGCTTGGCCAGTTCGCAGCGGCTGCGCATCAGATCCTGCTGCAGCTGATGAGATGCCTGCGCATCTTTAGCCCGCGGTCCCAGGAAGCTGCTCTCGTCGAGATTGGCCAATTCTATGGGGGATTCACTTCTACTCCGCGGAGCTTCCGTTTCCGTTTCCATCTCCGTGCCAAAGACATCTTCTGTGCAAATTTGCGCCTCAAAAACGGACGTCGTGTTAAGACTCTCGTCGCTGCCCTCAAGCAGTTCCAAATCCGCCTGGATTTGGGAGACACGCATCAGGGATTCACGCTTACGAGCCGCTTCCTCCTGGTTTTTACCATACGAAAAGTCATCCTTGAAGAACTGCGAGTTAATTGGCGTGGTTTGTCCCAACTTGGAATCGGATTTACTTCGTCGGAATTGCTGGCGCTGGGATGCATTCGATCTGTTTGTGCTGGCCTGGGTGTAAATACGCTGAGATTTTGTTTTCAGTTTTGGCGGCGATTCTTGGATAATTTCCAAGGCATTTGTTTCTTGCTTTGCTTTCAAATCGTTTTCCAGTTTCATGAACGTGCTATCGCCAAACTCAAAGGATTGTGAAAATGCCATAATTTGTTAATTGCTATTTAATAAACTATTATAATACAATTTAATTAAACTAAAAATAAATAAACAAAAATAAACAAAAAGTTCCCGCGGTCTTCCAAGTGCGGACTGCCAACTTATTAGACATTACGGCATTTTTAGTACATTATTTACGATAGTTGTATCGATGATGTTAATTGTGACATCGATAGTGCAAGTATACAATAAAATATATGGTAAATTTATTGTATGGTTAGTGACAACATATAACTGTCAGTGCCCACACATACCAAAGACCATCGTTTCGATATGCTGTTGAAATAATATATCGGCAGATATCGTTGGCGCATCGTATCGTTATCGATAGAAGCTCCGATAGTTTTTGTACATCTCTAAAGTACACAGAATTGCCAATTACCATCAAAGCCGAAAAAATACGAAAGATAGCCGATTTCAGGCGATGCGTAGACGTTTTGGCGGAATTGAAAAATGGACGATTTTAAGGTGCCAGTTTCACCAGCCGCACCAGCATCCAAAAGCGAACATTTCGACGATGATCCGATGCCGACAGCAGCAAAGCCCAAAACGAGCGGTGGCTGCCCCTACAAAGTGCCAAAATGGTCTCAGGCGCCGCCTGCTGACCAGGATTATAGATTCGAGGTGCTAAAGTCCGGGCAAATCATTGACGAGGTTAAGCAACTGCAGCAGCAAGCGATCTGGACCTTTGGCAGGCTGCCTGACAACGATGTGGCCATGGCGCATCCCACAATATCGCGATATCATGCCGTGCTCCAGTACAAGCCAAGGGCAAGTCCTTCGGGGGAGGAGGACGACAGCTCGAAGCCGGATCAGCCCGAGGGCTGGTACATCTATGATCTGGGCAGCACACATGGCACCTTCCTCAATAAACAGCGCGTGCCGCCGCGCGTTTTTATACGTATTCGTGTGGGCCACATGCTGAAGCTGGGTAGCAGCACCCGCGTCTACATACTGCAGGGTCCCGGCGAGGATGAGGAGCCCGAATCCGAGCTGTCGGTAACGGAGTTACGTGAACAGCGGGAGCAACAAGTGGCCGCAGCTGCTGCTGAAAAGCAGCGCAAGGAACTTGAAGCAGAGGAACGGGAACGCAATGAAGGCGCCAGCTGGGGCATGGGCGAGGACGCGGACGAGGAGACGGATCTGGCGCACAATCCGTACGCAAGCAGCAACAACGAGGAGCTCTTCTTTGACGATCCCAAGCGCACGCTGCGCGGCTTCTTCGAGCGCGAAGGCCTCAATCTCGAGTACAAATGCGACGAGCTATCCCAAGCCTCTTTCGTCTGCCGCGTGGAGCTGCCCATAGACGACTCCAATGGCCGGCCCATTGTCGTTGAGGTCACACACAAAGGTCGCAAAAAAGATTGCGTAGTGCAGTGCGCGCTGGAAGCATGTCGCACGCTCGACCGGCACGGCGTGCTCCGGCAGGCCAACCAGGAGTCGCAGAAGCGCAAGCACCTGAAATCGGGTGACTCCGACGAGGAGGACGAGTTCTGGGATCGCACGGGTGATGTGGCCAGAAAGAAGCAACGGAAGGCAAACACCAGCGCAGGTGTTACGCTCACCTACGAGGATTTGGTAGAAGAACCTTTAACTTAATTATAAATAAATATCTAAACTTTATTAATTCCATTCCAGCTGAAGCAGGAGCTTGAGCTGGCTGCAGAGCTGCAGAAGGTCGAGCAGGAGATCGGCGCTTACCAGCAGAAGGAGAAACGCCTGAAGGAGCTGGCCGTCCAGCAGCAGAGCGCCGGCGATGATCTGGACAATTTCATGGACACGCTCAGCGAGAATCTCCAGCAGCTGGACAAGACAGAGATAAAAAAGCTGAGGGTAAGTCGAAGAGTTCTTCCTTTACACACTTTATATATTCTGTGACTTCTTTAAAGCTGGAGCAGCAGCGGATTAGGGCTGAGCAGCAGAAATTGCAGCGCCTCATAAGGATTGCCAAGCCGACGGCTTTGCCGTTTATGATGCCCAACAACAAGAGCTTGGACTCCAATGTGGCCAAGAAGCAGCTGCCGATGATTGGCAAGCGAAATCAATTTAGTAAATTTAAGATGGTCAAAGCGACGCCGAGTGTGCGAATCAAGGCATCCGAGGACCAGGAAATCGAAGAGGAGGAGGAGGAGGAGGTGGAGCAGGAACAGAAGAAGGAGGAGCCGGAGGAGCAGAAGAAGGAGAAGGAGGTAGAGAAGGGGCAGGAGCAGCAGCAGGAGGAGCAGGAGCAGGAGGAGATGACAAAGGAAACTGTCGCAAAGCCGGCAGCAGGAGAAGCCTCAAAGGAAATAAAGTCAACGGCTGAGCCGGAAGCGGAAACGAACAAAAGCCATGTGCCAGTTGCATCCTCATCATCATCAACATCAACAGATCCAATTGCACCGGAGGAAGAGGATGAAAGTGCCGAGGAGGAGGCGGCGGCTCACAAGAAGCGACGTCAACGGGCGCGACAAAGGAACAACAAACAGCGCCAGGATGTGGACATGGATCTCAATGAGCTGGCCGAGCACGAGGATGGCGACAAGTACGCCAAGTGGGTGCCGCCCACAAATCAAAGTGGAGATGGGTTTACGCACCTGAACGAAAAGTTCGGCTACTGAAAATACTAAAAATTCATTTAATTAGGGCTAAGAATAAATGTTAAATGTTAAATATTAAATTTAGTTAAAGTCATTTAATTAAACAATTTTTTTTTATGTTTAAGACCACGCTAAAATTTGCTCTATATTTTCAACAAATTTAAATCTTAAACTCGAAAGGAATTATTTCAAAAATGGGAAGTCCGCCGGGTGCTTCTCACCACTGCAGTGTGCGAATTCACCACAGCTGTGCTTTGATAAGCCGCAGCTACCCCAGTTCCACAGTTCCAGTTCAGTTTGCTTGTCACTACACTGTGTGCGTATTCACCACAGTTGTGCTTTGATAAGCCGCAGCTACCCCAGTTCCAGCTCCAATTCAGTTTGTTTTCCAACCCCTGACGCCTGGACGCTCTGACGCGTTGCCTTCCAGTGGAACTGGAACTGCAACTGGAGTCGGGGTGCAGAATGAACACATTACGAATTCCTGCGCACGTATAGAGAATGAACGGTTGATTGCCGCTGTTAAGGCTCCAGCACTTGAACTTCCAATTCAGTTATAATTTTGCTACTCTTTTCGTCGGAACGGCGAACGGCAACGGTTGAGCGTGTCGCGTTTTTTTTGATTTAACTAAAAAACGTCGAATCATATTTGTTTCGAATTTTCAAATTTTATTCGTTAATTGAAAAAAATAGAAAAATTAATTAATTATTTATATCAACTTTGAGTTTACCTGATCTGATTAAATTGTTTTAATGCGGTCGCCACGTGCTTTCTCAATAGCCGGAGCACATGTGTGGGTTACATTTTAAAACGCGTAACAGTCCGTCTCAAAAGACGTCCCTGCGTTGGGGCGACTGCTGCTAATCTCAAAGAGATTCCTCGCAAAGCACGCTATATTCCTATATTGATTAACTGCTAGTCAAATACGTCCAGTTACTCGCGACGTCTGTGATCTGATCATATAATAAAAACAAACATAAAATAACTCACTTGTTTTGGGAAATGTTGCATAAGCCAAGGCGCATTTGATTGGCGCGCGCATTTGCCGTCGTTAAAAGCAGGCAAGACATAACTTGACGCCTCTGCTTTGAACTTGGCACACTCACACACTCACACGCTCGCACACGCAAACACACACACACGCGCGCGCATACTTAAAGGTTTTACCATAGCAAAGGTGAGTTCGATTGCCCGCAAATGCAGCGGGACATGCGCAAAGATTGCGGCCTTCTCTCTGCCCGCCTCTAGGAGCAGCGCTGCCCCTTGGAAGCGCCGTTGTTGTTGTTGTTGTAGTTGTTGTTGTTGTTTAATTGCAATTTGTTTTGTGAATGAAGCTTTACTCGCTTGATAATTGTTCTTGCGCATAGAGTTAGATATACTCGAGTTATATAGATATCAGAGCTGCAAGCTCAATAAAAAAGTTCACAATGGTTCGCCTTAAGGTTCGGTTCAGGGCTGCAAATGAGCAGGGCTGCAAATTCAAATAAAGGTCATTAAGTTAACTCAGGTTAACAAGTTTGTCCGTTTTGCAGCTTTGGTAGATATACATATGTACATTCAGTTTAATCGTTCAAACTTCATTTTGATCGTAAATCTTAATTATTATCGTAAATCTTCATTTTTAGCTTAAATCTTGATCGTTAATCTTAATTTTTATCGTAAATCTTCATTTTTATCGTAAAACATAATTTGTTATCGTTAATCTTCATTTATATCGTACATCTTCATTTTGATCGTAAATCTTCATTTTTATCGTAAATCTTCATTTTGATCGTAAATCTGAGTTTTTAACGTAAATCTTAATTGCTTGTCGTAAATCTTCACTAAGTACTTACAGATATTGCACATTTTATGTATACATATATGTATATCATTTATTCAGCTTGACTAATTGGCGGCTGTCGTTTAATATAATTGGTGAGAGCCTTTTAAAGCAGCTCGTATTGCAATTTGCCGCGTTGTTAGCTAATTGGGCGCCATTTAGAAGGACAGCAGGAGACCCAAACGCTTCGTACCAAAGGCCATTGCAGAATGTCATTGCGCCTCATTTGGCTCAAGGCTTATCCTTGGCCAAAGGTCAGTTGCGGGCGGTTGGCCTTGGCTAAGAGAGAGAGGGGGGGGGTAAGGGTGCGATGGTGCTGCAATAGCTTCATATTTAATGCTGCATGAAACCTTAATTGCAAAATAAGGAGAAACAGGCTGTCAAGGGTCAAGAATACCCTAGAAGACATTTAACATAAGTTCTCTGATTTGATTATTATTATTATTTAAGTTATTAAATACTATACATTTAAAAACATGACTCAATTTAAATAGAACGAGCCTCAAGTTTTTTTAATTACTATAATTAAATTGCAAAACTGCGAGATAAGTTCAAGTTGTAGCTGAATTCTTGTGTGCGTTGCATATACCCATCCGTACATATCCTCTGCTAGGGTATAATAAGTGCAATCTGAGCGCATGCACAACTATTTATAATTATGCTTCGGGCCAATCCTCACTCCACTCTCCTCTCCCCTTTGCCACCTGCAGCTGAAAGGTCAGACCCTAGGCAAAAGTGTTTAATTAACGAGCAGAAGAAGTACCGAGGAAAGGAATCCTCCTTAAACGCAACAAGATGATCAACATAGCCGGCGTCGCGAGCATAATACTCTTCTATGCGCTCATCCTGGTCGTGGGCATTTGGGCTGGCCGCAAAAAGCAGGCTGGCAACGATTCCGAGGAGGAGGTCATGCTGGCGGGTCGATCCATCGGACTCTTCGTGGGCATCTTCACCATGACAGGTGAGTCGGGATGCAGGCCTGAATCCCTGCCTATGCTAAACCGTATTCTCCGTATTTCTATTCCCTGCAGCTACTTGGGTTGGTGGTGGCTACATAAACGGCACGGCGGAAGCGATATACACCTCAGGCCTGGTCTGGTGCCAGGCGCCGTTTGGCTATGCGCTCAGCCTGGTCTTTGGTAAGATTCCATACTCCTCTTCCATTTGGATATGTTCTATATATGTATTCGCTCCCGTTCAGGCGGCATCTTCTTTGCCAATCCCATGCGCAAGCAGGGCTATATAACCATGCTGGATCCTCTGCAGGATTCGTTTGGCGAGCGCATGGGCGGACTCTTGTTCCTACCGGCACTTTGTGGCGAGGTGTTTTGGGCTGCGGGCATTCTGGCCGCCTTGGGCGCCACCTTGTCGGTTATCATAGACATGGATCATCGCACCTCGGTCATCCTGTCCTCGGGCATTGCCATATTCTATACGCTTTTCGGTGGACTCTACTCGGTGGCCTATACAGATGTCATACAGCTTTTCTGCATTTTTATCGGCCTGTGGATGTGCATTCCGTTCGCGTGGACCAATGAGCATGTGCGCAGTCTGAGCGACATGGAGGTGGATTGGATTGGTCATGTGGAGCCGAAGATGCGCTGGTTCTATATAGACTACGGCCTGCTCCTCATCTTTGGCGGCATACCCTGGCAGGTGTACTTCCAACGCGTGCTCTCCAGCAAGACTGCGGGCCGGGCCCAACTGTTGTCGTACGTCGCCGCCGCGGGCTGCATCCTGATGGCCATTCCACCCGTGCTCATCGGCGCCATAGCCAAGGCAACCCGTAAGATCAACTGATTCCCAGCTAAATCCTGGCTAACTTTTGTATTCCCTTGACAGCTTGGAACGAGACAGAGTACACGGGTCCGTATCCGTTGACCGTGGACGAGACCAGCATGATCTTACCCATGGTCTTGCAATATCTGACGCCCGACTTTGTTTCCTTCTTTGGCCTGGGCGCCGTCTCTGCCGCCGTCATGTCCTCCGCCGACTCCTCCGTGCTTTCCGCCGCCTCGATGTTCGCACGGAACGTTTACAAGCTGATATTCCGCCAAAAGGCATCCGAAATGGAAATCATTTGGGTGATGCGCGTCGCGATCGTAATCGTGGGCATTCTGGCCACCATCATGGCCCTGACCATACCCTCCATTTACGGACTCTGGTAATTGTTTGCCCCAATCCTAATGGGTCAGCTGCTCAAGTGCCTTGTCTCCCTCTGCAGGTCCATGTGCTCGGATCTGGTCTATGTCATTCTGTTCCCGCAGCTGCTGATGGTCGTCCACTTCAAGAAGCATTGCAATACCTACGGCAGCCTGGCGGCCTATATTATTGCCCTCTTCATCCGTCTGTCCGGCGGGGAGTCCATTCTGGGCCTGCCCGCGCTCATACACTATCCGGGCTACGATCTGGAGACGAACACACAGCTGTTTCCCTTCCGCACCATGGCCATGCTGATCAGCCTGATCACGCTGGTATTTGTCTCCTGGTGGACTAAGTGAGTATTCCCTCTCGGCTCTTAAACCAATTATCCGATTTGATCCGCTTATCCGTGTGTAGAATGATGTTCGAGTCCGGCAAGCTGCCGCCCAGCTACGACTATTTCCGCTGCGTGGTCAATATACCGGAGGATGTGCAACGTGTCGGCGATCCGGCCGAGTCCGGGGAGCAGCTGTCCGTCATGGCGGGCCCCTTGGCACGGTCCTACGGCGCCGCAACCATGGCCGGCAAGGATGAGCGCAACGGACGCATCAATCCGGCACTGGAGTCCGACGACGACTTGCCCGTGGCCGAGGCGAGACGTCTCAATCAGCAGACGGCGCAGTCGCAGGTCCAGAAGATGCTCGACTCGGCTACAGGCAAGGCGGGCGGGGGAGGCGGCAGTCAGAGTCAGGGCGTGGCCATGCCCACGCCGGAACAGGACAATACGGCCTTCTGAGCGTGGTCCGCGTCCCACTAATCCGAGACTTTTAGTGCCCCGAAAAGTTACTACAATTTCTAATTGATTTAGGCTTTTTATCTACTTTTCTTTTTACATCACGCATGATGTATATGATGCATAGATGATGTACGTTAAACACACAAGTGCTCAGGTATAAAGTGCAGAATGTTGCGTTTAAAGTTTATAGTTATTTTGCCAAAGTTTTCTTGTAGAAGGGTAAAAGCAATTTATATATTTTAATTTATTTGAATATTAATTAATTTATTTAAATATTAATTTTAATATGTAATTAAGGAGGCTTCGCATAGAGTAAATGGCATAAATCTAGTTCAATTGACGCATAACCAAATGTATAAATGTTATATATAGCGATAAACTGATCGATAAATCGTTAAATGTGAAATCGATAAACGACAAAAACATATCAATGAAAAGCAACTGAAAGCAACTGAAAACATATCAAATGCATTTCCCCCATTTAGCGCGAGAAATGCATTCAATTACGTATTATTCAATAGAGTTTAAAGAAGAAGAAGAAGAAGAAGAACTATTAATATACTTATATATAGTATATATAATATATATTTTATTCAGTCACGTTCATTTGATGTAGTTGAAAGAAATTTGGCAATTTAATGGATTCTGTATATGCATATAATGTGAATCATGTGTCCTTCCACAAAATAAAATAACAAAAGAACGTAAGAAATATTCAAATGAAATGCAATTAAAACCGAATACATATCAACTATGCAACTGAAGAAGAAGAGGCAAATGAATTTTAGCTGCTCTCAAAGAGCGAAATATCCTCCCCCGCCCCCCATAGAAAACCCAAACATATTCGAAATGTTGCCTCATAGTACCTACAATTACCATATACATAAACCTATTTATATATCAAAATATATGTAAAAAAATATATATATATATAGAGAGAAAAGGCAATTGAATTTAGAAAGTTTATAGCAGCTGGAAAAACTAAATATCATCCTCTGATCCTCTGATCCTCTGATTGGAAGCCCAAGCCTAAGTCCAAAACCCCTGCAAAGATACTCAACAGCCGATAAATTTCCATAAAAGTTTCTCCTTTCGTAATTCTCCCGGCTCGTTTGTTAAACATATCTAATACCATAAAATGTATGTTATATAAAACTTGATAATGTTTAAGTACTTGAATGTTGACTGCTTTTTGATTGAACTTTATATGAGAAAATTGTAAGAGTTAAACAAGAGTTTCCATACAGATATGGCATATTATATAGTATATATATATATCTGTTCTTGCTGTTGTTACCTGCTGTTAATTGTTGTTATTTGTCTCTTTTGTTTTTGGCTAGTAACTCTTGCTAAATACTTAGTCAAAGCTCGCAGCTAATACTTATGCAAAAATTGTTTGGGCAACTCTTTAGCCATGGTTAAAATGGAACTTCGGTATTTGCCGTGTTTAAGTTTGAAGTTAACTCCACTTTTTGTGTATATATATATAGAGGAAATGGAAATGTAACTTAATTGCAATTGTTTAAGCAAATAACTAACTAACAACAAAACCACCAACTAATTTATGTATTACGATATTATGGGGATGAGCAATGAAATGAACTAACTAACTAATTAATGGGGCAATTATAGGGTATCAGTGCCGTCGGACATTACCTTCACGTTCACCCATTATTGTATTGTGTAATCAATTGATGTATACATAGATACCCATTAGCGGCATATTACAATTTGTGTTACGATATATATTACGGGCGAGTTTACGATATACAAAATATATATATACGATCAAATTATACCAAAAACCAAAATAAACGAGATACATATCAATGTTTAAAGCATAGCAAAAGGAAAATTAAACGAGGGAATAAAAATAAAAGTATTTAATAAACAACAAATATGTTATATATATATATTAAAATGGTTTCTTTGTTGATGCAAATGCTGTGTAATTATTTATTCTATTTCGCAAGTTAACCGTATTTATTTATTTACATGTAATCTCATGTTATGCAATAACAACAACAACAACAACAACAACAACGAACATTACAACAAACAAAAGCTGCCTAATGACAAATTTTCAAACAATGAAACTCGATTATCGTAAGCGGAAATTTCCCATCATAAAAATGCAGTTTCCAGTAGCTGGAGAGTCTGAGGGGAAAGCTCTGTGGAGGGGGTGAGGGGGGGAGTTGTGGGGGAAGCACGCCGCATCCAAGTTAAAGAGCAAATGGCAATTGGATCCAAGCTACCGAAGAAGAAGAAGTTCGCAGAGAGAAGAGATCATCCGCAGATGGAGGAGATGTGAAGTATATTGTGGCTCTTAGAAGTAAATTAGTCAACTAATGAGGCTAAGATGCACCGGAAAAAAATGCAGTTGGCTTAGTTAAATTACCTTATTTAACAATTTTATATTAACTAACAAGTTGACTTCATTTTTAGTTTCTGTGCCATATGTAAATGTATGTAACAGGCAGAAGGAAACATCTCCGACACGATAAAGTATATATATATCTTAATCAGCATCAATAGCCGAGTCGATCTAGCCATGTCCGTCCGAATCCATCCGTCCGTCTGTCCGTATGTATGAATGCAAGGATATCAGTACCTTTAAGAGCTAGAGACTTGAAAGAGAGAGTTTTAGCTGAAGAGTTCTCCTAGTGCCTACGCAGGTGGAGTTTGTTTCCGATAATCGATAACTTACTTCGTTTGCAAGCAATCGATTAAAATCGATATCGACGTCCTGTTTTTTGAGCAAATTGGGTAAATATTAAGAGCTAGAGTCACCAAATTTGATATCAGATCACTTCATATTTCGCATATTGATTTATATATCAAGAATCTTTCATTTTATACCTATCGCCACCTCCTCGGGTTCAGGGTATCCCCTAGTTGGGAGCACCTGACTAGAACCTCTTACTTGGTTATTTCTAAATTAATTTAAAATCTTTTCATTTTCTTGTTTCCAATTTAATTGCTCAAGAGCTGCAAAATGAAAGGGAATTAGTTACAAGTTTCTGGTTCAAGCTCCCGCACAGTTTTCATTTAGATATAGTTTTTCTTGCAGTGCACGCCTCAACCGAATATTTTCTTAAGACAGACAAAAGGTGCCCAGCTAAGTTTTAAGCGTGTAACATCAGCTATTTAAAGTTGGGCTCATTATGTTGCCGCACTTGTGCAATTAACTTGTACTCTTAATTAGATACAAGCCGCAACAAGTTGCAGCGGGCCGCCACATCACAAGTTCATATCTGGCGTCGCACAAGAATTGCCCTCTAATTGATGTTGTTGTTGCCGCCGTCGTGGATGTTGCTGTCGTGCATGTTGCTGCTGCTGCTGCTGTTGCTGCTGCTGTCGCTGTGTTGCACATGTTGCTGGCAGCTAAATATCCGGTATTTCTTCAAGACATTTGCATAGCAATCGCCAAAGCCTTCAACTGTCATTCGGCTGACCGTTTGCTGCCAATTAGCAGGGCGGAAGAATTTCGCGAATGTCATGAGAGGAAGTGAGAGGAGGTAATCGCGAGATCTCACTTAGAAGTCAAGCAACAGGTAAGTGTACGACTAGAAAATACCCTGTATCGATATTTAGCGATAAACGTAGCTGCAAATCGATATTTATCGATAGTTAAAACTTCACCAAGTTGGACTTCCTGGGATCGGAGATGCCTTCTCCCTTTCCCTCTTGCATACACTTCCAAACATGCAATCTGCCCTTTTTTTTGCCCATTTCAAAATTTTGTTTTTTTTTAGAAATAATTGTCTCTTCTTCTTTATTAAACAATCGATAAGTATTATGTCTAACGCATGTTACAACTAACATTGGGGTCGTACAGCGGGGTCGAGATTCTCTCAAGATGCGAATAATTTACAATTGAGGGGGACTTTTTTCTGGAGCAGCGGATGAATTGTGATGAAATGCAGCTGGGACGGATTGGGAGACTGTGGATGAGGGCACGAGTAATCTAAGGCACTGGATCGAATATTTTACCCGACTCTCCGAATCCTCATGTCTCACTTCTTGCGGTAGGTGTAGCCGCCGTTGGAGCTGTAGCCCTGCTGAATGGTCTCGGGCACCTGGCTGGGCGCCGTGTAGGCATAGCCGGAGTCTTGCGAGGGTGCGCCGTAGGAGGAAGCGGGACCGCTGGGAATGCTATCACCATTGGGTGCGCCATAGCTGCTGGAGGGAGCTGCTGCGGGTGCATTATACGAGGAGGAGGGTCCCGTGGAGTAGCTGGAGGATGAGGAGGCTGATGACGAGCTTGAGCCGAAAGATGATCCGCCATGGGAGCTAAAGCCACCGGAAGATGGTGCACCATATGAGCTGGAGGGCGCCGCCGGATAAGGTCCTCCACTGCCTCCACCTGCACTCGGAGCGGAATAAGAGCTGGAGGTAGCCGGGGCTCCATATGAGCTGGATGGGGCTGCGGGATAGGGGCCACCGCTGCTAGCTCCGGGGCTTGGTGCGGAGTAGGAGCTGGATGGTGCTCCATATGAGCTGGAAGGAGCAGATGGATAAGGTCCTCCACTGCTTGATCCCGAGCTAGGAGCTGAGTAGGAGCTAGATGGAGCTTTCGGTGCACCATATGAGCTGGAGGGAGCTGAAGGGTAGGGTCCACCACTGCTTGAGCCGGAACTTGGTGCAGAGTAGGAGCTGGATGGCGCTGAAGGGGCTGAGTATGTGCCCGATGGAGCGGAGCTTGGTGCGCCATATGAGCTGGAGGGGGCTGCGGGATAGGGGCCACCGCTGCTAGCTCCGGGACTCGGTGCAGAGTAGGAGCTGGATGGAGCTCCATATGAGCTGGAAGGAGCAGATGGATAAGGTCCGCCACTGCTTGATCCCGAGCTAGGCGCCGAGTAGGAGCTGGATGGAGCGGAGGCATAGGAGCCACCACTGCTGCCGCCCGAGCTGGGTGCCAGGTATGAGTTAGAGGGAGCTGGAGCCGAGTAAGAGCTGGATGGGCCAGAGCTTGGTGCACCGTAAGAGCTGGAAGGTGCTGCGGGATAAGGGCCACCTGATCCCGAGCTAGGAGCCGAGTAGGAGCTGGAGGGTGAAGAAGCATACGATCCACCGCTGTTCGCACTTGGGCTAGGTGCGGAGTACGAGCTGGAGGGACCAGAGCTTGGTGCACCATAAGAGCTAGAAGGAGCAGCTGGATAAGGTCCTCCACTGCTTGATCCCGAGCTAGGTGCAGAGTAGGAGCTGGATGGGCCAGAGCTAGGTGCGCCATATGAGCTGGAAGGAGCTGCCGGATAGGATCCACCGCTGCTGGCACCCTGGCTCGGTGCGGAGTAAG
Organism: Drosophila kanekoi; assembly: GCA_037075305.1. Classification (NCBI taxonomy): domain Eukaryota; kingdom Metazoa; phylum Arthropoda; class Insecta; order Diptera; family Drosophilidae; genus Drosophila; species Drosophila kanekoi. The sequence goes on along the minus strand of JBAMCE010000575.1, from coordinate 106,612 downwards.
ATGAGGAGGGTGCACCATAGCTGGAAGAAGGCGGTGAAATCGGATGGAAGGAGCTTGAGCTGGAAGGAGCGCCGTACGATGAGGAGGGTGGTGCCGGGCCGGCTGGGCCAGAGGTGTAGCCGCTGCTGCCCAACGTCTGCGTCTTGGAGGGCGCGCCGTAGTTGGTCGCTGGCGCCGAAGGCGACGGCAAGAAGCTGCTCACGCTTGGAGCACCATAGCTGGAGGAGGGACGAGCTGGTGCGCCATAGCTGCTGGAGGGAGGAGCCTGCTTGGGTGGACCGTACCGGGACGAGGGTGGGGCTGCGGGTGCTCCGTAGCTCTGCGAAGGCGGCGAAGATTTCGGTGGACCGTAGCTGCTCGAAGGACGACGCGCTTGGTGCTTCCTGGGGGGTCCGTAAGATTGGCTGGGACGACTGGGCGGCGCACCATAACTCGAGGATGGGGGTGGAGCGGGACGAGCAGGTGGTCCATACGAGCTGGCAGGTGGTCCATACGAGCTGGAGGGTCTGTGTGCAGGTGCGGGATACGGACCACCTGAGGAGGAGCCGCCGCCGGGAGCCGAGTAGCTGCTGGATGGAGCTGGTCGTGGATTAAAAGATGGCGCCGGGCCCGAGGCGGGCGGCAAATAAGAGCTGGCCGGCGGTGCGCCATACTTGGACGAGGGTCGTCCGCCGCCCGAGGAAGGCGGCGGCAGATACGCATTGTTCAGCGGCGGCTCCGCGCACACATCGACGGGCAGGAGGACGAAGGCGATGGCAACTAATCCAAAAAGCTAAGGAAAAATACAAAAGAAAAATATAAGAAAAAAAATTGCGAAAATGAGGAAATTAGTTTTCTGTGCCAAGTCAAGACTTACCACGGCGAACGACGAGCTCATCTTGGCTTGGGTCTGCGAATTGGCCAGGCTGCAAAAAAAAAGAGAGCAAAAGAAAGTAAATGGCCGAGTCGCAAGTCGAAGTAATAAATGAAGCTAATGTTGCATAAGTTATTTGTCTATCTTCTTTTGTTTCAGTTTTCTTTTTCTCATACGCATTATGGCTATTGACCGAGAAATGAGGGGGCTCTGGTGTCAGGTGCCAAGGGGTCAAGGGGTCAAGTCTCAATCGGCGGCTCATCAATCTTGCCAAGAATTTCGTCTAAGCAGCTGGAGCGCATTGCTTGGCCCCCAAATCTTCGCTTCGCATTTACATAATTCGCTTTTGCTTTGAGCACCAAAAAAAAAAAAAATATGAAGATGAAAATCGCACACGAAGTGAAACTTTTCCTTTATTGAATTAAGGGCTTTTCTCGCGCAAAGCTGAAGCTGAGTTTTTCCAACTGGAGTGTGTGGGCGCATTCATGGATTTTATGACTCTTTGCAGCTGCAGCTCTCAATCCACACGCTCGACAATCATTTTTCCTCTAGAGCTGTTGTCAATTATGGCAATGTTCACTTTCAATTGTTGTCTTCGTTTTTGTTGACGCTCTGTCTTTTTATTGCAAAAAGCTGCAAAAGCAAATTGTAATTATTTTTCGAGCCCAACTTAAGTGCTGACAGTTTTGACCCGCTCACTGTGGCAATAGCACACACACACATATTTTTTGTTTTTATGTGCCAACATTTCTAATTGGGCATTATGTAAGGCTCAGGGCAACGGGTAACATGCATTGTAAATGCTCATGTTAAATGTCAAGTTGTGCGTTGAAATATTGCAAGCAAACTTTTGAAATCAATGAAAACGTTTGTAATCAATGTTGATTGACATTTATCTGAATTTTGGGAATCCTAAAAGCTTAAGCAGTTGGTTATAAAATCCAGAGTTGTAAAACTGTGCCTAGTGTTAAACTTTATGTTGAGCATGCGCTTATTTTAACATGCTAAAATGGGTTGTAAATGTTCATGTTAAATGTCAAGTTGCGCTTTGAAATATTGCGATAATTTGTAATCACTCAATACTGCTTAGTCGGATTCTGGAAAGCAGGCTGTAAACTTGATGTTAAGCATGTGCTTGGCTCAGTTAACATGCATTGTAAATGTTAGTGTTGATTTCCAACACCAAGGGCTGTCAAATTGGATTGAAATATTGCAAACTAACTAAATACTTCTTAAATGGATTCATAAAAGTTTAGTTCGCAGTTGATTGCAAAATCCAGGCTGTAAACTTGCTGTTAAGCACGCGGTTAGCTTAGTTAACCTCTTGGCTCTTCAAGCTGGCCTAACATGCATTGTAAATGTGAATTTCAAATCCCGACGCCAGAGGGCGTCAAGTTGTGCGAGCTATGCATAAATTGTAATCAATAATTCCTGCTTAATTGGATTCTTAAAAGCAGGCCTGTAAGCTTGATGTTAAGCATGCGCTTAGCTTGTTTAAGCTCTTGGCACTTCGGTCAACTTTCGTTTAACTTTTGAATTCACTTTTGAAGACACTTTAACAACTTAAATCCTTTGCGATGAGCACACTAACCGATTGAAGGCAACGGGAGATTTATTTGGTTTTGTTGCTGAAGATGGTTTTTGCTGCTGCTCTGCCGAAAGCCGAATGCAAACTACTCTGTGGTCTGGTGCGGCGCATGCACTTTTATACGAAAGCCGTCTGGCGTCCCAGCCAAGCTGAACGAACATCATAACTGGGCAGAGGCAAAAGCCAGCCGCGTCGCTGCCAAAGCCGAAAAATAAAGCTTCGAGCCAAACACAATGAGCGCCAACATGTTTTCAATTTCGTATTTTATGTAACACCAAATGCACTCTTCAAAGCCGAATCACTCAGCCAGCATCTACATTCAACATGCCACAACAACAGCGGCAGGCAGCAACAAATAAAACGGCTCTGCTTATGGCTGCCAGACTAGGCAATACCCTGTACCTAGGATTGAGCGGCCGTGATTAGCTTTATAAACAAGTCTCCTCAATCTCCTCCTCCTTCTGGAAAGTTAAAAGGCTCAAAATAAAATTTAAATCATAATCGAGGATATCACCGACCCGATGGGCAGATGCTCCGAAGGATGGACAGACGGAGAGCTATGGGTAGCTCAACTCGACAATTGACAATGATCAAGAGTGAATATCTTTTCGAGTTGCCTTCATCAGCCTTGTCACACAATATACCCCACTCTACCCATATTCATGGAATACAGGGTATTACAACAGCAACAACCAAAGGCGCAAAGCCAGGGGCAGCATTCGGAAAGTGGCTGCTGAAGCTTTTTTTTTGTGGTTTTTGCATTGATAAAAAGCCGACTTCACAGAAACTTGACTCTGGGGGCAAGTTCAGCTGCGGCAACAATCAACAATTGCCAAAAAAAAAAGAAGAAATATGGTATAATTGCGAGCACGGTGCGTATGCTCGATGCGCGAATTGCGTATACGCCCGAGGCGCCACATTGAAAATCCATTCATTTGCATTTTTCAATTGTTTATTGTGTCAATGTTAAGATGATGCTTCATGCTGCGGGAATTAGGCAACCGTTGGCGGCATCTCGGGCTTCTTCCAGATGTAACTGGCCCAGGGTATGCACTCCTTCAGCAGATGCATATAGGCCAAGCCATGGGGGCAGTCCACCTCGGTGGCCGGCTTGTCGAGGGTCTCGCACAGCCAGTATTTGGCCGGATCGAAATGATGCGGATACGTTTGCCCGATCTCCGACTCATCCTTGCAGGCCGAGCGACCAGCATCGCCATTTACAGCAACAACAACAAAGGCGGCCAAAACGGCGCAAAGGACAAAGACTGCAAATTGCAAATTCTCTATATAGAATACCTTGTGAGATCTCTTGGCCATATAATAATATTTACCGGCTTTCATTGTTAGCTGTGAAAGTTTTTCTAGGGTGTGTGCTCTTGCCCGTCGAGAGAACGACATTTATATGCTTCTCGAGCAGCAAACCAAATAAAAAAACCTAGAAAAGTGAAAACACAATTGAAGACAAACGCATCCGTTGATTACGATCTGGCCGACAAGAGATTGATAAGACTGATAAGAGCCAACCAGCTAGGACAATTTACTTACTCAACCAAATTAATGCTTTTTTCGCGCTACTGATAAAGCTGACAACAAATAGAGAGCAGAAGACGCAAGAGAAAGCCACGCAACAGCAATTGAAATATATTCGAAATTATTTATATGCTACAATTGGCAAGAGGAGATAAAAGTTCAGGCATATTTAATAACTTTTAATAAATTGCACCTAATTATACCCTAAACCCATTAAAAATGGGTAAAAAAGGTATTAAATGTATGTAACAGGCAGAAGGAACTATTTCCGATCCCATAAAGTATATTTATATTCTTGATCAGCATCAATAGCCGAGTCGATCTAGCCATGTCCGTCCGTCTCTATGTCTGCCTGTCCGTCCGTCCGTCCGTCCGTTTGTATGAACGCAAGGATCTCAGATCCTATAAGAGCTAGAGACTTGAAATCTTAGCTGTAAGTCCTCCTAGAGCCTACGCTGATCGAGTTTGTTTCCGATAATCGATAACTTACTTCGTTTCCAAGCAATTGATAAAAATCGATGTTGACATCCTGTTTTTTTGAGAAAATTGGTTAAATAATAAGAACTAGAGTCAACAAACTTGATATCTTGCTTCTAGAATATTATATATATATCAAGTATTCAGTAAAAAAAGTAAAAACAAATTAGTTTTTTATGTATTTAATTAATTGCAATATTTGATGCCAATATTAAGCTGCCCGGCTCAAGGTCAATTTTGATTATATTTTATATAAATAATAAGCAAAAAACAACAAGTTATGAAATATTAACAGATTTTTCTGTTTAGCTTTAAGGTGAATCTTCGGCTTTTATCAAAAGCTGTTGGACTGCAGAATTGTAAATGTTTTCTATGCTTTTCGATGGCTTAACTTGTTGGGAATTACAAGCGTGAGGCAATTGCATTTGTCATTTGCAGCAACATTTGCGACGACAAACAGCTTTGACCTTTAACAAGTGAATACCTTTATCAGTGAATACCTTAGCTATAGTTCGAATACCTTTATCAGTGAATACCTTAGCTATAGTTCGCATATATACCATATATATTTGTAATATTTTGATATTCTTGGTATCTGTTTCATCTGAGCTGAACTAGCTGTCGAGCTGTTCCGAGCTATTATGGCTAATATGCAATAAAATTCTATTGAAATATTCCTGCAACTCTTTTGTGCGCAACATCTGATGAATATTGATTGACCAGGTATTCAATGCGGCCACAGATGGCCATTGATTGGCTCGTCAGCGAAACACAAAGCCAAAGCCAAAGCCAAAGCCGAAGCCAACTCATAAAATGTTAAACAATGAAAGGTAAACATAATGTATACTATAATTATGTTCGTGCTGTAATGTGAATTCATTTAAATTGCAAAACAAATATTAACGAAAATGTTGTGCTTCATTTCGCTTTTCTGGATTTGCAAATTATATATTTATCTTTTGTTAACTGTTCATCAGTGTCTGTGGCTTTTGTTGTGGCTGAAACCCCCCTTAAGCGTTTCGGGCCAAACACTTGACCAACATAAATGCTTAAGCGTGGATGCAAAAAATATCACGAAATCAGCCAGAGCCAAAAAAAGAAAAACGAAACTAAATACCTAAAAAAAACAGTTAACACATTGATGAAAACAAAAAAACCAACCAAAAAAAAAGGCCAACAAATCTATTACAAAATGCTTAAAAAGTAATTACAGTTTCCGCATTGAACTCTGCAGCCGTCTGTAGGGCAAGCTAAGGGGAGGGGGGGAGAGGTAGCGGCGGAGAGGTGTCGCCAAGCAGCAGGTGCCCATGGCGCGGGAATTGGTTGCCTACACAAATTGATGATGCGCCTAAAAGACAAAGACAACGCGATAAAGAGAGACAGACTGAGAGTGAGAGGGGGAGAGAAAGAGGGGAGAAAGGGGGAGAGAGTGGGAGAGAGAGGGAGAGAGAGGGAGAGAGATGCTGAGACAATGACTTGGCGGGAGTGTTGGCAATGCAGCTATTTTCTAGCTAAATACAGCTATTTCCGGAAGCTGTTGAAAGAGGCGGAAATTCTAGCTTTTTTTAAAGCTGAACTAGCTATTTTCAGCTCGATATGCTTGAGAGAGAGAGAGGGAAAGAGAGAGAGAGAAAAAGAGAGAGAGAGAAAAAGAGAGAGAGAGAGGAGAGAGAGAGAGAGAGAGAGAGAGAGAGAAAAAGAGATAGAGAGAGAGAGAGAGAGAGAGAGAGAGAGAGAGACGCAGCAGTGTTGGCAGAGTTTTTTCTAGCTAAATATAGCTATTTCCGGTATCTATTTAAAGTGCCGGTAATTCTGGCTCTTTTTAAACTGACTTTAGCTGTTTCTTAGCTACCTCCAAGCATATTTTAAACATTTTAAAAGAAGCTTGGTTGGATAAACCAGACTCCAATAACTTTTCCCACTTCGGAATAGCTTGAAAATTACATGCAGCTATTTATAGCCAAAATGTTGGCCATTCAATTCAGTTAGCTTGTTTGTTGCCGACAGTTGACAACACTTGTTGGCAGACAGCGACAGCCTGTGGGTCAGTTAATTGGGGTTGCGTATAGTCGGTATTGTCTGTAGTTTGCTGCGGCTCAGTTTTGAGCATTTCGTTAAAGACGATGACGAAGATGATTCCAGATGGGGCAGGGGCATGGGCCAGGCGGTCAGGGGCAGGGGCAGGTGGGCAAGTGGCGCAGCTCATTATCGATTAAGTGGCTACGCTTTGACTAAATCCAATTATTGGAAAGCATGGAGAGGGAGAGGGGGCAGCGGAAAATGGGGGCAGATTGCACAAGCATCTCACCTGTGCCCAAGTGCGAGACGTCTTCTATCTTTGATGAGCTCCGAAAATAGCTTGGAAAGTCAAATCAATTTTCAGAAAGTGCTTTTGCTTGTGGAGCGTGCAATTTGGACAAAAAAAAAAAAAACAGATCTGATAAGCACCCAACCCAGGCCCGAGAATCCGGTTACGGAACACTATAAATATGCTCCCAATTTGGGGACAAATGCAACATTTCCATTTGGTCACGCAACAAAATGCAACAAGGTTCGAGTTGGAAAAACAATTGGAAATATCGAAATTTTTCTATAGTTTTGTCAACTGTGTTCCCATTGCAGCTACGATCTTCAGCTGCCTGCTCCTGGGCATCTTGGTGACCCTTGCGAGCGCCTACAACGGCCAGGACATCTATGCGGAGCCCAATTGCGCCATCGTCGAGGATCATGCTCGCAAATTCCGTGACATCTCCGATCCGACACACTACTGGGTCTGCCCCGAGGGCCAGGAGAAGGCCGACTATATCCAATGCCCGGACAACTATGCCTTCATGGAGCCGCAGCAGGAATGCGTCGTCTGGGAGGAGTGGAAGTGGCTTGAGCCTTATACCAAATAAACAGCTTCTGCTTTGAAACTTCCGGCGTAAATGCAGAACACAGCGAACAGAAAACAAAAAAAAATTACAACTTGTCGTTATTTTATTTCTTCTTCTTCTTTTTGTTTATGCTGTCAATTAGTTTTGGCCAACTTTTGATTGGTTTTGACGGGCTTCTGGGTGTGAGTTTGTCAGCTGGATTTTGGCTTCGATTTGCTGTCAAATAAATCAATTAATTAGATGCCCAAACTTTGGCATTTTCTCCCAAGTCTCAACATGTCACACCTGCTCGACAGTTCTCCAGGTGTGCAAAGGTAAGAAAAGTTGCCCAACTACTAGAATATAATAAATTAAGTACATTATTTCGTCTGCAAATGGAATATAATCAATATTGAAATGTTCTTAATTTCGGCAAGTACCTTAACTTTGAACAAAGCCTAACAATATTTCAGACTGAATGTCATTTGGCATGATCCCCCTAATACCCCCCTGATTTGTATACCCTGAACCCATTAAAAATGGGTAAAAGGGGTATAATGTGTTTGTGTTAGAGTATGTTACAGGCAGAAGGAAGCATCTCCGATCTCAAAAAGTGTATATACTCTTAATCAGCATCTAAAGCGGAGTCGATATAGCCATATCCATCCGTTCGTCCGTCTGTCTGTCCGTCTGTCCGTATGTATGAACGCAAGGATCTCAAAACCTATAGGAGCTAGATACTTGAAATATCAGCTGTAGGTCCTCCTAGTGCCTGCGCAGTTTGTTTGAGATATTCGATAACTTGCCCCGTTTCCTAGCAATCGATTAAAATCGATATCGAAATCCTGTTTGTTGACCAATTTTGGTAAATAATAAGAGCTAGAGTCACCAAACTTGACATGTAGCTTCTTCTTGAAAGAAGAGTGTTCAGGGTATGCCCTAGTCGGGAGCTCTCGACTAGAACCTCTTACTTGCTTATATATGATTTATTAGTGTTGCCAAGAATCGGCCAACAGTTTTGGCAAAAACTAGGTTATGCGAAGTTCCCCGTAAATGAGCTGCCCAGATATAAAATTTCCACAATTTGGTTTATACTTAATGTAGTTTCAGGCTTGCAGACATTAAGATTCTACATGTGAAACTTTCGCATGATGAGAATTGTAATTACTTTCATTGAAATATCATTGTATTTATCGTATAATGTGGACGCAGTCAAGTCAGACTTAAAACGTCATGTAAAATCAAATTCCACCTGATTAATTTCCAGACGAATTTGAGGAGTAAAATTCCCGAATGCCCTTATTAAATTTCATGGCTTTATCCAAAGGTGGCCCGATTTCCGTGTGAACCGAACAATGGCTCGGCTTACAATCGAAAGAAATGATTTATGTGGGATGGCATATAGGTAGTTCGTTAGACGAGTTATGTCAATGGCAATGCGAACATTACTTTGGTGTTTTCGTGTTTGGTTAGATATGGTTGCGGGTATGTCTGATAAACGATAATTAGGCAGTGCGTGTCTCTGTTGCGCTTGTAATGTTATCTAACACCTGCGATTGCCAATCAAAGCTGACGCAGCAGCAGCAGCAGCAGCGGCAGCAGCGGCAGCAGCAGCAGCTACAATCAATCAACTCGGATGGCCCACACGTCTGTGGAGAGATTCATTTGAAGAGCGCACGAGGCCCGGCCGATGACAAGCGCTGCTCCAATTCGGAGCTTAACAAAATATAAATTGTTCATTTCAGTTGCTTGATTTTCCTTTCGTTTAACAAATAAAAGTAAAAACTAACAAATAAACAAAGAAAACGAGAAAGAAGGGCTAGCTTCGGCACGCCGAAGACTTAATACCCAACCAGTGCAGACCCAAACTTTTCCCGTGTTCCCTTATCTAAGAAGCGCTGGGAGATGTAGTTAATGCCGAGCGTGGTTAAGATATCTTGACTTTCTCATACTAGAGCCTACTTTTCGACCGATAGTTCCTATGGCAGCTATATGTTATAGTTGTCCGATCCAGCCGGCTTCCTTCATATGTACTCCATGGAACAGAAAGGGAGACTAGTTCGCATAGAAACAGATAGATGGATAGATATATCGATTCGGAGACTGATACTGATAAAGAATATCCATATACTCTATAGCATTCGGAGATGTCTTCTTCCCTGCGTTACACATTTCACGACAAAACTTGCATACCCTCTGCAAGGGCAGTAACTAATGTATATATATATAGATGAAGCGAAGGCCCCGATAAAGCTGCGCGCTCACATTAAAAGTGAAAAGTACTTCAATAAATTTTTGTTAGAAATCATATTGCCGCAATGCAAACAACTTGTCGCTGCGCTCCGCTCAAGAGGCGCACTCCGTGGCTCCGAGCTGAAGTGAAGTGTTGATCATCATGAATTTTGGTCATGTTTGCTTTGTGCCCCAATTGGTCTTCGGCTGAAGAAAGTTTTCGAATGGCCTTGACAAGGCCCATCAAAATAAGTAGCTGTTGCAGCTGACAATGGGCGCAGAAACAAAGCAAAAACTTGCCACAAATGGCATTTGGTAATAAAACACAACTTGCCACAGAGGAAAGATCCCAACTAGATATTCTCCATCCAAGCCTTCATCTGTTTCTGTTTCTGGGCCAAATCTTTCGCAATTAGTTGATAATTGCCAGCTCTTTGTTTGTTGACGTCTATTCATCTCAATTTTTCGCCTCGATTGTGCAAATGATAAACAATTGCGAACACAATCTGAAGCTCCAGCTGCATGTATTTCATTTCCATTTCAATTTGTACAACTTTAACAAGTATAAATTCAAAGTCGTGCTTGTCTCCTTAAATAACCCGCAACACGATTCAAAATTGTTTTTAAATGCGAGCGAGCATCTTATTCATACAATCAAAGATTCATAAAATCATTCGCCGATTCATCTTTCATTGCCGCAACAGCAAGGTTATCAAAGTTGGCAATAAGCTAGTCAGTTAAGCGTTTAAATTTGTGCCTCTTGGTCGAAATTCATGTACAAAATGTTACTCTCAAATATTCTTTAGAGACATAGATCGAAATTTCCCACTCGATGAAAATTCAAGTGATTTTCTATAAGGTTTTGCCTCTAGATCAATTTGACATCCAAATCTCGCAGTCTTGGGTATGTTTATATATGTACGTATGTATGTGTGTATGTATGTATGTATGCATGTATGTACGTATGTATGTATGTATGAATGTATGTATGTATGTATGTATGTATGTATGTATGTATGTATGTATGTATGTATGTGTGTATGTATGTATGTATGTATGTATGTATGTATGTATGTATGTATGTATGTATGAATGAATGTATGTATGTTTGTATGTATATGTGTATGTATGTATGTATGTATGTATGTATATATGTATGTACGTATCTATGTACTTATGTATGTACGTTCACATGTATGTATGTACGGATGTATGTATGTATGTATGTATGTATGTATGAATGAAAGTATGTATGTACGTATGTATATACGGATGTATGTATGTATGTATGTACGTATGTATGTACGTATGTATGTACGTTCAAATGTATGTATGTACGGATGTATGTGCATATGTAAGTATGTATGTGCGTGTTTTTAACTAAGTCCCTTCTACGCGATTCTCATGAATTCAAGTAAGTCCCGCAGGCGGTGACTTTAATATCTAAGGAGAAGGCGGCTTCAGTATGGAAGGAGACGTCAGCATGAGCAAAGAAGGAGGCGGCGGCAACTTAGGCAATAGAGGAGGAGATGGCTTCAATTATGGAGAACGCGGCAGTTTGAGCAAAGGAGGAGGCAGCTCTCTTGAAAATTGCAGGATACGGTGGCTATTGGCTTTGGCGAAGGTGAGTGTAAACAGGTACGTGTTATTAACATAACTATGTATGTATGTATTTTGTATGCCATTCGCAATACTAGCATAAAATTTTCTTTCGACATCACCTGCTATTTTCATACTATTTATTATTTATTTTTTTTTGTCAAATAACTTACCTCGGGCAACCAAATTCAAAACCTTTCCCTTTCCAAACAAGTATAAAAAGGCCGGGCTATATCCGCTAGCGAGTGGGTCGGCTAAGCTGCAGAGGGCTAGTAAAACTTTCGCCCTTTGAACCATCCGACCCTATATATTATTTATATATTTAATATCTTTTATATATAATATTTGCATTAAAATACAAAACTCACGAATATCGATTATTAAAACAAATCTTTTCTTATTACTCAATTGGCAATGAGAAATGCGCTCAGAGCTTTTGACTGATGGCTTTGCTGATTAAATCGTTGCGGGTCCTGTGTATACAAAGGTAGATGTATTAATGTATGTGGGGCTGGCTGTCAGTCAAAGAAAAGACAAATTGACATGTTGCAAAAATGATAAATCTACCTGGTAGACAGGTGAGCACCGACAGTTGGCACTAACAACAAGCCAAGCGACCTTTCATCAAAGTGACAAAATAAATGCGCGGCTCTTAAATTGGCCCTAAGGCGATCTACCGAATAAAGCACTCGGATATGAAGTTGGCATAGGTCAAAGTTCAGACCATCTACCAAAACCCCAACCTCCTCCAACTTCAGTTCCGTTCAAGTTCGTTGCTGACGTCATTTTCGACTTCCATCCCACATCAATTCCTGGCTCTAGAGAATCTCATCTGCCAGACTTAAATTATTCATTTTTTTTTGTGTTTCTGAAAAATCCGCATAAATAATTCAGATGTCTGGCAAATGCTGCGAATGCGCAATTTATATGTGTTAAGGAAGCGTTTCCATCCCCCAATTAATGGACATGATATGTCAAAGCATTAATTAAAAAAGAAAATAAAAGGTGGGCTAAAAGCATTTTTGAAATCAATTATATGTCAGTTTATTTAGCTAGAAATGTGCAAGAAACATGTTTAATATATGTATAAGAGAAAGATATAACAATTTTTCAAACAAATTCTAAGCCTCAAAAGTTTTGGCTTGAGAAAATTACATTTCCCGCCTCTCGCATAGCAAAAAGCTGGCTTACAAAAGAAATTGGAATTGCATTTGCATCAACTACCGAAAGTGCTTCAAAGCAAATGTTTTGTGCATTACAAATGTCCATTGTCGACGTCCGCCCGCACGCCCGAGCGAGCTTTCACCACAGTTTCCCCGCCTTGAACAGCTGATGAACAGCTGGAAGGTGCAGAGAACTTGGCCTGGAAGTCAGCTGGCATATCCTACGTCTGGAAGGCGATTCATTCTGACAGGCCAACGATTAGTAGCGACAGCTCCGCCTACATATCAGCTCGTCAAGCTGTGTGTGTGTGCGCGCGTGTGTGTGTAGTTGCTCTAGTATTGGTGACAAGGCCACACCCACGCGGCCATGTTTGAATGAAATGACAGGCTGCGTAGTCGGAGGCGCCAGCAGCAGCAGCTGAAACGAGAAAGTTGCTCGGTCAGCGTCAGAGAGGGGGGCGCGGGGTACAGAGGGCAAGAGAGAGCCCCAAAATGGACATGAATTTCAAAACGGAACAAAGTGGGAATGGAACATGCTGTATCGGGAATTTAGGTTACACATTTTCAGATAGTTGTTGTTGTTGTAGTTGTTGTTAACTTAAGTAAGGTCATCGAAATGTCAAAAGTTGCATTTTTCGATACGACTGAGCCACACACACACATACATGCACAGCTATGTATATGCAAGCACAGGGTGTCACGCATTTTGCATGTAAACAGAATACAAAAAAAAACACACACATAAATGCAAGTGCAAAGAGATAAGCACAGGGTGACACGCATTTTGCATGTTCTCAAGTTTCATTTGACAAAGTGTTTGTCGCCTTGTCATTTTTGTTGGCACACAGGCACCTATAAATACACACACACACACACACACACACACACACACACATGCACACGCACACCCACGCTCACGTACATGTGTGTAGTTGGCAACGACAAATCGCAATTAATTTGCCAGCTTTGTCTGCGTCATAGTCGTCGTCGTCGCCATGACAAAAATACTTGTACGAAAACTTATTGATCGCAGTGTTCCTTTTTTGTTATGCTACCCTTTACCTCTCGCCTGCTCCCTCCTGCTCGCTCCTGCTGCGATTTGTGGCCGATTTTCGCCTCTTCTCCTCTCGCCCTCTGCTCGCTTACACACTTCAACACTTTCGGCGGCCATTTTGGTGGCGATGTTCCCGGTGGGCGCCTTAAAAATTCCACCACTCGCACGACACACACACACACACACACACACCCACACACACACACACACACACACACTCATGTATGTATAAAGAAGTTTCTCAATAGATATTTGTTGTTCCGTTTTCGGCCTGCCATTGCTCGTCCGCTTTGTCTCATTTGATTTTAATCTCTCTGCATCTCCCTTACTCTCTCGCACTCGACTGGCCTGTCCTATTCTCTCTTTCTTCCACCTCCTCTCTCACATACTCGACACTCGGTTGGCTGTGCCGGACGTCAGCTTAATTTATTTATTTTAATTTTATTGATATTATTCTGTTTGCTCTGATTCTATTATAATACTGTTTGCCCAGCATCGTCCACATTTTATGCATTACGAGCTGCCCATTGACATTTAAGTGTTGTAAAATAGCATTAGATATTCTCTTTGGCTTTTCCCATAGTTTCAGAACACTTCAGCTTGTATATTTTCTATATTCCTTGTATATATTCTGTATCCACGGGACCACATTTTCGCATTAGAAGGTTCTCATTGACTTTTAAGTGTTGTAAAATGTCATTAGATGCGCATTACGAGCCCATTGACTTTAAAGTGTTGTAAAATTGCATTAGATATTCTCCTTTGGCCTTTTCCGTACTTCCCTACAGCTAAGACTATTCTGTTTGATACACACAAAAGTAAGTATAAATGTAAGTTAATGTGACTATTAATATTAATGCTAATTGCCCTTTGTGGCTCTGCAGCTTTAATCAATTAATTGTAACTTAATATACTTTACTTTTTTTATGGCTAAATGTGAACAACGCTGATGGAACTCGATGCCAGTCGAGCGCAAATTGCCGTCTAACCCTTCACCTTTGTACCCGGTCGAGGTAACGAATGCCAACGAGCCACAGCTCGTGTATCTCTTGCGTAATCTTATTCTATCTGCTGCAGGTGCCAACGACACGGGCATCCTCAACATTGATATCATGGGGGCATTTGCCCAAAGTTGGGTATGAAAATAACTTGATTAAAGATACATATATTTTGATGGCTGCAAATCCCAAAGATATTAATGAGGGTTGAGTAAAAGTTGTTACTTTTGTCTTTAATTTATGTTTGATCGAAATCATATGTATATTTGTACTTAATGATAACTTGCTTTCATAACTTGCATCAGCTCTCAACTATGCTTGAATGAAATCGATATTTATCGATGGGTTGCGAGAGGTGTGATATACGAGAACATATTTGTTTATGTATGTGTCATATGTATATGTATGTCTGCATATATATGTGTACTTGATGATAACTTTCTTAAGAAATTGAATGCATCAGGTCTCATGCATTTTCGAATAATACTAATCGATATTTATCGAAAAGTATCGTAAGTATGGTATTTGGCGAATATCTTATAATTTTATATATTAACATTTTAAATATTTTATATTTTGAACTTGAGATTAACAGAATGTATTTATGTAGAAATGAAACAGATTTAAATGCGAGTACACCTTACTTTTCAGGTCTTAAGCAGCGTGAAATTCAGCGAAGTGTAAGAAATTCGAGAAAACCTTCTATTTTGAGTGCCCCATTTTAAAGGTAGCTGTCATTTTTGGGCATCTAATGAAGTCGGAATCAAGTCAACCCATTTGGAATCAACTGCAGCTCACAGTTTGCTGCTGGTGCTATCAAATGTTGCACTCTGGGGGGCGCTCGCAGCTCCGGAGCAGGAAGCAGGGAGAGATTCCTGGCAACGACCACCCGCTGTCTATCCAGCTGTCAATATCAGAGGACGAAGGGCGGGATCAACAACAACAACAACAACAAGAAGGAGATGAAGCAGTACACAAATATTTTATGGAAATTATAATTTAAAACAAACTTTGAGGTACGAGACACGTTTTCAGCTTCAGTTACAGGTTCACTTTGGAGCCGGAGCAATCCAATTAAGCCCGCCGACCAAGGTGTGGGTTAGTTGTATTTTTAAACCGCAGGCAATCGGCCAGATATCGTATGTGTACACACACACACACACACGCGCACACACACGGGTATAAAAATCGATAGATTGTAGGCATAACGGGGCAGGCGAAGGCGTTTTTTACCTTGGCCACATCAACTCAGCCCAGGCCCAGTTCCAAGACCCAAGGCCCAAGGCAGTTCCACAACGTGATATTTTACAAGTGTTGCTTTTGTTGCTGTTTTTGTTTTTACTGGTGGTGGTTGTTGTGGTGTGTTTGGGCAGGGGGTGTGTTCTGGTGGGGGTTGGTCGCGTAGTCTGTTTTACGGTTCAGCAACGTTCGAACAGATGCCTCGAACCCGTCCATCTAATTACGAAAAGGCGTACTTGCCCAAAAACGTATCCCAGTGAAGGGTTTATTAGCTAGCTCATGAGGTATGCAACTCCTGCGAAGCGATCTTTAAATTAGACTAGGACCAAGAGCTGAGAGAATCTCGTTAACTGAGCTGGGGACCTTGTGCTGTGTTTTCTTTATTCAAGCTTCTCCAGTAAAGATTCTCAATAAGATCGGACCGTAAGTTCCGAGTGAAAATTTACAGTGTGTGTGAAACTGAAGAAGCAGCACAGCCAAGACGAAGGCGAAGGGCGGAGAGTAGCATTCGGTCAGGCTTTATTATTTTCTGTTAAAACATTCATAGAGAGTATATTAGCTTCGGCTTGGCTTTGTAAGTACGTTGTGGCTGCCAACTGCCATGAAATAAATTCATAATTGAAAATAAACATTGTGGAATGCAAATGAGAATTAGATCGGAGTGCATTCGCCCAAATGTTATTTTGCTGATTCATGTTTAATATCCAAGTATTGTCGACGCAAACAGAGCTAAGCTTCGAGCTTGTTTCTTGACAGTTTTATTGCTCAGCTCATCCTTGACTTGTCTTATAAAAAGTGTCACATTTCTCACATTAAAATAAAAGATTAATTACACGAACGTTTCTGCGCGTGGCTCATCAAATGTCATCCCAGCCCATTTACATCTGCCTAATTGCTGTACAGAGTCCTTAGAGCCAAATAATTAGCTGTGAATTAAAATTGAATTAAATTTAACTGCTGTGCAAATCGATCGACAAAGCTGCCAGAGCCAGAGATATTTACATTTACACTCTAGAGAAAATAAACATAAATTGCAAGTTATAATTGAAATCTGTTTGCAGCTCTTCCACCAATGTTACGATCTTAACATGCTGTCGACGTTTATAACATGCTGTTAAGTTTTTTAACAGTATGCAAAAATGCCAAAATTTGTAGATATTTTCTAAGTTCTGTAGGCAGCTATTCTACAATAGTTATGTTTTTAACATGCTTTTCATATTTCAACATGATGTTATGCTTTTAACATAATGTTATATACAAATTTTGAGTAAAAGAGACAGAATTAAAAGACATTTTTCATCTTATGACAGTTTATTTATTTAGGAAATGTTAAGTTTTAAACATCCTGTTAAGTTTTTAACATGCTGTTAAGGTTTTAACATGCTGTTAAGTTTACAACATGCTGTTAAGGTTTCAACATGCTGTTAAGTTTTTAACATGCTGGTAAGTTTTCAACATGCTGTTAAGTGTTCCAACATGCTGTTAAGTGTTCAACATGCTGTTAAGGTTTTTAACATTATGTAAGATAAAACTGTCGAGAAAAAGGGACAGAATTAGGAGGCATTTTACATCCTATGACAATATTTTTTTGATTGCACTTTGTTTAAGAATTGTTAAAGGCAAAGTTTAAAGTACAGAGCGCAATGCAGTGTTTCCTTTGCCATTTTTTCTAATAGAATCTAGAACGTATTTCCTTTGAGTGTGAAACCTGCGCTTGCCTCCTGTACTTTACAGCTTCGAGCTCGAGTTATATATAGCTCGCTTTTGGTCTTTTGTGGCCAGTCAAGGAGCTGCTTTATTTGGGTTCCTTTGTTGTTGCTGTTGTTGTTGTTTGGTTGCGTGTCTTGGGCACATTTTGTGTGTTGTTTTTTACTGCGGCTGCTTTTGGCAATGCTGCGTCCCAGGCCCACGCCCACGCGTCTTGGCCCAAGGCAAAATAACCTTGTTTCCAACCACTTTGCGAGCCGAGTGCGACGACGTCTGTGCCACATAATTTTTGCCGTTATGTACGGTTATGTATAGAGTCGCGGCTGTGTGTGCTTTATATTTAAGCAACACACACGCACACCTGCTGTGGCACACCTTGATTTACCTTGCGCCCAGCGGGCGGCAGGCGTGGCAGTTGCTCCTCCGCCTCCGTCTCCGTCTCCTTCTCCGTCCTGCTGCCCTTATCGATCGTCTGTGGAACGCACTGCACATTGCAAGTTTCTTTTTCTATATTTTCCACATTTTCACAGGGAAATAGTTTTTGGCTGGATTCGGCACACGTAATTGCTTTTACGTGGCCAAAATTTGATTGTGGACTTATGTATTTTAATGGAGCTCCACTTTTGAGCACAATTCTGTTTTGGGAAAAGTCTCTCGCGGACTTAACTCCTTGTTGGCCAAACTCTTGCTGGTCGGATTTCCAAGTAATTGTTATTTGCATAAATAATATGAAATACAAATCGGGCATTCGATATGCACCAGGGCCAAATGGTCCGCCTTACCCTTGGCTGGGACTTTTATTGGAGTTGTGGCCAGTTCATGAATAATCTATAATAATCGTATAATGGGGCTGAATTCAATCCGTTTTCCTCTACAAAGGTCAATTACATTTCGTTCTAAGCCTCACAAACCAATAATATGTTTCTTTAATAAGTAATTTATTTATTATTGATTTAAGTAGCAAATAAGTTATGCCAAGTCTACGAAAAAGAAAAGCAAACCAGTAAGAGGTTCTGGTCCGAAGCTCCCGACTAGGGGATACCCTGAACCCTCTTCTTCCAACACCAAATGCAGATATAAGTATTTACTATTCTAATAGCCACATATCAGTTTTGCAGGCTCTAGCTCTTATTGTTTGCCGAAATTGCTCAACAAACAGGATTTCGATATTGATTTTTATCGATTGCTTGGACACGGGGCAAGTTATCGAGTTATATCGGAAACAAACTCGATCTGCATAGCCACTAGGAGGATCTACAGCTAAGCATTTCAAGTCTCTAGCTCCTATAGGTTCTGAGATCCTTGCGTTCATACATACGGACAGACAGACGAACGGACAGTCAGACGGACAGACGGACATTGACTAGATCGACTCGGCTATTGATGCTGATCCAGAGTATATATACTCTATGGTGTCGGAGATGCTTCCTTCTGCCTGTTACATACATTTACATTTTGCCCAAAAACATTATACTCCTTTTACCCATTTTTAATGGGTTCAGGGTATAAAACCTAATATGTTTTATTTTGTGCTAGAATCGACCAGTCCCTTCTGTTCTCTGCCCTACAAATGCATGAGGGAAGAAGGTATAGTTACAAGTATTCGATCGGAGATGCTTTTAGAATATTGTGTATTCTAATAAGGCTTTTAGCATATAATTTTTATAATTTGAATAACTAGGAATACACTCGTTCTTGCCGACCATTAATAAATAAATAAGAGTACATAATTTCCCAAAAGCATCTCCGACTCGTTGAAGGCTGTTTTCTTTGCCCGTCCGGACTAGCCAATCCCTGCCCAAAATGGGCATATATCGTATATGAAAGAATACATTCGTTTTCAGGGCAACGTTTCAACTTGAATTTTGTACAATATTCCTGAGATTTTCTCTAAGTGTAGCTATAGAAAATGTTTTATGTCTGAGTATGTCCAGCGATCTCTCTTAGATCTAAGAGCGGAGCATGTTCCGGCTCATTTTCGGGTGAAATGAATTCTATTTAGTTTTCAAGGGCAACCCGTGTCACAGGGCTTTGTGGCAAATCAGAGCACAAAAGCTGTCGCCTTTTGAGGTCGAGAGCACAAGTTAAATCTTGATAAATTGCAAAAAAGTGCCCGCAAGTGATAAATGACAAAGAAATTGCCAAATTTGTGCGACATTCGGCAAGAGAAAGGCCCACGACTGGGCTGACGGCAGTCAAAGGGGAGGGAGAGTGGGAGGGGGAGACTGCAACTGCAGTTGACCTCCGACCGCAGATATTAATCAGGACTTAGCTCAGGGCGAGGTAATTTTGGTTTATATACTACTGCCAAACTATTCCTGGATGCAAATTGCTGAGGCAAAAAAAAGTTCGACAAACGTTTTCTTATATAAGCGCCAAAAAGTATGCTACAACAAATGAAATAAGGAAGAAGCAGTAACAAAAAGAAGCGCGAAGACAAAATCTATATAGAAATATGCCTAAAGATGTGAACATTTATATACCTGAGATATCTGTACAATATAAACATATTAACTAAAAGAAAAATTACAACTAGCGCCAAAAAGTATGCTACAACATATGAAAACAG
Organism: Drosophila kanekoi; assembly: GCA_037075305.1. Taxonomy (NCBI): domain Eukaryota; kingdom Metazoa; phylum Arthropoda; class Insecta; order Diptera; family Drosophilidae; genus Drosophila; species Drosophila kanekoi. The sequence goes on along the minus strand of JBAMCE010000575.1, from coordinate 86,748 downwards.
AACAGGAAGAAGCACAGAGAAGAAAGCACATACATACATATATAAAGAAAAAATGCCTAGACAGGTGAAAATTGATTTTCTTTTGCGTGGGCAAAAACAAATAGCGAGCCAGAGGCAAAGACGACGACGACGACGACGCAGCGCGAATAGAATTTTATTCAAATGTGCTCAACTGGGCGAAAGTAATGTGCATGGGAAAAGCGCACGCAGGGCCAGCGGGGCGCCCGGAGGTGCGAGGCAAGATGGGGCAGAAGGGGGGCAGAAGGGGGCGGACAGCCAGGCAGCCAGCCAATTGGTTGGGCTGCCCAATGGAGGCGCATGCGTGATGTCCTGCGCCGTGGAAAGCGCACGGCAAACGTTCAGCTCCGCGCTGGAATTCCAGCCTGAATACCGACAAAAAATAACGGTAACGGCAGCAGCGAGGCAGCGCGAACAGCGCCAGACAGAAGTTACCTTTGCTCCTGCCCGGACGACACAACGCACGCTGCCAATTGCTGTCGTTGTCGTCGGCCGCCCAACAAAGTAAAAGAAAATAGAAGAAAAGAAAAGGAAAAGGGAAGAAAACTCAAAATTCGGGCAAAAACTTGACGTTTCTTGTGCAACAAAAATTCAACAAAAAATTAAGCAAATAATTAACCAAAAATTAACAAAAAAATAACGAAAAATTAACGAAAAATTAACGAAAAAATTAATTAAAATAGAAAACCGAATTCTCAAACGGTCAAAACGGGCTCCGGGCGTGCTTTTGTGTGTACGGGCTACTTCTGTGTACGGTGTGTGGCTTTTCCTCGCTCACTTTTACATAACACGGCAGGCGAACAACTTGGGCGAGCTTTTGCCGTTTCGCATCCTGGTCAAGTCGAGCAACTTCTCGTGAAACGTGGCGTCCAACGAGGCCAACAGCAGCGCCGCGGGCAGTGGCGCGGAGTCGGCCGCCCTGTTCTCCAAATTGCGTAGCTTCTCGATTGGCAGCGGGCCAAATTCGCCGCAGCGCGTTGTCTCCAATTTGCGCGGCTTTCTCACCCACCGCCTCAGCAATATCACACCGAGCGATACAGGTGAGCCTCAAACACACAGACACACACATACATACACGCACACACAAACACGCACGTAAATCACACAGAATATTCTAAGAGTCCAGCTCTTACATAACCTGACAATCGCCTGGGATATTCGCATTTAATTAAAATTAAACAACTTCTCACATGCAAACACTGCAAGTGTTTCGTCCTCAACCACACACACATATATACACACACACACACACACACACACACACACACACACACACACACTCTCTCACCTACACACTTGCTACATTTCCCAAGGTGTGGATAGACACACATTTGCTTTATGGCCCACATCTACAGTTCGTTTCGTTTCCTTTTGTCGGTGGAACGAAATGGAAATGGAACATTTACAGTTGAACTTCTAACGTGTCAGCGGCGAGAAGCGTGTGCGCTTCTTGCTCTTATGTAATCTATAGCTGAGAATATTATTTGGGTAATCAAATTAAAAGAAAAAACTTTTCATTTTCGATTAATATAATTTCTCTGAATTTAAGAGTTACATTTTCAAGAGCTTTATTGATAAATACAATTTTCCGTCAATTGATTACTAATTATTAAAACAAGTTGAGAATTTTAATCAATAACTATTTACTTTTGATACTATTCAAAAAACTTTCCTGAGAAACATATTAGTTGTTTCTAGAATTGAAAGTTTTCTACAAATTGGAAAATAATTATATTATATTGCTTAAACAAATCCTTTGATAGCAATTTTTGTTGAATAAACGAGATCAGAAAGCATCTGAAATATTTTGAAATATTTGAATTTGTGATTTATTTTGATATTTTTAACATTTAATTGACATAAATGACATAATGGGTATTTAATATTAATTAATCAAATATATTTACAAATATTATAAAAAGAGTTAAAAAAGCCTTTCAAGTTAATTTCTCATTGCAACAGAAAACTAAATTATTAGATTGCAAAGGCTAATTAAATTTGGTGTACGTGTGTCTATGTATGTGTGTGCGTGTGTGTGGTTTCTCGTTAAATCATTAAAAGCTAGAAGTTTCTTGCAGGGGGGATTGGGAGGGGCTTGGGTGCCAAAAGTATCCCTTAGCTAAAATATCTATCTCAACTTTATGAAGAAGACAGACACCTGAGCAAAGAATTTGCCCAGTTGCTGCTGCTGTGGCTGCAGCATAATGAAGCCAATAAATATAAATTTGCCACACAAACACAAAGATAAACACACACATATATATACGTATGTATGTGTGTGTGTGTGTGCGTGTGTGAGGCGAGGGCGAGAAATGCCTCGTCATTAGATTGTTTGCCTTGTTTGGCCGTTGTAGACGCGTTTGTAACGCTGATGTGTTCATCGCGGTTGCTTGTCAAAACAAAAAGGGGGCGCAAGGACTCTATTCGCAGGGGTTGGCAAGGACCCCGGCAGGACGCTGAGACAAAGGACGACAAAGGAAGGTAGCTCGTAATAAGCCAAACGAGAAACAAGTAACGCATTTGTCTAGATGCTGCCTGATAAAACGAACGACCCGCACGGCCCAGACCAGACCAGAACAGAACAGACCGCAACCAGCAGCAGCAGCAGCAGCAGCAGCTCGGGGGTTGAACCGGGTTGGCAAACAAGCAGAGTGCCCGGCTAGCAGATGCCCTGTACCAAACCTAGATGAACATCGACTCAGCCCGACGTTCTTATCGAGAATTCGAAAGGTTTACAGGCTTGGCGATGCGTCCTTCCTTCCTTCTGCTTGTTACACAAATTCTCTCAATAACAATCTACCCGTCTTGGCCTCTTTAGTGGGTATAGAAAGAACTTGGATCAAAAGTCCTCATCGACTCAGTCCGAAGTTCTAATCGAGAATATGAAAGCCTGTGAGGCTTGCAGATGCCTTCTTCCTTCTGCTTGTCACAAAATGTTGCACAGAGACAATCTACCCGTCTTGGCACTTTTAGTGGGTATACAAAGTACTTGGAGGAAAGGTCCTGCTTGTGGCAGCAGCCGCATCAAAAGTCGTAAAAGTTGTTAACCGGGCGCTGATGGTGTTTGTTGATTGGAAGGCATTTGCAGCGCGACAAATGTTCACATTTCGGATGCTTTAAGCTTGCCGAAGAAAGGCCATTAATCAGACTCGAACTAAATTAACTAGACTAGGCAAAAAACAGAATATCTAGCACAATATGAATGTAGTTCAGCAAACGCCGAACATAAAGGTAATTTATTTGGCAATAGACGCTGGCCAAGTTATTTACGAGCAAATCAATTTGTAAGCAAAGCTTGTCCAAGGCATATCCTGGAAAAGAAGGAGGAGGTTGTATACGATTCTGGCCACGCCCAGTTAATGTTTTGATTTATCGTGCGTGCAGCTGAAGAGGCCACGCATACGCCCCGTGGTACCATTAGAGAAAATGGAGAAATAGCAATTATCTCTGGATTGATCGAAGATTGAATACCCTTGCGGAAGTGAAGAAAAAATTGAATGCTTAACTATAGTTCCTAGTCCTAGACCAAGGCTTATAAAGGTCAACTGAGTAAAGGTCAAATTTACTGATTCTGATTGAAGATAACTTGAGCTTGATTCAGCTATAAATTTTGCAAGGTCTTTGTTACTGTTTGATAGTTTCTATGGATAGATGGATAGATTGATAGAAAGCTAGGTAGATAGATAGATAGATAGATAGAAAGGTCGGTAGATAGATAGATAGACAGATAGATAGATAGATAGATAGATAGAAAGATAGATAGATGGATAGATAGATAGAAAGGTAGATAGATAGAAAGGTAGATAGAAAGAAAGGTAGATAGATAGAAAGATAGATAGATATGGGAATCACTTTCTTATTGATAGATGGTTTCTATGGACAATAGATAGATAGATAGACAGATAGAAAGATATTTATAGTTTCTTAGGACAGATAGGTAGATATTGCAAACACTTTGTGATTGATAAATAATTTCTCTGGATAGATAGTTAGATAATATATCTAACAAACGTTCCATTTCCGCATGCATAAAATAGTTGGATCTCTCCCAAGTTATATCAAAGAAGTCTTAGAACTAAGAGACTCCTCATCTATAGATTCTCTCCAGATTCTCTTTCTTCAAGCTTATCTTCAGAAACTGTCCAGGAATATATATATATATAAATTATCATTAGCTAGTCTCCAAGAATATATATAGTTTATCTTTTTATATTCTCCAAGAATCATATCTAGTTTTTGCTTGGAAATAAGTAAATTTCCATGCGTTGCATATTTTGTAACAAAATCGAAATAGCCTTCGTGAAGGGTACATTACAGATTTCGCCATTTCCCCCATCAACTTCTGTGTAATGTACATGCTTTATATTTACGATTATGGAGGCGAGAAAAGTTGCTTGTCCGACCCTAAGTCGGAGCCTGGATCTGGTTTGCCTTCGAGCTAAGTGGCTGCGCATCTCTGGGGAATTGATAAAAGCCATTTTAGGCTTGGAAACAACAACGGGGACAACAACTGGGAATAGCCATTTATCTAGACACGTTTCGTGCATGAAATTTGACAGCTTCGGGCTCTTTCAAAGTTTTTAAAAGCAATTAAAATATTTGGCGCTGGCTTTTTTTAGCCTGGCTCGCAAAGGCAACTTGGCTAACCCAATTGCAGGCGAAATGCAATGTGAAATCGATAGGGCCAAAGCCGAAGACAAGACAATTAAACTTGAAACACAAAAGGAGGATGACAAAAGAAGCGCTTGAGTGACAAAAGAGGGTGAAGGCTAAAGCCAAAGGGCGTTTTGTTAATCGATCAAGCTGGGGGCGGGGCCACAGTTGGCCACGGCTAAGCACGGGCTAGCCGTGGTATAGCTGTAGTTAATTAATCGAACTTGGCCACAAATTACAGGCACACACAACTGCTGCACATGCGATTAATCAATGCGTGCGCCCGAAATTGGGCAACACATATTTCTCTAGACACTGGGCGCCATAAATATGCGCACGCCTCAGCGAACTCTGATAATTGCCACAGCGACAACCCTTGCCCCGTAACGGCACTTGAGCAAAGCAGCTTACAACACTTCCCGAGTGCTCATCGCAAGGGGCTGAGAGCTTGCCCCCTGTGCGTCTGTGTGTGTGTGTGTGTGTGTGTGTGTGTGTGTGTGGGTGTACAATAGCACACTTGTAAGGATTAGCACTGCCTTTTTTGTCGGCCGACATGAGAAAGTCGGCTTATCATAAATATTATGATTGGTTTTTCCTATTCCGCTTTGGACACTGCGGCCAGGGTTGGTAAATGAATTTATTGTGTGCTTATGTTAACAATGTGATTGAGAAACAAATGTGTTAAACCAGTTTTGTAAGCTATTTCTGTATACTGTTTCTCATTACTGAACACTATATTTCTGTGTTGATAAACGTATTTATTGTATACCATATTTATACAGTTACTTAAAGAACAAAAAGTTTAATTTATTGTCAAAATATTGTTGGATTATACTTTCTAATATAAAGAAGAATATGTTAAGTGTTGAAAAACGTATTTATTTGTATTTGTATACGGTATACATTAATCAAGCTTTCAGTGCTGGAAAACGTACTTATTGTACACTATTTTTACGCCGATTTTAACAGAGATATGAAATGTGTAACCTACTTTAATAACATTGTGAAAGACCACTTATCAACACGCAACACAAGACGTTAGTGTTGGCAAACGTTATTGTTGCATATTTAATTTTCACAGCTTAAGCCCGAGCCGTCAGCTTTGTGATATTTGCAATATTTTATGTGCACCTTTTGCAAAGATGAAATTGTATTTTACGCTGATTACCTTGTCGGACAGGCACGCCCCACCAGACACGTGCAGAAAATTCTAGCAGCAAGAAATAAATGTAATTTTAGTTCGTAGAGGCTGGGAAAGGGGGGCGGGCGGGGCGCACCAACTGCAGAGCCCGAGCTCAAGCTGTCTGTTTATTTTCTTTTAATGGCGAACTGCTGTGAAGTTCCCAGGAAAATGGGAAAAGCGGCAAAAGTCGGCGATTATACCGACTATATATTTCAAGGTGAACCAGCTGAACATTTAAAGCTGCTTGCACTTAAAACTTAACCTTAAGTTAGTGGAAAGAACTATCCGTAATATATATTCTACGCAGCTGCCTTTTGCGGCAGGCAGCTCAAATTACATTTGGCGACGGAGCCTGGGAAAAGTGCACTTTGGGGCTTTATCGAGTTGTCGGCGAATAGAATTGAATTTCCACACACAAGGCAGGTGCGGCTTCTCAGCTTTTATTTCTGCGAATGCTCGAAATGCGAAAACCAAGTCCTGTGAATGTTTTATAACCGAAGCAGATGCAGAGACCTCATGCACAAAAGATGACTGACTAATTGGGGGGCAGTTCGGGATGTTCGGGATGCTGTTGCGCGAATATGAAAAGGAAAGCAGGGATAATGAGCCCCAGCAAAAGGCCGCAGAGCTAAATTTCATGTTGGCCAAACATAAAATAACAAAATAAAGCACAAAATGTTTTATCACTGGGAAATGCGTCAGCTGTTCCGCGTTTTGCCAGTCAGCGCGGAAAAATCAATAAAATTATAAAGGCGTAAATATAAATTGGCGCTGTTTGATGTTCAACATGGCCTTTAATAATCCTCCTGGCCCTCGGGCCTGGGCCTGGTCTCGCTCCTTATTATAGCCACACACACGTTTCTGCACTTGACTCGACCAGAGCGCCAGAGCCAACCCCTGGCTTTGATGAAAGCTCCGCGTGCAGCCAACCCCAGGGTCAAGTACAACGACCCACCTGGGCCGGGCTCTCCTCCCGTTTGTTGTTGTTGTTGTTGTTGTAGTTATGGGCCGCTGGCACAAAAAAACACCAAAATTAAAGTCTTTCAATGCAAAGCGAGAAGCGAGAAAGAAGGGCAATCTTTGGCATGCCGAAGATATAATACCCTTGCAGACCCAACCTTTTCAAAAAACTTTATCATACAAGAACCTACTTTCCGACCGATCGTTCCTATGGCTAGCTATATGGTATAGTAGTCCGATCCAGCTGGTTCCGATACATGTACAGCGTGCAACAGAAAGAAAGACTTCTGCAAAGTTTCATGAAGATAGCTTTAAGACTGAGAAAGACGGACAGATATATCGACTCGATTGTTGATGCTGATCAAGAACATATACACTTTATAGGGTCGGGGATGTCTCCTTCCAAGCGTTACACATTTCAATGCAAAATTGTAATACCCTCTGCAAGGGTATAATAACAGGAAAACACGTTTCACACACACCCGCACACACATACGATAATTGACTCATGTGCTAGCTTAAGGGCTGGCAATGCCGCCCCCGATCAGAGCAGCCCCTCTCCCGCTCCCCCCGACCCCCTCAAGACAAGCGGCTGGGGTAAAAACCAACACAACCAACAACACAACACACGAACGTGGTCATGAAAATTTAATGATAAAACGAAATGTTATTCCAGCGTCTCGCATATACCAAAGGCCTCGCCAGACATCATTTTTCGGGGGGGGAACTTTTATACCCTGCACACGTAACACGTAACGTTTTTATGTTTGTCTATTTGGGGGTTGGCAGCCCGTCGAGCTGCAAAGGTAGATAAATGTTGAAATTAGATCAGCATTGATAGCCCGGGCCTGGGAGAGCAGACAGTTGTTACAGACAGACAGGCCCAGATAGAATCCATAAAAAACGAACTAATTCTAAAATGTTTCAAAGTGCGTTAATGAAAATTGTGGCAAAAGTTAATGTACATTGGTGTAAATATATAATCTGCCGACCTAGACTGGACAGAAAGGAAAAACTAACTAATGCTGAAATGTGTCCAAGTTGTGTCCAATAGTAAAAGTGTCTAATCTACAGACCTAGACTGGACGGAAAATACATTCTTGACTTAATTTCGGTTGCTATAGTCCGAGTTTTATGAATTGTACAGGGTATGCATATAGGCATATGCACTTGGGATACATGCCAAAGAGCAAGAATCTAACTTTAGCTATATATAAATGTATTTTCATCTGTATTTATACTAATGGGGCAGGGGTATGTAAAATATGTATGTAAATGCAACAAAAGGAAAACATTTTTAGTATGCCCAAAATACTTGTATGTCAATGCAACAAAGGACATACATTTTGACTACACCCAAAGTTCTCTAGCAGAAGCTCAGCTTGCTTTGTGCTTGATGTTCTTTATTATTCAGTTCTTGTGGCTCGCGTGTTATTTGAGAGGTGCTTCGCTGTGCTGAACCGTGTGGGTTTTTGTGCGGGACAAAGCAATGATTATGTGTAATTACAGGTCTCGAGTGCGGCCACGCGACTTTCGAGGGCTCTCCTCGAACTAACCCCCAAAAGCGAGTTGTGTGATTATTAAAGTCTAGCAAAGCCCATTGAATATATACTTAATGCTGCCGGGCACTTGGCTTGAGCACATTTTGTGCACAATCCAATTAAAATAATTGCTTTTGATATGAATATTAAATACCTTATAGAATATTTTTGGTATTTGTTTTATGATTGAAATGTGTCAATTGCTGTGCAAAAACGAAAAGAAAAAAAACAACGATCTACTTGTCTTATGTAAATATGTGTGTCGAAATTGTGCTAAAGCTGTGTTAACTAATTTTAACAATACACATTTTTTTGTTCACCAGCAGGCAACCTTTTTGCAACACAGAAACAACATTTCAATCATAAAAGCAAATTATCAAAAAATATTTAAATGAAAAAAAATACCTGAAAAAATTATGTTAACAAATAAAACAATTAATGTGCGAGAGACTAAGTAAATAAATAAGAAAAAACTAACGAAATCTTGTTTCTGTGTCGTTAAAGGTTGTTCTCTGGCAATCCAACAACAATAACTACAACAACAACAATAACTACAACAACTACAACAACAACAACACGAAATCATGTAAAGGTCAGCAGGAAGTGCAACTGCAACAGAGAAGCGAGTGAAGCATCAAAGCAGCTCAAAGCAAGCAGCTCAGAGCAAGCAGCTCAGAGCAAGCAGCTTAGAGCTAGCAGCTCGAAGAGCTGGCAATTAACGGAAACGGAAGCGGCCATATTGCTGCTCAATTTCCGGTTGCACAATTTCCGGCGGCGGACATGAAATTGAACAGCGCCAAAAAGTCAACAATAAAACGAAGTACAAAAACAAAGGAAAAGAGCGAATGAAAAAGGAAGAGAGCGAGAGAGAGAAGCAAAAGTAAAGAGCGAAAGAAAAAAGGAAGAGAGAGAAGAAAAAGAATAGGATCAAGAAAAGTAAAGAAATAAATCAGTGAAAGCCGAGCAAGGAAAAATGGCCTCATTTCAAATACCGCTAATCAACCTGGAGGTGGGCGAGGTGAAGGAGATTGTGTGGGAGAAGATTAGGGAGCCGGTCAACCAGCGCCGGCTCATCCTGGTCATCGTATCGATTGCCCTGCTGCTGGATAATATGTTGTATATGGTGATTGTGCCGATTATACCCGACTATCTGCGCGAGATTGGCAGCTTCGATGATGGGCCGACGCCGCCGCCGCTGCGCGACAATATTACCGGTCGGATAATTCCGGTGCATCATGATCATCATGGCCAGGACTCGGCGACGGGCATACTGTTCGCCTCCAAGGCGATTGTCCAGCTGATGGTGAATCCGTTCTCGGGCGGTCTGATCGATAAAATCGGCTACGATATACCCATGATGATTGGGCTGACCATCATGTTCTTCTCCACGGCCGTCTTCGCCTGTGGCACCAGCTACAGTGTTCTCTTCTTTGCGCGCTCCCTTCAAGGCGCCGGCTCCGCCTTTGCGGACACTTCGGGTCTGGCCATGATTGCGGATCGTTTTACGGAGGAGAATGAACGCTCCCAGGCGCTGGGCATTGCGCTGGCCTTTATCAGTTTCGGTTGCTTGGTGGCGCCACCTTTTGGCGGAGCGCTGTATCAATTTGCCGGAAAGGAAGTACCGTTTCTCATTCTCGCCCTCGTCTGCCTGCTGGACGGCCTGATGCTGTTGCTGGTGATGAAGCCGTTCAAGGAACAGATCAAGATGAGCAAAGAGGTCCAGAATCAGGTGATACCCATCTGGCGTCTACTCATGGATCCCTATATTGCCGTTTGCGCCGGCGCCCTGACCATGTCGAATGTGGCGCTCGCCTTCCTGGAACCGACCATCTCGCTGTGGATGGAGGATACGATGACAACGGAAAACTGGAAAATCGGCATGGTCTGGCTGCCCGCCTTCTTTCCTCACGTGCTGGGCGTAGTAATTACTGTGAAAATGGCCCGAAAATATCCGCAACATCAATGGCTAATGGCAGCCGGCGGCCTGGCCCTGGAGGGTCTGTCCTGCTTCGTGATACCCTTCTGCAGCGGCTACAAGATGCTGATGCTCCCGATCTGCGTGATCTGCTTTGGAATTGCGTTGATAGACACCGCCTTGTTGCCCACTCTGGGTTACCTGGTGGACGTCCGCTACGTGTCCGTCTACGGCAGCATCTATGCCATTGCGGACATCTCGTACTCGATTGCGTATGCCGTCGGGCCGATCATTGCCGGCGGCATTGTGGAGGCCATTGGCTTTACGGCACTCAACTTTTTGATTGCCTTCTCGAATCTGGCTTATGTGCCTGTGCTCCGCAAGTTGCGCAACATCTACGACTTTAAGCCGTTCGAGAACGAGGCGAACATCTTGATGCAGGATCCGCCGAACAAGGAGTACCAGACCTATGTCATGCACGACCAGAAGCCCGTCGACGGCGAGCTCAAGAACCATCTCGAGTACGGCCAGCAATACCAGCCGGAACAGCAGGAGACCAGCCTGGACGATCAACAGCAGTACGAGTATCAGGCGCAGACGGCAGATGGCTATCAACAGGATCAAAGCTATCAGCCGGGCTATCAGGAGCAGGGCGGCAGCTATGCTCAGCCGCGCGTCGCGAATCCTTTCCAGCAGCCACCGCCAAGCAGAGCTCCGGCACCAGCAAATCCCTTCAGACAAGGATTTTAAACTGTTGTCGAAAAGTCTTTTTATTCAAATTTCTTTTCATTTGAAAATATTTGTTATACTCACACGTATTCGGTTAGGATATTACCTAGATATATATAGCAAGTGGTACGTACACTATAAAATGCATATATGGCATGCAAATAGTTCGTTTGTATTATACACGATCGCCAGTTGAGTTAAATGGAAAAACGCACTATATAGTATATACATATATATATATATCTAGCCGATGTCGGGCCCTATATTATACAGAAGCTAGAGAAACCAAAGCCTAGTCATAATTAGATCGAACTCAGGGAGCAGGAGCAGGAGCGGCGCCTGTTCCCAGCTCTGATCCTTAACAGATATCACATATACATATATATATATATATATATATTAGCTCGTAAGCGGCTCGGCTGATCCGGATCCACTGTGGCCCAGATCCGTCGTGGTTAACCAGGCAATGGCATTCATATCGCAGACATATCACAAGTTGCACAAATCGAATACCCCGAACTAAGGTATACCCTTTCGTTTGTCATTGCGACGGGCCTGTGCGCATCATACAGTGGCGTCCGATCGGTAGTGCCATATTATTTCGCAATTAAATTTTACGTTCATTGATTTTTAACATAAGACACAACCAAGGTAACGATACATATCAGAGTCTCAATGGCTCGCCTGTTAAAATTACCAAAAGTGATATTAACTATTGCTATATACATGTAGAAACATAATTATACATATATCGTATATACATATACATATATATATCTATATCGTATCATATCGATATTTTAGGCCGTAATAAGTATAATGACAAACAATTTGAAAATATTAGATGTTTCATATTTACCTACCAATCAATTATTATTTGCTTGTCGCCAGATGGTAAGCCCTCTCCACGAAGGTATATACCCGCTGCCAAGGCAGCTCGACGATAGCATAGCATAAATGTGTGTACCTTGTGTCCAAAGTGAGATGCATTATCTAAACGTAGTTATACTAACAATTGATATATATATACACCTATATATATAACTATATATACATATACTTGTATTCATTTCGATTGCCGCACTTTTTGAGAGCAGTTTATCGCTCCCATATATATATTATACACCCAACTACTTTTAGCCTGGTCTAAATATAGAGCCTTAAGTAAACTGAATTTTTGTATACATACCAAGCCAATTGCTAGCTATGCAGTTAAACATTATTATCTTGTAGTTATCACACATTAATATATGCTATACATATACAGATACAAAATTAAAATAGGTTTTTAATGTGTATTTGGCGAACTATACTACTAATAATTATTATATAGACACTTGAACATTCGATATCCGTAAACATATCAGTGACACGGCCATTTTCAACTTAATAGCAATAGCTTATCTAATCTACGAGTATATATTTATACAGTTACAGCATTATCTATCTATGGTTTATTCTGAGAAATTTTTCAAAGGCAGCCTTGTTTATGTACTCTCCCATATACAGCATACACTGAAAACAATATCTTTCTACATTTTTGAAGGTAGCCAAGAAAAATTTGACATGTTTTCTTTATTTCAGTAACATTTCTTGTTTTCCCATTCGGAAAATTGTTAACAAATACATTTTAACAGAATATTTTAGGGCGATTTTCTAAAGTTGTGGAAAACAAATTTTTTTCAGTGTACAATGGGTACAATTCTGAGGCACTTTTCCAAAAACAGAGCCTAGTTTATATGCTCTCCCATATACAACATACACTGAAAACAATGTCTTTCAACATTTCAGAAAGCAGCCAACAACTTTATTGATTTAATTCAAAATTTCTTTTTCGTTTCGAAAAGTCAATTTTGTTTCTTGACAAAATGTATCGATTAAACAAAACGTTTCACAAAATATTTTATGGCAATTTTCTAAAGTTGTGGAAAACAAAAGTTTTTGTTTTAGTGTACTCGCATACATATACACACATACATATCGGTATGTCTAGCAAATGCACTGATTTTCAAGGCAATTAGTTAAGCAAACTTTTGAAAGTTTCAGCTAAGATTTTGAATATGAATATATACATATATTGTTTGATTGCACGGCGTCATATTTGATCAATTACCTAAACCGTCTATTATGATTTTTATAATACATATACGTATATATATATACACAATTAACATAGCTTTTAAGAGTTCTACATACTAAACTAATATGTATAACTACATAATGATTAAAACTCATGAAAAAATCTCCCATCAAATGTATCAATTAAAAACAAAACAAAACAAAACAACGTACAGACCGTGCGAACAGAATCTAAATGCAAAACTATAAAATACATATATATATAGAAAAAATTAAAAAATATATAGTTTATATATACGATCATGATCCAGAAACTCACTCGGAGGATCATTTAATCATCTCATTCAAGGCACATTACAGCAGAATCTGAAAGATATTGCCACGATCTGTTTCATATGAACCAAGATATAATACATATATATATATATATCGGAATAAAATAAATTCAACATGCATATGTATATTTAATGGACATTTCTAAAAGCAATATACAAAATAGTTACAAATACTTTGAAACTGTTAACAGAATCTAGGCATAAAACTGTAAACCAATATGTTATGCAATTCTTCTGTAAATCGTCTTGTATCCCATGCATGTTCTTCGAATTTCAGTTATAAAGCTTGAAGAAGGATTTGTACAAGATTGCCATAAGAACAAGAAGCAAGAAGAAGAAGAATCTTCCAGAATTCAATTAAAAATAAATAAAACGATTATAATATGAATTATAAAATTAAACAGTTAGTAACTGACTGGAGAGTCCGCGGGAACTGCGCAACACTTTCGAGTGCTCTGTTACTATGTACAGTACAATTGCATTCCGAAAACAGTGTTCTAAAGTGCTCGCGGATCTTCATGTTAAGCTTACAGAACACGCAACAGTGCCGGCAATGTGTAATATCTAACGAAACTTTATGAAAATAAGGAAAGAAGAAGAAAAATATAATATAACAAATATATCTGTATGTATTGTAAAAATTGAATAATGTTGCTAACAAATATATATATATATAAATGTATTTATACAAAATAAAGAAAGGAACAAAAATAATGTAAAAAATATAAATATATACATATAAATAACATACAAAAAGATAATTTCAAATATTTCAGCATAAAATATATAATTAAAGTGTTAAATGTTCAATAGCATATTATATATATTATTATAATTACCGAAAAGAAAACACAAATGAATATTATTATTTTCATTTCGGAATAAACTAACAAACATTATCGAATGTGGAGCTATGGAGTAATATTTCAAAATGCATAACATATTTGTTTTTGTTTCAAATGTTATACAAATTTCTTTGTATCGTTTATAAGCTATATTTATAGGAAATTGTATTCGAAAGCCCTCAAGAAATGCCGCCACAGTTCAGTTTTGTATAGTATATCTAACACTAAGTTTCGATCGAATGTGATCAAAGTGTTTCAAGTACGTACACATACACACACACACACACATATATATATATATACATATATGTATGTATTTAAGTACGAAAGTGTGCTAGATTAAATTGAAAATTTTGTCACAACTTGTTTCTGCTAATGTTATAGACGTTTTTGTGTTAAACTAGAACTTGTAATATTATATAATTATAATAGAAAATCAATTAAAAGCAACAAAGAAAAACCACATACAAAAACAAATCCAACTATTCTACCTAGCCCAGTTCTGAAAGAAAAAACGTTGCTGTTCGATTTCTAAAAGTCTATCCAATTATGCTCTAAACAAAATTCAGTTTCTAACCTAGATACAAAACTTAAACTATAGTTAGAACAAATACGCATTAATTCTAACCTAACCTAAACTCTATCTAAATATGCATGTCCTTGGTGTTCCGATCTATACAATACTGGATCCTATCCTATCCATTAATAATGGATCATAGAGCTACGATATAAGCTATGATTGACGGGTAAACTTTCACTTCGATCAATCCCCGACGGGATATACATTCAAAGACTATTCCCAACTTCCTTCTCCTCCCACCCTCCCCCAAAATCATGGCTAACGAGCTATGAATATGAATCACTTGGAATGAACAGCTAACGAATACTATGAATACGCAAAATGAAATTATTGTAATTGCAAATGATATGGATAATGAGAAGTATCGAATGGATCTAATGATATAATGCATATTAAAGAGCTAAATATACACATACAACAAACAAACCAAAACAAATACTATTGAAATATAATTGTTAACCATGAAAAACAAAAGAGAAAAGAAAAGAAAATCGAAAAGTCTTTCATTTGAAACTCCTCTTCAAAGCGAACTGATGTGTTTTCTGTTATTGTTTACTCCGTTTCGATTTTTTTATGGGTAAATGTACCTAAAAGCCAGAAGGATGCATTTCCAAATCCATTTATTCTTAATCCTTTGAAAACTTATTCAAGACTGTGGAGAATAATCTATTCATCAAGCGGGAGTTCAATCTGTACAGCAAGAATTATTGATGATTGCACTTCCTGGTTTCGAATTGGGATAGACCTCTGGTGATAAATCTTCCTTCTTTAACTAATTGTAGACCTATGCTTGTTGTAATATTTATTCATAAGTTACTTAAGAGTAAAGTCCACTCTAACTGTGTTAACAAAAGAAAGGAAAGGGAGAGCGACAACGAGTTATAAGACAGTTTTTCCTCGCCGCTTACAATTCTCAACAAGTTAAGGCTCCGAAAAGTGTGACCAGGCGCTTGCATGCCTAGAGCAAAGTCTGCGACTGACAGAAACTGAAAATTCTTTTAATAGCTATTCAAAGAAACTGCTGATTGTGTTTTTTTTTACTAATTGTTTGTTGGTTTGTTTATTCTCAGATATTTTTGATGCAATTTTTAAACATATTAGAGAAAAAAGAAATTCTCAGTTAGATAGAAATGTGCATGGAAAGCTTTAACTTGTTGGAGCTCTACTGTTTCAAGCCAAAAGGTGGAATGAGCAAAGTTTTGCTTGTTCGGGGTGGTTGTTTGGTTGTTTGGTGGTTGCTCATCAAAGCCAACAGGAGGGTGATGGCACGGGAGGGATGGGGGGTAGGCAGGTCGAGAGGAAATTGTGTGCGTGCCCTGGGGCCAGAAATTTGGACGATGTTGCCGTGTGGAAAATGGATTTTCTTTTCGCAATTTCCATTAGCAACTTTTTGGGCACGCATAAAGCTGAGCCCCAAATGTAACTTTAGCTTTTTTTCTAAGGGGAAGGGCGGAGGCCGGGCATGGAGGCGTGGCAACGCCCTAACCACCGGCTAAGTTAGACATGTATTGAAATATCTGTGTGTCCATTGTCCATTCGCTTTTGTGAGTACAATTTGCGGGCAAATAACGAGTCAATATGAGTTCCAACCAGGCAAACAATACGCCAGCAATTTGCGCTTTCCGCTTGTTTCAATTCGAACAATTAAAACTGAAAATAATGCCGCACACAAAAGTGTGTAAAGGTCTTTTCATATGCCCTAAGTAGAAGACCCTAACCCAATTTCTGGGGAATGGGACTCAAAACAATTGAAACAAGAAAGAGCAGCAATTTTTGCGCTCAACGACATGTTAAATGCCCTTGTCAAAATAAAAAAAAAGGAGAGATTTTTTCACATGAAAACTTGTATTTTAAGCTGATTTCTCTTATTAAGCTTAAAGATATGCTAGTCAGATATTGATAAGATTAACATCAAGGCTCAAGGCTGGATATCAAGAAATTTTTCTATATAAAAACTCGTTATTCAATCGCCTTCTTTTATTGAGCTATATGAAATGGTGTTCCGATATTGACAAGATTGACATCAAGGCTCGTAATTTATAAGCTTGGGCAAGATACCTTAAGAAAGAAAATATATTTCCTTATAAGAAGTTATATAGTCCGATATTTATAAGACTTGGCTCACATGTGAGGCACAATGTAGAACTAGTAAATGCTTAGTTTAGTTAAGATATCTAACTAATAAGTTCCTTAGTTATATAGCTATAAAACTAAGGATCATTAGATCCTTTTCAGATACAAACTTTCATATTTTGAGATAAGTTTCTCTATATTTATGGGCTGAAAGTTATCTCCTTCTATGCATTACAAATGCCATGACAAAATTATAATAGCTCTCCGAAAGGGTATTTAAACACACAAAAGCGCAGCCAAAGGCCCAACAGAACGAACAAAATATGTATTGAAAGCGGCGTAAAACAGCAGCGCTAAGACCGTAAAGGATTTACGGCTCAATTGTTGCGTGCGTGCCAGAAGGAGCCGGAGCGGCAGAGGGAGTGGAAGTGGGAGTGGGGGTTGGGGGATGCGAACGGGAGTGGGGCAGAGGCTGAAGCCCTTTACGAGCTGCGAAAAGCGAACAAAGAGGCAGCAGCTCATTCATTCCGTCAGTCATTCATTCATTCATTCACTCACTCATTCACTCACTCACTCACTCAGTCATTCATTCATTCATTCACCCTGCTCCTGCTGGTAGTCACATCCTGCGCCTGCTGGTGTCACGCGGTGGGTGGGAGGGTTGGTAGTTGGGCACATTCGCGGCGGTCACGGATTTGTTTTGCCTTTTTAAATTGTTCCGTCTCATTTGCTGCGGTTAAAACGTGAAGTGCAGGATATGCCAAAAGGATGCCAAGGATTCCAAGGATTCTCGAGCTAGATAAAGATCCTCAGTGCTAACTGCATGCTGATTCCGACTTTTTTTTCTCCATTGATCCAGCTCCAGCTCAACCCAACTCCCGCTCCATCTCCCCTTCCATCACCCCTCCCCATCAACATTGCCCGTAATGAGTTCTGTTCTTGGGGTTGGAATTGGAATCCTGCCAACATGGAGAAACATTATTTTTCATTGGGATTACATTTTTATCGCCGCCTCTGACAGGCGGCAGCAGTTGCCTGTCGTCCGTGGACATAGCCTGGTCTTGGAGTTGGGTTTGGGAATTCAAGCGTGATTTTTGCTGTGTTAATAATGAGCCCGAGCTGGTTTATTGAAGCGTTTTATTGCCGACTGTTAAACACGGGGCGTGTGGCCAATAAGCTCCCAGCATTTCTGGTGTTAGGGTGCGAATCGTTCCCCTTCCCCGTCCCCCTTCAGCTCATAACTAGCTAATGCATCAATCGATTTGACTAAAATGCAAATCGAGTTAGGGCCACAAAACTTTTGGCAACAGCAAAATCTAATCATGAGCAGACAAAATAATCGACAAATTGAACCTGACGGCTTCATCATAGATAGATAGGTTTTTCCTTGGGGTCGGAAACGAAAACGGAACTGGAACTGCGCCTCGTCTGCTGTAATGGCGCATGAATATCTGATTAGCCGCCCGTCTGTCTAATCAAAAATCCCAGCATCATCAATCAATCAATTGGAAACGTGTCCATGTCAGAGCACATAATTGAATGCGATGCGAATGCAATGCGCCGGGCTCGCAGCTGAACAGTATTCCAGCTAGAGGCAACTCCGAATGGCATCTCCTACCTCATCTCTCGAGCTATTTGATATGTACACACATTTATTGCCATATTTGGGAACTGAAAAGTTCAATAAGAGCGGACTCTCAGCATTAAGAAAGCAGTTGAAGCGCGCATCTTTCCTAGAAGAAAGCTAAAGTGCTTCCAATGGGGTAAGGGTATCTGCTAGTCGTTCTTGTAGCTCTTCTTTAGTGGTAAGGTTCTGCGCTTTCTAAAAAGTTCAATTAGATCGGACTCTAAGCGCCGATGTTCCATCTTTCACAGATGAAACCCAAAATGTGTTGACTTCTTCTACTGGGGTCAGGGTATCTGCAAGTCTTCTGTTATTTATTAAGTTATTCGTCGCAGCAACTACAAAGGCTAGGCTGTATTAGCTCTTAGATACCCCGTTTTTAGTCGATTTTATTCGTCTAAAACCAGTTCAAAGCGAAAGATTAAAGTAGCTTCGCAGTTCGCACTTGGTGTGGGGCACAATGGGGCACTCATGCTTAATTACTTAATTTGAATTTTCCACAGCCAGCCATCGCTTGCTAACGCAATTTATTATCATTTACAGCAAACTGCGGAGCAGGTTGCCCTATTCAAAGTCTCGTTAGGCCTGGCCACTGGTGCGTGGCCCATCCACAAGGGGCAGGCGACAGTCGAGACAGTCGACCAGGCCAGGTTGTGGTTAATGTTATTCCTGCAAAGACAACCATGACACCAGCAAGAGCTAGAAGGAGAGCTCAGAGTGCATTGCTCGACTAGAAGGATATCCTAGACGCAGCTGCGAGGCGCTAGAAATAAAAAACACCCTCTTCTGCTTCTTGTTCGTCGCTTATTTATTTATTCTGCCTGTCGCATACCTCTTCCCGAAAAACATCATACCCTCTTCATCCATTTTCACAGGGTATAAGAACAACTGGGGAGGGGAACAGCAACAATAGAGCGGATGCTCAAATTGGTGCCACGTGACTTCATTGTTCGGCGAACAACTGTAGCTAGTTGTAATCTCCCCCCACGCAATCCTCCCTCCCCTCCAGCTAGGAGATGGGCCATCTTTGGCCAGATAATGAAAAAAGGATAATAAATTGCATTAAATGTGGTCTCGCTGCGGAAAGGGGGTGTTGGGGAGCTGTTAGCCCGTTTTGCTTTTATCATGATTGTCGTAAAACCATTTTTATTAATAACATTATGATTGTCATAAGTAGACCCGGAACAATCCCACGACGGAAGTGCGAAGGCCCATTCCCACATTTTGAATTAGTTGATGTTTTATTTTCTGCTCCTCGAATTTGTCATTGGATGCGTGTGATACGCTCCACGAGTCCAGAGCCTTATTTATCTGGCCAAAAGCCAATAACGGAAATTGCCGTCTCTCTGGGCAACCGCAAGTGCTTACACACTCGACTTACAGCCGGGCCAGTCAAAACTTTAAAGGACATCCATCCACAAAATGGGACCATGGAAATGGGAGGCGCCTCTTTCAAGTAGTTTTAGTTTTCTGGCCGAATTTATTGCATTCCTGCATAGCGGAAGCCAATAAATTCTTGATGAGCTTTCCACAATTTAAGCACAATAGACATAACTAGTTGGATTTGGAAGGATTTCTTTATAGTGGGTTGGTTAGATTGGGGTAGATAGATGGATGGAGTTTGGAAGATAGGGAAAATAGATAGGTAGGGTAGATATATGGATAGATAGATACGGTAGATAGATGTATAGAGTTTGGATAGATAGAGTAGATTGATGAATAGATGGATATATAGATGATAGATATATAGGGTAGATAGATGGATAGAGTTTGGATAGAGAGGATAGATATATAGATATATAGATATATAGATATATAGATATATAAATATATAGATATATAGATATATAGATATATAGATATATAGATATATAGATAGATAGATAGATAGATAGATAGATAGATAGATATATGGATAGATCGATAGATACGGAAGATAGATGAATAGAGTTTGGATAGAGATGGATGGATGGATAGATAGATGGATGGAGTTTGAGTAGCTTAGGTAGATAGATGGATAGTTGGGATAGATGCCTGGCGTTTCCATGCTGCCAAATTGATTTCGTCAATTCTCGCATTTGCACAATCTTACCTGGTATTTAGTTGGCTTTTGGCTTAAACGACAACCTGACAAACAAGAAGTGTGATAAGCCATATTCTGCTGCCCTACTGTCAGTCTATGCGATAACACATTTTTGGGAGCTACCCAGCCAATGGCACTTGAACCTTCTGACATTGATGAACTACCTGGTTTTTATCAAGCATTCCGATATCGGATCTTAGATTAATGCGTCATTTTCATTAGTCAGGAATTATATTTTTGTTTTCAATTTCAATAACAATACCTTTGTGCCTTTATGATTGGTGGAAGGAGAGAGGGAGGGGTCATACCATGTTATTAAAATTTTGGCATATTTTGCATGCTCTTTATCAATCGGAGCAGAAACCTGCGCAAGATCTTCCAAACAGAAGGAAAGATTGAACATTTTACGTATATTTCAAGCGTCGCTAACTCTTATTACAAGTTATAAAATGGGTAAAAAGTAGATTCATAGTATATAAGCACCAAGAATCTTTCATTTTATAGCTATATTAGGCAATTATAGCTATAAATCATGTTTATAAACCAACTTGTATTGCCCACCAAGTTAAGCAACAATTTAATGCAGTTGACTTTTTTAGAATATACAAATACTCTATATCACGATAAGATCTACTGCTGAAAATTTCATCACGATCAGTAAAGAAACACATAAGCTATTAAAGAAAACTTATTTTGGCTGGCCTTGTGCTTGCGGCAGCCAATTTCTGTATACATGTACTCACACACACACCATTCATGGGCGTCTGCATCGAATTCTATTTTAAGTCGGTTTTTTCTCATTAAGACTCAATTATTGGGGTGGCTGTTGAGTCGGGAGCTCCCGACTAGAGTTTCTTATTCCTATTTTAAATTCTTTATCTATCTTGTTATTAATATTTTTGTTTCGATTTTTGCAGGATGGAGAGACTCGTTACTGTCCATACCCAAGAAGTGGCTCTCCTCGGCCGAGTCTGTGGACGAATTCGGATTCCCTGATGTGAGTGAAATGCGATTTAACAATTTCAAATTTCTTTGCAGGCAGCGACAAATATTTGTACAAGGGCTCGACAAACTTGCTACTAGACTAATTCAAATACAAATACAAATACAAATACAGGAGCACACACACACACACGCTTGAAGACAGACTAATCCTGTTTGTTATAATTACAAATGCAAATAACGAGCGCTTTTGTATGGCAACCGTCCTCTGGGGCAACCAGAACCAAAGACCAGACAACCCCCCACAGTCCTTCCATAAACAAACATTCCACCAACTCCCCCCGCCCCCAACTCTCACCTGTAAAAGCACAAGAGCAACCCCCAAAAATACAGACACAGACACAGACACAGAGAGTTAGACATCCAAATATGTAAAGCCTGGGAGGGCTGCTGTCAGAGTCAAATGACAGATGGTAAAGTTGCTGCACACTTTAACTAAACACAAAATGGCAAACGAGGCAGAAGATTAAATACCCTATCATCAAAAACTTAACATGACTCCGATATCCGAAAGGGTAGAGATTGATCCTTCAGCCTATTTCTATGAAAGCTGTTGAAAGAGATTTTCTCAAATACGTTCCAATTCAAAACAAATCAAATATGTTTTTCGGCACATCAAAGCAGACCAAGATATAAAATGTGAGCATACCCTGTATATTCCGATCTCTGCCTTAGTGTGTGACAAATTTCGTGCCTTTGTTGTCATACCCTCTGCCAGGACTTCAGAATTCCAAGTTAATTGAATACAGAGAAAAGTTTCGCACATTGAATAACTATGCTGCATAGAATTTGAAAGAGATTTAAATGAATTGTGACAGTTGGATAAATTTTCAGACAAGGAGTCGATGTAACGAACTCTTTTGATCTATTGCAAAGCTCAAAATAATCGATATCGATAACTCAGCTGCTCCGCTTCACAAATCGATAGTAAAGCTTTAATAATCTTCACTTGAATAATGAGAAAAGTTTTGCAAATTAAACAACTATGCTGCATAAAATATCGAAAGAGATTTAATAGAATTGTGACAGACAAATAAATTCTCTGAAAAAAGCTCCTTTTGACTATCGAAATATTTGGAATAATCGATATCGATTAACTCAGCTGCTCCGCATCACGAATCGACAGCATCGAATGCCTCACGAATCTCGCTATTTTTTATGAAATTGTGTTGGGCCACTGGGGAATCTCAAGAGCCGGAGCTCTCAATTCAAGTTGTCCGTGACAGGGCAAAGTAAATGCTAAGGAAATGCCAAGCGATTGGGGGAAGTTAATGCAGCACGCCCCAATGTCAGATTCATGCCAAGCCCCTGCTCTGGCCGCCCCCTTTTCCTATACTCTACGCTTTTTTATTTATTCCTTTTTTTGTGATTTGAAATTTGGGTCCCTGGGGCATACACTTTTGTGCAGGGACTTTTGTATTTTAACTGCCATAATGTCCTGCATATAAATGAGCAAAAGCGAAAGAGGGGAAGCTGATGCCAAATACAATATGACAGAAGTTCCCAAAAGAGAAAATGAAATAATACAAGCGAACCCTTTCTGGCTTTCAGACTCTGCCGAAGGTACCTGTCCCACCGCTAGAACAGACCATGGCCGACTATCTGCTCGCCCTGGAGCCCATCACCACGCCGGCGCAGCTGGAACGCACCAAGGGCATCATCAAGCAGTTCATGTCGCCGCAGGGTCTGGGACCCCGACTGCATCAGTACCTGCTGGACAAGCGCGAGGCCGAGGATAATTGGGTGAGCTGCACTTCTTTAAATACTTCTCTGATTGACTGACTGATTGATTGACTGATTGAATGACTGATTGATTGACTGACTGACTGGCATCAGTTCCTGCTGGACAAGCGCGAGGCCGAGGATAATTGGGTGAGCTGCACTTCTTTAAATACTTCTCTGATTGACTGACTGATTGATTGACTGACTCACTGGCATCAGTTCCTACTGGACAAGCGCGAGACCGAGGATAATTGAGTGAGCTGTACTTCCCTAAATACTTATCTGATTGGCTGACTGATTAATTGACTGATTGATTGACTGATTGATTGACTGCCTGACTGGCATCAGTTTCTGCTGGACAAGCGCGAGACCGAGGATAAATGGGTGAGCTTCTATTGCTGCAATCCCCTGAATACTTGGCTGATTGACTGACTGACTGACTGACTGACTGACTGACTGACTGACTGACTGACTGACTGACTGACTGACTGACTGACTGACTGATTGATGACTAGAGTCGCAGGGTCTGGGATCCCGACAGCATCGGTACATGCTGGACAAGCCCGAGTCCGAGAAAAATCGGTTGAGCTGATCTGCACTTGCTGCACGTCTCTACTTGGCTGACTGATTGACTGATTGATGACTGACTGATTGATAATTTTTGATTTTCCGGCCATGAAGATCTCTTCTTTTTAGCATTCGTAAAAGTTTATGGTAAAAAAAAAAACCAATCGAAATATTTTTGAACCCTGGCCGGGTAATATTTGCAAAGTGTGTATATGTATGTCAATCATTGCACTGTGAAAAGTTTATTCAATTCCAAAAGCAAATGCACTTAAGTATACAGATTAATACAGGTGCACGTGGGAAATGGTAAATACGGTTATATATTCTCAGACGTCGAGAGTTGGTGGCCCGGGGACAATGGTGCCGACCGTGGGCGCCGGAGTGGGCGGCGCGGGCACATTGGGATCGTTCGGTGAGGGTGGATTCGGTATGGAAATTGTGGTGCCGGATGGCTCATTACCATCGACCGTGGTGCTGGCACCCGGAGCCAACGTTGAGGCTGGATTCGCAGTTGTGGGTGCAGCAGTCACAGTCGTGGTGCTGACCGTGGTCGGGGCAGCCGTCGAATTGCCGGATGGTGCCGCGGTTGTGACCGTGGTCGGAGCAGCCGTAGAATCGCCTGGTGGCGCCGCGGTGGACGAGCCGGATCCGCTGATGGGCACACACTTGAGACCCAGCTTATTCTCTTCGCACGCGACGGCGGGTATGTAATTGGCACAGGTCGAGCACTCCTGGAGCACGTAGCTGAAGTAACTCGTTGGGGCCTTGCATGCGGTTAGGATTGGCTTGCCCGTGGTGCAGGAATAGAAGGAGGTCGGATCCGCGTAGCTGGGCAGCTTGATGCGCAGATTCGTCTGGCAAACGGGAACAATGTCTGTCGTATAGGTGGGCAAGGGGCAACTCTCCTGGGCCCGGACGCTGATGGCCAGCAGTCCGGCGACTGCGATAAGAACTGCAAGGAAATAATCGTGAGTTCCTCTCCAGGAGACAACCGGGAAGGAGCTGCTTACCGGCTCTCATGTTATTGCTGCTGCTGCTCGACGGATCGCTGGTTGCTTGTGACTGCTCAACTTGGCCCGTGGCAAGGCCTTTTATGGCTCCGGGCAACATTTGTAATCAGCTCCCACGTCTAGATTAATTCTTGTCAAAATCGGAATTCAATTCTATGTGTAACCGGGGTAATCTTTGGCATATGTACGCAGATAACGCGCCGCACAAGACTTCACTCGCTCGCTAATTATTGAATAATCGGAACTGTATTTCCCCATTCCCAAGCTCCCAGCTCCTCCCCTTGCCAGGCCAATTAGCATAGCTGACATCCCGGCCCGAATCTTCGGTTGGGTTCTGGGCTCGTCTTCGTATCAGAAATGTTTCCGCTGAATTTTATCATCAGCTCGCTGCTAATAACATTTCGTATCTTCCCCCCGTAAACGACTTTATTCATAACCCAACCAACATGCTGGGCGATAAATGGAACTAAATCTTTCTTCGGAAATACAAAGTGAACGAAAATAGTTTAAGGCGAAATTCCGTGTGATCTTTCGCTAAATGAAGAGCATGGAGCAAGGATCGTGGACTTCAATCGAGTGTGTCACAAATTTTTATAAATATAAAAAAGTGTTACATTTGAACTTCGACCGACTCTAAAACCATTTTTCAACAATCTTTTCAACTTTAACTTTCATTTCAAATAGTCTCCATTCTACATTCAGCAACTTTTTATTTCAATCTGCATTCGAATTTCGATCGACTCTGAAACCATTTTTCAACAATCTTCCAACTCTAACTCGGGAAAAGAAAGCTAAATAGCTTTTATATTCGTATAGACCAGGACCTTAACACGTCTTTAAATTTTTCAACATTAAGTCCAATTGGCAATGCATTTTACAGGGTATCTGGCAGTCGGTCACACTTCGAGTCTCTGACATTTAAGAAAGATTAGATAACCAATAGAATACAATTTTCGCAGAACTTAGTCAACGCATTCGAGGTACTTCCGAGGTATCTGCTAGTCGTATATGCCTGGAATATTCTTACCTGCCGAAAATGTAGTAGAAAATCTGCAAAATATTCGGATGTTTTTGAGGTATCTACCAGTCGTGCATGCTCAACTAGCACTTTTTCAGTTATTTCCCAGGGTATCTGCAAGTCGTGCAAGCTCAACTAGAACTTTTTCACCTGCCAACTTCTAGTTACAATTATTAATCAACTAAAAGTATTATTTTTGTAGAAAATCTTCAAAGTATTCGATTACTCCGCAGGGTATCTGCTAGTCGTGCATACTTATCTAGAAAATATTCACCTGCTGAATTCTTGGCAATTTCTAGTTACAATTATTAATCAATTAGAAGTGTTCGGCATGGGGCAACAAGGTCCATTAGCTAATTGATTGATTGATTGATTAACACATGGGTGTGTCTATGTGTGTGTGTGTGTGCTGCTGTGTGTGTGTGTGTGTGTTTTTTATACACATGTTATTATGGAACAAGCACTTCTCCATGGCTAAATAGATATTTGGGAAGCGATTGCAGTAAAGATATTTATTTTGGATGTTATTTAGAGTTTTAAATGAAATTCCGCTTGTTAAACATTAATTTTAGCTGTAGATTCTCCGGAACTGGAACTGGAGCTTGAAAGGAGTCGCATCTCTAGGCCTGGGTTGTGGGCTTCTTCTGTGCCTTGCTGGGCGGCGTTGGCTTCTTGGCCGCCTTGGGCGGAGCCGGAACCGTGGGCTTCTTGGCCGTGGCGGGCTTCTTGGGCGCGGCGCCCTTCTGCGGCTGCGGTGCGGTCGGTTTCTTGCCGGGCTTGGGCGCCTCGACGGCCACGGTGGGTGGCGTTGGTGGTTCTGTGGGCGGTGTGGGTGGTGTGGGATCGAGCGGCAGAGCATGGATAACCTGTTCCTGGGCGGGCTCATGGGCATGAACGGGCTGGACGGCGCCAACGGGCACCAGCACGGGCGGCGCCTCGTCGACCACGTGCGTCGTTATGGGTGCCGCAGTCGGCAGCACATCCATGGGCGGAGCGGGCACAAACAGCGCCGGGGCGGTACACTGCTGCAGCACGAATGTGAAGACCTGTCCGGCCGGGCAGTGCACGGTCAGCTGGCTGCCAAATACGCTCTGGCAGACATAATACTCGGAATTGCTGTAATAGCTGGGCCAGCGTATGCCCACTTCATCCCGGGTGCACTGCAGCTTGTAATCGATGCGCGCCTGCGCCAGAGCCGCGAGGCTGAGCAGAGTCAGAGCGAACACTGGAAAGTGGGAGAAGTTGGAAATGGGTGTGAAGGAAGAGGAAAAATGTCGACGGCTGCTCACCTTTCATCTTGGGTGGGTTTGGTATCCGTGGAGCTGTCCGTCGTGGTTAGATGAAACTGTTGAACTGACTTTGTCGAACTGCGCCGGGCATTATTTATACGCACATCTTATCAAAGATCTGCGATGCGATCTGCCCAGATGCCTTATCAGAGGAATTTCTGATAAAAACTGTGCCCCCAAAAATTCTAAGTGGGCCGCGCCCAAACTCCCGTCCGGCCTAATTGAATTTGTATTCATAATGCGCTTTCCATGTACTCCGAAGGCTTACTATTACTGGCTCAACGACATGTACATGAATGTGCGCATCCCTTTGCCAATCAACTCGAATCCTGGCATGGTTTTTCCGCCTCGGCGCTTCCGGACCGTGCACGATGTGGCCCACTTTGCGGCTCGGCTGCTGGACGGGCTGCTCGGCCACAAGGAGATGTTGGACAGCGGGCAGCTGCCGCTGGAGCGGGCCGCCTCCCGCGAGAAAAATCAGCCCTTGTGCATGGCCCAGTATTATCGCCTGCTAGGCTCGTGTCGTCGTCCGGGCGTGGAGCGCGACTCGCAGTATTTGCCCAGGCGCGAGCATCAGGGCGAGGAGGATCGCCACGTGGTGGTCATCTGTCGCAATCAGATGTACTGCGTCGTGCTGCAGGCCAGCGACCGTGGCAAGCTGTCGGAGAGCGAGATCGCCAGCCAGATTCTCTACGTGCTCAGCGATGCGCCCTGCCTGCCCGCCAAGCCGGCGCCCATTGGATTGCTGACCGCCGAGCCGCGCTCCCAGTGGGCCCAGGATCGTGAGGCTCTACAGTCGGACGAACGCAATCAACGCAACCTGGAGCTGATCGAGACGGCGCTCGTGGTGCTCTGCCTGGACGAACCACTCGGCCGGAACTTTAATGCACGCGGCTTTACGGGCGCCACACCCAGCATGCACATGGCGGGGGATCGGGACGAGACGAACATGGCGCACGAGATGATCCATGGCGGCGGCAGCGAGTTCAATTCCGCCAATCGCTGGTTCGACAAGACCATGCAGGTACGTCAAGAAGAAATTAATTCGGTTTTGCTTTAAGCTAATTTCCTTTATTCCCCCTCCGCCAGCTCATCATCTGCACGGACGGCAGCTGGGGCCTCTGCTACGAGCACTCCACCTCCGAGGGCATCGCCGTGGTCCAGCTGCTGGAGAAGATCTACAAGTCGATACTCGAGCAGCCGTTCGATGACAACGGCTTGCCGCAGCATCATTTGCCGCCGCCGGAACGGCTCGAATGGCATGTCCCAGCCGAGGTGCAGCTGCGTTTTCCGCAGGCGGCCATCAGCGTGGACAAGGCCATCGACAATCTGGACTTCTATGTCTATCGCTACAACGGTTACGGCAAGAACTTTGTCAAGGCCTGCCAGGTCAGCCCGGATGTCTACATACAACTCGCCCTGCAACTGGCCCACTACAAGTGAGTATTTGACCCGTGCCTTGAACTCGAACCCTGATCGGACAACTCAGTTGCATCCAAATCGAATGTTCCATCGATTTAACACGTCTGACTCGATCAGTGCTTGCATAAAGATTCAACAAGTTTGAAGTCTGTTCGATTCTGCAACATATTCGATATCGAGCATATTCGAGAACATTATTATATAGCTTATATTTCGGATTGAATCGTTTTTCGGTAGAGTCAGCCAACTCATCTAGCTTGAGCTCGAGCATGTTCGATCTCGAGCACGTTCGATCACGAGCATGTTCGAGTGCACAATACAATCATGTACAAAAATGGTCAAACGAAATTTTCCAGCTTGAAGATTATTTTCCGATTAAATCGCATTTCGGTCTTGTGGAACAACTCAAGCAGTTCGAACCGAAAAAAGGTTATGTCTTGACTCGCTTGATCAAAATAATTGTCTGAGTATTTGAGGCTCGATGCAGTAGTTTGTGAACAGGTTCCTAGGCTCCCAGGCTCCACAGCAAGACCGGAAGGGGAATAGTAAACAGTTTACACTAAAACGAAACTCATTTCTTGCAGACTTTACGGCCACCTCGTGGCTACCTACGAGAGTGCTTCCACCAGGCGCTTCCTACACGTAAGCACATGATTTCTATTACTCTTAGGCCATTTGCTAATGCTATGCTGACCCTTAGGGCCGCGTGGACTGCATACGTGCCGCCAGCACGGAGGCCTTGGAATGGGCGAAGGCCATGTGTCAGGGCGAAGGCGCCAATGTGCCGCTGGAGAGCGATCGCGAGGATGACGAGGAGGATGCCCGGAAAGTCACATTTAGCATTTATAGCGTGCGTATTCCATAGAAACCTAGCCCAATAGCCGGGCAAGTCGTGTAACCTTTTGAAATCCTTTGACATCCTTTGACAGAAGGAGCACTTGCGGGAGCTCTTCCGCTGCGCCGTCGCCCGCCAGACGGAGGTGATGGTCCGAAACATTCTGGGCAATGGCATCGATATACCATTGTTGGGTTTGCGCGAGGCCTCCGTCGAGGTCACCGGCGAGCTGCACGAGCTCTTCACCGACGAGTCCTACAAGATATCGCAGTGCTTTCTGCTATCCACCAGTCAGGTATCATCGAGCTCTGACCAGCTTTGCACGCTTAGCCCGCACCAAGCACTAAGCACCTATCACTTATCTGTTGTCCTTGCACCACATTTTTCTTAATGCTTAACTTTTGCACCAACAGCACAGCCAGCACCTCCAGCTCCACACGTAAGCCACCTAGGTTTAAGCTCTTCAGACATATCTCTCCGATCCCAACTGATCCTTGTCACGTATGTTGCCATTCCAACAGGTCGCCTGCAGCACGGACAGCTTCATGGGCTACGGTCCGGTGACACCTCGTGGCTATGGCTGTTCCTATAATCCGCAGCCCGAACAGATTGTTTTCTGCGTGTCGGCCTTCTACGCGTGTGAGGATACGAGCGCCTCGCGCTATGCCAAATCGCTACAGGACTCGCTCGACATAATGCGCGACCTGCTCCAGAACTAGATGGAAAATGAAGCGAAAAGAAACACAACAAAGCAAACATATCATTAAATGTACCTTAGCAACAATTTGTCCACAAAGATCCAAAAGGATCTTCCTAACTATACAACTGAAGGAGGAGAAGGAAGAAGGAGAAAATTATATAGATAAGAATGGGAAAACCTTGAAAGTACGAGAAAATTGTGTAGACAAGAAAAGGAAAACCTTGAAAGGAGGAAAATTTATAGACAAGCAAAGGAGAACCTTGATAGAAGAAGCAAATAAGTTAGAGTCTTCGGTTAGCCGAATAATATATACCCTTGCAGACATTTAGCAGAATTGCGATCTGTTTTTCTAGGAACCACTTGCCATGGTCTAGATTGCATAGATTCTTGAGATTTTTATTTTCTTCGCTTGTTAACCAATCCCAACATTTTATTGTCGTGGCAGAAGAATCAATTGACCTCGTGGGTCTAGAACTCTATATACTCTTTTATTTCATAGGAACTGCAAAGATACTCTCCATTTTAATATATCATTTATAAGGTGGAAAATTCCTGATTTATGACTAAACAATACTGTCTGCAAGGGCATACAAGATACCTATGTAAACCGTAGTTAACTAGCGTCCACAAGACGTCATTAGTTCTTCAAAAAAACAAAAAGAATAACCAAAGAGAAATACTTTTAGTGTTGTATAAGTCATTTCAATCAGATACGCTGATTGATTTGCACAACCGATGTCAATCATCTGTTAAACGTAAACATATTGAAACTCATTTGCTTTAACCCAAGCTATTCGTAGATATGACAAAGAGAAACTCTGGTCAATTAAATGTTTTAGAGCAATTTTATGCGCAATTGTTAGTGCTGTTAAATGAACAAAAATCTATATATATATATGTGTGTGCGTGTGTTGATTAGTTGTGCAATATTATTCTATTAGCTTGGCTGTCCCATACGAATTTCCGAGGCATGCCTATTAATTTGGCCGCCACTGTGCGCATGCGCGCAAAAGTATGCAATACTTTTTGTTCAATGTTGTGTTTTCGCATTAGAGACAAAATGTTACTAGAAATTGATGTTGCAAGTTTATTGAATAGTCTATAATAATCAGATCAAATCATTTTTATTGTTGCTGTTTTCAATTTTGGAGAAATATCTATAAATTATTTTAACTATATGCTTGTTAAAGGGAGCTGGACAAATAGGCTTTCCGATATGAGATTAATACTACAAATATTGTTGAAGTTCACGTTAAAGTTTTGTTTAATAACAAATTGAAAAAAATAATCATTGTACGTATATAGACTTGAAACGTAACAATACATATCAATAAATTTATATCAAGTATTTACCCAAAAAAAAAAAAAAGAAAAAAAGGCAAAACATATCAAATTAACGAATCGAATATTAGCAACAACTACAAAAAAGATATACTATATACTATATATGCCATATATTTTAGCCGTGTCTGTTCTATGTTCTTACTATATGATATATATATATATAGATAAATATACCATGTTATACACAGGAGAAATTCTTATATGAAAATGTTAAAGGGCAAAGGTTTATATAAATGGCAAAAAATATTTATATGTAAACTCTAGTTGCTGTGTTCATTGTTGCCCCATATATACATATATATATATGTACTTTATGTATTCGTTGAACCTATCCTAGCTATTATCTGATCAATATATATATATATATGTCGTTAGGTTCGCATTTCGTTCCAAGTTAATGCATGCGAGAAAAAAACAAAAAACAAAAAGAAATCACAAAAATAAATCGAAACATTGCATTCAAAGCTGTTGACTAATCTCTTGACCTACAAATATATATATATATATATATCCATATATACGAAATATATATCTAGTATATAGTCTAAAATCTAGGCATTGGATTCCCAGAAGCGTCGCATATCCAATATTGGACTTATTCCGGCTGCGATAAGCTGCCGCAGATAAGCGCCTGATTAAACGATTTTTTGTTAATTAATTAAAAAATCAAAAAAAACGCGTTGTCCATAAAAGTCCCGCGCTGCCAGCTGCGTTCCAACATTCAACGCCAAACAACCAATATGAAACGTAAGTCGCCGTCAACATAAACTGAAGGATTATAAATTTAATTAAAATATTTGCAGTTCTCCACTTGCTGCTCAGCCTGTGCCTGGCCTTTCTGCTGTGCTCCGTGCCGCTGATCCAGGCCCAAACGGTGCCCGTCATTCCGACGGCGGCGCCCACGCCACCAAATGGTGCACCCGGCGCCGATCCTGGTGAGGAACAGCCACCCCTACCTTCAATGCTGACCACAGTAGTTGGGCCCAGCATCGACACAACCTACGGCGATTACGCCGGATCAGCATAAATCCTTACGGAGTCAGCATATACGCTCGGCGTATTGAAATTTTAATAAATTTGCAAGATTAGCTCGAAGTTGTCCAATTTCTGGGAATATTTATTGTCCAACATAAAGAAACGAGGACCTCTCATAAATTACACACACATGTGCACACACATAATCATAGGTATGTGTGTGTGTGCGATATTAGGTTTAACTAACTGCCGGATCAGATCTGCACGACATTGCGTCGAAAGGAGCCGCGCATCTGGGCCTGCAGCTGCTCGCTGCTGCACTCCTCATCGCGGCCAGACTGCAAGAGGAATGTTTTATTAATAATGTTTTAGAAAATGTAATACATTCCAATCGTCCTTACCTTGCAAAAGTTGAGCTCGAGCAGCTCAATGGCCGACAGGCGCTGCTTGGGATCGTGCTGCAGGCAGCTGTCGATAAACTCGTGTCCCTCCTGCGAGAGACTCTCCGGCGCCTGAGGCTTCTCGCCCATGCCCACTTTGAACATGATTTGGAAATTTGAATCGAACTGGGCCCAGGGGCGCTGCATAAGTCGAAACGAAAATTTAAAAGTTTATAAAGATAATATCAGGTACTTTCAGGCTTTGCCTAGCAAAAGAAAATACTTCTAGACTAAGTCTTAAGCTAAGACGGACGTTCAGTAGCCATAAAACTCCCTAAGTACTCTGTAAAGTACCCACGTCTGGCAAGAAATTTCACAAAAATCCTTGTTAGACCTTCAGTCAATAAGTCAGTCAGTCGGTATTTTGTCAATGTAGTCAGTCATTTTAATAGAAGATCAATCACTGCGTCGTCAGTCTGCCTGCCATTTGTCAGTCCATCAATCAGTCAGTCATTTGTCACTTGTTCTTTAGCCATTTTAATAAAAGATCAATCAATCAATCAGTCAGTCTACATTCCAGAGGACAATTATTTACTTCATCAATCAATCAATAGGTGGGTCTGGCTTCCTGCCTAGCCGATCAATCAGTCAGTCAATTAATCAATCATTCAGCTATTTATCGTTGTTCCTTAGTCAGTAATTTTATAGAAAATCAGTTAATCAATGAGTGCTTGCCATTTGCTAGACCCTAAACAGTTCTTCAAACAGTCAGTCATTCAATCAGTCAGTCATTTGTTCATTAGTCAGTCATTTTAAAATTAGGTCAAACATTTACTCAATGAATCAGCCTGTCCGCCTGCTATTTTACAGTCCATCAATCAGTTAGTCTGCCTTTTGTCAATCAGTAAGTTAGTCATTTTAACAGTAAGCCAATTAGTCAATTAATCAGCCTGCATTCCATTTGGTAGTCGATGAATCAGTTCGTCTGTCTGTCAGAGAGTTCGTCGTTTGTCATTCAATCAATCAATGCTATATTAAATAGTCACATAATTCCCTCCCTGTTTGATCAATTAGCGATTGCTTGATTCGTAATAGTTTTGAGGGCCACCGCGTCGCGACTTATCAGGGGCTTATCAGGTTATCAAGTTTATCAGAATGCGGACTCACCTTTCCCGAGGCCATCTCGACGACAACACAGCCGACAGACCAGATATCGGCGGCCCTGCCATGGCCATCGCTGTTCGTCTTGGTAAAGACCTCCGGCGCCATGTAGGCCTGGGTGCCGACATAGCCTTGGAGCTCGCCGGGCACCGTGGTATGCGCTTGGATTTTGACGGCGGAGCCAAAGTCGCCGAGCTTGAGGCTATTGCTGCCGTCGACAAGGAAAATGTTGGCCGTCTTGATGTCGCGATGCACGATGCCGTGCTTGTGCAGCTCGGCCACGCCGGACAGCAGCTGGGCGGTAAAACGGCGCGCTAGCGCTTCGGGCAGGCCGCCCGTCAGTTCGACGAGGGATTCAAGAGTGCCCTCGGAGCAAAGCTCCATGAAGATGAGCAGCTCCTCGCGATGCACCTCGATGCCGTAGTAACGCACCAGATTCTTGTGCTTGATGCCTTCGAGGATCTTGAGCTCCTCGGCGACGTTCTTGAGGGCGCGCGTTTCGCCCGGCTGGATGGCGATCTCCTTCATGGCCATCAGCTCGCCCGTATTGTTGTTGACGGCCGTGTAGACCTTGCCGAAACGTCCTTGGCCGATCTTGATGCCACGATGCCAGCGAAAGTGAACGCTGCGTGCTCGAATCTGGACCTTGTCGCACGAATTCAACGCTTTCACCTGTCCAATGAGACGGCGTTCGCGCAGATGCTCCTCCAAATCCAGATCCAGCCGGTTGACCGCATCGCGCACCCGCTCATGACGGGAGGCCAACGGAGTCGAGGTGCCCTTGCCGCCGGCTGGAGATGGGGATGTGGCTGTGGAAATGGGCGGCGTCTGTGGCACCAGGAGGCGCAGCTCGCCGGCGCCGTGCGGCGCCTCGGCGAAGTCGGCGCTGTCCACGGAACTGTAGCTTGCAGAGCTTTGCTGCAGCAGCTCCTCCTTCAGGCTGAACTGCGGATGCAACAGCTTGTTGTACTGCGGCGATTGCAACGGCGGCGTATTGGGATTCACGACAACCCCCGCGGACATGGGCGTACGCGTCGGCGTCCGGGAACGACTCGTGGCCGGCGAGGAGGTCTTGCGGGTGCGCGGCGATGCCTTCTTACGGGCGACCTTCTCCGGCTCGGAGGTGATGCCGATCACATGGGAAATGCAGCGATCCATTTGCTGCTTCAACTCCTCGAACTGACGATCGTCAAGATGCTGCGTGATCTGCAGATCGCAGGCAAGCATCAGGAACTCCAGGCCCTGGGACGCCCATCGCGGACGCATCCCGCGGCCGCGTTCGCAGCGCTCCATCACAAAATGCATCCACATCTTGGCAAAGGCAATGATGCCCAGCGCCAGGTCCACGGTGTGTCCACTGTCCTTCTGGTCCATGATGCGCTGCTCGAACAACCGGATGACATCCTTGTGATACTCGAAACCGAACTTGTAGCCCTGATGGAGGATTTCGCGCGTGCGTGACAATACCGCCAACCGATCCTGTTCGTCCAGCTCGAGCATGTTGCGCATGCAACACCGAAGCTGGACACCCTTGATGATGTTCGTTAGCTTGTTGCGCACCTCGAGCACATCCTGCTGGAGCAGCTTGAAGGCCGCCTTCACGTCCGAACAAATGAAATCGTGCTGCTGATTGGCCACATCGTGCTCGTAGTGCTCGCGATGGAAGTCCGTCGTCTCGACGTCCCGACAGAAGGTCTTCGCAAAGAAGAGCACCTTAATCGAACGCTCCCGCTCGACGGTGAGCAGCGCTTGGGTTTCCCGGCAAATGGTGAGCAGCTGCCATTTGAGTTCCTCGCTGTCGTTGCTGTGCGCCGTGCTGGCGATCTGTTCGTCCAGCTCCTCGGAGCGCTGCACCAGCCGGCGCGAGATGCTGCACAACAGCTTGCTAATGATGCCGCAAAACTTCTGGGAGGCCAGCGTGTGCATGCCCTTGATCATGGGACTGATCAGCTTGGTGAACATCCATTCCTTCTCCAGCACGGATTTCTGATTCGTTTCCGGAACGGCGACGAGCACCAGTTGATCGATATAGTCCAGATAGAGCTCGAAGGTCTTGCGCACAGTCGCATCGTACTGGTTGAGGATGTTGATATAGCTGCCCAGCTCCGTTTCGTTCTCGGCCAGCGCCGTCGTAATGTGGCGCTGATAGCGCTCGCGATGGGTCAGCGCGAGGGTGAGACCTTCGCGCAACTCCTTCATCAGCTGCTCGAGGCTGAGCGGATTGGGGCGCACCGGACGCGTCTCAAGTCGCATGCGCAGGAACTCGTGCATGAACTGCAACGGGATGCCGCTGAGGAACACAAAGGTGGGAATGTACGAGGGCAGATTGATGGACTGCGCCTCCTCGCTCCAATATCCGTAGGTGCGCAGCTCGATGACCTGTTCCCGACTGATTTGCGGATCCATGCGCGGCACATCCTGCTCAATGATCTCCGCATCCAGCTCAAAGTCCTCCAAATCCTCTGCACCTGGTTTCTCCAGCGCAATGTGCGCCTTGTACAGAGCAACCGTATGGAGTTGATGGAGAAAGGCCAGGGATTTCGCGAGGCCGCGACATTTAAGCACATTCTCGATGAACTTGCGATACAGCCCGGATACCTGCTCGCCGTTGCAGTCGTTGGACGAGGTGCCCAACGGCTCCACGCTGAAGATATTGATGTCGTGCATCGAACCCTTGCGGAAATGCCCGCCCGGCAGCTCATTGGACAGCTGGCTAATCTCCGTAGATGTGGATCTAGGTGGGGAGCAAGAAAAATTCTTTAGTTATATTTGCTGATGCGTTGGATTTGCACCTACTCATTGCTGCTGGAGGTCTCGCCGGGCACATGGGTCGAATCGTTCAGCATGAATTGCACGCGCGCACAGGACACGGTGCCGCAACCCCGGCGGCTTGGCGCCTGCCCGTTGCCCGCTACGCTAGGCGGCTTCGAGGAGTCCATCGAATTGACCGCCGAGTCGTCGTTTTCCACGCCCGAGGCGGATGACGAATTGCCGCTATCCGAGCCCATGTACGATGTTTGCACCGGCCAAGAGAATTTCTCATCCTGAAGCCTGCAAGGAGTCGAACGTATAAATGTTTGTCACAATTTTCAGTCGAGAGTAGACTAGCAGATACCCTGTAACCGAGCGCCGAGCTCCCGTAACATACATTTCGGTCACGATTGGTCAATCAACAGATCATTCTCAATCAATCAATTAATCAGTCAATCCACTTACCTATTAATCTGTTTGTCATTCAACAGTAGTCATTCTATCAATCAATCAATCAATCAGTCCGTTTTTAGGCGCCAGTTGATTAATTGTTCATTTTGTCTGCCAGCCACTTTTCAGTCAGTCAGTCGAATATTAAATCATTCAACCAGTTAATTCGTCTGCCCATCTATCAGTCAGTCAGTCATTCAACAGATTACAATAGGTCAATCAATCAATTAGTCAGTCTGTCTGTATGTTTGTCAATCTCCAGTCGATCAATCATACAATTGATCTGCCAGCCCTTTCTCAATCAGTCAATCCGTGTGCCTATTTATGTCAGTCAGTCTTTTTAACAGATGGTCCAGCGATCAATCAGTTAGCCTGTCCAAATGTTTGTCAGTCAGCAGTCAATCAATCATTCAGTTGGTCTCCCAGCCACTTTTCAATCAGTCAGTCGAATAGTAAATCAATCTGACTGATTGATCCGTCTGTCAATCTCTCCGTTCTTCCTTTGACATGCAGTCAGTCAGTTACTCCAGCAGTGGTCAATCAATCAATCAATCAATTAGTCCGTCTGTCTGTAAGTCTTACCGCGCCAAAATCCTGCCCAGAATACTCAGCTTGAGCTTGTTCTGCTTGGTTATGTTATACCAGAGGCACATGGCCTTGATGCGGCCGACAAAGCTCTGTGATTTGTAAATCGGATGCAGTGCACCCATGGCCTGGGACGAAGGATACAAGGCCTCGGCTGCCTCCAGGCGTGTTAGCAGATCCTCTACCTCACGCAGCGCCAGCTCCTGACGTTCCATGCAGTCCTTGCAGTACAAGGACATGCAGCCCTGGCACAATTTGGTGGGCAAGGGAGCTGCAAAGGTTATAAGTCTCTGTTGATCAGTTGGCCTTTAAGGATCAGGGATCCGGGGTACTTACAGCTGGCATTGGAATTGGCGTCCGAGTTTATGCCGCTGTCGAGGCTGAGGAGACTGGGTTCGCGTCTGTAGCGCGGCTGGAACTTGTAGCTGATGATCTGGGTGAGGAGATCGGAGACACCGTGCCGAGCCTCGTATAGATATTTGTCCTGCTGTTCGACGGTGCGATCCGCCTGCCAGGCCTGCAGCTCCAGCCAGATGAGATCCTTCAGCTCCGTTTGCCATGTGTGCTCCTCCTGCGACAGCTTGCCATCCTGCCGGTCTACGCTGCCCAGCTTTATCAGATTGGAGAACGTCTCGTGGAAGTCCTTGCGCTTGGTCAACCCCGGCGTCGTCTTCCCATCCACGCGCAGCGCCGGCAGCTGGGGCGTAAAGGCCAGCGGCGGCGCCGACGACCGACAGCCGATGGGACGCGAGGAGACGCAACGATATCGATTGCAGCTCTCGACAACCTTGGAGGCAATGCGCAGCGGCATCATCGGCGGCTCGTCGGAGCTCAGCGGCATAATCTTGTCCAGCGATTCCAGCGGATGCGCGCCGCCCTCATGGAAGCTGTTGCCACGCGGCGCCGCCGCAATCGTTGTCGCCGCCAACGAGTTCTTCATCTCCCGCTCCGAGTCCCGCAGCAGCGACTGCAGTCGCTTGTCCGTCCGTTTTCCCTCGTCGTTGACGAACATCTCGTTCAGCAATGCGCAGTCCATCGTATTGCGCCTCAGTACACGGGAACGCGCCATTCGTGTCATGCCCTTCTTGGGCGTGCCTCCAACGCTCGCCGGCGCATCGACGGAGCTGCAAAGAGTACAAATTGGAATTATTGATTGATTGACTGATTGATTGACTGATTGATAGACTGAATAAATAAATGATTGATGATGAACATACAGCCCAATCCTTAAGAGCTAGGAAGCGGAATTGTTTCCACGTTTGGGAACCGTTGGAATTATCGATTGATGGACTGATTGATTTACTGATTGATGTTTGAGAATTTATTGAAGACGCATTTTACACTTTTCGATAAAATGAACCCCTTAAAGAAAAGGGTTTTTTGAAAAAAGCATATACCACAGACGGAGAATGAGAAGAAAATTGATTTGAAATTGAATGAAAAGTTCCTAGTCCGGGCAAAGCCGGGTAACGTGTTAGTTGTCTACTTACGCATCGACAATGTTGAACTTTTGTTTGCGTTCCCAGTCACGATTCTTGATCTTCAGACGGGTGCGCGGGGGCGTGGTCCCAAATGCTTCATAGTGTGCCGCCAGCTCATCGTCCGGATGCAGATCCTCCTCCAGCGTTCCGATCCGAGCGTTTGCCATTTGCATTGGACGCGACGGCGTTTGCTTCACGCGAAATTCCACTCTAAAGAGAGAGGGCGAAGATGATGGTGGAGAAGGGAGGAGGGTTAGAGAGGAGCGATCCAGAGAGAGTTTGTTCTAATTTAATTGCTGCACTAATTGGCCGATAAACCAAGCAAATAAATATACCCTATTTAAGCTCCGACTAGGCCCGGATGCGGGCGCGCAGAGCTAGGCAGGTGGGCGGAACTTCAGCGTTATCTTATCTTTGTTTGCTCTTTGTTGGTTTTTTATCTAGCGCACGTTCTGCGGCAGACACTCACTTGTCACGCCTATAATTATGCTTTAATTTCATTGCGACTCTGATTTATGCCCAGCCATATGTAACGCCTGACGTCTGATTGACGAACGAATCGAACGATTCGGCCCCAACAAAAAAAAAACTAAATCACAGCACAATTTCGAGGCCAAGTTTCATCATGCAAAACGTGAATTTTCACATTTTTATACACTTTGCGTTGAGGATACTTTCGACTTTAGGATACTTTCGATATGCAATGCATGAAAGTATAAGTATAAATAAACGGATTTATATATATATAGTAGGGGGGATTAGTCGAAACTTTAAGTACAATCATTGGGGAGGGAACCCCTCTGAAGACAGATATTTATTCTAAAATAGTATCAACAGCTAAGAAGATATCATTTATTTTATCGTCCGTTTCTTCAGCCCAGTTAAATTTTGTAATATCTCCGATTACATCGAACATCTATATCATAGAGCTATACATACATATGTTCTATATAAATATCCATAGTTAATTCTATCTGTCTATCTGTTTCCGTCTGTTTCTTTCGCCTAGTTTCTCAAGCTAAAACATATGTCTGTCAAATTTTGCAACTCCATTATCCATGTTAGATATAGAACTCAATTGTAGCTACTTATATAATAAAACTAAATTCTTTTCTCCGTCTGTTTCTTTCGCCCAGGTTCTCAACTTACAACATATGTTAGTCAAATTTTCTAATAGCCCGGCTAGATCGAACCCCTATATAATAAGGCTACATAAAACGCATATAATTCGTATAGCATTGTTCTAAAAACTTTAAGAATAGTTGGTTCTAATGTTTTTTTTTTAATATTTATATATAATTATTAACAACTTTTCTACTACCAAATATTGACAGATAGATTTATATACTGCAAAAAATTGATTTACAAATTATCTACCTCGACTCTCGGCTGCAAAGGGTATTCAATTTGCGGCTTAACAATGCTTATAATATTCTACCTCTTCTTCTTCTTCATATTTTACTTACTTTTTGCGCGGCATTTTGTTTAATTTGTTTAATTTGCGCTTACAGTTTGAGCAGCAGCGCACAGTTGAGCAGCCACTGCGGCTGCAGAGCACAATGGTAAAAACAAAACTCTTTTTTTTTCTTTGGTAATGCGTCTTAATGTCGCGTTTTAATGTATTTCACAAATCATTCTTCTTCTTCTTTTAGGAAAACTAAAGGCGAGGGGAAACACCGTCAAACATAATCAGGAAGGGGAACAATATTTTCCCCCGATACGCACTCTTTCACACACATAAACACACACAAACACAGACACACAGACTGTGGAGCACTTGTAATAACAGCCCTAGGGAACTTTGAGACGATGAGTGTGCCCGTCGCATGAATGACAGCCCCACCCCCCGCGAGCCGATCGATACCGTATCACGCTGAGTCTTGTTTAATGGCAATTGACTTGAAGCTTTAGCTAATAAATATGCAAGTAGACGGCAAGGGCTGGCTGGCACAAAGTTGAATTTCACAAGGTAAACACAGTTGGAAAAGTGAAGCGAGTTATTTTTCAAGCCGAGGTAAGGTGAGGCGCGGCGCGGCGATGACCACTTGATGCGCGGCCATTGGCGTGCGAATTGAAATGCGGCGGCAGAACGTCAATTTATTAGCACTTTAACAACAACAGCAACAACAACAACATTCACCCCATGTAGTCGCAGAGACAATACTGTGTAGTTAAGTACATACAAGCGCGCACACACACACGCACGCACGCTATAGGCACACATACATATGCGTGTGTATTATGAATACACAGCGAGCAGCGACCGCAACACACAGCGAAGCGCGACAAACTAATCGCCGCCAGGCGAACCCACAAAAAAAATATAATAAAGAGTCATCCAATTCCAATTGTCAGCGAGAACAGCTGCAGGAGAGAGTAAGAGTGAGAGCGAGCGAGAGAGTCGGTCGGCCAAATAGATAGCGAGTGAGTGTATTTAGTGGGTGGCAGCGTGACAGCACAAGAGAGCGAGAGAGCGGCAGAGCGAACAGCTGCAAGAGCGCATGTGGAACGTAAGTGCAAAAGTTGGCGTCGGCAGATCGAACAAACGGTAGATCGAAGCAATTGACTTTGCGAGTGTTGATTCTTGTAATACCCTATAAGCAAGGAAAATGAGTAGAAAGAGAGACACATAAATCCATATACGATGCCATAAGGCGTATATTTATATGTATATGTAATTGAATATGCATATGTATATGTATACATATGTAAAAACATCAAAAAACGTCTGACTATGTAGTATACACAGATCTACAATCGTTATATTTAATAAGCATAGGTATCGCATAGTCGGTCACTCCCCTCTAGAACTCTGCCACTTGTTTGTGTTTTTGCGGCGTATTTATTATTATTATTGAATTATGAGTATTATGCATGTATCGGAGCTCATAAACAATTGTGTTTCCTCAATAACAAGAAACCGATGTGTTTTCCAGTACTGAAAATCTGTTCGAATTATTGGCCAGCGATGCGTATACTGAACGCGAGTATTAAGCATACGCACAGTGGTTATTATTAATATATCCAACGAGGGGCGAACGTTGGCTTGGCTTAGAGGGCCGACCCACTGTCCGATAGCAATAAAATTAGATAAGCATCTAAATAAATAATCAATAGACTAGCATGGCCATAACACGGCGTATGAGTAATCTGTCTGGAAACTGTTTCAACCTGCGACAAGACAAAATATATTGCGCGCACACACGCACGCACACACACGCACACAGCTGCATACGTATACGTGTGTTGTATGTTTGTAATGTGCTCATGGCAACAGTTAGATAGTATTTAATACTCTGCAAAATATAAATTATAGTTTATCAGCTAATCGCATATTTATGTATACAAGCATTTGCATCATATATGTATGTATTTTATGCATATTCGAAAAACATAGAATTCTATATAAACTATTTATGAAAATTACATCAACCTCTTTTTATGGCAGCCCCATTTCGCGTTATCATTTCGCCAACTTAATTAAATATGTATATCAGGTGTAATCAGGTGTAATCATTAACTAAGCGAACATTTCACTGTGTCTAAAAAAGAAGTTTACTCGATTACGATAATTATTTGTATTATCGTAGGTAAATATTCCAACGTTTCCATAAATCTTAAAGAAGGATATCTATTCCCTTTCTTTAGTTTTGATTATGTTACATGAAATGATCCAATATATTTATGATTCGGGGCTGAGACTAGCTCAAATAGCTTTTTACATTCGACTTTCGGTTCGGTTAAAAATCCCTTTCTATAAATTTAAACAGATTTTCATGTTTGCATCTTTCATAATTTATTTTTCCTCACTAATTTAAGTAATTAATTATTTATTAATCTCTTATTTTAATGTACTGAGTTTTCTGTATACAAATCAATCGACACTTATGAAAAGTCTTTTCCTGCTCCGCTTGTTCAATTAAAATTTAT
Organism: Drosophila kanekoi; assembly: GCA_037075305.1. Classification (NCBI taxonomy): domain Eukaryota; kingdom Metazoa; phylum Arthropoda; class Insecta; order Diptera; family Drosophilidae; genus Drosophila; species Drosophila kanekoi. Next base: position 43,508 of record JBAMCE010000575.1, on the reverse strand, counting down.
AGACAAGAATTTGTAAACATGAGAATAAAATTGAAAAATGAAAATGTTGCAGCTCGATTATATATTGCGTGTGTGTGTGTGATTGCGGAAATGTGTTGATCTTATAGGGTATGTGTGTGTTTTGGCAAGGCCATGTGACTTTGAGGCATTGGAAAGGACTTTACGCTGAAGAGAGACAGAGTGGGAACAGTCGACTGCAGCTCCTTCAGCCTGCAATTTAGTCAACCCAATCAGATCCTTCATTATTTTAACCAGTCACCCTCACAACTCTCTCGCGCGCTCTCTCTCCCTCTCTCTCTCTCTCTCTCTTTGCATATGTTGGTCTGCGCTCAAGAGAGCTTTTACTGCATATTTGAAGTTCAAGTGCAAAAGATTCGGCAGCCTCGTTGATCGTGCGGGAAAAGCAACGGCAACAAGCTACGTGAGCTGTTACGTGTTCGTTGCCAAATAACAGTTAACAGACCGCAAGACAGACCGACAGACGGCCGCACAAATTCCATTAAGAATTCCAGTGGAAGAAGAAGACGACAATATTGTAACTTGAGAAGAAAGCGAATTCGATTTCAAAACAGAATTGACTTTTGCGTTGAGTTGAGTTGAGCTAAACGCATAACGAAAGAGGTTAGCAAAGCGGAATGTGCAAGCGCACGTATGCATGTATGTGTGTGTGTGTGTGTGTGTGTGTGTAAATACGCACGCACACATATGCACATAGGTATTAAACGCGTTTTAACATCGATTTACCCTACAGCGCCCCCCCCCCCCCCGCGCGCTTGCCCTCACCAGTGCAACAAACTGGTATACGAAGACGAAGAAGAAGAACAAGTGAGACTGGAGACACAAATTAATTTCACTAAATTTCAATAGACGACTCCCCAACACACACACACACACAATTTACACGAAAAATTTATGTTTGACATTTATTTCGTGCTAAATGCGAAAAAGAAGAAAAAGACATGCGAAATTTTCATAGGAAACATGGCTCACAGGCGCAGACCACGCGACAGACACGCAGAAATCAAGACAGTGAATTCCCCCTAAAGTGGATACCAATAAAGTTTTTCGCCTGTATGTCTCAAGCATGAATAAGCGGAGCGGAAAAGGTAAAAAATGTCTCTGATATGCATATGCGCATATATGTACATATACATACATATGTACATGTGTGTGCGTTGTCTTATCAGACATTTGGACATTCTTATCAGCAATATCTTGGAAGAGCCAATTTTCAGAGAGCCGATACACACATACATACATCCATGTATACATGCATGTACAACATTCATGTATAGGTGTTTGCATGATAAATGCGATGTTATGAAGATTCTTTTTTCGCCAAAAATAATAATAAAGTAATAAACTGAGCCGCGTATTGAGTTTCGAGTCATTTTTATTGCCGCCTTGCACATTTTTTGCAACAAAAAAAAATTTGCTGGTGTAATAAAATGATGAAAAAGAAAAAACTGAAAACGCAAATACAACAAAAACGTAACAGCCAACACGTTGTTTACGTTTCGGCAGTCAAGTCATAAGAGAGAGGGAAAGAGAGCGAGCATTCACCCACTGTTACATGCATGCTCCATTATCGTGTAAGTATGTGTGTGTGTGCGTGTGAGTGTGTTTGCGTGTTATAAGATGACAAGAAATGTTTTCGGGTTTTCCACGACGCCGGCCAACGACAGACAACCGGAAAAACACAGTTGTAACTATTTCTGGCTTACCTTGCAACATCCTCATCCACGTTATGTTCGCGTCGTAATCTTATGGGTGGCACTGGAGCCAGCGCTGGATCCGCAGTCGCTGCTGACTCCGCAGCTGGAGCGAGAACTGTGGCTGACTCCGCTGCTTGGGCTGGCGGCGATATCGCCGCTGCCGCCGTCACCGTCGCTGTCGCTGCCAGCGCCGTCGCCGACGACATTTGCGTGAGGTACTCAATTGTGCGCACTCTTCGTCTATTGTGTGACATTTCTATTTCTGTTGTTGTTGTTGTTGTTGTTGGCGGTCTTCTTGGAATTCCTTAGCAGCTCACCAACACACACACATACACACATACGCACACACTCGCGTATATTAGCACTCGTTCTTTTGGCTGTTGTTGTTGTTGCTTTTGCTGGTGCTAATCAAATTTATTTAAATTTTTTACTTTCACAGCGCCGTAACACACACACGCGCACATAACGGCAGCGTTGCCTTTAAATTTCGTATCTTTCTTGGCGTTTGCACAACACTTTCGACTTGGCCGGAGCAATCAGGTGACAACGACAACGCGTCTTACCTGGGCGAAATTGCGGTTTTAACTGTCAGTGTGACCGCATATTGTTAGCCGCATAATTCCAATAAGATATGCAACCGGTGAGCGCGTCAGCTGACAGCAGCGGTCAACGAAGCTACATAAAAAACTAATAGGAAAATCGACAAATAACTCTTATTCAGGGAAAAAATTCCGTAAATTACTTAATGCTACCATTAAGAACAATGGGAAGTATTTCTGGTTGGAAACTTATAAAAATGCAACCAATCAATTGTTATTCTTCCTGGCGAGTGTGCCCACATTAAAGTTGCACATAATATTCGTGCTGCCAGGTCAAAGAAAACAAATGCGCTGCTGACAGAAAGTTAATTGCACAAGAGTATGGCATGTTGCCAGATCAGAAAAAAATAAATATGCAGCATTCAAAAGCTGCTTGCTATTTTAGCTGCGCGCGAATTTGAATTGAAATGTGCGCATGTGTGTACACACTGGCTGTACCGTAAAACTTCAACTGTTAATTAAATGTTCCGCTCTTAATTAAATTAGAATGTGAAAACGAATTTAATAACGCCACACAAAGGCCATAAACAGTTTCGATTACATGTTGGCCGCGTCTTAAAATGTTTAGCCTTGACTTTGTGGCCGGCTAATTGTTTGGATGATAACCAGTTTGTTTTTCACAGCTGTCACACATTTTACATTAGAGCCCAATCATAAACGAAATCAAATTTTCAAAGTACACTGCGCAACGTCAGGGGGTCGTCGTGTGTGCATTTCAAATTAGTTGCAATTCAATAATTGAGCCATAATTGTGGCTAGGCCCATTTCTCGCCCGAGTTGTGCCAACATTTTTTGTCCAATCTATATATTAACCATAAATATGGACTCCTCACACACTCGACAAGCGCAGATGCGCAAAATTCACACAAAAGCGCATTTGTCCGGCGACAAGTCGTACGTGTTTTCACAATTAACACGATTTTTTTTATTCATAAAATAAATATTCATTCGGTTCGTTGATTTAAGCACAAAAATGACGTCGAACCGATACGAAATCTACGAATAAATGACTATATGATATTTTCACTTTTATTTGCAAAGAATTTGAATCATCCAATTCTCTAGTAACGGTACTTTAACCTTCTGAAATCTGGAGGATTTCGCGCTATCAGCACCTGGCAACAGCTAGATATACCTATCATAATATATTTTGCAAAAGTTATTGATAGCTGACGCATTTTGCACTCACCGCCATTACCGTTAGTAGGTTAGTTTAACAGATAGTCGTTATCGATATTGTTGATTTTGTTCGTTTTCAAAATAACAGTACATCCAACACGGATTGCCTTGTACGACAGCTGTTGGCGCTTATCTTCGATAACAAAACTAAAAAAGAATAGAAAAAAACATGTTCCTGATCAAAGAGCAACAAATCAGTAACAACAATGATGAGTATTTCCATTCTAGGTAAACAAAATTCCCCATTTCCATTTACAAACTTACATACATAAATAGGGAAAAAAAAACCCCAAACAGATACAACTCTTTGTTTACAAATGCACATTTCCATTGACGCTTTTCTTAAATATGCATTTGTAAATAGACAAGTGCCTGGCTACACTCAGAGAAAGAGGCAATAATAATCTTGAATTTCATTCATTAGTATTCTTAAATACCGTATGAATCATTTGCGATTGCAAATTTGATTGTGAATTTTGCCAAAACTCATTTTTTTTTAATCAGAATTTAGTTTACGAACAAATTCCTTCATTTTTTCTCAAAGTGTATCAATATGTATATGCTTAAGGAGTTGCCGGCATGCTAATTAATCGACACTATGACGAAGCTGGCGTTGCCAGACGACGCAGCAACTGGACGAAGGGCATGCAACACATTTCTTTTACCTGAAGCCACGACCTGTTGCTTGAGCGATAATCCCCACTCATAAAAATTCTCAGAAAGTGTCAAGTGGATTTCTCTTTGATTACATGATAACAACAAAAACAAATACTTATCACTTAAACGAAATCTGTGATACGTACATATATGCATGTATGTATGTATGTATGTTTGGCTGTGTATTGGGCATATTTCGTGAGCGTAGGCGTCGAAGAGAACACGCAAATAAACAAATGAAATACACATGTATGCATGTCTGCATAACGTAGTCCAATTCTTGAATTGCAGGCAGTTCTGCTCTCTTTCTCTCCTGCTCTCTATCGCCCGCCCGCCCGCTCCAGTCAACAATGCCCAATGCAAATGAGTGAAAGAGCGCCAGAGCGTAAGCGCGCGTGGAGAGCGCGTTTAGGTTTCGTTTGTTCGTGCTCACAAGCTTTGACGCCGATCGTCGCTGTCGCTGTCGCCGCCGCCGCATCAGTTGGAGCTCACTGGCCTGGAGTTCAGTCAGTCAGTTGTTATCGAGCGTTACTTGAAGCTGGTTGGCTGCCCACTGCCAGGCTGTGTGTGTTGTTGTTAGTATTAGTGTTTAGTATTAGTCGTGTGTGCGCGCTGCGAAAATCTGAGCTACCCCCCGCCCCCAGCACCGCTCGCGTTGTCGCCGCCGTCGTCGCCGCCACCGTCTTTGCTGCCAGTTTTATTTGTGAGTGCCAGTGACTGCCCAAAAAAAAAAGAGGTTGCCATTTTAATACAACTACATGCATAAGTCAAAACACACACACATACACACAGGCAAAGCGCGCATAAACCGTTTCAGCTGAAACTTCAGTTGTTGCCAAGCGACGCAGCAGCGACGCAGCAGCAGCATCTGCAACAAAAACAAATGTACAATTAATAATGATATATTACGCCCACACACACAAACACACACACTCATGCAAACCCATTATGTATGTGCATTGGCATACATACATATGCAGATACATGTGTATGTATGTATTTGTTGAATACAGTTCCATTGTGCGCTGCATAAGCGACAAACAAGCGGCTCGTTGTCTCGCACGAAAAAAATCTTAACAGCAGCAGCGGCGGCAACAACAACAAAAAATTAAAATAATAATAAATAAATATATAATTTTTTTGTAGATAAAAACACAACGTCAACTGCAAAAGATCACGAAATGAGGTACACGCGTTGTTGTCGCTCGTTGTCGCTTGACGTTGTCGCAGACGGAAAACAAATTCACTCATTCACACACACACACACACACGCACACACATTACACCTACATCCGCACACACACACGCTTGAAAAGCGACACACTGGAGATTTGCACAAGTGCAAAGACAAAACGATTTCTTTGGGTTTTTTTGTTCCATCTTTGGCCTTGGTTACCATTATACGTGCACACACACACACACACACATAAACAGTTACAGTTAGTCACCCACACACACTCATACTTGGGTTTTAACTGCAACAGGCCAAAAACCTAACCCTGCAGAAATTGAGAGCAAAAATTCGCACTAGCAATAAATGAGAACTATAGAGAAAGGTCTCCAAATGAGATGCCAGGTCAAAAAAGTCAAACATAATGGAAAATAGATGAATATCTAAAGAGTTTTTGATATTGAATCAAAATCATAAAACGAAAGTAAATTGTTGCCTCTTCTTTGATGCTCAAGATTTAATATTTTTGAATAAATTTGTCGCTCTAGAAGACTCTTTATATTAAAATTGGGTTCCCATTGAGTCAAAAGTAGGTCACTTTTTTCGAAAAAGTTAGCAAAAACTTTGACAAAGTTAGTCGGCGCTTTTACTGTAGTTATAATAAGTTCTTTTCGAGCATAAGTTTTAACTACAATGGCGAAAGAAACTTAAAATCCTTAGAGAAAATAAACTGCGGCTGATTGAAAAAAGAAAAACAACGCCAAGAACAACAAGAATATCAACAGCGCAATCATAAAAGCGTTAAGGATCGTGACCAAAACTAAAATATATAAAATAAAATAAAACCCATTGATTTATGGTCGACAAATAAACAACAACAATTTCCAATAAAAAAACACACACACGACAGACCGGCGATAAGTGAGAGTGAAGTGAAATATTTATTGCACATACTTAGAATACTTTACGTTTTCCTTCACGCAGATCTTTCATAAAGCCAAAAAACAACAACAACAGAAACAACAACAAGAAAAGAATACACGGAAATGGATTACATTGTAAAGGCCTACAAGGACTGGAAATTGCATTCGCAAGTAAGTAATAAAACAATATAAAAACACAAACAAATGAAAATTTATTGAAGATTATTAATTACTTGATACATATACATCTTATATATGTACATATATGACACACAAAGTATGATATGTGGGCAACTTTGAGGCTGAGTTCGGTTAGGATCGTGAACTACAAGTACTTTAACGTGTTCGCAAACAATGAGAATTCAAAATATCCGACTAGACAATGCTCTGTAATCAGCTGCGAGTTGGTGTGAAATACTTTCCTCTGCCTCAAATCATACAAATTGTAATTCTTGAAGAACTTCTTCCGAAACTTCTCGTGCATACTAAAAGTTGATCGATTTCGCATCGATTAGAGAAGTTATCGATAACAACGATAAGCTTGTGCATTGCCGAAGCGAGAAGCTCTCAATTCACTGTGATTAGTATCCATTTTGTAAAATCACTTTCAATTATCTAAAAAAAGAAGTTAACTTGATGGAATATGGAATACGATAAGTTAAATCCCAAACAAATTGTTTCTGAGATCTGCACGTCTGAGTTTGTAATATACCTCGAGAGAGAGAGAGAGAGAGAGAGAGAAGATTCCTTTTGCCTCCGAATGTTACATACATTTGCAGTTAAACAATACGCCCTCTTGAGGCTACTCTCAATGATTACAGGGTATTGAAACGAGTTTAAGAATCGCACTTAGAGCTAATATTCTGGCTTATTTTAGGCCAAAATGTCATCTAGACTGAGAAGTGCAAGTCAAGGTGTTGGTAGTTAAAAAACGCGATAGAAGGGTACGCCGAATATTTAATACCCTTGCAGACCGAACGAAGCTTTTCGTAATGCTTTGCTCTTAGGGTAAATAGTTAATGTGGAGTATAACTAAAATATCTTGAATAACAAAAAAGATCACATTTCGGCTCTTGATCAAGAATAGATATACCCTATGGTGTCGATGATGTCTCCTTCTATGCTTAACATCTTTCGAGACAAAGTTATAGGGTATCAAAAACCCAAATAGATTGGCCAACTGAAATACTTATGTGAAATAGACGCAGGTGAATGAATCAACGGACACGGCTCGGCTCGAACACGCGAATTCAGAGCAAATTAAACTTTTGCAATGCTTTTTGTTAAAGAAATATGTATATATATATACATGTGTGTATATGTGTGTACATGTGTGTATAATTCGTATATATAAGTAATAGTATGAAGTCATGCCCAGCTCGCAGGTCGTTAGCTCTTGGTTCGGTGGCTTAAAGCCAAAAGAGCAGAAAAAGAATGTATATGTGTGTGTGTGTGTGTGTGTGTGTGTGTGTGTGTGTGCAACAATCAGCCAGACAAAGTCAGAGTCAGATCTATTCACACACACACAGACACACACGGAGACACACAGACACTGCAGCAACTGTCCGAGGTGCTTAACCGCATTTAACCAATTTTAACCAACCTGGGGCCAAAGCAACAACAGTCGCAGCCGCAGAAAATAATGAATAATTCTCATGAAACACGATCGTGTCGAAATGGTCTCGCATTACCCAAGAAAAACCACTTTGAATGAAGCTTTTTTATATATTTCTTGAACATTTTCTGTCTAAAATGCCCTGTAATCCTTCAAAATAGCTGAACATGGGCATATTGCAGTTGTCAAAAACTTACGCAGGAGCCAGAGTCTTCATTGTATATCTTTTTTTTTTTGTTCAACAAGCATTTCAAGCATCTCTCAAAGATAGCAACCAATTTGCTAAGTAAAGCCATATTTATACTCAATTAAAGAAAGTAAGGATAGCAAAGCCAGGCTCAAGTAATGGGTATCTGCTAGTTGAGCAATTTTAATTCATTGTGTGCAAAGAAGTATCGATAAATATCGATGTTCAGCTCATGTTTTTTCAGCCTATCTCAGAGTTGACAAACAATTTGCTAAGTCAAGTCATATTCCCACTCAAGTAAGCCAGGCTCGTGTAATGGGTATCTCCTAGTTGAGCACTTTTATTTCGTTCTGTGCAAATACCACCAATGTGTGCAGCTTGGCTTTGGCGTAGGCTTTGAGGCTCAGTGCCGGCTGTTAGTGCGGATCGTGGCCAACGAACCAGGCGATGAGTAAGCCGCCAGTTGCCAGCTGCCAGTTGCCAGTTGCCAGTTGCCAACTTCGTCGCCAACATCTGGCCTAAAGCAGCGAGTCAGCCAGTCGGCCAGCTAGTCAGTCAGTCAGCCAGTCAGCAATGCGGCCAACTTGTGCGACTCCGTCTGAATTGCAAATGAGTGCACGAGTGAATAAAGCCAAATGCATTTATATATTTGCGCTGCCCGTGCTCATTATACACTGTACGCTGCGGCGTCTAATGCGAGTATATTTGGGTTTTGTTGTGGCATCTACCTGAGAGCAGCAAGTAAACAAAGCATTCACAAAATCCTTCTCTTACCCAATTATATATTAAGAATATAGCACATTCGGTTATTGTGGTTTTTGTATTTAATTGCGAACAGAGTATTGCGCAGTCGGTTGCATTCACTTGCAAAATTTCGTGCTGCCTTTGCCAGTTGTTGCCAGTTATTGCTAATTAGGCCAAAGCACAAAATGTATATAAAAACTCGAAACTGCAATTTTATGCTCTTTGTTGGTTTTCGCATTCCGAAAAAAAGGCGCGTGCTAAAAATATCCTTAGCCTTGGGCGCGGCATCTTCTTTGTGACGGGTTCAATGCCCAAACCTAAGCCCAGGTCCCAAGTCCCAAGTCCGAAGCCCAGGTCCAAGTTCCAGCTTAAGAACAAGCCGTGGGCCGGTTTTTCAGTATTCAGTTGCCGCCATTTGCTTTTGGCATTGCGTCTCGTTAGAGGCTTAACGTACAGTGAAAACTCTATTAACGAAAAGTATAAGAAAGTGATTCATGTCAGAAATTTCGTTTATATGTGTACATATGTAATTATACACAGGCGGGTTTTGCCCGGCCTTGCCGTTTTGTGCTGAAAATGTTAGATATTTCCTTTTCACTAAGTAAACGCCCGTGGAAATTTGAAATCTACCCACTTTTTCAGCTCTTAATTAGTCAGTCATTCAGTCAGTCAATCCGTCAGTCATTTAGTCAGTCAATCAGTCAATTAGTCAGTCAGTCATTCAGTCAGTCAATCAATCAGTCAGTCAGTGATTCAGTCAGTCAATAAGTCAGTCATTTAGTCAGTCAATCAATAAGTCATCCAATCAGTCAGTCGGTGATTCAGTCAGTCAATCATTCAGTCAGTCAATCAATCAGTCGATCAATCAAGTCAGTCAGTGATTCAGTCACTCAATCTATCAGTCAGTCAGTCAGTTGGTGAATCAGTCAATCAGTCAGTGACTCAGTCATTCAGTCAATAAGTCAGTCATTTAGTCAGTCAATCAATCAGTCATCCAATCAGTCAGTCAGTGATTCAGTCAGTCAATCATTCAGTCAGTAAGTCAATCAGTCAGTCAGTCAATCAATATGTCAGACATTCAGTCAGTAAGTTATTCAGTCAGTCAATCAGTCAATCATCAGTCAGTCAATCAATCAGTCTATAGAGATATATATACACCTGGGCGGATATATCGAAATAACAGACAAACTTAGTTCAATATTTTTGCGACACTTTCCTTAGCAAAACAAAAGCCTACTCTAGTTGTGGCTGTGTCCGCTCAAGAGAGCTTTCACTGTACTGCACGTGGCATAATCCATTGCGTTCGCCCTTCAACTAACGCTCGCAATGGGGACAACTGGAAATGCCAGCTCGTTTATCTCTGCTCGCATAATGACATAGTATTATGCCTAGCCTATTTCAATAAACCCCAAACGATATGCGGGCTGCCCTGCAGTTGGGGCTCCGTGCTCGAGGCCCCTTTCGGTTAATTAGCACACAGTATCTCGCTCGGGGGTATATTTGGGCTGAGTCAGAACCCAATTAAAAGTGATCAGTTTCGTAAGCCCTGCTCAAGATCAGACTCTCGAGCTGATCCATCAGCTTTTGGGGCTTGGTTTTTGTTTCCTGCTGCAATTCGGTTTTAGCCGGTTTGCGCTGGGCCTTATGCTTGACGTAGTTGTTATATTTAGGTTTTTCTTAAGAACGCCGTTGAACCGGTTTCCGAAAGACTTACATTTGAAATATATGCTCCAAAGTAGGCGTGACGCGGCAAAAGTTATGATTATATTAAAGTTGAAACAATCGTCTAAATATTTCCAGGCAGTTATCATATACATATTTGCTCAATGACAAGCCCCGATAATGCCATAAACGTGTTTTTCTTTCATTTCGAGCGACACAGTTTGCGATATCAATTGGAATTGTGTCCCTTTGTTCGGGGCATTCAAGAATTTTCCTTTGTTTAGCTATTGCCATTGCTTCTAGACGGGATCAATCACATTGTAAGCCATCAATAAATACTCACAAATATTGGCTATAAATAAGCTGCTGGCCTTGCACTTGTGTCGCCCCATTCACAATCTTATCTCTCGGGTCTATTTTGACCAGCCAAAGTTTATTATGAAAAAATAAGACAATATTATGGTATATAATATCAACAGCAGTTGAATAAATCAAAATAATAAGCAAGCCAACGATCTGATCTGGCAAAAATAAATTAAATTCCCTCGACAATCAATCAAGCATTCCAACTGATTGATTGTGATTGATATAACTATTTAGATATCAGAAGCTAACGGCATATTAGCATTAACGTAAGCATTTAATTGATTTGAATATCAAAACGCAGCCTGAATATATATATAGAAATATGAGTATATGTGAGTATACAAAAAGCTGCTCGGCAAGCGGTTTAACCACATATTGCCAAATACAGTGAACACTCCAATGAGCGGACATTGCGATTTTTGATGCTTCGAATATGCTTGACAAATTGCAGGAATACAATTCACATTACTTTAATTAATTTTATATACATTTATGTACTTTGTATACAGAAATTCTTGAAATTTGCTGCAAACATGTGTCCTTATAGGCACACATTATCCTCAATAACTTCTGTGTTTCATCAAAGATCTTGATGAAATTTTCAACATATAGATCCTATTGTACTATGGAATGTTTGTATATTCTCAAAAAGTCAATTTCAAATTGGTTTATTTACTTGATTTATAGCTATATAGCTCAGAAACAGGATTTCGATATCGATTTTTATCGATTACTTAGAAACGGGGCAAGTTATCGACTATCGAAGATTAACTTGTACTGTGCGTGGGTACTAGGAGGCCCTACGTTCCAAGTTTCAAGTCTCTAGATCTTATAAGTTCTGAGATCCTTGCGTTACATACAGACGGACAGACGGACACGCTTGGAGCGGGTTCGTTATAGGAGATTTCACTGTAGGCGCGTTGCGCAAAACCACAAAAAAACGGATAAATACTATGCATATTATATTATTTAATTGTAGTCTTCTCAAAACACCCTTCACTTTGATATTTAACGGGCCGTTAAAATGGCATTTGCGAAATGTATTTGTCTAAAGGCACTTTAGAAAATCTCATAGAAAGTCACGTTGATGATTATATTGCACGTAGCCGATGTCCAGTAACGGGTACTACGTAGTAGCATACTATATCTATACAAGTATATGTATAAGTATATACTGGTTAACTGGAGGAGGCGATGACGTTGCCCTTCAATTGGACAAACAGAAAGTTAAACAGCTTTATAAACAAGCGCACACACAGAAGCTAGAAGCATTTAGCTTTTTACAAGCAACTATTCGGTGAGAAGCCATCCATTTAATTTATCAGAAAATATATGTGTAGACATATAAATAAACTTAATGCCACTTAAGATTCTGGCACTTGACTTTCGGTATCGGGCTTTTGCATTTTCAAGTGCAACTCGGGTTATACAATTGATAGAGCGCAACAGGTTGAGCCCGGGAGTATAGAATGTCGCCAAGTGATATATGCTTAAAGTCCCAGCTAAGTATGATAACAAACATGATCGAGCATTTCGAACTCGATGTTTACTAAGGCATTTCAGGTATCATAAGAGCCCAAGGAGGGACTGTCAATGGCTAAAGTACAAGCTCATTGTTAACTGACTAATTTGTGACAATCTTTGTGGCACTCGTATCTAGTGGTTATTATCAGTTAATTAAACATGTTAGCCAGAAAACGTTTTAAATGCCCGATGTTGAGTTATCAACTGACTAGAGATGGGCGCGTGACAAAGTGCCCGATGTTGAGTTATCAACTGACTAGAGATGGGCGCGTGACAAATTCTCAAACACAACGCGAACACAATACGCACGCTGTTGAGTTCGTGTCACGAAAGAAAAGAAAACCCGGGCTAAATTCTGCTTCAGATCGTTCTATGCACACGTCTCATATAGCCTTCTTTCGAACGAACATATCGTGTTGAGTAGAGCGTAATTTCGTCGTGATCGTGTCACGAAAGACAAAAAACGACTCGCCAAGCTCTGCTTTAGTTCATTTCAACTCTGCTCTTGATAGTTCTATGAAGTCTAATATCTTAATATTTAACACGAGCACGTGGTGTTCGTGTCACGATAGACAGCAAAACACGTGTTCAGCTCTGTCTTTAGTTCATTCCACGAACACGTCGTGTTAAGTAGAGCGTGCTCGTGTCACGAAAGACATAAGAACACGCGCTCAACTCTGCTTTAGTTCGTTCTATGAGTACTTCCACATATGTAGCTCGTGTTCCATTCGATATTCCATGCGACATTCCATATTGTTGTCATGCATAATAATAATATCTAAATTGATATGTGTTAGCTCCTCATATATTTGTGTCACGTACGATGTGGTTCAGATTTGTTGTGGCTTTCGTTGCTGCCGTTTATCAATTTGCCAATTTCCTATTTTGTTGATTTTAATTAATACTAAAGATAGTGCGTCGCACTACAGCTGCGCTGCCATAAAGTAACTGTTACTTAAATTCAGCCTTCGACTATAATTTTGGTGCGCCTTGCACAGATCCATAAATTTTGACAAGCCCAAAAGCAACAAATTGAAATAGATTGCAAGCGATATCATTAAATTTATGGCTTTTGCCATACGTTTATTTATTTATGTGTGTGTGCGTTTTGTTTATTTCTGTTGAAACGCCGTTCGATTCGCTAGGCAACTTTTAATTTGGCCTCTCGAGATTTCCAATTAACTCTACGTGACCTTCCCGATCTGAAGGGAAGTTCTTTGGATAACCATCCGGCGTAGTTCCCAACCGGAGACCAAACCAAAAGATACAAAAATTAGTGAGTCACATGCGAAATTCGGGCTGTCTGTGATTTCCATTTAGCGAGTTTTCAATCTAAATCTGTGCGAAATCACACGTTTGTCTTTTGATAGACATAAACAATTAAACAATAAATAATTATCACATGCCAATTGACCCGTCTTTTTCGCCGGCTAAATAAACGCGAAAATTCCCCTTTTTAAATACCCATTGAAGATGAGTCGAAACGGGAATAATGGTTTTATGTATAGGCATATGCGCAAAGCGGTTTTATAATTTCCTAACCAAGCACTGAAAGTTCCCATTCTAAAATACCCATGGAATATGTGTCGAAAGGGGAATAATGGTTTTATGTACATATATGTATCTGCAGGAGGTGATATTATAATTTCCTATTAAGAAGCAGTTAATTGTAAAACTATCGATAAATTTCCCCTGCCTGTGCGCAATCTAGGGTCTGAGACATCCAGTTATATGTTTGTACGAATCTTTGCTACAGGGTATCTCTGATTGGTCAGTTAGGCATATAATCTTCCCTTTGTTTGTTTCTTTTATGAGTGCACATCAAAAGATCAGTTGCGCACAGCATGGACAATTTCAAGTGCTTTCACAGCTGATGTATATATATATATAAATATATATATTTCTGTCTGTACACATCAACAAACGTTATATGTGCATAAATATAGCGAAATCCAATCGAGGGAAACCCGGCGCGTGACTAGCCTCTGTGATTTGTGCATGTCAATGACCGTTTTTTTTTATTTGGTTTAATATTATTTCAAATAGATCAATGCGAAATTTGGGTGAAACTGTTAAATTGTTTGTCGTCTCATAGTTGGAGAATTTGGTGCGCTTATCAGCTGCGCACTATCAGCTAATATTTACCGTACATACAAAACAGTGCTCTCTCTCCCTTTCTCTTTCTCTCTGCTGGATGCGAATGGTAACATATTGCTATTGCAGAAAACACTTTGACAGCAATTGCGACAAGTTGTTGTTGACCTTAACAGCAGCAGCTGCCAATGCAAATACACACACACACGCACACATTTGAGAGTGGCTGTGTGTGTGTGGTTTCTTGAAGTGGCAGCCAAGGAAGTAATTGCATTTAGCCACGTTGTAGTACGCTGGCAATAATGCATTAATATTACAAATTAAATACTGAGATATCATTAATAAATAAAGTCACATGTTAATTAAAAGTCATGCCGGCAATTCGATTTAATAATTTAAATATACTATGCACCAGCTGCCCGCCGCCGCCGCTTGGCTTGTTGTTTGTCTTTGTTGAGTGGGTCGACAGCGAGCTGCTGCTTTGTCCAAACAGGTTTAAGCCTAACAACAACAATATACCATACATTGAAAGCCGTTTACGTTGTTGGCTATCACGTGAAAAAATTATTATTCGCCCTCGTAAGCAATAAAAAACAATCGCAAATTAGCATGCGCTCGAAACAAAAGACAACAAACAAACGCGCGCTCAACAATAATGGTTGCAACTCTGTGCATCGCAGCAATCGATTACTTTTAAGCGGGGCATCAATTAAAAGGCGTGACACGACGTTCCAGCACTTTGCGTGGCTTAAAACGGTGCTCGAGTCGACAACTTCAACAAGTGCGCATCTCTAGCGTGTATACTTTGGTATATTTGGCTTTTTATCAATCGAGCGCTACGGTCACACTGACATCATAGCACAACACAACAACTTGTAAACACGTAGTAAACGCAACTGTAAATCAACGATAGCGAAAAAACATAAAAAAAATTAATTAGAAAAAACACCAGTGAAATTAAATACTTGCGTGCATACAAAATTAAAAAATCGAATTTTATTTCGATGTAAAATGTGCCTTTATTTTGGCATAACAGTTGCGATTGCATTGCTTTTGTTTTAGCTTTCGGTTGCGCTTGGCTGCAGTTACCTGCTGCTGGGGAGTTCGTGTGAGTGCGTCGGAAGGTGGACGGGGGTAGGGGTGGAGTGTCTAATAAAGAAATCAACGAAATTGCCAATGCGCTATTTATATTTATAGCTAGACATGTATATGTATGCACATACAGAGACACACGCGCGCACACAAATGTTTGTTACGCTACAACAATGACATCACAGCTGTTGTTGGCAAAAACAAAACCAAATAAAAAAAATCAAATAACATGCAAACACAGACACGGAAACATAATTAACACTTTCTCCTTTCACTTGTTCGATCCAATTGCAGTTTCAAGAGATCGTGCCTGATATGGATGACACCGAATTCATGTTCAACGAAAAGCAATCGATACGCGACTCCTCACGCACCCTCAAGAAATACGGCAGCACCTGCTGCAACAATCTGAGAAACAATGAAATTCTCATACGACACACGGTGGAAAAAACGGATACACTGCAAGGAATTTCCCTTAAATATGGCGCCACGGTATGTACTAGATATAATAAACATTTTGTCGGGTTAAACAAAACATATACAGTTATCAGTGCTGCCAGCTGTCACATCAAAATATAGCAAAATCTAACGGTTAAAATAGCTAAATTAGCGATGTGAGCAAAGTGGATGCCAAGTCAAGCTAACTTAGCCAAAAACCGCTACAAAATAGCTGAAGGGCAACACTGTTTCATGAAGTTGGGCTAAAAATGGCCGAAATTAGCTAGAGAGTAGCTGACAAATAGCCACAATTAGCTAGAGAATAAACCTAGTAAAAGCATTCTTAATCGATTTGAGCTAAAAACAAAAAGCCAAAAGCAGATATAAAATAGCTAAACGCACTGCACTGCAAAGTATTCTTAATCGATTTGAGCCATATATGCAGTTCGCTGGAAATTCTCCCCCTCCCCTCCGCCCCATCCACCGCACAGGGTGTCAGGTGGGCGGTGCGTCTGCACGTGTGTGGATCCCCAGGCAACTTGCAATGGCTTCTTTTTGTCTGTCGTGTGGCACGCAAATTCTTTTGAATTCCAAAATGTCAGCCAACTTGCAACTTTCAATCGATTTAATAGCCTGAAATGCTTTTTGTATACATTTCGTTGTTTATGAGCTGCGAGCCACGCTTGACACTAATTTTAGGCCAAATAAGATAGCATCACAATTTAGACAGGCGCGGAATGGAAGGAGGGATGGAGTAGGGAAGGGGGGGCTCTTATCAGCTGTGTTATCAAAGTGGAGAAATGCTGCAGCCTAAAATGTTCTGACAGTTTGCTGCATATGATTTATGTACAGTTCACCAGTCACGAGTGCGACCAGAATCTAGGCTAATATTTAAGTTTCATTTGTTGTTGTTGTTGTTGTTGTTTTTGTCAACATTTGATCAGCTTCCACACAGATAAGTTGTTGGAATTATAAGTATTAGTTTCATTTGGTTTATTTACCTTGTTGTTGGCCCAATTAATCATCATGACTTAAACACTCAAACACGGCCTGTGTCAACCCAGTCAGCCATCAATTAGTCAGTCTATTAACTGTCACTCATTCAAATGCATAAAGTACAGTGAAAGCTCGCTAGAGCGAAGAGCGATTGGTAAATTTTCCACAAAAAGTCTCTTAATGTCGCCTTGTCAATATTTTCTTGTTAATATATTCGACCGATTGTTCCTATGTTCCAACTATATTATACTGAGACATAAGACTGGGAGAATAGTTTGCGGACAGACAAACTAGATGACTATATAGACTAGGTTGAACGAGAATATATATACTGTATATCCACCCGAGGCAAATGTCCTACAAGTCGAGTTTCTACTGTAATTGATCAGCTTATATATATATATATAATAATATAAATATGTCCTCTCTTATCTGCACATTTTAGACGGAACAAATAAGGCGCGCGAACCGTCTGTTTGCCTCGGACAGCTTGTTCCTGCGTCAGTTTTTGCTGGTGCCCGTGGAGAAGACGTCACCCTACTATTTGCAGGCAAATGGGGCTGACCAGCTGGCCGATGTCTTGGCCTCGCCGCCAACCACGCCGGATGCGAATGTGCAGCGCGAGGCGCTGAACAATGCCAACAATTTAAGCTACAACAGCGGCGGCAGCGGAAGCGGCAGCAGCAACAGCTGCAACACGAACATCTCGTCCAGCTCGTCGAGCACACGTTCCGGCCAGCTTCATAGCACACCGCGTCCCTATTCGATTGCCGGCGAGCTGCTGGTCCAGGCCAGCGACGAGGACCCGGCTCTGATGCACAATCACAGCGCGTGCAACAGCAAGCAGAGCAAATCCCTGGACTCGGTGGCCGCAATGACGCCCGAGGAGGAGAATCGCAAGTGCATGAACGACTTTCTCAACAAGATTGACAACACAATATCCGAGTCGCGCAAATACGTGGAACGCTCCAAGGAGTAAGTGCGTCTGCTTGGGCAATATCAATCTTTATGACATGTCCTTTTCTTCTTCTCCTGCAGCCTGGTGACCAGTCAGAGCGATGCGGAGATCTGCATCAGCACCTCGACCGATGTCTTCTCGCAGCGTCGCAATCAGCAGCTGAATAACTCCTACAAGAACAACAACAACAACAACAATCGTCCGCCGCATCATCAGAGGCACAGCTCGACGGGCAGCGGCAACTCGGACACGGCGCAGCTTCTGAACACAACGCAAACGCGCCGAGTGCAAAACTCGCTGAAGCGCCTGGAGAAGCAGCAGGATGATTTCTTTGAATTGTAGCCGGAGCTAGAAACTAGATTTAATAACCGTGAGACGAGCGGGAGATAGATTTAAAGAGGGGGAGAAATTAAGTTTAAACAATTGTTTTTAATTGCGGCAAGCACGAAACGCTGCGCTAAATGTAAATTATAGATACGTACACTACCTTTATACTATATACCTACCTATATATACCTGTATAAACATATATATCTATATATACACTCATATATAAAGGTGTATATATACTATATTATTAGGCAGCGCTGCGCTATTTAAACCTGTACTATATGAAAAAAAAAGAATGTTTCTTTTATCTTAATTTTAGTCCCAATTTGTCAGCCCCTTTGTAATTGCCGCCAATTTGCTTGCATTGCCCCAGCCACAGCCCCAGACCCAGCCCCAAAATATGTTTATATATATTTTCCTCTTTTGTATAATTAGCTTTAATTACACTTTAAAAAAATGCCTAGTTTAGCTATGAGAATTATTAATCTTAATTCACACACACACTTAGTCGTTAGTCTCTGCAAGTTTAAACGCAAATTTGACTGCTCGTTTTGCACATTTAATTGGCCGCTAAAAATACCTATTAAATCTAACTTGTAACCTTTAATTATAATTTATTTGTTAACTTTCAATATTAAATAGTATTCCTAATGTTATTGTCAACAACAATTGCAAATGTTTGTGCAATCGCGACACAATTCAGCCGTCAGCTTTCCCAAGGCCAACTAAAATGCAAATCAAGTTCTTTGAGAAGATTTTATAAACAAAATAAAGTAAGAATGTGTTAAAAAACAAAAATGCAGCACTTTGTTTAATAACTTTAGACATATTGCTAACATGTTGCCATAGTTTTTATTTATGTATATAATTTGTTTAGATAAAATTTTGCCTAGATTCTGGATCGGATGACGAAATCTATATGAAATGAGATATGAATCTGCATACCTAATATATTGAATCCTGCTGTGCGGCTCACTATATATCATAGCTTCTATAGGAAGGTAGCTGCGTAGCACATATGTCGGAACCAGCTGGATCGGACCAATATATCATATAGCTGCCATAGGAAAGCATCTGTCGAAAAGTAGGTTCTTGTATGAAAAAGTTTTTCGTTTATAAAGATATCTTGACCCAACTTGGCATTCATTAGTTTAACTATGCTCCTCATATATTTCCAAAATCCTATCAACATCGGACTACTATATCATATAGCTGAACCATAGGAACGATCAGTCGAAAATGAAGTTCTAGTATGGAAAACTTGTTTGTTTATCAAACTTTTTAGATCAACTCCGGCTTTTATTTGGTAAACTATGCTATTAGATAGTTACACTATTAAATCATGATATTATATAACTTTATACAACGATTGGTCCAAAAATCGATTTTTCTATCTCCAAATATTTGGTTTTCCAAGATATTTCATCTACGAGCTTTACTCTGCTAACATATCCGCAAGACCAAAAGCCATGGAAGGGTATTAAAACTTCCTTACTTTTTCACTTTTTACTTTTACGGATTCCCAACTTCTGGAATTCTATTTAACGCATGCGCAGCTTGAGCTCCTCCTCCACAGGTTGCCCCTGGCAACGAGTTGGGCCAAACAATTGGCCGGGTTGTTGGGCCAAATTTCAGAGGCATTTTGAGCGGTGAACATGTCCGACCAGGAGCTGGACGCAGCTGTGATTAAAGCCACGCAGCAGAGCCTGGGCAAGTACATAAAGAAGCCGCCGCTGACGGAGAAGCTGCTCAGGAAGCCGCCCTTTCGGTACCTGATGGACATCTTCAGCGCGGTAAGACTCAGTTCCAGAGTTCCCGAAAGTCTCACGACATTATTTCTCTCTGTGCAGTTTATAAGAGAAACGGGCTGCTTTGAGGGTCTCTACACGCCGGAGGAGCAGCTCTTCGAGAACATCAACGATCGGTAAGATCACGAGCCAATCCCTAATCCTTAGAAATCATAAACCCAAATATTTGCAGCAATGACAAGACGCGCTTCCTGCAGAAGATGATTGATGTCACAAGTGAGTTCCGACCGTAGACTATATGGTATACTTCATCTAAATCCGGAGATTCGTTTCAGAACTCACGACGAAGCGAGAGTTAAAGGTGCGCACCTCCAAGATTGTGGCGGGGCACGAGCCGCAGCTGACCAACGAGCTGCTGCAGGCGATGGCCAGCGTCATGGAGCAACAGCTGGACTGGCGTGATGCAGTGCAGCAGGTGCTGGCCAGCGATCAGACTGAGCCATCGAAGCCCAAGCCAAACAAAGCCAGTGACAAAGCCAAAAGCAAGCAGCAAACAAACGTCGCCAACTGCCAAGGAGCAGCCCGTGCAGCGCAGAGAAAAGCGCATATCGCCGCAGGAGCAGAAGCTGCGCAAGGCCACAGATCAGGCAGCACGTGCCACGCCCACCGAGAAGGCGCCGACACCACAACAGCGCCGGCAGAAGGCTGTGGCAGAAGCGCCAAAGACGAAGCCAAAGCTGAGCAAGCAGACCTCCAAGCAGAAGAGTCCCTCGCCCACGACGAAGATGAAGCAACAAGCTTCAACGGAGGGTGAACAGAAGTCAATGTCCCCGGCACCTGCTGTCAAGCAGCCCTCCCCGGCGTCTTCGCCTAAGGCCAGCGCCGTGAAGAGCGCGTCGCCCAAGGCCGTACCGTCGGAGCCGGCCAAGGAGCCAGCCAAGGAGCCAGCCAAGGAGTCCGCCAAGGAGCCCGCCAAGGAGCCGCCTCCAACTGCTGCTTTAGCTGAGCCCGCCGCGGACCCTGAAAGCCGCAAATCCTCCAGCAAAAGTCGACGCTCCAGTGCAAGTCAGCGACAGGCAGCAGTCGAAGCGGTCTCCCCGGACCCGTCCAAGAGCCCCAACGAGGAGCAGAGCACGGCCTCAGTCCCGACTCAGCCCGCCGACGAGCCCAAGCGAGAGCGCGAGGGCACCTTCACGCGCGAGAACTCCAAGGAGTCGACACGTCCGCGCACCTCGCTGCGGCCGCCCAGCGCCCGGCCGGCCTCGGCACGTCCGGGCGCACCGCGGCGACGGAATGTAGAGATTGTGCTGCAGCCAAACGATCAGCTAAAGATGAACGGAATCAATGTAAAGCTGGAGACGTTTGGGGATTTCGATGATGACGGCGAAAATCTGGTGGTCATCGAGGATGCCAATGCGCATGACATAGATGCGGGCACGGCGGACACTGGACCACTGGATCCGGAGGCTCATCAGGGTCGTTTGGTGCAGCAGATTCTGGAGACCCAAAAGGAGCTCGTGCAGCAGGGCACCGACTCCGGCAAGGAGGAGTCCCAGCAGAAGACTCAGTCGTCAGCCACACGCCAGAGCTCCGCGCGCCAAATGAACGATCTGCGCGACATCATACAGACCCTGACCAAGTCGGTGAATCCGCTGGGCAAGCTGCTGGACTTCATACCCGAAGACATCGATGCCATGCAGCTAGAGCTGAGCATGTGGCGCGAGACGTACACACAGGCCGCGGCGGAACTGAAGCGGGAGCGCAGCCTCACGGCATCTGCCACGGAGCCCATGAAGCAGCAGCTGCTCGGTATCGAGGCCAGCATTGGCGAGTTCAAGGAGCTGGTCGACGAGAGTCGCCACAAGATCCTCCAGAACAATGAGCGCATACTCAAAATGCTGATGGAGCAGTGAAATGTTGTTTTTGTCTTGTATCTTTCGAAATATGTTTAAATTGGAATACGCCGGGTAAATAAAGTAGACTTTCTCGAGCACATAGAGGCAAATCTGCTGAAGATCAGAATTTTTTGATCCGAGCTATAGATAAATAACTTTTGAAAAACAAATATTGTGTATGATGCCGATTTGTTGGAAAACTAACCAGTTTTATACAAGCTTTTTCATCAGTTTTCCACACTTGTGGGTGGATTACAAGTGGAATAGTAACGACAAAGAGGGCGGACGGACATGGCTAGATCGACTCGGCTGTTGATGCTGATCAAGATTATATATTACTTTATGGGCTCGAAGATGTCTTCTTCTATGCGTTACACATTTCGGGACAAAATTATAATAACCTCTGCATGGGTATATCGAAAAGCTTTTCAGCTCTCAATCAGGTTAGCCAGTGCGTCAATCAATCATCAGTCAGTCATGAGTTACTTTATATAAAGATGTATATTTAATAAATTTGTTTAAAAATAGCATATGAAATATCATCAGCATGTAAATTGTAAATTGTAAACAACAGTTCAATGGGGTGGTACATTATTATCATTCATTCATTATCTAAGGTCACTTAGTGTTCGAACCAAAACCAACATGCTTAAGAAAATTAAATGTGTAGGGTATTTCACACGCGGATGCAGCATGCATTAAATAGAATTTCATCGCTTGGAATGAAGAAGAAAAACCGTATAGTTGACCGACTGTGTGAATACCCTTTAAATGTATTTACAAACGCTTGTTCGGATGCCGTGCGTTAAGCCTCGGACTCAACAGCATCCTCTCTGGTGTCCGAGTCCGTGTTGTCGGCCTCCTTGTCTTTGCCCTTGTCCATCTCCTGATCCTGGTCCTGATCCTCATCGCCCAGCACATACTCAATAACATCGTCGATCGGGAAATTGTTGAGCAGCGCCTTAATCGAATCGTTGTGAATCACCACGGTGAAGAGGAGCTTGCAATATTCGCGCATGCGGCTGCCGTAGTCCAACTCGGCGTAGGCCTCGCTGCCTTTGGCCAGATCGTGGCCACAGTTCTCGATGACCTTGCACAGCACCGACTCCTCGGAGCTGTTGGGCCAGCCGTATTTCTTGAGGGTTTGCGGATCGACCAGCATGTCGATTAACTTGGCAATGTTCTCCTTGAGCTTCAGATCCTCCTCGGTTAGCACCTCGCCACCGAATTCATCATCGCTCGACGGCTCCTCCAGATTATCCGCAATGGCTGCGGCCAAGCTGGCGGCCAACGATTTTCGCTGCTCCTTCTTGACCACCGGCGACACAGATGGCTTCTCCTTCGACGACTCGGCCTTGACGTCGGTCCCGGCCGTGGACTCGGCTGGCTTGTCACCCTCCAGCGGCAAAATGGTGTAGACCTCGTTTTCTAGGACAATTGTCTGCGCGTTGCCATCGCCCTCGTCCACCAGAAACTCGCGCACCACGACCCCGTTGCCATCCGTTTTGCTGGAGATGAGCGAACCGGCTGACGTGTTGGCCGCCGGCAAATCTTCCTCTTGGTCTTTCTGCTCCTCCTCCGCCACGGCGGCCACGACGGTCTTTTTAGCTCTGCGCTTGGCTGGCGGCTCCGTGCCAAAGATGTCATCCGGATCGCACTCGTGGACGCTGCGTATATGATTCCGGAGTGTCTCGGTCGTATCGAAGTTCTTGTCGCAAATGGCGCAGTCCGTGCGCTCGATCATTTTGGCCGAGCGCTTGGCTCGTGTCGATTTAACAGCTGCAGAAATGATTTATCAAAAGAAGCGTACAAGAAGCCAAATCAGAGGAAACTTACGCGAATGATCGCCAGCATCGAGGTGCTCCTTGAGCAGCGCGCTGGTGCGGAAACTTCTGGTGCACTCCGTGCAGGCAAAGGAAGCGCGTTTCTGACGCGTGTGATCCTTTACGTGGCGCTCGAGTCTGCGTCGGGGACAAGTATTAGAGAAAGGCATAAATGTATCTGTATGTCAAACTTACTGCTTCTCCGTCTTGAATTTTTGGATGCACAAGGAGCACGCGTAGGGACGCAGATGCGTCTTGGAATGGGTGCGCAGCTGTGTCGCCTGGATAAAGCTTTTGCCGCACTCGTTGCACTTGTGCGGACGCTCCCCCGTGTGCCGCTTCATGTGGCGATTAAGCACCTCCTTGACGGCAAAGGATTGGCTACACTGCGGGCGGAGAATAACAAGAATTAGCTGATAACTTTCGCAGGGATAACCAATAAAAGCACGGGGAATAAATGGAATAAACATAGGAAGGTTCTCTATAGATTAATACAAGAAACAACAGAATTTAACATTAACAAGCTGTGCTCTTGAATGAAGGATAACAAATTCCCTTCTGCCCTTAAGGCGGCGTAAAGAAACAGAGAAAATAATCTCGTGTGTTATACCCTGTGGCGACAATTGGCTGGGTCTTTGGCCTTCTCTCAACGGGCCAGTTTTTTTTATTTAAATAATGGAACAAACAGGTGCTTACCACTGTACAGGTGTAGGGTTTCTCGCCCGTATGATAACGCCGATGCTTCTTGAGCGCGACCAGAGCCGAAAACTTTTTGTCGCACAGATCACAATCGAAGGGCTTCTCGCCCGTATGGGTGCGTATGTGAATGCTGCAGGAATGGAGACAAATTGGATTAGCAACTGGATGAGACAACAGTCGCGCCGCGGGGTACCTACTTGAGTGTGGAGAGACTGTAGAAGCAGTTCTTGCAGACGTGACACATATACTCCGGTTTCTTGACCACCTGTGTGCCCAGATGCTGTTTGAGATGAGCGCGCAAATTGTCGAGGCGATAGAAGACACGATCGCACACCTTGCAGCTCATGGTGTCGTTCTCATTGGCCGAGCACGACGAGTATTTCTGATGGCGCTTCAGATGATACGAGCGCGTAAAATCCTTGCCACAGATCTTGCAGGCAAACGGCTTGCCGCGCAGCTGATGCTGCTGCTCGTGCAGCTTCAGCAGCGCACCGCTCCTCAGCTTGGCATTGCATATGGAGCACGGGTAATCATTGAACTCTGAGTGAGTGATGAAAATGTGACGCTCATAGCTCGTCTGCGTCTTGAACGACTTCGGGCAATCGGGGCAGTTGATGTGGCCCAGCTGAAAAGGGAGGATTTCAATAAGATTCACAATAAAATTGTGTGTGCTTTTAGTTACGTGAAAGGTGTCGTAGCTCTCGCTGCAGCAGAAGCATATGTCCTTCTTCTCCATGACCACGGCATCCTTCTCGATCTTCTCCAGATTCTTGAGCATGTCCGCCTTGCGCAAATGATAGCCGCTGTCGTAGCGACAGAACTCTAAGTGTTTCTTTAAGCTCTTGACGCGCCGAAAAGTCTTGTAGCACTTGCCACACACGTGCTCGACCATTTCCTTGAGTTCGTTGGTGCCACTTCGGCGCTTGGCACCGCCTTCCACGACACCCTCACCATCCTCGTCATCGTCGTCGTCGTCGTCATCATCTTCATCCACACCCGATACCACAAATTCTTCGCCATTCTCCTTTGCTCCTCCAGCCAGCTCGACATCATCATCGGCCAGTATAAAGTCTATGGTGTCCTCGTCCTCCACGACGACCACGCTGGTCGTGTTCTCCGCCTTATTGTTCTCACTTTTGATGGCCTGCAGCACATAGTGATCCATTTTTTTCTTCTTGCTCGGCGATGTCTTTATCTTGGCCGTTTCCACAGCTGTGCTGGCCGGCGCCGAACGCTTTTCGTTTAATATCTTGACGCTGGTGCTGGCGCTTTTGGGCGTGGCACGCCTGTCACCGCCCTTTGTACTAGTCTGAGCTTCATCGTTGTTGTTGTTGTTGAGTATTTTGATGCTTGTGCGTTTGTCCGACTTAAGGCGCGGCGACACGGCAGCCTTTGCTGCCACATCGTTGAGCAGCTTCATGCGGGTTCCAGTGCGTTTTTCCTTGGGTTTGTCGCCGTCAGAAATGTTGATGCTGCTGGAGGCGGGGGAAGTTGCCGCTGGGGCGTCCTTGCTGGCGCTCATTGAATGCCTCGCGAGAATCTGTGACGGTTGCAGGATGACAAGGATCAATGGGGTTGCGTTAGTGTTAGCCTACTTTCAGGCTCGTGATTTATTTAAATCGATCTCTTCACCCAGCGTCACGTCAGCAACGCCTAGAAGCAGCGCACAATAAAAATGGCGGCGCCAGCCACTGATCGGTTCAGAGAGAGCGAGCGAGAGCACGCTACGTGCTGACAGATGAAGAAAAAAAAACGCAACAAGTTCTCTCTCGCTCTGCGTCTTCTCGTGAAAAAAATATTTAGGGTTGAAAATTCTAATATAAAACTTTGAAAATTGTTGCATACTTTTCAATATTGAATATTTCTGTTGCCGGCTTTAAAGGAATTTCGTTTAGAACTTTATTTTCCAACTTTTCTATGCTAATCTGTTAATTTGAAATTTGAATTTTATTATATTTGCGTTACACACACGGATCCACACACACACACACACTCACACAAAAACTGCAGTTGTGGTTTCTCTAATTAAATGTGAAACTTGCGTCAATGAAAGTCATACGTCGTCTGAAATGTCGCTGTCGACCTGATCGACTGTAGCGAAATGCAACAGTTATATAGGGAGAAACTGTGGGCGAGAGCGAGAGAGATAGCGTGGGCTTGTTATTTACTTGTACGTCTACGATGTCCACACTGACTGAAAACGATAGTTTTATATTTTTGTATCAATATCTTAATTTATTAACGACCTTAGACAAGCTCTACGCATGCTTTTTTAATTTAATTCACTCACAATTTACAGCTCGAGCAAAGGCACGTAAGCGTACACAATGGCGTTAGCGTCGGACTATTCACACTTTTCGTAGACAACCAATCAGCTGTGTTGACATTAGTGTGACCAGGCGTTGTTTTGTTGCTCGCGTTTCTAATCTCGTTACGCATTCGAGACTTTAGACTCGAATAACTCCTTAACTAAACGATTTATTGGAATATTTAATTTGTTTATTATTTTAAATTTGTCTTATTTAAGCCTAAATATTCCACATGATACTTAAAACATATATAAAAATCGTGACAGCGAAAAAACTGTTACTTGCGATTTAAAAATATTTTTAAGCATAAATGGTCGATAATATTTATCGAAGCTTATCGATAATTCGGCATTTGTATTGCTGCAGCTTAATAAACATAGGTAAACTGAGGAAATATTTGTAAAAAAGCAACTTTTTATAAATAAAAATAATATAATATTGTAGACATCATGGCTGGCTTGTTCGACTCGGCGCATACCGAAGGCCCCGGCTTCGTGGGCATACGTTTCTGCCAGGAATGTAACAACATGTTATATCCCAAGGAGGACAAGGATAACAAAATACTAATGTATGCTTGCCGCAATTGTGACTACAAACAGGAGGCCGACTCCAATTGCATATATGTGAACAAGATTATGCACGAAATCGACGAACTGACACACATAGTGCCAGATGTCATATCAGATCCCACGCTGCCGCGCACCGAAGATCACGCATGCCCAAAATGCTCACATCGCGAGGCGGTCTTCTTCCAGGCGCAAACCCGACGCGCCGAGGAGGAGATGCGACTGTACTATGTGTGCACCAATCAAAATTGCACCCACCGCTGGACCGAATAACAACGGACACCCCTGACTCGTATTTCACCGGCTTATTTCACACAATTGTGCAAATTGCGCTTAGTTTTAAAGTACATAATAAATTTGTAATCTAAGAATGTTTTAAACTTTTGCACGTTGTGAGGGGAACGTTTGCATTGTGCGGCCGCAAATGCTTCTCATTCTTAACTGACTGCGTTCACAGTATTTGTTATTCATTGCAGCAATCGATTAGTGCTGCGCAGAAAAACAGCTAAAATCAATGAAGGAAATAGCTAAAAACAGCTACATTGGCTTGCTGAATACAAATTGGCTGCAAAAAACGGCCAAACAAAGCTAGAAAATAGCTGAATTAGCAACATTGCATTCAGTTAGTCACTATGAGAGAGAAAGAGAGAGAGGGAGAGCGGAGAACTGTCTCGCATGCAAATTTCTTTGCTCATCGCGATGACAAAAATGCCAATATAGCTATCAAACAAAATGAAACAAAAACAATAGAATAAAGCAATTTATTAAACAAGTTTCTTGTGCGTATTCTGAGCTGTTGTTCTAGCTCAGCTGCCCAGCCACACGACAGTTGGTTATTAGAACTTGCCGCGACGTGTTGGGCGCCTAACATGTAGACGCCGAGAGTCTCAATAGCGCAATAATAATAAAAAACAAGAAAACAAAAAAAAATATTGAATATGGCAAAGACAAATCAAGAGGGCGCGGGGGCTGCACCGGAACCCAAAATGAATTATTTACAAAAAATTTGGCACTTTCGCCGTTATTTGGTGATCGAGCCGTTCTTCTTCTTCTACTTTATGGCGTCCGTGCTCAACCAGGTGGCCATGCAGAATTTCCCGCTGGAAAAGGCGTGTCGCGTTAATCTGGGCTACAGCAAGGCCACCTGCACGTCCATGCTGGACAAATCCGTGTTGGGCATCGAGTGCGACGATTTCAACTTCGAGAACACGACAAAAGGCCCCTCGCCGGAGCAGGCTCTGCTGGGCATCGATGGGACGGGCTTCAATTACACCGTTTGCAAGGCGGAAGTGGAGGCCCAAATACTGTCCGCGGATATTTCGGGAAAGCGTGCACCCATTGGTAAAACACACACACACACACACACACACATCGTCTGTTGGTGTCTAGTTAAATGCTTTGGCTAATTATTTATAAACAATACAAGTGCAACCAGTTTTAGAACTTCGCATTCGAGTATTTCACATTTCAGGTTTCATAATAATAAACACCAAACAGCTAATAAGTTATTTCGCATTATGTATTCCCATATTCCTAATATATCTTCAAATCTATGTATGTATGTATATAGATATGTCTAATGGTTGGCTAAATTAGCAGTTGGTGATTCCCTCGGCATTTAATTGCAATCATTTGTTTGATAGATTCTCGAATTTCTTTTCGATTACATACATTTTATAGACGTTTAAATTTTAAAGCTCTGTGCTAAGTCTTAAATCATGGGCAAATTCGAGCTCAAACCGGTTTTGTTACACAGATTGATTATATTTTTGTTGTTGTTGTTGTTGCTGTTGTATTTTCGGATATCTTTTAACCTTTAGGTTTTGTCATTGCCAAGGCAACTAAATTGTGATATGTGATTAGAAATCAACAGAGTTTTTTTGCCCAGCCTCAGGCACTAAGCAGTTGATTAAATGCCAATAAAATATTTATTGACAATCATTGCCAGCGAAACAACAGTTTAATTTACCTACAAATGTAGACAAATGACTTTTGTGCATTTTGCGGCTGTTACATCCCATTTCATGTGCCTCCATAGATGAGTTTTTCCAAGTGCACACAGAGATTTTATCTGAACAACTTTTTTGTATTGCAAGATATCTTTTTGATTATTATAAATTGCGCGCTTCTATCTAATAAGAACCACATATCATATAGCTCCAGCCGGAGCCTGTGTTCAACTTAAGGGATTTGCATCTGTCTTTTTAACCCAAGTAAATAGAAATATCGGTTGGGTTCAGACCCGGTCTGCATCCTTCACGAAGAACTAACCAAAATTTCCACAACTGACAATCTTCTCACTGCTCGTGTCCATTTTGCTTATAGCCGCCATTTTCCCGCTGATCGTGCTGCTCTTCGCTGGAGGCTGGTCGGACAGATACAATAAGCGCAAGCCATGCATGATATTGCCCATTGTGGGCGAGGCCCTGGGTTTTACCTGTAAGTAAGCTTATGTGAATAATTATTCGGAGAGTATATGAAGAGTACTTTGCAGGTCTGCTCATCTCGGCTATATTCTTCGATAGCCTGCCCGTGGAGTTCGGCATGTACCTGGAGGTGATTGTGCCCTCGATTTGCGGTGGTCTGACCTTCTGCTTGATGGCCATTTACAGCTATATTACCATTGCCACGCCCGAGGAGGATCGCGTCTTTCGCTTCGGCATCTTTGCCATGTTTGTGACCGGAGCACCCTTCCTCGGCGCCTTTAGTGGAGTCCTCTTCAACACATTCGGTTACATAAGTAGGTTGGATATACATTGCTCTACTTAATACACATAAGTATGTAAGATAAATATGTCCGTTTGTAAGTCCGCGTAAAAGCATCGATCACGGCAAATACAGGAAATGATATCGATAAGAATCGATATCGATACCTTGGTTTACATCCGAATATCGATACTTATTGCAGCTTGAGTCACAATATTTATTATTTAGGCGCTCTCTTAACATAATTAACAAATTTCGAATATTTTACTTTACCCACGCTTAGTTCAGGGTATCTCCTAGTCGGTCAATCCCGACTAGAGCACTCTGGATTGATTTTAACCATTTCCCATCTTGATTTCAGTTTCTTTCGCATCTGCCGTTGTCTTTCAAATTATTGCTATACTCTACATCGTCTTTTTTATCAAGGAGATTAAGCCGGCGCCCAAAAAGCCAGAGGAATCAACTGGCGCCGATCTGCCTGCCAGTCAGCTGCAAAGACATGCGGCTGATAACATGGCTTATGAGACGACCAACCTGGATGAGCTGCCGGTCAATAAGAATGTGAACTTCCAATTGACGCCGCACTTGGAGCCTCCCAAGGTGGAGCCGCCGCCTCCGCCCGTACCAGCACGCCGCTCCTTGCTGAAGGAGCTCTTTGACCCCACCCTGGTGATGGACTGCCTTCGGTTTCCCCTAGTGAAGCGCAAGAATAAAGGACGCTTTTTGTTGATTCTGCTGATTCTGGCCTATTTCCTGACACTGGGACCTGCCACCGGAGAGAACGACTATTGGTATCGCTACACATTGAAGAAGCTGAACTGGAATGGCAACGACTTCAGCATCTATTCGACCATCTCGGGCCTGGCGGCTCTGGTGGGCACCTTTATTGGCACCGCAATTCTGAGCAAAATGCTCAAATTTTCGGACCCGGCCATTGGCACACTCTCCGCCCTGGCCATTGTCGGCTCCCGTGTCTTGTTTGTATGTCTTCTAAAGATCTGATTATATTTCTATACCCTGCACCCATGGACAAAGGGTTAAAAGAGTATAACCTTTTTGAGCAAATGTATGCAGTTGGCAGAACAAGGCATCAAAAGAGAGTATAGTGTATATATATGTGATCAGGACAATGAGCTGAGTAGATCTGGCCGTATCCGTCTGTGGGTGCGACTGTAAAAGATATTTTCCGAATGAGTTAATCCTCTTTTCGATATAACTTAGAAAAAGAAGGACTTTAAATTCAAAAGTTGTTCAAGAATACATTAGAGCACAGAGAAGAAGCATAGCATAGAGTACTTGTGAGGGAAGCCTGTCGCTGGGTTCAGGGTATCTCCTAGTCGGTCACTCCCGACTAGAGGACACTCATGTCTAATCTAATCAAATTTCTTTATTCATATAGTCCTTGGCAACAAACACTACCTCCTTCTATGTGGCCACCGCAGTGGACATGTTTGTCAGTCTGCGCGTGATTGCGATTAAAACAATTGGTGCAAGTATTGTTGATGGAGACGAGCTAAGTGAGTTCTTGTTAAAGATATATATCAGGGATTCAACTAGTCAACTCTTTCCATTTCAGGCAAAATGTATTCCATCTTTGGCATCAGTGAACCCATCGGCCAGTTCATATTCCCGCCCATCTACAGCGAGATTTATCAAAGCACCGTGGACAAATTTCCAGGAGCCATCTTTTTGTTTGGCGAAATCTTTTATGTTCCCAACGTCCTGGTCTTTGTGTAAGTTTTATACAGTCAATCTAACTTCACTGATTCCAAAGTAAACTAATACCCACCTTGCCTTTTTAGTCTCTGCTATTTCTTGATGCGTCGTCGCAAGTCGAAGGAGCAGAAAAATGCCGTCGAGCTGGCACAAAATAACGAGGGGAATGGGCAGACGAATCCCGCCAATGGCACCGAGATTACTAGTCTTTAAACCAATTATATATACAACTATAAAACAATCTTCTTTTGTTATATACTTCTGCAAGAGCCAAGTTTAGATCTGATTCTAAATATAAACCTATGTGTAAGTCAGTCGCAGGAGGTGCTGCTTTATTTCTATCAGATACGCCGAGATGAGCTTAAGGCCACGTGCTTGCTCCGGGGCACTAAGAGCAGGTGGAAGGAAATATCACTAAAAACAACAAGAAAGAGTGCTCCAGCCTAGTGCCCGACTAGAAGTTACCCTGTACCAGCAAGAAAGGATATGACAATGCGACGCATCACGCCGGATGCTGCTCAGGAAAATCATAATCGTCTTCTGCCTGTTACAAGCATTCGCACAGAAACATTATACCCCGCTTTGCCCACTTGGAATGCTTACAGGGTATCCGAACAGATTCACTAACCCTTTCACTGTTGCTGTTGTGCTTTGTTTTCCGACAGAGTCCTTGCGCAGGACTCGGGAGCAAGTGGCAATTTTCCAATCAGCAAATGCATTCAATTTGATCAGCCAGCCAGAGTGGTGGGCGTGGCACGTGGGATGGCTAAATGCCATCTTGGCCACCCATGAAAACAATTGGCAACTAATAATCTCAGTTAATCTGCATGTGTGCGCCGCCCGGAGGGCAACTTGCCAGGAAAGGCACTTGTTGGCAACACACTCCCGCATCCCGCCTGCCCCTCCGTCTATCTCTATTCACCCCTTTTTTGGAGCCACGTTTATGGCCGTGGGATTTTAGCGAAATTGCAGTTTGCTGCTTTGGTTATAAAAGCGGCTGTGAGCAGCAATAAAGGCTCAGACGTTGCTTCAGCCTGCTTCTGTGTGGTTTGGCCGGAATAATTTTTGATTCTTGGCAAGTGTGAAAATTAATAAACTAAATAAAATAAGACAAAGTTCAGAGAGACCGCAAAATCTTCATAAGTATACTCACAGAATAAGTCTCAGAATAAGGCTTTACACAGTTTAAGAATTAAAGCTTATTAAAGTTGAAGTTCGAAGTATTTGAATCCGAATATGAGATTTAGTTCTTAATCTAAGAACTGTTGTACTTTCTTTAAGAGTGTTTTTCCCATTTTTTTAACCATGTAAGTTCTTGTTGAACCATTTGTGCTTAAATTCTTGCGGCGGTTCCAATTTGTTAAGTCAAGTATTTTAAGACTTAATTTAAGTGCATTTTAAAGAAAGTATATGCAAAGAGAAAGAATTGAGAAGAGCAGAGAATTCTCTCAATTGTTTACCTAATTCTTATTAAATTATTTCTCAGCTCAAACTCAATTATCTGACTTATTTCATAATTTTGCTTAAATATATTTATATTCATTTTTCTCTGAGTGTATTCTCTGCTTCAATTAATTAGACTCTCTTCTTTAGAATCTGCTGTCTAATCATGCTGCGTGTCCTGCTGCTGCCCCTGTTCCTGTTCACTCTGTCCATGGCGTGCATGGGGCAGACATTTCAGTATTCTCGTGGCTGGACCAATGGGAAGCGGGCACCGCCCGCAGCTCTGGTGACCAATGGGCACAATCTGGGCCTATTGGACATTTACGATATTCAGGAAAGGCCCAGCGATCTTAAGCTGGAACGGTAAACGGCTTTTTAATCTCTGTCTAGCATAAAATACCCATCTTCCTCTTCCTCCCCTTCTTCTTCTTCTTCTTCTTCTTGGTTAGCTGCCTGTTGCAACTGCAGCACTTTGTGGGCAACGCCCTGCTGCATCGGTCCTTTGCCAACGGACTAGCCTACAGTGCAAGCAGACCCGAACCGGAAACGGAAGTGCGCAACATTAATATTCATCCCAGACCCGGTTCAGGCAACAACAATATTGAAAACAGTTTGTACCCGAACGTCAATCATCGTCAATCAAACGAGCTGTTCGAGGCTTTGAGTGCGCCGGGCCCCGATGCGGTGGAGCCCAACGATTATGGCAAGCATTAAAGGCGGACGAAAATATGCACAAAAATATGTTTTAAATAATAATAACTGTTATTAGCAAGAAATGCTACAAAAATATTAAAAAAAAAGAGAAGAAACAAATTGATATTGGCAAAATAATATTGTATTTATTTAGGTTTTATGCCTAATATCGTTCAAGTTTTAATGTTAATAAAAAGAAAATGGAAAATCTGAAGAAATTATTATATATATATATTATTCTAATTTTAAGTATATAAGTATAGTTATACAATAGTGGCGCCATCTATTAATCTTTATAGAAATTAAGTTAATCAGTATAAGTAATAGTTGCTGCCCTAGTTAAATTGGTTTATGTTAGTGCTTAAAAATACGTGGCGCCATCTGCGGTTGAGGTGCACCAGCCTAAAAGGCATAGTTGTTTGCTGCCATGTTGCTACACTTCGAAACGGGTTTTCAACATAACCGCTACAAATAACTGCAAAGAGTTTACAGTTGGTGGCTGCCTTAGCTAAATTGGTTTATGTTTGTGCTTCAACGTATGTAGCGCCATCTGCTGTTATCTTGTACATTGTAAAATCGTTTAATGCCACATTGATTAACTGTGAAACGGGTTTTTAACATAACCGCTACAAATAACCACAGCAATTTAGTATAAAGTAGAGCTGCGTCGTTGCATTCCGAAAGTGTTCAATTGAACGAGTCGTTCAAATGAACTTATTCAGTAAATTACTAACAAAGCTCTTTGTTTTTTTTTTTTAAATATATTTGTGTATATATCTTTATCTGTATGAATATCGATATGAATCCAAAAAGAATTGCAAGAAAAACCACATTTCGTTCAGTCTTTCATTTTGCTCATTTATCAGTTGTTTATGATAAATGCAAGAATTACTGTTTAGCTGATTACTGGGAATAAGGAGTTGCTAAGTGAACTAGATAGCATTCGATTGACATAAGTGAACTAGTTCGCAACTCAAAAATGAACTGAACAAGTTCAGCAAGTTAGAATAGCATTTATAGATCCAACAAAAGAACTTACAGCAAAGGCTCTACTAGGCATAAAGTAATAAGTATTGGATGATTACCAACCGATAACAAGCCGAGAGAATCGAACAGTTTATGAGTCAATTTTAAATAAATAATAATAATGCTTGTGGCTAACGTGCGAATCCCAAGTCTTGTCATCAATCAAAATAGCACTTGAGCACAGATGGAAGCCAGCTTTTTGGGGGAGAAGGAGTCAAATGATTATGATGGGCATTAAATTGAAACGGGTTAAGAAATCGATAGAATGTTTCGCCAAGGAGAGAGTTTGGGGAAATTGCTTTTAATAGACACTTATTCGCACACTCTGGAAAAAAGAGGAACTATTTCGAAAATTGCCTTAAATGGACATTTCGTTCTCAAATCAAACTTTGTCAAAGTCTGATTAAGATATAAACTTAACTCAAATACAATTTTAAGGAAATTGGTTCTTAAATTGAGAACGTTTTATGCTTAGTTCGACTATGTAACTTCTTTAAATGAGTATATCTTTAACAATGGGGATAATTGAAAATCTAGGAAATTCTCGTAGTAATAAAAAGTTTTGTTAATGAAAATGAGCTCAATTTTTCTGTGTGCGAAGTTTTATGTGCTTCGTATTCATAAAATAAAAGTAGCAATCAAATTATTTGTGGGCTCAAATATATATAATTGCGCATTTATGGCAAATGTTGTGTGCACTTCGATGCGAAAAGCTTGTCGAGGCACGCTCCGCCGTCTGCCACTTCGGAGTGAGTCCTGCGACCTGCGTCCTGCGTCCTGCGTCGTGTTGAGATGAGAAACAGCAGCCATTTAATTTGGCCGGGGATGAAGCCGCGCAGCCGGGCAAAGCCGAGCAGCGTCTCTCGCAGCGTCTTGCAGTTAATTACATAAAGTGGTTTGAGCGTTAGTTGGACGCGGGTTCGAACTGTGCGCTGCGGCTGCACCTGTTTTGGGAGATAGATATGAAATCAAACGGCCTGCCATAAAGCTGGGCGGGCTCATCATTCACGCAATCCCTTCATAAAAAAGATATACGACATGGTCGCAGTCGGCATGGAAAATGCAAAAAAAAAAGGCGAAACGCAGTTTTCACAATTGAATTCCTAACAAGCTAATCGATCCTCGGGGAGGAGGGTGTGTGCGTCCGTGTGTGCCAGGACTTGTGTGCCAGGCAACGGACTTGGACACGGACTCTGCGCACGCACCGCCCGCCCCGGCTGCTTGGGGAATATGAATTTATATCTTTTAATCTGCGCCGGGGCTGAATCGAGTCCTGCAGCCGAGGCTGGCTGGAATAAAAGTGAAATTAAGGACGCAGGACATATTTCAACAATGCAGAGCCCTGTTTATTGTCAATGTCAAGTGGGCCTCCGGGGGTGTCAAGTGGCAAGTGGCATGCAATACTCTCCCGGGTGCAGGGGCGGGGTCACGGCTCGCATTGTAATTGCATTAAAATGCAATTGCAATTGCCTTTGCGTTCAGCTCTCCTCGTGCTTTCCCAGGCTCTGCGGCTCCTGTGCCTGTCATCATCGACTTGTCGATTGTTGAGTGTCATCCCGAGTCCGGGTGGCATGCCCCATGCGGCATGTAGGTGGCCTGTCCTCGTAGGTGCCCTGTCCGGCTGCGTAAATTGTATTGATAGCTGCTTTTAACGCCCTTTCAAGCGGTCGCCAGTTGAGAGATGTCCTTTGGAGCGGTTGTCCTCCGGCTGCCCTGACAAGGACATCAAATTGCTTGCAACACCTGCAATTGGCTGGTCATATTGAAAGGCATTTTTGATCAGTCTTTCATTTTGGCCATGAGCTGAGGCTCGTCACTTGCATATATATTAAGTCATATATTCCTTCACAACGTACACAGATCTAGTTTACCATATCGATATTTATCGATTTTGAGTCTGAGGGTTTTTTGAGCGTAGCTCGATAAGTATAACAGCTGGCGCAGCTTCTTGCGCTGAAACAGATTAATAATCAATCCATTCCAACCAAAGACTTTTGACTAGGTTCTAAAAGTTAGGTATTGAGAAAAGTTCAGCTCTGTAGCTTCTATAAAGTCGGCTGTATGTTGATCAACAATCTGTCAGTCAGTCAATCACTCAATCAGTTTCTATACGTATTACAAAATGTTTCTCTCAGGATAAGGTTGAAAGTTCTCGCAACTTTCCCAGGGTATTTAGGTGCTTGTCTATTTGTAGCATCTGCTGCAACTCTTGTTATCTGAAATCAAGTGCTGCGAAAATCTCAACACTTGCGACACACAGGGCAAACAGTGCTCACCCCCTACGAGGAACACAGGCCAAAAGCAGGCGACAAGCGGATAACAATTATATTAAACAGCAAACAAAACAATATTCGCCCAGGATTTGTAACAGGATACGCGTGTAACCACGAAATGGCGAGTCCTTCAGTCAACAGCAACAACAAGAGGAACAACAACAGGAACAACAACAGGAACAACAACAAGGATAATGCGTAAAACACCCTTTCAATTAAATATTTGAAAACAACATTCGGCAATTACACAATTGACACCAGCTGAGGGGTGGCAAAGGACCAGCCCTCCATACCACCCCACCCCACCCCCCTTCGCATTCCACCCTCCGCCCCTTGGCATTATTCCGGCGCAACTTCATCAATTTGAAATGCTGCCAAAAAGCCCGTGAGTCGAAGGCACGCGCGTCAATTCTCGCCGCGATCCGAACGCCGGGCACCGCAGGGATTTGAATAGATAGAGCATGTGAGGGTGTGGGAAGGGAGGTGCGGGCTGCGGGGTGCGGGATGGCAGGTTCATAAACAACATCAACAAGGACAAGTTGCGCTCGTTAAACATTAGTCAACATGAACATGACATGGCCAATGCCCCATGCCAAGCTCCTGGCTCCTGCTCCTGCTCCTGCTGCGCTCCGGCCGTATTAAGGCCCGTTTTCACGTTCGTTTCTCAAATGTCGTAAGTCGTGGGCTTCTTTATATACCCTGCACGCACGGAAAGTGCATAAAAACGGGTATATCTATTTTGTGTACAAGTTTGTAACAGCCGAAAGGGCAAAGCCTACAAAGTGGGACTCAGCAGATGAGTCGATCTAGTTTTCATCAAATCGATAAGAATCGATCTTAACCTCCAATCTCTGAGCTAACAAGAGATCGTATAGTATACTAAACGCAGCATATTTACTTTGTGAATATCTTTGTGCTTTGGTTATCTACGCACATTCGAATGTCTTATTTATGGCCTGAGGTATTCAAGAACGCATTTCTCAAAGCTTAACAATTTTGGTTACAGGGTATCTCCCAGTCGAGCACAACTCGTCTGGCTTGTTTTTTATTGCTTGGCCCATTCGTTTGTCGTTTATTTTTACAGCTCGCCATTTATTTGGCCAGCAAACGGGACACTGGAAATAAAATCTGTGGGACTTGCGTATTTTAATATGCATTTGGGAAAAGTTTGGCCGGCAAACGTAATTCCCGGCCATGAGACGGATATCTAAATGAGTTTCTTTTCATTTCAATTTCCGTGTTGCTGCCCTTTTCTTCTTCTTCTCCGTTATTTTTTGTTGTTGTTGGGAATTGCGTGAACATTTTGGCCTCAATGTGATTGAGGCAATTGCTGGCACGCTGTGCATTATTTATGGCCCGGCAACGAATTTTGACTTGACTCGAGAAAAATTACGCAGAAATCAAAATTTGCCCCGAAGGCCACTTACAGAGTCCGGAGTCCGGAGTCCGCAGTACGGAGTCCGGACAAAAGGCCAGCAAAAAGGTCAATTCTGTTGTTTCAAATAAAAAATGCAAATGCTGTGCGTCCATGAAATGGACAATTGGGAATGAGCACAATCAGAACGAGAAAAGCAAAGGAAAAGCAAGTCGACAGTTTTTGGCTAGGAGATGCCCTGTAAACCACATTTACTTTGAGAAGCGCAAAGAAAGGCATTCTTAAAATTAATTTGTTTATAGTATGCATGAACATATGTATATGCTGAACGCGGAGTTCTAATCTCTTATATTCTCTGTAAGATGTTAAGAAAATGTTGCTTGAAATCGATATGTATCGATTTTTTGTTATCGATTTGAAGCATACGCGATCTGCATTGATTGATTGATATGATTGAACAGAGACTTGCTGAGCCTAAATGTTTCCTTCTGCTTGTTACACACATTTCCATAGCTTCAATCTACCCACGTCTGACATTTACAGGGTATAAGCAGGAGGTCTAAGCGGTCTAAGCGCAAATGAAATGAAAGTCTCGCTTTTATAACTGGCAAATCTTGCACAATTTGCCAGCTTGGCCTAAATATTTGAAAAGGCCTTCCGCCTTAAATAGACTTTAGAGAGTTGTCCGAAAAATCTTGCAAAGTAGTTTGATTACCTGCCGCTCCTCCCCGCATATCTCTTATTTTCCTTTTTTTTAATTGTGGCATTGATTTTCGTTCAACAATTTCCGAGGCTATTTTCACGCCATAACTCTAATGGAATTCGGCATAAATTTTCCAGGCTTTCAATATTTGATGAGCTGTTTTCTGTTTTCTTGTTTTTTTTTGACTTGAACCGAAGCGAGGCAATAAAATTGAAATGTTATTTTTGTTGCCTTTGATAGCTCGAAGCTCGTCAAAGTCTGGTTATAAATTTGTGTGCTTGGCAATAAATACCCGGAATCGTAATGCTACGTGTCTTTCTGACCCCGGGTCCAAATGCCGCTGGCTGTTGACATTTCTGGAGGAACGGCAAAAGCAACCCCCGCTTAAAGGCTGACCACTCAATTCACATTGAGTCTGTCTGTCTGTCCGTCCGTTGCTTGGGAGTGGGCCCTGTACCTGGCACTTTACACTTTCCACTCTCCGGCTTTCAACTTTTTATGCTGCTGATGTGATTTTGCACTCAATTGAAAACAACTTGATTAAATTTTCATGTCCAATTGCATGGAAAGTGTGAAACACGAATTTTCTACTTCGCCTCACTCAAAATCCTGATAGACTCCTTATGTTTTTGTTTATATTTCTTTCTATTTTCTATTTCTATTGCCTTGAATAGTCCGTCCATCAGTTTTGATTGAGGAACTTATTTATTTTGATATCATAATTATTGATATCATTTTGCCATAATAATAATAATAATAACGATAATAATAATGATAATGATAATGATCATGAAATTTATAATGATAATGATAATGATAATGATAATAATAATGATAATGAGAATGAGAATGAGAATGATAATGATAATGTTAATAATAATGATAATGATAATGATAATGACAATGATAATGCTTATGCTAATGATTATGATAATGATAATGACAATGATAATGATAATGATACTGATAATGATAATAATAATGACAATGATAGTGATAATGATAATAATAATAATAATAGTAATGATAATGAAATGATAATGATAATGATAATGATAATAGTAATGATAATGATAATAATAATGATACTAATAATGAGATTAATAATAATGTTAGTAATAATATCCAAATAATTTTGCCTAGTTGCTCTTGAAATGTTTATATCATTATTGAAATAAGAATAATGAAACTTTTAAGACTTATTTCTTGGTAAACAACTCAGCAAAGAGGACGCTGGCTCGATTCCACCTGTGTATTTATTACTGTCGTATTCGCTTTATTCTATTGAATAATTATAATAATGAAATCCAAATTTAATTACTGGCATTTGCAAGCGACAACTGAGAACTTGTACAAGGTATTTTGTGCTTGTTGTAGATAATTTATATGCTCATGGGTATTTTGCTGTTGGATTTATCTGGCAAATTGCACGTGTGTTTGGGCAACTTTTTGAGAATCATTTAGCCAGTCGATTATTATTGTCCACACCCGGCAAACAACACGTCATGAGCTATTAGCGTATCCCATACAGAAACCGAATATAAAAAAAAAACAGAGTAAACAAAAACAAAGTCAACAGAATACAGAAAAAAATACGCAATAAAGTTTAAGCACATTCAACTAATGACAAGCCTAATGATTAATTTGGAGAACGGCGCTCGGTGGTCATTAGAAGTGAACTGTTGTTTGTCGCCGTCGCACCGGATCCCAACGGCTGGTGGTAGATCCGGATCCGGACAAGCACCCGAAATAAAAAAAAACTATAACTGTGTCCCGTTGAGGCATAATGGCTGCTGCCCTCGCTATCGGGGTATGTTTAGCGCACTTCCCACTCCATTTACTCCATTTTTAAACTCATTTATATTTGTGCTGGGGTGTATTAATTCTAATATACCTACAGTCATAGGTGTATGTTTACACACAGACAGCTAATGACGGCCGTAGGTTTGCAAGCGTCATAGAAATAGGGGTATATTCGGTCAAGTATTTTGGTATGCTATAAATGACATATACTTCGACGACATGCAATCAATCATGATGCATTTATCCTAACGACAGACTGCAAAATGAATTAAACTTGATCAATCAACAGTGGTAGCAGATATCAATCATGATGTATTAAGCCCATTGAAAGACTATATACATTGCCGTAGCTCTAGAGTAATGGGGTTACATTCGTACAAGTAAAACTACATCAAATTGATCAATCAATCGGTGCTAGCAGATGTCAATCATGATGTATGCGTAATAGAATTGCTTGCAGAGATCAGTCAGCTGATCGAAGTATCAATCATGATGTATTGAACCCACTTAAGGGTACCTGCTAGCCGAATATTTTTCAACTGCATTCCGATTAGTTGGGTTGTTAAAAATGGTTTCCTTTATGACATTTTTTTATGACTGCCATGTGGCAGGTTGACAGGCCAACCAGCGACGAGTATAATTAGAGGCTAGACGTGCCACCGTTAGTCCAACTATAACAACAACATCAACAACAACAACAACAACAACAACAACAACAACAACAACAACAACAACAACAACAACAACAACAACAACAACAACAACGACAACAACAACAACAACAACAACGACAACAACAACAACAACAACAAGTTGCAACAAGAGGGAGTAGAAGAAGGGCGCACAATAGCAGAATAGCTAGTCATATTTAATTTAAACGTCGCCGTGATGGCCGCTAATTATTTGCTGTCACTGTGCGCCGTCTACTGTGACTGCCACGGCTATTGTGACTGCCATTGTGACTGCTTTTGTGTGCGGAGCTGTCAAAGTTTGTCGAGCATTATTGTCAGCAATTCCCCCAAGCTTTGCCTTTGGCCTTGCCTTTGGCTTTGCCTTTGCTTTATTGTTGTGCATTTTAATATGAAAATTGCAGCCAGAAATTTTTGTTGGCTTCAAAAAGGCTGAAAAACTAATTTGAAAATGGCTACGCTGCCCGCTTCGGCTTGGCTTGGCCTTAAATCCCTTTCAATCTCTGGCCGTAAGCCAAATTGAC
This sequence comes from Drosophila kanekoi, assembly GCA_037075305.1. Lineage (NCBI taxonomy): Eukaryota > Metazoa > Arthropoda > Insecta > Diptera > Drosophilidae > Drosophila > Drosophila kanekoi. The sequence continues at coordinate 1,267 of JBAMCE010000575.1, read as the reverse complement.
ATGGCAGACGGACCAAGAGGCTTCAGCCCACGCCCACCCCTCTCTTCCTCTCCGCCTCCGCCTCCGCCTCCTCCGCCGCCTTGGCTTGTCATGGCTTGTCTTGTTGACCAACCGCACGGCTGTTCATTTGTATTTTTCATATCCAACCCTCTTGGTCACTTTCAATTTGGTTTTCTTTTTGCTGATTTTCGGCAGAGCAAACTTTTCAGCCCAGGACTGTGGCGCCTGTCACTCCACCAAATGGACACAAATAGATTGTTGCTTTGCCCCAAGACCGGGCGGGCGCCTGTCCGCAGCTTGGCTCGATAATCAATCAAACCGGACAAATGCTGCAAAGTGGGCAGCCAATTAGAGACAAGCCCCTAGAACTCGGCCACATGCAATATGGACGGCGCTCATCCTCATCCTCATTACAAGCTCATGCGATTGCCGCCGCTGGCCACAAAGGAATATAACAGAAATTGTCCAATTAAACGCAATTTATGCGAATTTCCAGAAGGACCGAGCGGCAAATGCCACCAAATTAAAAAGGTGTCTCTCTGCTGAAGTTTCAATAAAAGAGCATTTGGCAACGGACGCGGTTCGTCTGCAACTTTGTTGGGGCGCCGTCTTTCAACTTGTTGCCGAGTGAAGAACCCAACAAAAACAAAAAAAATGGTTTACTTCCGGACCACCGGAGGCCAACTTGTAGGAGTTGAAGTCCCCGACGCTAATGTGACAGCGGCCAACACTTTAAGGAGCGAGCCCTTAGCCCAGGTAGAGCTACCTGCCAGATCAGGCCAGGCCAGGTCAAGTCTGGCCAGGCGGCGTCTGTTTGTTTGTTTTTGCCTTTCGGCGCCAATAAAAAACACGTAATATATTTATAATGAAAGGCCGCTAGAGATAATTTATATATATATATCCAAAGTTCAGACTAATTGTTGCATCTTTTTCAGCATATGGTCCGATTATAATAACCTGTCAATACCTGTCTATAAATCATTTGAGCCCAACTACCCTTAGAACTCAATTATTCCGCATTAAATGTTCAGTTTGTGTTCTTTGATTTCGTTATGAATTTATTTTGCTTTTGCTTATATTTATATATTTCAGTAGCTATTTATTTGTATAATACAAGGTAATGCCTCGCGCTCCTCCGACTTCTCACGTCAGCAAATAAGCGCAAAAGAGTTAGAGAAAGCGGAAAGAGAAAGTTTAAAAAGCGGTACAAGATACAATCGATATTATTTTTCCTTATCAAATTCTAAAATCGGATATTATTTGGTCG